>OY720684.1:8136925-9336925 GCA_963170755.1 Amphimallon solstitiale
CAAAAATGTGTTCAAAATGTTTGTCAAACATTTTGTTTACCAAATTTTTTGTATAACTGGTGTGCACCCCAGTGGCGGCTCGTGAAGCAATATCAGCAAAATCCATCCCCCTTCTTAGAAAAACTAATGTGTGCACCCAGCCTAACACAAACTACTTTTTTCAAGTTTGGAAAACGATCACAATTATTTCTGTATCCTACATCCTCCTCATAAAATATGTAATACATATTAGGAAGTATATAAGATACATTTTAAGTGTAGAAATATAATAAAAATTATAATTCAAACAAATTAAAATTTAAAATTATTACAACGATTTGTTTTGTGTATTTTGACATTTGCCCACGTGTTATCAAGGCAACATTACCGTGTAATATAAATACGTTTCCTGGGTGTACTTGGTGGTTGTTTATTACTCAAATACGACTAGGCGAAAGTGGAACGCGAAACATTGAAAAGATACACCCGGCTATACATGTAGTTATTGAGGACAGATAAATCTACGTTCACGAGAAGCGATGTTAGAAATCTGAGAAATTTACACAGATGGGCATCAAAAAATCCCAAAGCTATACACGCCCATCTAAATTTCAACATGAATATTCCGCTAACGTTTGGGTTTGGGCTGCCCTAATCGATGACTTGTTGATTGGTCCTGTCGTTCTACCTGCGAGGTTAAATGCGGACAATTACCAGCAATTTCTTATTGACGAATTGCCAGGTCTTTTAGAGGATGTTCCACTGAATGTTCGACTAAGCATGTGGTTCCACATGGATGGGGCACCACCACATATCGGAATTGCTGTCCGAAATTGGGTTAACGTCAATTATCCAAGATGGATGGGTCGAGGTAGTCCTCTTGCATGCCCACCTAGAACACTCTATCTCAATCCCCTCGATTTTTATTTATGGGGTTACATAAAAAATTGAGTCTGCGCGCAAGTTTCAGAGAGAGAAGAGTTATTGGATTGTATTCATCTAGCTGCCGAACAAATCCGACAAAGCAAGCATAAAATTCGGATAAGTACTTCTTCTGTTAGCTTACGGGGCACATGCCAACTTGCATTCAACGGGGAGGCGGGCATTTCGAAAATATTATTAATTGAACTTTTTTTAAATAAAATCTGTTTGTATTGACTTTAGGATTACATTCATAAACTATAAACCTGAAAAAAAATAAAAACGGATAGAGAAGTTTTCGTTTTTTTTTTTACATGAGATGAAGTCTATTTTGCACTCCCAAAATTTGAACATAACGATACGGGACACTTGTATATATTGTACAATAATAGTTTTAATGGTCTAAAGTTAATTGATCTTCCGTTAAATCAACGACAATATTATTATTATGCATATGGAACGTGAGATCAGTAAATTAAATTATTCTTAAACTACATATCTAATTAGAAGCAATATAGTTTTTGCTCAAAATAATACAGATTTCCAATATTTTCTAGCAAAAGATATGTTTTTTAACTCAAAAACTTATGTTGAATGTAGAATTTATTGATGATTGAGAAAAAAGTAATAATAATATTGAAACGAATATCAGAATTGATTCTCAACATCTTTCAACCTTTATACGAATGATAGTTGCCACCACCTTGCCTAACGCATACCTTTCCTCATACTGACGCATTGACTTCAGATTTTTTAAATTTGGTTGAGAAAAGAATAAAACATATTTTCTTTTATTTCAGTGCTTTCTGGATTTACCATTTGAAGCATCTAAAGTATTTCGTCCACCCGAAGATTGTAGCATATGCATCAATGTAACCGAGGTGGATAAAGTGACGAACATCAGTCCTGAAGATTTTGAGAAGCTCTACGTTTCGACAGCCAGACCTGTTGTCGTTAGTGATGGAACGAAGGGTTGGGAGGCTGTGGAATTATTCAGTTTCGATTTTTTTAAAGAACTTTATGAAGCTATCAATATAATCCAACGAAAAAGACCTGAATGTCAGTTTTTCCCGTACAAAACCTCGTTTGAATCCCTGGCAGATGTTTTCGATATGAGTGTGGAGAGATCTAGATTGGAACCTGGTACAGAGCATTGGTATATTGGTTGGAGTAATTGCAACGATGATGCAGGAAAGATTTTGAGACAATATTATAAGGAACCATATTTTTTACCAGAAACTTCGGAAAATCTTGCATTAAATTGGATTTTTATGGGAGGCCCAGGATCCGGAGCTCATATGCACGTCAGTATTTGTTTTATTGTTTAGATTATGCGTAAACTTATTACTCTAAATCCTATATATATATATATATATATAGTAGTAAGGTACTGATACTGAACGTCAACAGAAACAACGATAAGGTTTTCTCTGATAAAAGTATGTAAGCAAATCCCCTAATATTGTTATTGCGATATCTTATACAAGCATACACACAAGTATTTTTGAAATTCATTCATTCATAGTAGTATACAAAATATAAAACCGTTGATTGAAGGAATATATAAAGATGCGCAACGCTATAGTAAAATTGCGTGTCTTTCCGTTAAGTTGTCCCGCAAACCCCTTGCCGAGAAACATCATCGCTGTCTCGGACTATTTCGAATCTCGGACCCAAACGACTGATGCATCGCTATAGATCTCGGACCCAGTTTTGGCTACGCTCAGTGCTATGTAGTTGCGCATCTTTATGTATTCCTTCAATCAACGATAAAACAGAATTCCAAGTTATGTTGGTGTTGCTTATTTCTTGCGAAACAAAAACATTATTGGTGTATATTATAATTTTATGCCAGTTTTCACATTGAACCGAGCTATGAATATTTGCCTTACTTTTTATTATTTACTTTTTTAAAGTATGATTGATGTTATTTAAGTATATTTCATTAGATTTTTTTTCTACTCCCATACTTTAATTGTATTATTAGATATGCCGAACCTGTACTTTAACGATGTCCATTACGATACAGATTTTCATTATGTTACAAGTTTATATCCAATAGGAATACAGATTTTTCATTACGATACAAGTTTATATCCAATAAATATGCGACATTCGAATATTCAAACAATATTCAATATGACGACTGCATATCTGACAGATATACAAATTAAATAAATGTGACAGTTCTCTGCAATTTACAAGTAAGTACTTAAAATTTGTGCTTTTTTGAAAATATAAACGGTAAAAATGAGGGATAATGACAGTGAAATGTAAAATTTGAGTCCACCAGAAATTATGGAACAAGCCTTAGTAACCACCAACAATTTATTACCAGCTAAACTCGCAAAGGTGCATGTAAAATTTTAACCTCAATTTATGATATAGAATGTTCAAACAATAATGTTTTATTATGGGGTCGTAGAAAAAATAGTGTATGCAACTCGCATTTAATGGCTATTAAGACACTCGTATTCATTACAAAACTCGGCTTCGCCTCGAATTGTAATTTTCTTACTCGTGTCTTAATAGCTATCATTAAATGCTCATTGCATAATATACTATTACATGAGCCATTTTTTTTAGTCCTGATTACCCATTTTATATTTACCCTGACACACTTCTTCAAATATTAAATAAAAGATATCTAGCACACCCGGGATTGGTCCATCTACCAGACCGCAAATGAGGGATTCGCATACATATTGCTGTGGTAACATAACTATTTGAATATGATAATTGTAGTATTGCCATACATTAGGCCTTGCCAAATAAATTATGTTGTGTGCTGTTTCAGCAACATAAATAATTAAGATGATGATCATTTTTATTATCCTGATTTGTATTTTATTTATCTTAACAGCACGTACTTTATAAGTATTCGTGAATTCTTCAGTGTATCTGAATTTCTTCCTTCTCGTCTAATCTCTTGTTTTTATTTAAGATTGGGATAAGGTTATAGCTTATTTAAAATGAAAAACCAGAAATCATATAAAACATAATTGTCGAATTTATTTAATATTTATTACATAAAAATAAATATAGCATCGCTATACTGTATTCACTATATATTTTTTAAAAGAAACATAATTATAAGAAAAACGTTTGTACCTCGTTCTAGGTTGTAACGTTTCTTTATGATACGAATATATTTTCTTATACTTAATTAAATAGAACTCTAAAAAATATTTTCCTGTTTATCAACAAATAAATCCAATTAACTTTTGTATATTGTTTATTTTATGGTCAATGTTTGGAGAAAAGCTTGAATCTGATTACTATCTATAACCATTCGCACGCGTTATAGCTAGCATCTCAGAGTACGCTACCCAGAAACACTTTCCTTATTTCAAATCTAATCTTAAATCATTAATTCATAATCAAAATTTTATTGTAACTATTAATGATGCCAAATACTGTGCCAGAAAATATACATTTGCACGCTATATCCTCTTAACACTCAACACCATTAATTATTTTATCTCTTTTAAACTTGAAACTAAAGAATGCTTATTACTATCTCAGGAAAATATTTATTATCCCTGTTGCATAACGTTATACTGAATATACGTTCGCACGATATATTTCAATACTCGTATAGCCACATTGATAAGTCTTTGCCTCTAACTTACTTTGAATCATTGAAAAACTTTTCAAATTCGGTCATTTGCATCTCCATTATTTTTACAAAATTACACAAAAACAATTAAACAAAGAAAATAAAAATGAATGAAACTTGAATGAAAATAAAATTAACACACTAATACAAAAGAAATCAATATGAATCGTGGTGTATCTAACCCTACGATTTATATAACCAGCTAAACTGTATATCAATTAATTAATATAATGAATTGAATATCACTGAATGCACAATCAATGAATTAATGTCAATGAATGAATCTTATCGATTCTTGTTTTCAATTTATATTCCCGGGAAAGACACGTGACCGTTCTCAACGCCATCTTCAGAAACTACCATTTAAGTTGTCACCCTGCATCTTCAGTGCTCCTGGCTTTCAAGTTGCCGTAGTGATTTGAACACCCACACACACGCACTTGTTGTCTTTTTGACAGTTCCTCACCGCAAAAGGTCAACACCCCAAGAATTGTCTGTTTACAACTTAAAAACTTCCTATAAATTGTACAGCGTTTCTCCAACGTAGGTATATCTATCTGTAATAAACTACAAACCAAGTTTACATTATATTTTCTTTTTATTTTGTAGGTTATCGAAAACCGTACAAAAACCTCTCTACTGTTTATGAAACATGATATTACATATACAAATTCCTGAATGTATTCTATTATTACCAGCTGTCGTTTATAAAAAAAACACTACTGCTGATGTCTCAGAATATTTTTATTTATATCCTTTTTTATTTACTTATCTAGTCATAAGTTAAGGTAAATATTTATTCTTTCTGTATGATTTATTTAATAAATTTTATTACCTTATGCACGTTCTCAAGTTTACATAATTATTCAATTATTTTTCTCTCGTGCATATCGAATTTTTCATTATACAGAAACCATACATCTTGTTTCTCTTTTCTATAAAAGAAATATATATACAACTTAAATTCTATCTCGTCTTTTATTTTAGTACTTATTTAAATTGTAAATATAAATTCAATTTTATGTCTACATAAAAGTGTATGCAACCCAATATACTCATGTTAAAATTTTTTAAATACAAGAAACTTATTATTATTGTTTCTTTTATATTTTATACACTTAAATTAAGTCTTAATACTATTACTATTATCTTATTAATATGCAAGATACCACGGCAATATGTGGCAAATTCTTAAATATTCATGTCTGCTAATAGTTTATCATACGTATATACAACTTAAAGCTGGGATTATATGAAAATGCATGTTTTTATCTATGATATGTTTAGCAAATTTCTTGCAGATCTATAGGAATCACGTAAAAAAAAGCATTTGCGACTACTTTTGTGTTGCATATCTTGCATAGAGCATATTTCATATAAATGCATGTTTGTTCATATTTTACTTCTAAAGTGCATCGTAAAAAATATATACCGGGTGTCCAGTTTAAAATGCAGTACATGGGGATATTGGAAACCGTTGGAGATACAACGTCGGTTAAATGGGAGAAAAGTTGCGTATTCATTTGTCCATGAATAATATCACATCAGATTTTGAAATTTTTGTTTCATTGGGCAGATACAGGGTGAAAAAGAAAAAAATGCATTTTTGAAAATCTTCCATATTTTGTTTCCTAGAAGAGATAAATTTACAAAAGTTGTAAGCTAGGGATAACAAGTCATGAGGATTTTAGAAATGATTAAAAAAATAATCTAGGTCTACTAGATTTTGCGTGACAATAATCAACTTTTGTTTTTCTTATGGCAGCCATATTGGATTTTGACATTTTTAATTTCTTCAAAAAAAGTGCTATTCAATGATGTATAACATATTTATGTTCAAGATAGTAAACACATGAAAAATAGAGAAAGTATGATTTTAACATAGTAGGCCATGGAACTGTGGATATCTTAAGTGTATACTGATAAAAAACAAAAAATAACATGTCTCCAAGTACTGTTAAAATATCTTTAACATTTTATTTATTAGTATTCATTAAATAAAGGTGGTTAGGTAGCTGAATCATTAATGTAACAACTGTTCAAATAAGCCACCGTTCATTCGTATGCACAATCTACATCGTGTTAGTACTGCTTCACAAGATTGTCTAACCATGTTCAGTGTCATTCCATTCACTGCTTCTTCAACTGCTTGACGTAATTCTTCCACATTTTCATAAGATCTCGAATACACCTTGTTTTTCAGATAGCCCCATACAAAAAAATCAAGAGGTGTGAGGTCCGGGGACCTAGCAGGCCACCCTATTGGTCCTCGGTTACCAATCCAGTTATTGTAATATTGATTATTTCCTTCACCTGTCAAATTTAAATTTTGTCCAATCACAATCAAAACTGAAGTTGAAATTAACCAATGAAAGGTACCGGTTCTTGATATCAGCGACTATTACAAATCGACTATTCAAATGTAGGTAACAAATCAAGTATGTATTTTTTCATTAAGTGGCATACGTGTCAAATAGATGAAAATGTCCGACAAAAAGAGATTTAGCGATGTTTCGGATGAAATTATTGATAATCACATCGATTTGACAACTCATTTTTTATTATGAAACTTGGTTTAGGAAATAATCTTAACAAATATAGCTCGAGCTTGATAAGTAGTCGACTATTACATTGTTTCAATTTTTCTCGTGTGCCTCCTAATTTGACTTAACCAAAATTGGCATTAATAATTAAAGACTAAAGCCCTCGAGCTAAAGCTCTCGTGCTCTAGTCAAATTATTAATGCCAATTTTGGTCTCGTCAAATTGACCGTAGCGCACACTCGAAAAATTGATCACAATGAAATAGTCGACTATTTGTCAAGCTCTCGTTATATTATCTTTGATTATTTAAATAATTTGTAACCAACAAGGAATTGTGTGGAGGCGCTCCGTCTTGCTGAAAATACATATTTTGCAACGTGGCAAGTGGAAGTTCTTCAATTCGTTCAGCAACATGTGTGCGCAAAAGTTCTAAATACCTTTCAGAATTTAAATTCTCATTGAAAAAGAATGGACCGATAACATAGGTATAAATAACGCCGATGCAGACATTAAATCCCCATCTGACTTGATGTCTAATGCCACGAACTAGGTGTGGATTTTCATCGGACCAAAAGATAGAATTTTTACGATTAAACATTCCAGAGTGAGTAAATCGACTCTCATCAGACCATAAAATTTTCGCAAAAAGTTTGGATTTTCATTATGTTTTCGATGAACCAATGACAGAATTGTGCTCTCCGTATTTCGTTACCATTTTGAAGCCCTTGACTGGCTCTTTCACGATAAGGTTTGAATTTGGCAGGCTTTAAAATGGTACCAGCTGTTGACCTAGCGACGCCAAGTGTATTTTCAATTACCCGTAAAGACGTACGGGGATTTTCAACTACAGCTTGAAGAACAATATTTTCATTATTTTCATTGTTTTGCCTTTTTTTGGGTTTGACAAAACTTCCATGCATTATCAAATTATCACGAAATCGGCGAAAAATGCTTTTTTCTGGCTGCCGCCTTTCAGGGTATCTATCGAAATACATTTCTGCAGCCAATTCATCATTTCTTCCACACAAAATAAAACACTCCAGCATTTGATATTTGTCACTATTTGTAAAACGATCCATCTTAGGTTTGCACAGTACAGATACTTATAACAATACAATGAGATTAACAATAAGATTACTGACTGTTCAGAATAAACTTCACAGCTTTTAGAGTTGTTTAATACAAATGTCACATTTATTATCACGGCCTACTATGTTAAAATCTTACTTTCTCTATTTTTCATGTTTTTGCTATCTTGAACATAAACATGTTATACATCATTGAATAGCATTTTTTTTGAAGATATTAAAAATGCCAAAATCCAATATGGCTGCCGTAAGAAAAACAAAAGTTGAGTATTGTCACGCAAAATCTAGTAGACCTAGATTTTTTTTTTAATCATTTTTAAAATCCTCATGACTTGTTATCCCTATCTTACAACTTTTGTAAATTTATCTCTTCTAGGAAACAAAATATGGAAGATTTTCAAAAACGCATTTTTTTCTTTTTCACCCTGTATCTGCCCAATGAAACGAAAATTTCAAAATCTGATGTCGGATTATTCATGGACAAATGAAAACGCAACTTTTCTCCCATTTAACTCACGTTGTATCTCCAACGGTTTCCAATATCCCCATGTACTGCATTTTAAACTGGACAGGGTGTATAGGTAAAACTATTTATGCATAATATATCAAAATTACGCCATCAGTTCGCATGAGCATTTCCGTACAGCGGGAATTCCCAGATTTGTGTTTATCAAGTCGGGGAAGTTCTAGTGAATCTACCAGCAATGAGGTTGTCCCATTCTATCAGTCATATCGCCAATCGCCAATTGCGTTTAGTTCTCGGAAGCATATGTACACATTATTTTACCATGTTATTTTTAATACGTCGAAATCTTATTCGCCAGTGCCGATATGGATAAAAGATTATCTTGAATTTCGTGTAGATAATGGCAGAGTGTTTTATAAATATTGCAGTAAAATTGTAAGTTTATATTTGTTTACGTATAATTTAATATTTGAATACCTGCAATTAATTATCTTAGATTCGATGCGACAAAATATTTCAATTAACGCTTGTAGGAACTGATATGAATAAAAGAAATTTCAGGAGATTTAAAGATGCACCACAAGCTACTCTGAACCAATCGTTTACTTTTTTCAACAAGTAAAAACACAGAACAATATTTTCCCTTATGACTTGAGTAATGCCTTCTTAACTGCAAACATTCACTTTCAAAGTTGGATAATTCAAAGTTTAACATTTTTTAGAGTAGTATACGAAACTGTCAGTTCGCTAGTCACTCAACTATGTACATACAAGAAAAAAGTACTTATATTAATCTACTGTTTGAGGAAACTATGATGAAAATTAAGGAAACAATAGGTGAAAATTATATTTATTTCGTAGTCCATGACACAGACAGTTGTGGACGCTGTCAGTTCGCTAGTCACTCAACTATGTACATACAAGAAAAAAGTACTTATATTAATCTACTGTTTGAGGAAACTATGATGAAAATTAAGGAAACAATAGGTGAAAATTATATTTATTTCGTAGTCCATGACACAGACAGTTGTGGACGCTATATTACCAACTTTGATTGGCATTTTAAATGAAAATTGTACCCGTCAATTCTTTTGAATTGGTACAGAAGGATGGAGAAAACAAATAATAAATGATGATTTTGAATTAATGTGTCAATTCTATTCAAAATTAAGAATACATGTGATATTTGACATAACCTATTCTGAAAACTTCGAGCTTATAAATATTTCATGATATTTTCTTTCCAATATAAAAGGAAAATGTGTTAATATCATACATTTTTGATATTTATATGAAATTGCATAGTAAAAGTTAAGGCAAAGTGTAAACTGCTTTTTAAATTTATTATGAAAATATATCAAAAATATATACAAGAATATAAACTATAAATTAGTCCGATCCAATTGTACTGGTAATAAGTCTCTTTGACTATCACAATTTCAAACACATATAATAAATGGTTTTACGATATCATACACTAATTCGTCCAAGTCCCATATTAGAATTTTTTACTTAATTACATGATCAATATATTTTTTGGAAAAGTCAGTTGTCATTAAGAAAAACAAACTGATGTAAATTTTCATAGTAGCCGTATTATTATTAATAATAATAATAATAATAATATAATTTATTTCAGTGACATGTGTACATACAAAGAAAACATACATGTGTGAAAACGTCAAAACGAAAACTACAAAATATAAGTCACAAACCATCAATTCAAGAAGTCCTCACAGGTGTAAGAATTCAACGTTCATGGTAATTCCTTAACTTTGAGTTTAAATTTTTTTAAACCTTCCTGTTTTATCTCGGATGGAAGTTTATTGTATAATTTACAACCACTATAAAGAAGATTTCTTTGAAAAAATGTTGTTCTATGCTGAAATGGCAGCATGTAATTATTTTGCCGAGTACTGTATTTGTGTTCTATACTGGAGGTGGAAGATGACCTGTTTTAATGTACAAATGACACTACTTCCAATATGTATATGTCAAAGAAGGTTAGAATTCTTTCTTTTCTAAAGGCGGTCTACAGGACTCTTGCAATCTCAGGTTATTTATGTACCTGACAGCTCTTTTTTTGCATCAAGAATACCCTTTGGACATCTCTGCAATGACCCCAATGAATTATACCACTTCGAATTCTGGAAAATAGTAGTAGTATGTTTCAAAGACTTCCAAACTGCAAGATTTCCGCAGATTATATATTGCAAGCCCTACTCAGTTCACTGCACAAAACATCAATATGGGTGGACCAAGTCAAAGACTCATCCAACATAACCCCCCATATCCTGCATGAACTAACCAAGTCCACAGAAGTTTGGTGTAGGTTTATTTTTGTTTCCCTAAATTTTAATTGATTTTTAAATAAAATACATTCGGTGTTTGTATCATTAACTAATAGCTTATTGATTGACATCCAATCTTTTATCTGTGTGTAGATCCTGTTTGCTTTAGATTTTAAATCTGATAAGTCATTAGCATCAATGATTATATTAATATCGTCCGCATAGAGAGAGACTGCGGCCAGTGGTTTTATAAGTTTTTGCAGATCATTAATGTATATTAAGAATAATAGGGGACCCATTACTGAGCCTTGTGAGACCCCCATTGTTACCTCTCTCTCAACTGATATTTCTCTATAACATGTAACCCGCTGCCTTCTGACCCGGAGATAAGACTCAAACTATTTGTTTACCATACCACGAATACCATACCTATGCAGTTTATAAAGGAGAATTATATGATTTATACAATCAAAAGCCTTTGACATGTCAATGCACATTGCTAAACATGAGAAATTAGAGTCTACATTAGTGATGGCTTTCGTAAGGCATTGAAACAAGGCAGTATTCGTAGAATAATTATTATATATAATTATTCTACGAATACTGCTTATACAGTGTGACCAGTGAAGTCCACATCGTATGGGATTTTTTTTTATTAATAGATTTATTCTAAATTTGAGTTTGGCATCAATTTCTGCTTCGATCAAGATGAAAATTAACCAAAAAAATAATAGTCACGTGATTCGCATTATCTGTCAAACTTAAATTTTTTTCCAAAAAAAATTCAAAAGTGGGGTTATTTCTCAAAATATCGAAAAAAGTTATTAGAAAAACTTTTTCTAAAAACAATTTTTAGCCCATATGCAAAATTTCAGCTGCATAAGATAATTTAGATTTTTTGCCAATTTTTTTGTAAATTGCACCACTGTTGCGAAATAAGACAACGCAACCGACATAAAACTTCTTAGTTTTAACAATGCTTTATTCCAGACACATTTTCTTTAAGGCAGCGCCATATTCAATGTGTGTTTTTCTACAAAATCCAAATAGGGCTATTAAAATTTGATCACATGTGATGCAAAGTTTATTTGTTTTTGACCCTGTGTAAGGTAACTTCATAAAATAACTATTTTTGAAAATATAGTTTGTGTCTAAAAGTAATACACATTAATATTAAGAAAATAGTTTAATTGAAAAGCCAAATTTTCTAATAAAATAATCATAATACATTATAAAAATGAAACGCATTTAAAATTCCACCTTTTCAATTAATAACAATATGTATTTTTGGTATTTGAATATTAAATTAAACATAATTTGAAAAACCTAAAAATTAAAATTACATTTCTGTGTGCCTCCCATTGCGTTCAATACAAGCAATTGTTCTTCTTGATACATCTTTAATGGAGTTTCTGATACTAAGGGGCCTTATTTCTAAAATACAGTTTCGAATCACCGTTTCCAAATGATCAATATTACGGAAAGGTTTTTCTTTGTAAACTTTTTGTTTTAGGTAACCCCACAAGAAAAAATAAAGTGGGGTTAAATCCGGAGACCTAGCCGGCCAGTATTGCTCCATATTACGCCCAATTACTTTGCCCCTAAATATTTCCAAGAGGCGTTCTTGAACCCGTCTTGTAGTATGGATGGGAGCACCGTCACACTGGTACCACAAATTATGCCTTATTTCAATAGGCATATTGTCCAAAACTTCAATGACCTCGGTGTTAAGGAAGCGTAGGTATTCTTCAGAATTGAAATTGCCTCTAAGAAAATAAGGCCCAACAACTTGATCGTTTAAAATACCGCACCACACATTAGTTTTAAAGGAATACTGGTCCTTGCATTCTATTATAAAATTTGGATTTTCTTGAGCGCACCATCTACAATTTTGAGAGATAACAACGCCGTTTGAAGTGAAAGTGGCCTTGTCGGTCCATAAAACGTGAAACGGAAAGGACACATTTTCTTCTTTTTCCCCCTGGTACCAAAAAGAGAATCCCAAACGTATGTCAAAATCTTGTTCCTTAAGAGTATTTACAAATTTAGGTTTATACGGCTTAAATTTATTTTTGTGCAAAATATTCCTTACACTCTCTCTTTGAACGTCAGTTCTGCGAGAAACATGTCTAATACTAGTTTGACCATGTTCCACAATATCTAGGCAAACATTTAATTGGACTTCTTCACTATGTTTTATAGGATTGTGAGGTTTTTTAAATGAACTTTCCACCGATCCAGTTGATTTAAATTTCACCATAATCCTACTCACAGTAGATTGTTGCACATTTTTGCCTGGATGCCTTTCATTAAAAATGTTGGCCGCTACACGATGACTTGTGTTTTCACCACATATTAATACAGTTTCAATTCTTTCCTGTACAGTTAACATTTTTTTATTTAATACGCAATATTAATTAAAAGCCACTATGACAAACAGAAAGCGATTTGACTGTCATTAATAAAGCAAGGGCTTGTTGATCTTTTTTATCATTTGTTTTGCGGCCAACTTGTGTTTGGTGCATCATCGTAAGGTACAAAACTAGTTAATTTTTTGGAAACTGAACTTGAATAATAAAAGACTATTTTTACTTTTTATAAGATAGCTCCATAACAAATTTTAATAAAGGGGTTTTAAATTAAATCATTGAAACTAGTTAAACTTACGTAAAGTTAAACGAAAATTTATTTTCCACTTAATGCAGACTTTACTTGTGACGTTGTGTACTTGTCTGTATTAATATTAATGTGTATTACTTTCAGACACAAACTACATTTTCAAAAATAGTTATTTTATGAAGTTACCTTATACAGGGTCAAAAACAAATATACTTTGCATCACATGTGACCAAACTTTAATAGCCCTATTTGGATTTTGTAGAAAAACACACATTGAATATGGCGCTGCCCTGAAGAAAATGTGTCTGGAATAAAGCATTGTTAAAACTAAGAAGTTTTATGTAGGTTGCGTTGTCTTACTTCGCAACAGTGGTGCAATTTACAAAAAATTGGCAAAAAATCTAAATTATCTTATGCAGCTGAAATTTTGCATATGGGCTAAAAATTGTTTTTAGAAAAACTTTTTCTAATAACTTTTTTCGATATTTTGAGAAATAACCCAACTTTTGATTTTTTTTTGGAAAAAAATTTAAATTTGACAGATAATGCGAATCACGTGACTATTATTTTTTTGGTTAATTTTCATCTTGATCAAAGCAGAAATTGATGCCAAACTCAAATTTAGAATAAATCTATTAATAAAAAAAATCCCATATGATGCGGACTTCACTGGTCAGACTGTATATAATTATTATTCCAAAAATGTAACTTGTTTTAAAACAATTTGTTTAGGAGCATCATCAAACTTACTGTTTCTATACGTCATGTGCTGTATTTCTAATGGCATATTAAGTAAAATCATTAACGTGTTTTGAGATAGATGAAATTCTATTTTTAACACTTAATGCACTTGTTACTGTCCATAATAAAAATATTAGTGTTGAAACCAGTGGCGGCTCTTTAATGAGAGCAAGTGAGCAATTGCACCCCCTGGAATTTTGAAACAAAACAAACCAAGCGGCGACTAACTGTGAAAGTATTTATTTATTACGTATTCATAGTTATTGAACAGGAACATGGCGTGTACGGCAGGCGAAACAACCTACATGCACCCATCGTAGTCATAGATATAATGATGACTAACAGCGCACGGATGTAAAGACCCCTTCCACCGAGAGAAACATACCCATGAGCAAAGCGCTACTGTTGCTGCGTTAAGCCATTAAACATTACATTGAAGGTGGGGAGAACTGTATTTTGTTCTAGTTCCATATCGTATACCTAATACATAGCATGTGAGCAAGATTCCCGTCTGCTCAACGCTGTTGTAAGATGAATTTCGTGTCTGCGATGCAGAATAACACGTTTTCGCGGTTAACGTATGATGAAAAAATCGCAATAAAAATCTTAAACGGCCGATGCCTCAATTATGTTTAGAAAATAAACAATCTGTTAAAGGTAAAGACGTTATAAGAAAATTCAAAATGAATATTTATCAGAAAAATGACTGGATTTGTGGGTGTGAAATTAAAAATACTTTGTTTTGTTTTCCGTGTCTTTTGTTTGGTGGTGAACCGTCTTGGGCAAAGAACGGAATAAAAGACTTAATTCATCTTAGTGCTAAAATTACGAAACATGAAAATTCCGAAGGGCATTTGAAAAATATATTTAGTCTAAGAATGTTAGGAAAAAATAACATTCGGAATGTTTTAGATCATCATATAGAAAAGCAGTTCAACAACACAATGAACAGGTAACAAAAAATAGCCATGTGTTAAATTTAATAATAAATTGCATTAGATTTTGTGGCGCGTTTGAACTGGCACTTCGGGGTCATGATGAACGGCAAACGTCGAATACCAAGGGCATTTTTCGGGAATTGATAAATTTTACGGCAGAATTAGATAAATCGTTCAGAGATCACATCGAAGCAGCACCGGTTTTTAATTGAATTTATAAATGATTTCCCAAATTTTAATGAAAAAGTGATAGAACTGCTCTGCAAGTCAAAGACACGCAAAATGGACTTCGTTTATCGTCAGATGTAATCAAACTGTAGTGTTATATTTATTATTCCCTCAAAACAAACTGTACAATGAACAGTACCTGTCTGGAACAGTATGTCGGTGAAACTTATAAAGATTGGGTAAGCGTTCTTGTATTATACTTTTTAATTTTGAAATTATGCACTCCCTATGTGAACCACCCCGAGCCGCCACTGGTTGAAACGTTTATAATATAATTAATAGAAAATATTACTTCTTGAACTGCTGACAGCTGTGAAATGATTCATTATTATAGCGTTCTCTTTTCGAACTACATGGTTCATCTGTGAGTGATTTCTCTTGCTTGTGTATCCAACGATTAACGTATGATTTAGTTGTGAAAACTGATCTTTAGATATAATATATAAATACAGTAAAAATGAAACTAGTACATATGAAAATGACCTCGTTCAAAAATGACATTTGGCAGAATAAAATGCTAGCAAACCTTATTGCAACTTACGCACAATTCCGGTAACATAATATATTCACTTAATGAAGAGCATTAGGTATTAGAATTTATATTTTTGTAATTTAATATTACTCGGACCAAAGTAACTAACTGTTAATTACCTAACTCGTCTATTTCCTTAATTGAACTATACCTAACTGATGAAAAAGAGTGCCACATTAAGATTTTTTTTACTTAGGTTGATGATGTCTTATATCCATCCTGGCAGGCTCAAATAAAAGGAAGGAAAACATGGTATTTCGCACCACCTCCAGAATGTTTATATAAATGTAAGAATATGCAAGTAACTGTAGAACCAGGAGAGATTAGTAAGTGAGCAAACATATTTATTTAAAGCAAGCATGACTAAGTTGATTTTTTTTTCCAGTTGTCGTAGATACGAACAGATGGTATCATCAAACGCACATATTGCCAGGAAGCATAAGCATAACAATTGGATCAGAATTTGATTAGATTTGTTGTTTACTCTTAATTGATTATATATTATAAAAAATGCCACAATAAAGTAAACAGTAGACACTTGTAATTCTTTTTTATATCATTTTCCTTAGGCTTACAACTCGCTTAATTTTGTTAACAAATACAGTAGGTATGTACTACGTATAATAAAATTGCTAATCAAAGGCATTCATGCATATGTGTGTATGTGTATAAAATACCTACGCAAACATAATTCCTTCTACGAAATGCAAATGCTCTTAATGAAGAATTTGTATAATATGTATGTACATACATAGATACTTTTAACAGGTTTTTAATTGAGTTGAGATTTAAGTCATGGGAGTGAGAATTTTAATGTTACAATTGGAAACCGGAAAACAATGAAATAAACTTTTATAAATGTAAAATTTCTAACAATAGTATTCATAATGTATGAATAAAATTTCCTATTCACAAGATTATTCTTTGTACATGAGAATTAATTATAAATAACAATATTTTTCAGTGAATAATTATAGTTCAATTAGATTTAAAGATAAAGTCTCATATATAGAATAAGTATGTATATCATATGATACGAATCCCTTATTGACAGACGAAAATAAAATACATTCTATCATTACAGCGTTTTCATTATCAAAAGTGACTTTCAAAATGCTGCAAAGTTACACAGATAAAAAGGTTTTTTTATTTCAAAGAAATATATTTTGTTAACAAAATTTATTTGAAAGAAAATAATTATTCTTAAGTTAAAAGAATTTAGTTTTAAATGGCGTATGTGTTTTTTCATTCAAAAATGAAATATTTTTGTGAACTTCTTTTTACTTAAAAGAATATTTGTTTGACAACCGACATAACTGGTTCAAACTAGATTAAACCCCCTCCAATTTTCCTTAGTAGCACGCGTGGTAGCACGGGACTGCGACGATACGCTTGCATTTGTGTCGGCCATTAGTGTTGTATTAGTTTACCGTACATGTGAGGAGTGTAGTTTATATCAAAGGTACGTTATATTTTATAAATTTACTTTAACAAATTCTATTGACACAGTCTTTAGCTACCAAACATCAGTTGTTGTTATCTTACAGATTGCACAGCTCCAGAGGGTTTGTAGAATCCGTAGAAAAGGGTATGGACGTATGTATTTCTGTGTGTAATCTGAATAATTATTTTAGAATTAAATCTCTGTTACCCTCTTCTATTGAGAGTGAAGTAGTTTTAATAAAGTCAGTGAAAATAAACAATATTAAGTATGTATAAACCAAATTTCTTTATTAAATATGGTTAATATGATAATCTTGAAACATTTCAGAAAATTATTGATATAATATCAGACTCTCGAGACAGCATTTATTTGATGTGTCAGTTATTCGAAACCCTCTATTTTGACAGACATTTTCTTGCTTACAGCATTAAAGATACTGATACTTACGTGGTACATGACATTAACAAACTAGATTTTTTTATACCTACTGTTACTGTTACAAAAAATAATGAGATTTTTCTTGTAAATTAATACGTTAATGTATAGTTTAGTTTCATTTCAAAAATTAAAGTTATTGTATAATTAGCGTTCTTCAATAAAATAGAAATATAGTATAAATTTGTTTTATTTAATAGTAGCATAATGCATAATCCCATCCAAAACAATTGCAGCGCGTGGGATAAAGGGAGAAGAGACAGATGACTATAATTGTATTGGTAGAGATATTTATTTATATGTACATTATCTCAGTCACACACATAAATAAATAGATATAACAGCTATTAGTAAAATTACAATCGTTATAATTTTACTAATAGGTCATATATTTATTTATTTATGTGGATGACTGAGATAACATACATATAAATAGATATAGGGACTAGTACAATTATAGTGATTCTACCTTTTGTATAAGTCATCTGTCTTTTCTTGACTTTTCCCACTCTTCGTTCAAACAAAGCATCCTTTCATGCAAAGAAATTATTTGTTGGCTCAAAGTACCAGGCAGGAGTGTTAATAAAATGGAAATTTCACAGAAAATTACGTTTTTATCAGTCAATATAAATCAAGTATTGCATGAAAATTATATTTCTTTAATTGAACAAAATGAAAGAAAATCAAAAAATTAAACTTTGTCTCTAAAAGATATATATTCTTCAGTTAAATATACGTTATTTTCATTCAAAAAAAAAAATTTTAGGACGTGGTGTATGAATGCATTGTATTAAAATAATGTTTTTTTAAGATAATACGAAATAGGTATTGGATGGAAATTATGTTTCTTTAACTGAACAAAGTCGTAGGAAATATAAAAAAGGTTAAATTTTGACTCAATGAAATACATGTCCTTCAGTTAAAAATATATTTTCTTAAATCAAACAAATTAAATTTAAAGATATGAACTTTTTTGCTGAAAAAAATATTTATTTGCTCATATACAAAAATATCATTTCTTTGGTTGAATGCATATTTCTTTAACTGAAGAAACCTTTTTTTTCTGTGTACAAAATGGAAAATATTCGTACTCTTTCCAGTCACGCAAATAAAAATATCCGACAGTTTGCGACATGTGACTTAATAATCTGCTGAAAATTTTCGAAAAAACATTATTGTAATTTGCTTCTACAGCAATAATATATATTTAATATGTGAAAACAAAATATAATTTTAATATGTGAAAACATTTTTTTTTTTTGCAAAAATTATAGAGGACAATATTCTCTACAAATTATCTCATGTACTCGCAGCCAAAAAGCGCAAAAAGCAGAGGGCAAAAAGAAATTTGCGTTTTGATGTAAATGTGAAAGATATACAGAATGAAAAAGCTCATAAAATTGATACTAACTTTTTTCTTGTGTGATGCACTTTTGTGAAGTTGTAACGCTTTCATTTTCTAACCTGCGCTATTTTAGAACAACCCTTCGAATCCAACGTCGTATGGTCTATTGTTTTCAAGCAAGGAACAATAACGCAGTAGAAACCCCTTCTAACATCTGCCATATTCGTCTGAAGGACACTAGAGAGACGATCGCAGCTACGTTAGAACGTAACTTTTCTGGTTCTTCGAAAATGAGATAAATCGATGATCCCTCAGCAAAGCATTGAAGCCGCGGAACAGGTCATCTTCGTGGCATTATACAATGGTGCCACTTGCAAGGACAATGCTTCAACTTCGCTTCAAGAAATTTGTGCAATCCGCGACCAAAAGCAAAGTAAGTCTATCCTCTTTACCACCTTCGTCCGAAAAGCATATTTTCAAGTGCAAGCTTGGTTGGGCAATGACTTGGATCCTTTAGATCATAGGTTCCCAAAGTGGGCGATAACGCCCCCTTGTGGGCGCTGCAGGTCTAAAGGGGGGCGGTAAGAGACCCAGAAAAAAAATGGGGGCGTTGTGTAAAGGCTTGAAGTTATAGTGGTTTTTGAGTAGGTGAGAAAATGGGGGCGCTAAAAAATAATTTATTCTCAAAGTGGGCAGTAGGCAAAATAAGTTTGGGAACCACTGCTTTAGATTGTCCTACATTAGCAAATATATATTTTCATCATTCTCTAAAACTGGGATTTTGCTGCTTGGATACATCCAACTAACACCTACATCAAGAAAAATATGTATTGGCTGTCAGATTTTGGACAGAACATGGTTACCGTATTGCGTTTTTTTAACTACTCAGTGACTTTAAATAGTATTGAAAATAGCTGCGCCATCTATTACGATCAATCTGTTACGTTTTTGCGCAGAATCGCCAGAAAACTATTACAATTTCGCTTAGACAACACTGGGCAGAGACATCAAGGGACTTCATCGAAGAAGCACACGACGTTGAAGAGCCGCTGAAGTAGAAACGAAAAATGAGAAAGAGACCCCAAAAAATTGCAATAAACTTTTACATTTGCATAAAAACGCTAAAAAAATTTTTCGCGTTGAAAAATAGTAAAAACTCATTCGTGGAAACTCTCGCGACCTCTGCTTTTTGCGTTTCTGCGAGTATGTTCATGACATAATTTGTTGAAAATATTGTCCTCTACAATTTTTGATAAAAAAATATTAGTCCAACCAACCATTTACGCGGAAAATCTATTCATAACAGTTTTTGAAATTACCAAAAACCCTCAAGGGGGGGTCATAACTTTTTGGTTGTAGACTCGTCGCATCTCCCAAAAGAGCCACTTTTTCTGACAGATTGACTTTACTACAATAATTTTTACATGGTATAAATAATGATACCATTTTTGACAACGTCTTCCACACGTATGAAGCATTATGGCATTTATCAGAATATATCAAGAGACAAGCAAATCGCATCTGGTTCAGTGAAAATCCAGTTTAATTTATTGAAGAGTATCTGCACTCGCAAAAAGAGGAGTTTTGACTTGATGTTTTACATTGACACATTTTTGTTCCAATATATTTTGTTCCTGTAAAGACGAAAAGATACAGAAATAACAGCAAGACAATAAACTCCGTGGGAAGTATGTAAAACAAAGGAAACAATAGAAATATTACATTGTACAATCGCATAGTATATTCCCAAGTAACATTTTTCGAATTTCCTGGGTGTTTTAAGCTGGCATTTGATACTATAGAATAACTTATAGAGGTGTACTTCCTGATATTTCACTGCAAAATTAGTGAATAGACATGTAATTTTATCAATAAACGTTTCACATATTTTTTTAGCAATCTTCAACTTGGGTACACGGTTTGTCTAGTAACTTTGCAATAAAATGAGATTTAGCCTACCTGTATTCTATGTGATTGTCTTCGTAGCCAACACAAGACACCCGCGAAATTCAAAAAATGTTGCTTGGGTTCTCCCACGCTACGATCTCAATAAAATTCTTATTTTTTCAACTGCATGTAATTATTTGTCAAAATAAATTATGCCGATCCGTCAGCAATGTCAATTATACTGATATCTTAAGTTTGAATATAAAAAGGTTTCATTGGCTTCCTGTGTATAAAAAGATTCCGATCATTTGGTTCTAATTATCATATAATCAATAAGGAGTTGGCGTTTTATTGCAGTTTCGCCTGAATACAACAGCTCCGATTCTGTTCTACCAATCTATCAATACTCAAACCTACAGAATAGAAAATAAGCAGAACTTCTGTATATTTTTATGTATAAGTAAATTCAATGTGGAATTCCTTGATATTATCTCAGCATAACGCATAGATAAACGGAGTTATATAAAAGAAATTAAATTGAAATTTTAAAAAGACATGAGAAGGACAGCACCTATTTTTGTGATTTTTAAATTTTTTAGTAACGATTTAAATGGTCTAGAATACTGCTATTGGTAGCTAAATTTTACCTAAAAATCAGCGAAAAATAGTGACATTTAAGAGGATGTGATTATTTCTCGTTTTCTGAAATCATTAGCCAATAATAAAATGAATGTTCATAACTTATTCAAGAGATTTTGTACTGCGCGCCATCTAGCAGTTTCGTAGTGAACATATTTATTTCTACTACAAAATAAAAATGAAGACAAGTGCGAATCATGGCCGGTAAATAATTTCTTTAAGAAAATACCAAAAAACATTTACTGTGCCATTCACACCTACAAAACCACAGTCCCTGGCTGTAAATCCATATACAGTGTGGAAACCACTTATGGAATAAATTCAGTAACTTCCAAACTAATGACATTTGTCGAAAACGCTGAAACAGGTCAATTTTTATTTTAAATTGCGCTGTTTTTAAATCACTGCACCTATTAGTGACGTCATCTTCTTTAGAGCTGTGACGTCATACGCATTTTTTTTAAATAGAATGCTATATTTTTTTATAAATTCGTAGATAGTACTATTAAACAGTGGCGGCTGCTGCAGGGAGGGCAACGGGGCACTGCCTCCCCCCTGACAAATTTCTTTTAACAGATAAATTAATTATAAATACCTAATTTGTATGTAATTTTTCTGATTTGTTTGATGACAAATAATATGTTTTCGGAAGTAACAGTCCGTCTTATCAGCGCGTTTAAAAATCGCAGTCTGACGTAGGCTGCGGGGCATCTCGCGCGACTGCCCCGTCTGTATTAGAAATCGAGCGATGAAACTGGCGCGGGTAGTGGTCGTATATATGTAGGCGGCGGGGCACTACTCTATGGTGCCGGGTCCGGGTGGCGGTCCAGTATGTAATATACAGCGGTGAGTGTATGTTGTAATTTCTATCGGTGCAAATGCAACTATGAATTGCGTTAGTGACATTAAGACAGAATTAAAAAATCTAGGTCTCCCTAGACCAGATTTGATTAAACTAGAAGATCACAATTTGAAAACTAATAAAACCGTGACGAGAAAATTCAACAGAAGCTCTTACAGTTTATCAGACTGGTTGTGTGGGTGTAATGTGCAAAATGCTTTTCTCTATTTCGGTGCTATAAAGTTGACTTTACGACATCCGTTTTGGTTGCAAAAGTATTTCTTTATCGCACGCTAATTTTGTTGTTTTGACGTTGGTAACAAAAAAAAAATGGAACCAAATTATATTTAAATGTCAAAATGTAAACCTTTAATGTAACAAACGTGTGCAATAGAAGTTGTACAAAGAATAAAAAGCACACATGCTAATATTTTATTTACTAATTAACAATATAAATTGTTAAGCAGAGTTGGATGATATGTTTTCTGATGCTACTATTGTAATTTACTTCCAAGATTGAATAGTACAACTGTTATAAAAGTTTGTTATTGATAATATGTCGAGACTATGTTGGCGAAAGATTTTGTAAATTGTCTTCTGCTATTTTGCGAATCTCTGGGGGCGTGCAAAATAGAAAAAATCAAGTGAACGGTGTTTTTCTACTTTGAAGAGAATAAAAACATTTTCTAGAAATACCATGCGGGAAAGCAGACTATGTGCCTTAGCAATGTGTTCCATTGAAAAACAATTACTGACATCAACACCAAACTTCAATGAATGAGTTATTAATCATTTTGGTGATCGTAAGGAACGGCGGATGGATTATATTTTCAAACAAGTTAATTAAATAGCATATTGAGTTTATGTTTTGTCTGTACTTAATTTTTGATATTAAACACTCAGACCCCCGGTGCCCTCCCGTCCCAAAAAAATCACAGGCCGCCACTGATCAAATGTATTAGAAGTAAAACAAAATTAATGTGGCTCCATCTTCAAAGTAGCCACACTATATCGTGAATATAGAATTCTATATTCACAGTAGTATCTACTCCTAATACATTTGATATACCTCCTCGCTTTTCTGCTTCCCTGATACTACGGACGAAATTTCAAATGTGGACTAATTACGGAGATAAATTTCGTAAATTACAAGTTTCGTAAAAGAATTTAAATTTGAAAAATAATTATTCTCTGCATTTAAGGTAATTTTTAATTATGAACGGAATCGCGGCTGATAATGCCTACCTTAATTAGGTTTAGACAGACTTTATTTAACAAGAAAAAGAGCGAGGAGATAATATATTTTATTTTACCCCTGATACATTTGATTTACCACCTCGTTTTCACCTTACCTGATACTAGGGACGAAATTTCACCTGTTAAATGCTGAGATATCATACCAGGTGGTTATAGTAACTTTAAAATATTTTTATTTTTATTACAATATTGTTAAAGTATTAACTGAGAGTATTTTCGTAAATTACACTCTCTTAAAAGAATTAAATTAAAAAAAAAATATTCTCTGCATTTAAGGTAATTTTAATTATAAACGGAATCGGGGCGGCAGATAATGTCTAAATTTTGTCTAGACAGACTTTTTGTAGTCTGTCAAGATAGAATATTTCAAGTAACTGAAGCCGAAACACTGCACATTCATTTGAAATTTCGTCCGTAGTATCAGGGGTAGCAGAAAAGCGAGGAGGTATATCAAATGCATTAGGAGTAATACAAAATAAATGTGGTGCCATCTTCAAAGTAGTAGCCACACTCTATCGTGAATATAGAATTCTGTAGTCACGTGTATTAGGAGTAAAACAATATGGAATTCTATATTCACAATAGTAGCTATATTTAGGATATAGTCCAGCTACTACTGTGCAGATGGCGCCAATATATTTAATTTTACTCCTGATATATTTGATAAACCTCCTCGCTTTTCTGCTGCCCTGGTACTACGGACGAAATTTCAAATACAAAGGATGTCCGCTTGCATTTTTATCTTGACAGATTAAAAAATGTCTGTCTACACAGAATTAAGACATATTATCACTGGCGATTCAGTTTATAATTTAAAATTACTTTAAATGCTCCCAAATCCTGAACTGCTGAAGAGCGACACAATGCCGAGTTGTTAATTGTGTAATTATGAATTATTGGGTTCGTTTTTCTTGTATAGCTAACCACTTGACACTTTGACACATTCAAATTCAAATTATTTAACGCACACCAAGTGGTAACATCATCGAGACATAACTGAAGGTAGTGACAGTCTTCGGCAGAATTAACCCTTGAAAATATTTTCATATCATCAGCAAAAATACATTTATGACATTTAAGTAAATCCAGCAGGTCGTTAATAAATATTATGAAAAGCAGCGGACCAAGATTGGACCCCTGTGGAACTCCAGACGTGGTAGTATATTTCTGGGACTTGTATCCGTTGTAGTAGACATATTGTGACCTATTCTGTAAGTATGACGAAAAAACGAAATGAGTGTGGCACTGAAGCCGAATATGTTCAACTTCTTGAGAAGGACCTCCTGGTCAATGCAGTCAAATGCCTTTGCAATGTCAGTATAGACCACATCAAGTTGGCAACAGACAGACTTTTTTACTCTGTCAAGAAAGAATATTTCAAGTAACCGAAACCGAAACATGCACTTTCATTTGAAATTTCGTCCGTAGTATCAGGGTAGCAGAAAAGCGAGGAGGTATATCAAATGTATTAGGAATAAAACACAATAAATGTGGCGGCATCTTCAAAGTAGTAGCCACACTATATCTTGAATATAGAATTCTATATTCACACTAGTATCTACTCCTAATACATTTGATATACCTTCTCGCTTTTCTGCTTTCCTGATACTACGGACATGTGTAACATTAATTGTTTTTTGTACTCGCTTATCAAAACCTGTCATTTCACAATTCGATTTGCGTGCGTAAAAAGTCACTTTAAACACGAGTGCGTAAAAGTAAAGTTGGTACTTCCTAGAACTTGATTAATTTAGTGACATTTTAAAATCATAAATTCCTAACCTTAATAATATGCTACCCAGTTCGTTGTTTTTCTATGAAAATAAAAGGAAATGAAATAGAATTTTTTGAATTTGATAATTTTAAATTAAATGTCACTTCAAATAATCAATACTGCCAATTCAATTTTTTTTAATTAATATCAAGAGATTAGTAGTGTGTCATAAACGATAACGTATTTAACAATATGTATTATTATTATAGTTCTCGTACAAAAAATATTGTACAAACTTCGTGCGTGAAACATTTTGCGAATTCGTGTCCATAAAGCGCTCGCCTTTCGGCTCGCGCTTTAAACTGGTCACTCATTCGCGAAATATGATTTCACGCACTTGGTTCGTAAATAACTATTTCAATGTGTTCCATTGAAAAACAATTACTGACATCAACATCAATGAATTAGTTAATCATTTTGCTGATCGTAAGGAACGGCGGATGGATTTTATTTTCAAACAAGTTAAATAAATAACATAATTGAGTTTATTTTTTTGTCTGTACTTAATTTTTGATATTAAATACTCAGACCCCCCCCCCCCCCCCACCGGTGCCCTCCCTTACCACAAAATCACGGGCCGCCACTGCTATTAAATACCTTTTCAATGAACTAACACAAGTTAACTTTATTTTCAACAATTTTTGTGATTTTTACATTTTTACGCTCCAACCACAACAACAACAATTATTAAAACGTCAAAGTTTACTAATTCTTTTTTGATCAAAGCAAAATTACTATCTTTCTTGTATTCTAATACCGTCAGGTGCTATCAATTTCATCACACAGTTTTTCGTGCTGTCTTTTTTTTTTATATATTATTTTTTTTTTTAATGTAAAAATGTCAAAATCTCAAAAATTGTTGAAAAGAAAGTTAACTTGTGTTAGTTCATTGAAAAGGTATTTAATAGTACTATCTACGAATTTATAAAAAAATATAGCATTCTATTTAAAAAAAAATGCGTATGACGTCACAGCTCTAAAGAAGATGACGTCACTAATAGGTGCAGTGATTTAAAACCAGCGCAATTTAAAATAAAAATTGACCTGTTTCAGCGTTTTCGACAAATGTCATTAGTTTGGAAGTTACTGAATTTATTCCATAAGTGGTTTCCACACTATCTGAAATATACAAATTATCAAAATTTGAATAAGATAGATCAGTAATAAAATAATTTTAGAATAATACATTTCACGCAACTACTTCTTCCTAATTCAGATTATTCTTTTATACGAGGGCGTATTTTTATGCTATCTACCTAGCCATGAAAAAAAGCACATAAGAAAAAAAAAATTATTTTTCTACATAACTCCCTTCAACACTAATACACTTATTCCATCTTTTTTCCAGTTGCCCCATACCCTCAGAAAAAAATTGCTGCGGTAACCCCGCAAAATATTCTTCAACAGCTTCTTTGAGTTCTTCATCAGAAGCAAAACGCTTTCCTCTGAGATGCTTTTTAAAATTTTTGAATAAAAAGTCTGACGGTGGTAGGTCGGGGCTATAAGGTGGATGCCTTAACTCTATAAACCCACAGTCATTGATTATCTGCTGAACTTTGTTTGCCTTATGAACCCGACAATTGTCGTGCAGCAACAAGTTTTTTTGTGGATAAGAATCGGGCGTTTTTCCTCCAGAGTAGTTTTTAAATTTTTAATTGTGTTTCCGTAGGCCTCTCCAGTAAACTCCTTCAGCATCCCAGAAAACAGTTGCCATCAGTTTTTCTCCAGAAAATTGTGTATTGGCCTTTTTTGGTGGTGGAGAGCCCTTATGAACCCACTGCATGGATTCTTGTTTAGTAGGAGGATCCCTGTAATATACCCAAGTCTCATCCCCGGTAATAATTCGAGATAAAAATGTTTTGTCCCTCTCCAACTTGACCAAATTTTCTTGAGAAACTTCTTTTCTGCACAGTTTTTGTTCAGGTGTAAGCAATCTGGGTATCCACCGTGCAGACATCTTCATACCCAAATCGTCATGCAAAATTTTGAGAACACTTGTTTCCGAAATACAGACTTCTTTAGCAATGACAGAGATCTTTACACGCCGATCTTTCAGTACCAAATTTTCGACTTTTCGCACAATGTTTTCAGTTCGAGCTTCAACGGGCCGTCCGGACTTTGGGTCATCATTGATGTTGACTCTTTTTTAGTTAGTTTAGACCAATATTTTACTTGGAAATAAGATGGTGTATCTTCCCCATATACAGCAACCATTCTTTCATGAATTGCTTTTGGACCATTGCCTTCCTTTGTCAGAAACTTTATTACGCTGCGATGTTCAACTTTAGTTTCACTCATTTTATCGAGAAATGGACCGTCTCAAATCTCTATACACAGCATAAACTAAACACAACTTAGCACATGTACTTCCAACAGTGACAGCAATTTTTCAATAATTTGTTTGACATTGTCATTCTTTTATTTCATGGCTAGGTAGATAACATAAAAATACGCCCTCGTACCTATTATATGTTTCATTAAAACAACGAATATCATTTTTGTCATCCAAAAAAAAGTGTTTATGAGTTCTGATGTTGCAAAATTATGAGTTATATCGACCAGTAATGGATCTTTTTCGGGATTAGAATAAACATATCTAATTTAACCGCTGGCAACACTGTTCCCTTCCATTAATACGGTAATGACCACGAGTTATTGGAATTCGGAGGAAATATTTCTCATCAGTGTCTTGAATATATTTAGAGGTTTCGAGTTACAGAGACAACCATCTTCTTTTCTGAAAATTGAGCCTCAGCAAGAGCAAAATCTTCGTAAAAGTAGTACCAGTTTTTATATGTAAATAAATTATCAAATGCGGAAGATATTATAAATAGGTGATTTGCAAAGTTCGGACAATAGTTATTTCAAGAGGTTGTTGAAATGTAGTGATCACATGACGGTTCAAAGAAATTATAATCAAAAATCAATAGATTTAAAAGAGCATTCTATTCATAACTAATTCGAACGTCCTTTATTAACGTACAGAATTTCGTATAAATTTGAATACATACAAACTAAGATTATAAAGGTATAATTTAATTAGATCGTGTTAAAAGGTCTCAACTATTATTTCATAGTTTTTTTTTGGGATATCTTAGGGAGCAATAATAATAATATTAATAATAATCCTTTATTAAAACTCCAGAATATAAGTACATAATTACAACAAACGTAAAAGATTTGTGGATATTTAAAAAGTCGTAGACATTATTCAACATGTCAAGTTAGTAATAAAATGACCATCCCTTATGAGACAACTTAATACTGACAGCAAAATCTACATATTTTAAAATACAGCCATACCTCGTTTTTCGACGCTTCGAGTTTCGTCGCTTCGCTCTTTCGTCGCTCGGTTTTTTTCGTTGAGTTTTTGTCGGTTGCTTCGCGCACTTTCGTTGTCTGTCGTCACTACCGCTCGCCATCTTATTTTTGTATCGTTGTCGTTCAGTCTGTGAATTAAGATCGATCGGTGTGCACTGTTTCTTTTGTGAAATTGTCTGTCATTGAATTTTGTGTTTAATACATAATAATATTTATTTATATGATTATTTCTGTGTTGTACTGTAAACAATTCATAGCACAAACTGTAATATTTTGTGTTCCAATATAACCATGGATCCTAAATGTAATGATTCGAAATTGAAAAGAAGCCATAAGGTTCTTAATTTGCAACAAAACTTGAACTAATCAAGCTGAATGAACAAGGCTTCTCAAATGCTGACATAGGTCGCAAGGTAGGTGTACCTCGCACTACCGTTAGCACAATTATAAAGAACAAATCTAAAGTGTTAGATGAAATCAAAAATGCTACTCCAGTACATACAAAAGTTATTAGAAAGAAACACAATTTAATTAGTGAGATGGAGAAAGTATTAAATGTGTGGATTGTAGATCAAGTCAGCCACAATATTCCTCTAAGTCAAGGTCTTATCCAAGCTAAAGCTCAAACATTATTTAATACAATGAAAGCTGAAAAGGGAGATATATCAGAAACATTTGGAGCTAGTAGGGGCTGGTTTGATAAATTTAAAAAAAGATCAAACTTACATAATATAGCAGTGCAGGGAGAAGCAGCTAGCGCAGATACCGCAGCCGCAGAAGCTTTTCCAATAGAGCTTGCAAAAATTATAGAAGACGGTGGCTACACAAAGCAGCAAATATTCAATGTAGATGAGACAGGCCTCTTTTGGAAAAAGATGCCATCTAGAACTTTTATTGCCAAGGAGGAAAAATCAATGCCTGGATTTAAAGCTGCCAAAGATAGGCTTACTTTGTTGCTTGGGGCTAATGCATCTGGAGACTGCAAGTTAACGCCTATGCTCATATATCATTCGGAAAATCCAAGGGCCCTAAAAAATTATGTAAAGTCTTCCCTGCCAGTTTATTTTAAATCCAATAAAAAAGCCTGGATGACTGCTGAATTATTTACAACTTGGTTCACTGATTATTTCAAGCCAGCAGTGGCGGATTATTGCAAACAACAGCATATTCCCTTTAAGATCCTATTGCTTTTAGATAATGCTCCAAGCCATCCAAGACATATGACTAAGACTTATCAAGAAATTGAAGTTGTATTTTTGCCTCCAAATACAACTTGCTTGCTGCAACCAATGGACCAAGGAATAATTTCATCATTTAAATATTACTACATTAGGCTGACGTTTGCTAAGGCTATAGCTGCAATAGATGCTCAAGTTCACGAGGGATCTAAACAAAATAAACTAAAAGCTTTTTGGAAAGGGTTTACTATTTTGGATGGCATTAAATGTATTAGAGATGCATGGGCCGAAGTCAAAGAATCTAATCTGAAAGGCGTTTGGAAAAAGTTGATTCCGTCCTTAATTGATAACTTTGAAGGATTTCATGAAACAGTGGAGACCATCACTTCCAACATTGTGGAAATGGCTGTACAGCTGGAACTGGAAGTAGAAGCTGAAGATGTTAGAGAGCTATTTCAGTCTCATGATCAGCCGCTGAGTGACGATGATCTTCTGGCAATGGAAGAACAAAGAAGACTGTTTACCGAACAGGAGGCCATGTCAGTAGATATACCTCAGCCACAGGAGATATCCACTAAAGAACTCGAAGTTGGAATCGCCCAAATAGAAAGCGCAATGGCATACTGGGAGAAGGTGGATCCCAATTTTGACAGAAGTTCAAGGGTGAATAGTGGGCTAGAGCACCAAATCGCTTGTTACAGAGAACTTCTGAGGGAAAGGAAGAAGACACCGATGAGACAAACGTCCTTGCGTTCCTTTTTCAAAGAGCAACAGCCACTACCCGTAGTAACTTCTGCCCCTAAACGAATTAGATTGAGTTCCTCTAGTTCTGAAGATAATGCCTCTTAATTTTTATCCACAAAATTATTAGCTAAATGGAATTGAAAAAGAACATACATACATACATACATACATATGTACTAAACCTATCAAACATTTATTTTAGAATAAAATACTTATTTTTTACTTATTACCTGCTGTAGTTTTTATTTTTTAAATTATTCGTTTCATTTAATTGTTGCACACATTCATAAGTACTATATGTGTACGTATTTACGTGTCAAATGAACTTACAACGACAATAAAGGTTATGCTTCGCTTTTCGTCGATTTTCGAGTTTCGTCGGAGGTCTGGTCCGTAACCCGTCGAAAGAGCGAGGTATTCCTGTATATCTATTTATTTTCGGGAAAATCACACGTTTTTGGTGTTTCTTAAAACGTTGGAAAGAATAATATATAATCATGACTTATAGCAATAAAAATAAACTATTTTCTTACTTATAAAATTAATGTTTTTGTATAGAACAGTTGAATATTATACCTATATTATTTGTTCTTTTTATTATTATTTATCTATTTTTATATAGAACCACAAAGGGGAGTGCTTAAAACACTGCAAAAAATGCAAGAAAATTAATTCCAAAACTATAACAATAGAATTTCAGCCGTTCACAAAATATGACTAGTGCGTCAAAACATTAAAAAATATTGAAACACGAGGAAGAAAGAGCAAATTAAAATTTGATAATCGCGAAATTTTGCGGTATGCTTTGCTAGAAATCAATTAATAGATCAGAAATTGTTTGCAAGAGCTGTTAGGAAGGCTACATTTATTAGCAATTTTTGAAAATGGCCCTGAAAATTAAAATGTGTAGAAATATGCCGCAGCCTGATAAAACAAAAATGTATATGTTTATGTAGATTAGGTAGATGGTAGACATAATATATATAAACCAATCAAGAATATTCATTTTTTTTGGAACTTACAACTTCATTCATAACATAATGTCAGAAATATTAGATTTTATTTATAGTTTTCTCTGCATCAAAAAATTCTAAGTAAAAAATGTATAGAACAAAATATACGTTATTATGATTTATATTTTATTTGCACTAATTTTGGGGTACAAATAATCATTATTACTCATAAACAGGGCATTTCAATAGTTTTGAATTAAAGGAAATAGAAAGGAACTATATGTATATTTCTATAGTGATACTATGATAAAAAATTATTGTGAATCATCAAAACTGAATTTATCACCACATTGGCTTCGAAAAATGATTACAGCAAGAAGCCCGGCTCGAGAGGGAGAACATAAGCCAGCCGGGGGAGCCTGCTTAGGCGCTAGGCATTGACAAACAAAACAGAATGCCTGCAGTAGACGTAGCGATATAACTCGCATAAGAGAGTCAGACCAGTGTAGGCAAAAGTGTTGTTTAAAGTGCATGTGGAAGTACGACGAAAATGGCCTCCATAAACGATTTTGCTAAGTTAACTAGGGATGAACGAGAAGAAATCAAAGAACAATTTAATAATGTAAGTTCAGTTAACTGTTTTACATTTTTCCGCCATTCACAAGACATGAATACACGAAGAGGACAGATATTGTTGTGTGTAGGAGAGTTTCACGAGTTGAAAATATGAGATATCGATTTGGTTAGATGTATATAGCGGTTGTACGGCGTTCATTCTGAGATTTATAAACTATGTAACGCCCATATAAATTTTTAAATATTATTTCCCTATCACAACATTATTCATGTACAAGAAAAACCAAATGGTTTTCACGAAAAGAATGTTTCTTTTGCAGTATTTGTTTTGTTTATACCATTCCTTTTTTTTTGTTTATTCATGCTCGTAACCTAGACAACCACTTCTAATTGAAATTTAAATAACCATTAAATTTAAACTTTGTAATACGCACATTTGTATATAATAAAAACATGTATATTTTTTCAATTAAGTATATATATTTTATGAATACCAAGCCTTTATACTTTATATATTCGAGGTTATACATATACACCTAATACATATGTATGGATAAATGTATATGTATAATTAATGTTCAAGAAAGTTTGCTGTTTTCTCGCTTACAAAGCATGTAATATGATACAACATTCAATCGCAGAATTTGCATAATTACTACAGACTAGCTGTATATGTACTTATTTCTAATATATAGGAGAAATTTATGAAAAGGAAAATTCAAAATTATAAACAATATTATAAGCATATAATTCGGCGCTGACATTGCTTTAAAAACTATAACAAAACACCATATTTGGTATATTAGATATCTTGAGCAATTACAATGTGAGACATAAATATTTGTTTATTATGGCAGATAAAGATAGTCATGTTTGCATACTAGCTTGGAAAGGAAGTTTAAAAGATATTCTATATATACAATGGTTACTAACATTCATATAGGTATACATATGTATGTATATTATTAACATTTAATTATTTTATATAAACTGGAATGGTACTTTAAATTTTTTAACACATAATCTTATCTATACGACGATTTTTCTATGATTTTACTTTTAGGAAACTAACTGGCAAATAAGATTAAATATTTATAATTAAACAAATATTATTCACCTAAAGGATTTTCTATAACTGACATACCCTAGCTGTATTACCAATAGATATTTAAATGCAAAAATCTAGTGACTAATATTGTTTATCATAGTTTGTAATACAAAGGATTTTGTAGTGGGAAAAATAACTTTCTTCTTCCCCAGCTAAATTCATCAAAGAATCTATGACGAATCCTTGACCACAGGTGGATGAATAAAAGTGAATCATAACATCATACAAATAAATACTCCCAGTTGTGTAGTAAGAAATATCAGCAGTGAATACTAATTAATATTATAAGAACATTCATGAATTCTATAAAACAAATCTTACTATTTTTATAAATATTGATTACCGTGTAGAATAATGATTACGTTTAGGGATACTATTTTAGACTTTAAAATACTACGTGATCATTCTGAACTGTCCTGAGTTGGCCATACTGATTTTAATATGGGAACACATGTAATTGGCAAGCCTTTTTCATTTATTTTTGTGGTTATGTTTACTATTTAAAATTTTCCCGTGATAAATGTCAATGAAATAGGGTTAGTTTTAAGTTCAAAATAAGCATAGATAAACAAGTAGATACTTACTAGGTACTAGAATTGCATCAAATTATTGTTTGGCATTATTAGCAACAGCACCAGATATTTGGAAAAGGAATTGACGAGGACAATATGCGAAACATGTAATCTGCGTCATATTCCTATAAGTTTGTTGTAGGAGCCGACCAGCCGCCTGTTAAAAACAGGTTTTCTTTATTTTTGTCGTGTTTTTTACCCCATTGTAATTTCAAAGAGAAAGTTACGTTGTATGATATGGATTCTGCATTAGTTCTTTCGAGTATCAGATGCGAGTAGATGTGTAGACATTGCAGTATCGCTATCCATCATCCTAATCAAAACATTTCCAATATTGCGTCCTTCAACATCAGTAGTTTCACCTACTTACGCCCAAATATGTTTATCGTTTATGTCACTGACAATTGAAATGTTAATTTCAACGTATATCGCGGACAAATAATATTTTCTCAAAGTGGATACCTTGCACACGAAAGTCACCTATATTTACCATTAGCACAAATTTATAAAAATAAGTAAACTCAGGATGATTCATCGTATTCCAAAAAATGTTACGCACTACCAGCACTTTAAGTAGATCTGAATTAAATGTAACTAATAAAAGTAAAGAATAGATTCTCTTGCATGCAACACACAGCGCTTACGATTTAACAAAAATATTTTCGGCGCAAAGCCCGCCCTTCCACGTCCCCTACATTCACCGCGATAGATGCAACTACTTTTATATACCGATAGGTCCAGCCCGCGACGGGCCATACATAGGCAACAATATATGTATGGAACGTGCTATGTGGCAACGTGTGTACGATACCACTCCGCGTGCTCCTATTTTGAGTGACTTTCTTAAAATTTGAATTTATTTTGTAGAATTATTGATTTTTTTACTACTTAAAATTACTTTTCCGTAGCAGCTAAGAATACAATAATAATAATAAATTGGACCTTATTATGTCTGAAACAAATGGGCAAATTACGTATACAGAACGAATATGCAAACGACTATATCCTTGCGCGGTTTAAGTCTTACTAAATTCTTAACTGCAATGTGCTGCTGCTGCGGGTAGAGGGGTTTCGGTGGGGGTTTCGGTGTTGCCACTCATTGCTGACTATGGCCCGTTCCGAGCTGGACCTATCGGTATACATATCGTAGGTTGTAAACATCTCACCAGAGCGCAAATCAACCTAGGAATATATTGCAGCCATTGCCGGTGCAGTCGCGAAAACACCGAAAATCACCATCTTAACCTTTAAAACACCTTCAAATCAACGGGGGGGTAGCATTATAATTCTTGGCGGCATTAAGGCCAATTTCTTGACCAAGTTATTGACCAAGAACTTGATCAAGTTAAAATTGATGACAAGTCGTGTATTACACTTGTCAAGTCGACTTAATCAATTTCTTGACTAAGAACTTGTTGAATTAGAACATGTTCTATTTTTCTTCTCAACTTGATCAAGTTTTTAGTGATTTCTAGTAAAATTCAGTTTTTTGCCAACTGTGTAAAATGTAAACACAAATTCCATTTTAGAATACCGTTTAAAATGATATGTTAATTTGATACTTCTTGAAAGAATTGTGTGCGTAAATTATTTATTTTCTTTTGCATCTCTTGTGCAGTTATTTTTACATTCAATATCAAATACAAATCTTCGGTAAATTTATAAATTTTTTTATTTCGTACTTTTGCACTATTGGTACTGCTATTTCACCTAAAAACTTGTTGAAGAAATTGATAAGTGTAATACAGCCTTTAGAAATGAACGATCTTTTAAATACATAGTTCGAAATGATGTTTACGTGGTGTTTGCAAATCTCGGAATGTTGTGAACATCGGTTCGAAAAATGATAGATTAGAAATAACTAGGCATCTTGGTTATTAAAATCTTCATAATGGAATGAAAAATATTTCTCTGTGACAAATTATGCCATCCGTCGACACAGAGTATACCAAACACGATTGTGACGCCTAATACAAAAAATGAATCTTAAGTAATAGCTGCTTTACTTATCGGCACATAAATAATAAACCACATCAAAATAGTTAAATTGTGATAATTGAATGCTTCACAGAAAGTTTTTCACATGCAGAATGCCTTGCTGATGAACTTGTATCAATCAGGAATACCAAATCCCTAACACACCATCGGCACAGTAGTGCCATTAAATGTAATTTGAATGCTATAATTTTCCGCTCTCATAATTTAAGCCAACCAAAAATCAGCACTGATGATTTATACCTATTTATTGATTGCGAGCCATCCAGAGATTTCCTTATAAGGCACTCGAAGTCCTCATTAATTTGTGCTATTGCAGTATCAACGTCACATGATAAAAAGGAATAATATCAAATCAGTTCCTGGTACACTTTCTTTAACCTACAGCTTTTGTTATTTTCCAAGATTCTGAATAAACACCTTCAAGGAAGCCGCCTGTGATTTGATGAAACTAAATAGCATGTTCCGCATTAGAGACAACCAGCCATAAAGTAACTTATTGTTTAAAGATTGATATTGAATACAGTTATAAACGGATATTTTGTTTGAGATATCAGTATTAATTGATCAAAGATAAAGGAATTGCCATTTAACTTCTATTTGTTATAAATATTTCAAGCAAGATAAAAAATCATTCTAGAGAGACCATTCTATTATTCATAAAATTATTTATTTATCTCAGTCGTTTTTGCATGTAACTTCCTCAGTGGTGAATGACGACTCTCCTGTACTCTTTTTACTTTCTTATACGTAGTATAAGGAAGTATTGTGATGATGAAAATTTTCGACCTCGAGATTTTTGCAGATGTCCACGTTTTGAGGTCCCCTGATACCAAAAAAGTGGTTTGTAAAAAATGTCTGTGTGTCTGTGTGTGTGTGTGTGTGTGTGTCTGTGTGTGTGTGTCTGTGTGTGTGTGACCACGATAGCGGTCAAACCGCTGTAGATATCAATTCCAAATTTTGTATTTACGAATATAATCTCCCTCTTGAGAACTGATTAGATTTTGAGCAGAATCGGCAGACCGGAAGTAGTAGTTTACTTCAGTGAAAAAATCGAATTTTGCAAATATTTCGTCAATTACTAAGTTTAAACAAATTTATAAAGAATTCATATGTACTTAAAATTTAAATTGTGAACACTTTTATTAAAAAGGTTTTTCGAAATTCCTACCGGAAGTAGGTCTTTTACTCCTATCGAAAATCAGTTTCTTGCAAATATTTTGCAAGTCATGCTTTTTAGACAGGTACACTACGAATATAAAAGTATTTAGAACTTAATTTCCAATATCTTGTGTATAAAAAAAATTTCAAAATTCGGACCGGAAGTATCACTTTTACTCTTACCGAATACCAATTTTTTGCAAATATGTCGTAAATTATGCATTCTATGTATATTTATGAAGAGTACAAAAGTATTTAGAGTTGGATTTGGAATATTTTTTGTATAAATGAAATTTCAAAATTCGGACCGGAAGTAACACTTTCATACGTATAAGAAAGTCGTGTGGTGGCCACACCTCATTTTTTGAACTGAACAGATTCTCAATATTACACGGGAGTGTTTACGGAAAATAATGATTTCATTTTAGAAAGGTTGTTACATTAACCGAGACAATAATTACACAATCTGCTATTTTTTTAAGAAATAGGTAAAGTATTTTTGTTAATAAAATATTTTACTTCCGCTGTATGATTGAATAAAAGTTTTGAAAGGCGTGACATGAAATAACGGTGACCGAATAACGGAACGAATTGTAGTCACTTTTCATTTATATAAACAAAATAAACATTTACTTTTAATATAATATTTACATACACTGTTAATGTACCATTATCTCTGGATGTGTTTTTATCGCGCCACCCAAAACTCTTCTTTCTTATCAAAAAGCGAACAAACACATCCTGCACCGTGGATAACATTCGGGAATACGTCTGTCTAGTGCCTAGTGATTGTTATTTTATTTATGTTCTATATATAACATTTCCATTAAATATTCATATAATGATAATAGGAGACTTCAACCAAAGCAATTTTTGCTCGAATTATTTTGTATATATACAGGCTGTCCAGAAACTCTCCTGACAAACGAAGACCGGAGATTCCTCAGATAATTTTAAGACAATTTAACCCAATTCACCCTAGTCTGAAAATGCTTCCTAAGGTCATAGGCGTCCGTTTTGGGTAGCTAAACGGTTATTTTAACGCATAACTTTTTTGTCTTTAACTTTTAAGCATTTGTGACACTAGATTATTAAATTTTCAGGTATTCTAGTACTAAAAGGTACACTTACTTTAAGTCGGTAGGATACACCGTTTTCTAGAAAAATCGATTTGAAAATTTTTCGTTTTTTCGTCATTAAAATTCAATTTATTATTTTTTGCACTAGTTCGCTCTGAACTGCCAACAGAAATAAAACTTACGTTTTTAATTGTCAAATTGTTGTCAGTTCGCGAAGTTGAAATGTGAAAGATGAAATGACGAAAAAACGAAAAATTTTCAAATCGATTTTTCTAGAAAACGGTGTATCCTACCGACTTAAAGTAAGAGTACTTTTTAGTACTAGAAGACCTGAAAATTTAATAATCTAGTGTCACAAATGCTTAAAAGTTAAAGACAAAAAAGTTATGCGTTAAAATAACCGTTTACCTACCCAAACGGACGCCTATGACCGGTACTAGAAATTCGCAATTGATGGAATCGATTCATCTCTGGAGGATAAATAAGCATACCAGTTTTTGTTTTTTCTAAATATAAGTGTTGGGGAGATATTAAAAAAAAACTAATTACAAGGCGCCATCTTCAAAGAGCTCTAGCTCCCTTAGGAAGCATTTTCGGACTAGGGTGAATTGGGTTAAATTGTCTTAAAATTATCTGAGGAATCTTCGTTTGTCAGGAGAGTTTCTGGACATCCTGTATAATGTACGTGGTGTCTTCAATGTATTCTCGGTATCAGTATGAAAAAAAATGCAAATAAAATTTAATTTATGATTATTTTTCAATGTAATCTCCCATAACCTCAATCCATTTAACTCATCTTGAATTTGTACTCACCGCCTGTAAAGTGACATTTGGCGCATGTGTAGCTCGACTGGGAAATACGTTTTCCCGGTTGAGGCGACTGTAAAAATGGAAAAAAAACACTGGCACTTTGGGACATTTAAAAAAAAATCTAACTTGGTAGTAATAAAATTTAGTCTATAAAATACTACTTCCCTCCACTATTCTTCACTAAAAGTTGGGGAAATAGGAGTAATAATTAAAAATTCTTGCAAAAAAAATTGTGTCGCCATCTATTTGACGATATTTTAAGCGACATCTTAAGCAAGATTCAAGCGCCATCTATTTGAACCACATCGACATTCATATTGGCAGTTCGGAATTGTTTGTATTTAAACCAATTAACGCAATAAATGCACTATTAATTTATAAATATAAGAATAAATATCTCATGTTTGCCATGTGTAAAAATATAATAACTTAATTTTAGGGAAAGGTGAGTAATAGTTACGTACATGAAATGCTTAAATTAATTAGGTAATCTATTTTAGGTTAGGTATGATACTAATGACATAATCAATAATATTTCTTTAATTTAATGTTCGTACAAAAAGTATTGTACAAACAACTTGCGTGAAGACATCTTCCACGCATTCGCGCAATTAAAAGCACTCGCTTCCTGCGGTCGCTCGTGCTTACAATGTGCGCTCATGCGGGAAAACAGTCTTCTCGCACTTGGTTCGTAAATAACTATTTCAATACCGTGTAAAAAATAACTTTCTTGTCTATCGGAAAATTGTACATTTATTGCCGCCTTGAGCTCTTCATCGTCGGAAAATCGTTTTCCACGATGATTTTGATATTTAAATTTGGAAACAGATAATAATCACTAGTGGCCAGTTAGGGACTATAGGAAGGATGGTTAATATCTTGGAAAACCGCGTTCTTCCATAGCAGCCTTCGAAACACGTTGGCATGAAGAAAAAACACACCAATGCTCTAGTTTCCTCCCCTTTTTCTTTCATTACTTTCCTTAAATTACACAAAGTGGTTGCGTAAGATGGTGCGACCAGCAAAATTTCCTTCAGAGTCCCAAAACACTGTGGCCATGATTTTCACGGCAGATGGAGTAACTACATTTCTTAGGATGTTCTGCACCCTTCTTATGCTATTACATAGATCCCTGTTTACTTTCAGGGTCATAGACCCATTTTTCATCTTGAGTAACAGTGCGGTCGAAAATACTCGTAGGATCTTCACCACAGAGCTCGTAAATCTCTACAGCACTTACTCGCACATGTTTCTGAGGTGCCGCGAGCATTCGCAGCACCCATCTTTCACTGGTTTGAGAAGTTGGGATGGCCATCAAGAATAGTGTGTGTGTGGTACCAGTGGCGGCCCGTTATTTTTTGGGACGGGAGGACACCGGGGGGGAGGTCTGAGTGTTTAATATCAAAAATTAAGTACAGACAAAAAGATAAACCCAATATGTTATTTAATTAACTTGTTTGAAAATAAAATCCGTTCGCCGTTCCTTACGATAAGCAAAATGATTAATAACTAATTCATTGAAGTTTGGTGTTGATGTCTGTAATTGTTTTTCAATTTTCACATTGCTAAGGCACATAGTCTGCTTTCTTGCATGGTATGTATATTACATACTGGCTGTGCATACTGGACTTGCGTCACCGGCACCTCTGCGAAGTGCCCTCTCGCTGACATATACCCGCTCTCTACCCCCGCCACTTTCATCGCTTGATTCCTAATAGAGATGGTACAGTCGAGCGAGATGCCCCAGAGCTTACGTTACTTCCGAAAACATATTATTTGTTATCAAACAAATCAGAAAAATGACATACAAATTAGGTATTTATAATTAATTTATCTGTTAAAAGAAATTTGTCAGGGGTCGGGGGGGGGGGGGGTCGTTGCCCTTCATGCAGCAGCCGCCACTGTGTGGTACCAACGGATAAGACATCCTCCAGTACAAGTTTCTCGCCTTTTTTCATATTTTCTTCTGTATAGCGACAGTAACGCGGCCGCCCGAGCAAGGGTCATCTTCAATGTTCTCCCTGCCTCTTTTGAATTCACTTGACCACTTTTAAACTGTAGATAATAAAGGTGCAGAATCGTGATAAACAGCCGCCACTTCTGCGTGAATGATTTTTTGACTCTTTCCTTGTTTTGTAAGGAATTTAATAACAACGTGTTGGATTTTCTTCAACATTGTCGCGTGAATCATTGCCACAGTGTTTCGCCGAGGATTGCTAGAGAACTAATGATCATAATTTTGTGAAATTTTATATTTATACTCCCAGACAATGTAATTATTTAATACAGTTATAATATTACCCACGTAATTAGTTTATTACCCCGATACCGAGAATACATTGAACGCCGCTGGTATATACATACATATTTCTCACAAATATTGATCCAAACCTGAATAGATATTAGTTAAGTGTATATATACCTGAACGTAAGCCTTAAATACTTATTGTGCATTAAATGACAACATAAACATTCTTAATGTGGTATTTACTAATTTGAAAGGCAGACCTTTAAGGGTTATGAAATTATACAGTATGATCATTTGCTTTATCTTAAAAATTCTTCTGTAAATCATCTTAGAGCATTAACGTCTGTCTGCTGAAAAAGAGAAATTTATTTAGCATCTGGATATAGCGAAAACCCTTTTCGACTGACAGAGTCAACATTCTGACCAAAATTTCAGTTGAAATGAGTGTAATTTGCAGCGAAAACTAATATTCTGTAAGTTAAATCAATGGGTAAAACCACAACTTCACATCAAATGAAAATGAAGATATTGCAAAACTTCAAAATTCGCTTTAAAAACATTTGGTCATGAGAGGATGTTGACATTTTTCCGAGAAATTCTAAAATGCAATATTATGTAAGTTTTTTATTTAAAAACTGTAAAATTGAAAATAATTGATTTCTTGTTTGATGTAACTTTTATTTGAACATTTTTTGATGGTTACTTACAATAATGTGATAATGTAGCACCCTATATACGCCTTCAATTAATTTTTCTTTTAGAGTAGCCTATATGATTTCAATATTAATTTGGGAACACTATGGAACAGTAATGTTTTTCATTTTGATAACTGTCATAGTTAAGAGATTTTATTGAAAACTTGTCTTATCAATTAGATTAGTTATTATGTTATAGTTAGTTATAATGTGACTTACTGGATTAATATGTAAATCTACTCAACATTAGGACTGAATGCGATATTTGACATAAACTATTATCTTAACTTATTTCTGATTATGAAAGCATTGTGTGTTCACATCATAAATTATTAATATTTATGTCAGGTGTGATTGTAAAAATTAAAGTAAAACGTAAAATTATTATAAAAGTACATATCTCAAAAATATAGTAACAACGATTATAAATGTTCAAAAATTAGAAGCAGAAATTTATCTGATTCATTGGATAATAATAAGATACTTTCACTATCACTATTTCCAGCACAAATAACAAATGTTTCTATAATATCCATTAATCCATCACAAATACTTTTTGAAGTGAAAACTTCTATGGGCGCGTTGATTGTGGACACCGTCACGCTCGGCTATGTAACGCTCGTTCGGGTAAAGTCGGCTCGAATCGACTAAGGGAGCGAGAGAAATATAGTCAACGCGTCACTGCTATACTCGTTCGGCGACCGGAAAATGGAAAATGGAGATGTAAATGAATATAGAACGAAAAAAAAGTTTGTATTTCGTATTATTAACCTCGCCTTGATGAAGTTTTCACTTCTGCCGTGTGGTCTTAAGCACACCCATTTTTTTCAAAGCAGGTAGTCTTTTTTTATTTATGTAATAATAGTTTCAAATCCTTCTTCAAAAATAAACACGAAATATTCATTTCACCACTGAAGTAATATCTTTTATCTTACTTAATGTTTTGGAGATGTACATTATATTTACTGTAGTACCCATTTTTCTTTTAGTTTGTAGCTTTAACATTTTGTGCATATTTAAAGCTGTTTTTCGTCCTCTTAATTGCACCAATCGTGAACTCTGTTTCAGTGGTTAACAAAGTATAATAAATCAACGCAATAATATAAGAGAGTGTACATGTTATGGCTTGATTATGGTGAATACTGGGTACTTATTTTTCCATATTACATTTGCCTATGCAAGAATCAATGAAATCACTTCTTATTCTGAGACAAGGCGGGGAGTATATTAACTCTCTCGCTGCTCAATATTTCTGATAAATAAGGAGACTGTTCCTAAAAATTTTCTATAATTTTTTTATACATATATATATATATATCAAGAAAAATTTAAATTAATATTCATATACGGCACATGGACGTCTCGGTGCTTATATATACGCTGGTAGGCCAGCAATACTTCCGTCTGTTACTTGATATATATTTGTATATGTATATCAGTACGATTTAAAAAGGACTCGAAATCGGAAAGCCAGCGGCAGTCTAAGTGGCAAGACAGCCGGCTGGTAATTGGGAGATCAGGGTTCGAATCCTGGCTGCTGGGTAATTTTTAAAATTATTAGAAATTACCAATTAACAATTATAAACTAATTTTAAATTTAATTTAAAATTAGTATGACCTCTAAATCGTCCAAGAAATTAAAAATTATATATTTACACATGAATATGTGAATAAGGTCAAGAAAAATTTAAATTAATATATATATATATATATATATATATATATTGGTGTGATTAAAGTAATATTATGTAAACCCACGTTCGTTGAATATAAAATTTGTGGATTTTTCAAAATATAAAGCTTTATTTCTCTGTACTTTCATTGAAGGCTTATTAGTACGATAGTCTATGAATGAAGTCCGTGGATTATTGAGCAATTAGCAAGTTTTTAGTTTCGCTGGAAATTTGTTAGAATAATGTACTGAATGTTCGCTGGCAATCAACTTGAACGTGTCTATGAAAACTGCGGATGGCTAATGCACTTTATTATAATTTATTAAGAACATCTATTGAAGAAAACTAACGTTATTTATCAGGGTGATAATTATTAGGCACATTCGATATCACATCAAATTTATAAGAGGTGCCACATAAAAATAAACAAATTCTAATTCATTGTATTTTATACTATATACTGGCTAAGACCTTGGAACCTTATGTTAGTGAAATAAACTGTATTCTGCCAATTTTTTTGAAAATGATTTCTTAAACTGAATTGGTTGATTTGAAATGACAGATCCATATTAAAATGGCATTGGCGGAGAATGCTCAAATAAATGCGCGGAAAAGATAATATCCGCCATTTTAACTGAGCACTAAGAATCAATAAGGAAATAAGAAGTTTAAAGATAGTTTTGCTGAATCACGTATTTACTACGGATGATTAAATAAAATTAATTTAGTTAATTTTCGTCTTACAAGGGTGCCTTGGATTTTTCAAATTTTTTTTCTTAAATAAAAAATTCACCAGCAAAACTAATAGTTGAAACTTCATCGAGAGCACAGAGATCTCCAACTTTATTTTTAAAGACGATACAATATTGCTGCCTTTACACATAACCTTCATCTCTGAAGGATTGTGAGCAAACATATTTATTACCTTTGTTAGCTTTCAACACTACAGGAGTATTTAAGGTCTAATCTTTCTATAGATTAATAAACCAGCACACTTAGAACTAATCTATCTTACTTCTTATAGTCATATTTTTTCCACACGATTCACAAGGAACAAGTCTATCTTAAAACTACATTCCAAAGTTAGAAACCAAAAGCGCATTAACATGTTGAATGCGCAGACCACGAAAAAAGTACATGTCATCTTATGTTAAGCATCTTGTGTTATGGAACGATTCTTGTGCGGACCAAAACAGGAACATCAACCTGACATTAATGTTAAAATACTCCCCACTTGAGTAATATCACATAGAAATTTCTAAGTTCTGGACATAGTTTCATCGCGAATGAAGGTGGCTTGAGAAACATCGAATCGGCATTGAAACACCAACAAATACTCTAGTTACCCTGTGACTTCATGATCATAATGAGAACTTGTAAAAAAAAAACTTTTATTGTAACCCAGATCATATGGGATGAGTTTAAAAGTATAGGAAACATAGAACAAAATATTGTGACTCGAAAAGTAAGGGTGATGCTGAAAAAATAATTTGGCTCTGTATAAAAACTATACCGTATGTGTCAATTTTCATTAGGTATAGGGATTCAATGTTTACGTGCGATTTATACGTATACAAGTAATGCGTGGCAACATGGCACCCCTACTGTCCGTCACCAATCCCGGCAACAATCGACATCACAACGATTTTCTCCGATCTTCCCACTTCTACATTCTATGTTTAGCTGCGAACACGTTGCGATCTAGTCTGCAATAAAAGCCGTCTTTTTACTGGAACGGGAAACATCAAATGGCCGCCGCGATCTCCTGATCTAGTAGTTTATTATTATTTTCAGAATCCTTTTTTATTTACCTTATTTTTAATTTTATTAGAATTACGCTTTTGTTTGTGTCATGCATCGTGAACGCAGCTTAATAATTCTCTGCATTTACTGAAAGGAAAAAGAAAAACAAATCCTTGCAACTCGTAAATATTATTTCTGAACGCATTACAAACACCCAAGCCGGTGGTCGAATAGTTACTGCTAACCACGCTAACTTGTATTTACGAACATGCATCGGTCGTGCTGGCATTGGAAAGGAAAGAAGGGGTACTATGTTCCCACGTACTGTATGGATTAATCGCCTATGGCTAATGAAAATTGACACATACTGTATAGATGGAAAAGTGCGTACCCTTCCCACTTTTCCAAAACTTAGTAAATGGAAAACCCATTGCTGATGCTAAACTATTTAATCTAAAAGTGATACCATATATATAATACTACTATATCGCGTGTAGACAAGGAAAACTTCGCTCCAACATTGTGAAATAAAACGTATGGTGCTATGCCGTTTTAGAGTAGCATTGTCCAAAACATTGTCCAAACTGCGCATGCGTTACAAATAATTTTTCAAATTTAGGTCTGTTTGTTTATCACATAGATTCATTACTATAAATATTTAATTATTATTTGTACATCGTTAAACAAGTATAAATAGTTTTAAATCGACAAACCTCTTTATAATTAATAGTTGTGCCTTTTCAAAAGTGGGAAAATAATTTAATTTCCCTTAATGAATGAAGAAATATCGTCGTGGCATCATGTGCAAATCAAAGATAAACAAACGATCATACTGAAGAAATATATTTGTCAAAAGTTGTACGAATTGTGGTTATGTCATCGTAAATATTGTAAATTAATTGAGTAAAACCCGCAATCAGTTCAATTGCATTGCAACTGTGTTTCTTTGAATATATTATGATGGGATATCGTGAACAGATAGAAAAACACCTCTATAGGTCATGTACAAAAATTTGTGATATAATAACAACACCAAAATTATTCAACTCAACATGCAAGAATAATAATGAATTAGATAATGTGGTATTCTTGTATCGAGAATTACTCTTATCTACATCGGAGTAATGTACAAAAAGAACACAGTAAATTTACATGAATTAGGTAATTGTATTATTATGTTACATATTAAAATATTTGAATTGCTCATAATAAAAAGGCTTCTATTAAACCTCTTAGAAGAGACACATTTCCCAACATTGTGGAAGTAAATACTGCAGTGTTATGAACTGCAAGGTAGGCACGTCATCAAACAGTATTACTGTTTTTATGGTATTGTTACATTATCTAAATCTTTTTTTATCATTTTATAAATTTGTATGTATCTATTAATTCATACAAATATTTATATTTCATAATATTTTTTTGTTGTTTTAAGAAAGTTAAACAAAATAGATTTCCGAACATAAATAAAATAAAATTTGATTTTTTACTTCGTAAGTAGAAATTGAACTTTGATGTAATTATTGAATCAAATACAACATCAACATACCTTTTTTACAAGCAATAATATAAATTATTTGCAAGTCTCATTTCTACTCATCTCAGTTTATGAGACATAGACACTCAAGAAAAATGTATTGAATATGAATGTGCTATTAGATACACTACAGAAATTCAAGTGTATCAGAGTAATTGTTTGTTTATATTCTTTGCTACCATATGGGCATAAATTACGATTTAGTATTAATAAAAATTATATTCAATCACAAAAATGTCATGCTGATTAATTCCACAACTTTTGCTAAAACATTCATGTTTCAGTGTATATCTCGACAACAATTAAATAAAGGAACACAACAGGAATTTAATTAGTTCTTTACATTGTTGATTACGCGACATTATATTGAATAATGTACGTAAACAAATATAAAATAGATGTTGTTTTATTCTTATATATAGCCAAAATATTAAATACAGTAATTTAAGAAATTTTATTTGCATTCTTAAGCTTAAAAATACATAGCAAAACTATATGTAGAAATATAATACAATCTGGCTTATATAAAACATACCTGAATCTATTCGATTGTGTATGTAAAACATTAATTTATGTGTTTTCTGTAAATCAAGATGAAAGAAGCAGTATTTATATTCAATAATTTCACATACACCAATAAGCATATACAAATCAATGTACACAACATTTTTTGTTCATTTCAATAAGACGAAATGAAACGATCGGTATTTACATTTAATAATATAATTTCACTAAGTTCACCAGTTTTTCTGTTCAAAATCTTTTCTGTTAATCAAAATGAAACGATCGGTATTTACATTTAATAATATAATTTCACATATTCCAGTAAGCACGTATAAATCAACGCAGAAGTTATAACTTCACAAGTTTTTCTGTTAATAATTCACTGGAATCAGGCTTCATATCGTTTATTTATTCTACCGCGTATTTTCTGGGTAATTCTACAAATTCACCGATGAACTAAACTTGCACAAAACTGAATTCAATAAAAAAAACAACCTTGCGTATGCTTTCAGTAATATCATAGTTATAGATGTCAATTTAAATCAGAGGTTATAATTATGTTTTCTGTTTATCTGTCATTTCGAAAAATTCAAAATGGACAATTTCAGTCGACGCATGCGCAGAACAAGCAATGCGATCAATTCTATCTCTCTTAGTTGGGACGAAAAATTACACATTATCAAGATACAACACACGCAATATAGTAGTATTATATATATATATATATATGAGTGATACTTAATTTCGTACATACAGATAACTATTGAAGTTGTCAATGATTAGTAACAGATTTTAGTATTTATACCTATTTTAACTTTTGTTTTGTCAGTAAAAATAAATTAGTAAAACAAAATGCATCCAACCCACAAAAAAATTATTAAAAAGGAAAATGTATAAATTGACAGTGTATCCATGTATACTAGTCGAAGAATAATATTATTTTATACAAATGATGGTTAAAAATTATATCCAGATTGAGTTTAATTTAAATTTATATTCCAAACCATACATTAAATGTTTCTCAATTCTTGACCAGTAAGGATTGATAGGTATCTGCATAACTATGCCCAAATATCCTAATACCCGGTGATTACAACAGTTGACCAGTTCAAAACTGTATCCCGCAACTATACACAAGTAGTTTACAAAAAGTATTTGTTTTTATAATAGCGATAATTTAATCAATTGCTTTTAAATGTTTAAATGACTATTCGTTTACGTTTGCCAGAATAGGCGAGTTGAACAAAATTGAGAAGACGCGGCACCAACAAACACATTATGTTCGATAAATACATAATTCTTAGTCCACCTTACAGGCACATAAACAAAATATTTTTAAACTGACTAACTTATCTTAATGTAAGAAAATTCCATAGTATCCTCAATTCTTCTATTACAACACACAAACAATATGCATTTGTTATAAAATGGTAACTATATTAAATTAAATAATAATTCCATTATGTGAATATTAAATGCATGCATCTTGATTAGCCGCAATCGAAGAATATTTCCTGGATAGGAATAAGTACGATAATGCTAAAATGTCATTTCAAACTCTATAATGAGATAAAAACAATATTTCTCTCAGGTACCTATATATATATATATCTGTGTATATCGGAAACTAGTCCGTATTTTGTTTTAATATGCAGACGAAAATATGTATGTATGGGTATTTGTTTACGGCGTCAATTTTTAGTGTTTGTAGTAAATCCGTAAATTGCACATGGTACCTACAGTTAGGTATATATTTAATTAATAGAATGAGTTTAGTACAAATTATTGTGTCGCATTTAAGCATAATTAGTAATCAAGTTTTGTAAGTGAAACGTTAAAAAATTAGTAATACCATTGGCAACACAATGCCAACGTATTAGGTATATATACAACCATATACAACATAGTTGTTATATGTACCAACTTAAAAATCAGTGTGACTCATTTCTTGGACTACGCCCGTATTACAAGCATATGTATATTTATATATTTTTGTGCGTGTATTAAAATACCTGTTTCTGAAACTGCATAACGTGTGTAATGTATATATTGTATATAAAAATGTTCTCAAAACCTACTTTTTATTGCAGTAAAAAAAATCTTATCATTTATTGCATTTGTTATTAATGAAATTAAAATTCTTCATATTTCATGTGTATTTGATTATTTTTCTTTCATAATCCAAGGTTTGTTTTACTCGTATATGTATTTTTACCAAAAAATAATTGAAATTACATTAGTGGTAGTGCATAGTGAATATCCTGAAATCAGTAATTTTAGCAAGCAAATATTGAAAGCCGTTTCTTTACCGTAAACAAAGGACAATAATAGTTAATTCTTTGCTCAGACATATAAAATAAATCAACAAAAAATATTTGATTAGAATAACTCAATTTTTGTTCTATGTACATATTAACTTTTCCAAACCTATTATTACAAGTTTGAAGGTAGACAATTTTACTTTCTTATACGTAGTATAAGGAAGTATTGTGATGATGAAAATTTTCGACCTCGAGATTTTTGCAGATGTCCACGTTTTGAGGTCCCCTGATACCAAAAAAGTGGTTTTTAAAAAATGTCTGTGTGTCTGTGTGTCTGTGTGTGTGTGTGTGTGTGTGTCTGTGTGTGACCACGATAGCGGTCAAACCGCTGCAGATATCAATTCCAAATTTTGTATTTATGAATATAATCTCCCTCTTGAGAACTGATTAGATTTTGAGCAAAATCGGCAGACCGGAAGTAGTAGTTTACTTCAGTGAAAAAATCGAATTTTGCAAATATTTCGTCAATTACTAAGTTTAAACAAATTTATAAAGAATACAAATGTACTCAAAATTAAATTTGAGAAAAATTGTTTTAATAAAGTTTTTCGAAATTCCTACCGGAAGTAGGTCTTTTACTCTTATCGAAAATCAGTTTTTTGCGAATATCTCGCAAGTCATGCTTTCTAGGCAAGTACATTAAGAGTATAAAAGTATTTAGAACATACTTTTAAATATCTTTTGTATAAAAAAAATTTCAAAATTCAGACCGGAAGTACCACTTTTACTCTTATCGAATAGCGATTTTTTGCAAATATGTCGTAAATTATGCATTCTATATATATTTATGAAGAGTACAAAAGTATTTAGAGTTGGATTTGGAATATTTTTTGTATAAATGAAATTTCAAAATTCGGACCGGAAGTAACACTTTCATACGTATAAGAAAGTCGTGTGGTGGCCACACCTCATTTTTTACTTTATTATACGTAGTATGATGAAAATTTTCGACCTCGAGATTTTTGCAGATGTCCACGTTTTGAAGTCCCCTGATACTGAAAAAGTGGTTTTTAAAAAAATGTCTGTCTCTCTCTGTGTGTGTGTGACCACGATAGCGGTCAAACCGCTGTAGATATCAATTCCAAATTTAGTATTTACGTGTATAATCTCCCTCTTGAGATCTGATTAGTTTTTCAGTAAAATCGGTAGACCGGAAGTAGTACTTTACTTCAGCGAAAAAATCGAATTTTGCCAATATTTCGTCAACTACTAAGTTTAAACAAATTTATAAAGAATTCATATATACTTAAAATTAAAGTTGAGAATAATTTTATTTAAAAAGTTTTCCGAAATTCCTACCGGAAGTAGGTATTTTACTCTTATCGAAATTCAGTTTTTTGCAAATATTTCGCAAGTCATGCTTTTTAGACAAGTACGTTACGGGTTTAAAAGTATTTAAAACATAATTTTCAATATCTTTTGTATAAAAAAAATTTCAAAATTCAGACCGGAAGTACCACTTTTACTCTTATCGAATAGCGATTTTTTGCAAATATGTCGTAAGTTATGCATTCTATATAAATTTATCAAGAGTAAAAAAGTATTTAAAACTTGATTTGCAATATTTTTTGTATATATGAAATTTCAAAATTCGGACCAGAAGTAGCACTTTTACTCTTAGCGAGGAGCAGGTTTTTGATAATATCTTGCAAAGTATGCATTCTATATAGATTTATTAAGAAAATAGAAGTACTTAGAATAGGATTTTGAATAATTTTTGTAAAAAATTCTTAAAATTCTATAATTTGAAACGCTCATACGTATAAGAAAGTCGTGTGGTGGCCACACCTCATTTTTGTCCTTATTTTCAGTTTTTAATCGAAAATTGAACTTAAATGATACGTTTTTTTAAAGTTTTGATTTCAGCGTTAGAAGAATGTTTAATTTTAAAATTTTAAGAAATAATTTATAATCACTAGCAGTTTTTTTAAAGTGGGTTTACATAAGTACAAGGGAACGTTTTTAAGTACACAGAATGGAGGGCTGGATGGTAGCGAGAGAGCGTTTGTGTCGTTAATTGATCAGTGACGCATGAGAAAATCAAGTATCGCACCGTTATTCCTTACAAAACAAGGAAAGTCTTTCATACCATATTGGAAGAGATGTTGATTTAGGGCGATTTCTGCCCCAAAAAAACTATAATTTCTAAGTGACATATTCACTTTAAGCAAGGTAGGTAATCACTTAAAGACTACTACTAAAGTGACCATTCTAGAACTCATGAAAAAAGTCGAAAAATGAATAAAAGGAAGATGCTCGGCTAAAGAAGATACAGCTCGCAGAAATCACTGGAGTATATGACAGAACCCTTTTTAAAATTCTTTATGATCATCTTAGCATGACTAAGCACCAGCGCGTGGACTGTTACCGTGCGTTTTTTGACTCTGTAAATAAGGCAGGAATGGTGTTTGCGTCGAATTATTACTGAGGATGAAACTTGAGCTCATAGTTATGAACCTGAGTCCGAAGAAGTCCTCACGCACTAGCATAATAATGGCAGTTCAAAGTGTCAAAACTTATAGCTACTGTTTTTTGGAACACACAAGCAATCCTGTTAACTGATTACACAGATAAAGGGTTTTCATTAACTGAAGATTACTACGATATAATCCTGGTGCGGTCAAAAGAGGTAATTAAATAAAAAAGAAGGGCAAAATTGACGAAAGCTGTCCTGCAAAAATAAAACATATTTTTATGAAGCCATACACCAGCTAATTGAAAGATCTGAAAAATATATTCGGGTTGCAGGTGAACATATTGAAAAAGAAAAATAAATTTTTTTTTCTCTTCCCCCCCCCCCCCCCCCTTCCGCAAACTTAAAAACAGTCCCTCGTATATAGAATAATAAGACAGATTTTTGATTTAGTTAATGTTAAAAAAAAAGAAACTGTCCAGTTGATATTAAACAACTAAAGGAAGTTTAGCAAAAATTAAGAAGCATTATTACGTCAAGTAAGGCACTGCGTTTTCGTATATTATCAGTAACACCTGTAACACCCACTAATCTTTTTTACTTAACGTTTATTTTTGATTGCTTTTAATAATCTCCTGTTTCTAAATGTTTTATGCAATTTGCAAGTATTTGCTGATGAACATGTTAAAAGCCCTATTGTGAAGCCGTGGTTGGAAAAAAAACGGAAGGGTTTCAAAGTTTTCACTTTTTATTATCGTGAACCCCCCAACTAACACTCCCTAGTAATATGTATATTTTAAATACGCCGCTGCTTAAAAATTAGTACTCGAAATTTCAAAGTTATGAAAACAGGAAATCTATATTTTTAGTCTTGATCTGTTATGTTATACCAAAATTATAATATAGTTTGTATACAGAAACATATTACAAAATATTACTTAAGTGAATTTACTTGCAAATTATATGGGGAAAAAACTACTTTTCCTGGTTTGAGATCTCTTTAGGCCTCATAGATTTTTCTGTGGGTATATAGCTATCTATACGCTTGATTTGTAACGTATAGCTATAGAAGACGCCTCCTGGCTTAACATAATAAGTTTTTGTATTAAGTAACCTTTTTTTTATAATTTTCTTGTTGAAAATTTTTCCTGAATATATAATGTAAAATTTTGGTTAGCATTATACAAAATACTAAATATTCTCTATAACGCTATACAAATGTACATACATACTTATGTATTCGATGGCAATATTTATGAATCAGAGTGAAGAGTACATAATACAGAAAAATAATAAAACCCAGTGTAAGATAACTGGGAATTAACATTATTACAGTGTTTCCCAGATTTTTTCTAATCTACAATTTTTAGATATGTGTATTTATTTGTATGCAAATATATGCAAAATTTATTTTAAAATACATACAAAAGATATCAGTTCTAGTTATCGCATCCTTTAGCTTTAAAGTATTTCCGTCATCGAAATGTGTCATTTAATACGTAATGCTGTCTCTAAAACATATAAAGCATGTTTGATTAAACTCGTAAGATATATGTACAGGATATTCATTATAAATTGCCCATCCTTTATTATCGTTATTATTGCATATACAAAAAAAATTTTCAAATAAAAGTTCAGTGACTGTGACTGAATTTTATTTGCATGCCATCAAAAACATATAGTGGCGTGCAGATACAACGGTATAAAAAATATTTTTTCGAGTTATTAAATGTCAAATATCGTAGTTACTTCAGATATATCATATGTTTCTTAATAATATGCTATTAATTAAGGGTTATTCTGCGGTTCATTTTGTGAAAAAAATTTCTTATGAACATATGCCCTAAATGTCTTAACTTTTGAACTGTAGGGTGCCAAAATTTAAAAAAAAAAATATTTTTTTAAAACTTTGGTATTACCTTAGATATTTCTGTAAAATTTTGTAAACGCCTTTTATGCATCAGGATGCATTTTATGATGTCTGTACGTTATTTTTTTTAATTTTTTTGAAGAAACATATGTTACGCCATTGCTTTTTCTTACAGTACTTTTTTTTTAAATCCCCCATTAGTTTCTGAGCAAATGTAGTCTCTTTTTTTTGTTTGACGTACGGTCTTCGCTTAAAAAATTAAAATTCATTCATGTGCACGATGTCATGAAATTACATTTGTGCGTTGAGGATAATTTGCTGTTACCATTTCAAAATGTATGTAGAATACGTTATTCTCTTAAATAAATTGTTGTTCAAAGTTACATAAACAGTTTTTTCTCGTAAGTGGTCTAGGGAGATGCATATGATTGAATTTTTTTTTTAAACTTTAGCACCTTAAAGTTCAAAAGTTAAGACATTTAGGACATATGTTCATATGAAGTTTTTTCACAAAATGGACCCCTTAAATATTAGCATGTTATTAAAAAACACCCTATATTACGTACTTTTAAAACTAGGGAAAAGCCAAATTTAATAATTACGTCAGTATCCTTATTGAAATGAATCAAACAAGAGCGATAGTAAGATTTTCAGTCGGTATGTCTCCAGCATTATTCAAACTAAACTCTTGACATGAATATCTACAGCGGAATTCATTGAATAAATAAACTCGTTAATGCACAGTGAACTGACTAAATATAAATTTGTCGATTAGAACCAAATACTGATCATATATTTATTATTAGAAAGGACGATGGGTTCTTGTAATTTAAAAATTGTCTTGTACATAGAATTGGTATTTATCTGATGCCGTTAACGTCATATCAAGCATTATTGCATATTTCAATGAGATAATCAGATAAAAATTATTAGCCATTGAAAAGATCAAGACCTGATATCATATAAACAAAATGCCTTAGCTTTTTAAAACTGTAAATTTTTGACACAGATAAACGATTACTGGATAATAAGTTTATCGATAAGCAGATGTATTATTTCATCTATAAGTACATACTTTAGTGTCCTACAGGTAGTTTAAGTGAATAAGTTAAGGCTCTTTCCTTCTTTTTATTTATTTTTTTTTTGTAAATATGAATGTTGAGTTGAGTAGAAATATTGGTTCTGATCATGAACTATTACAAGATATAAAGGAACGGCGCCCTTATGCAAGTGTAAGTAAGAAGTTATTTATTGTCCAATAGTATCTTATAATTAAAAATTATGTTAAGAAATATATATATTTCTTTTATAAATTTAGAACTTGATATATTAGGAAAAGCATATCAGTGACTCACCTATTTCCAATAACTTTTGAAAATGGCAAGATTACTGAACAATACATTATTTTTTTCGTATTCATTTCAATACAGTTTTATGAAATTAGAGATCTACCGTATGAACAGATGTCACAAGATGAGTAAAAATTCGATAACTTAATTTTTTATTCATTGTATTTATTTTATTTTAATTCTTGAATTATCGATAGCAAATTTTATCTGAATATTATTACCAGTACAAAACATATATTTAATATGATTTTGATTTTTAATTTTGGAAATTAATATTAAATTCTCTGGAAGTTACATATATTGGTGTATGTAATACATAGAATATTCGTAAAGTGATGTAGTACATATTTTAAGCATAGGTAGGTATTAGTTTTCTATTATTTTAAGCTTTATGACACACTGATAAGAATGCGTTCATTTAAAAATAAAATTGTAGTAATATAGTATTTATAGTACGATTTAAATTATTCTCTTGTGTAATTTTTACGAACTTATTGCAAGCAGACTATTACGACTAGAATATTGAAACTATTCATTGTTATTACTAGTATTAAATAAAAATAACAAATGCATACTGGGGCTGTTGTTTTTATTACCTATTTAAAGGTAATACTGACCTAATAAAACGCCAAAAGAAAAGAAACCAATTTTCTAAGACAAGGCATTTATATTATAGGCCAATATTTATTATGGCATAATATTTGGAGTTTTTGATAATTTTTGGTAGATCAGAAACACAGATTTCTTCTCCCTATACCGTAGTCGACAAATTTTAATTTCTAGTACGAAAGTAGAAGAGGAAAAGAACACGGCGAAATAAAGTAAAGACAAACATATAGCGTGGCTGCCAAGTACACCCGGCAAACGTTTGCTATCAAATGTGAAATTCCCCCGACTGCGTTGCTTCTCCCACCACTGTTGGAAAGCAGGCATCGCTGCATATTATAAGGTCATCTTCTGCATGGGATAGATAGCTGGTATAGAGGTGTAAACAGAAATTAAAATTTGTTGACTACGGTATATGACAACCGCTTCGAAAAAAATTTTTGTAACCATAAAAATATATTTTGATACATCGAGTTTCTTTGGTCTATATCTGTTTCTAGTTAATAATATCGCAAACTTCATCTAATTTTTTTTTTATTCCAACAAAGTAAAAATTCCATTATTTTTTATAACTTCAACTTTAAGACATCACCGGCAAAAGAAACACGTTATGAATTGTTCCTAAATTTTCGTACTTTTCTCGCTCAAAACCTAAATGCAACGACCTAAGTGATTTGTATATCTAGGTTTTAAAGTATCACTAAATATGCCAAAGAGGCCTTTCCATTTTTGTTTGGACCTCACTAATGCATATTTTCTTTTCACAAGGACAGACCGGCCACTTCTTCTAACCTTAACTCTTTTGATTTCTCGATAATTGATTATAATTTTCCGTCATTTCCTCAAGGTTGATGAAAACTTTTTACTTTCATTTTTTAGTCTAATTATAAATTGTTGAACATCTTTTTTTCTTTGCGATAAAACAATTTAAAATATGATAACTCATTTTAAATTATTTGATTCTAACAGTTTTCTGTCATAAATATTAATGTAGAACTATTTGAATTTATTTGGGACAAAATCATCATTCTGCTGTCCTAATTACGACAACATATTTTCCACGAATATTCTGTCTGATAAACCCAGTAATGTAGTATTTATAGAATACCAACTTGAAAGCTCTTAAAACTTGTACCTATATATATAAACAAGTATATAGAAATTAATTCTTCCTAAATTAACTGCAGTTATCAAGTATTGAAATTCTGGAATAATGAAAAGTTGCAGGGTTGGGTTTCTAACATGGTTTTTGTTTACACCCGGCTAAATGTAAAAAAAAAATGAGGTGTGGCCACCACACGACTTTCTTATACGTATAAGCGTTTCAAACTATACAATTTTAAGAATTTTTTTATACAAAACTTATTCAAAATCCTATTCTAAGTACTTTCATTGTCTTAATAAATTGCTATAGAATGCATACTTTGCAAGATATTCGAAAAAAAGTGCTACTCGCTAAGAGTAAAAGTGCCACTTCCGGTCCGAATTTTGAAATTTTTTTTATACAAAAGATATTTAAAATTATAATTTAAATACTTTTATACTCATAATGTACCTGCCTAGAAAGCATGACTTGCGAGTTATTCGCAAAAAACTGATTTTCGATAAGAGTAAAAGACCCACTTCCGGTTGGAATTTCGAAAAACTTTTTTAAGATAATCTGTCTCAAATTTAATTTTGAGTACATTTCAATTCTTTATAAATTTGTTTAAACTTAATAATTGACGAAATATTGGCAAAATTCGAATTTTTCACTGAAGTAAACTGCTACTTCCGGTCTACCGATTTTACTGAAAAACTAATCAGATCTCAAGAGGGAGATTATACGCCTAAATACAAAATTTGGAATTGATATCTACAGCGGTTTGACCGCTATCGTGGTCACACACAGGCACAGACATTTTTTAAAAACCACTTTTTCGGTATCAGGGGACTTCAAAACGTGGACATCTGCAAAAATCTCGAGGTCGAAAATTTTCATCGTCATAATACTTCCTTATACTACGTATAAGAAAGTAAAAATAAGTATGGGTGTTATACTACCCGGTTTTTTAGTTTTGTGCTTTATTTTCAAAACAATTATAATCTTTTACAATACTTTATACATTTTCAGTGAGTCATAATGTGAAATTCAAGACTGTTAATTTATGGGTGCTAATTTACGACTTTGCTAAAAGTTCGTCAAAATATTGCTACGACCTTGAAATAAATAATCAATAAATAGTTGTTTACGTAGAAAGTACAATGGACTACGAAACAATAATAATAATTAATACTATTACTAATCCTTAAGTAGAGAAAATAATCTGATGTTTATAAAACAATTTAAAGTTACTTGTAAGGACTATAGGTTTGTTCGCAGAGAAATTGGTAACTATCAGGAACTGTACTTGTACTTTCTTAAAAATTAAAATTGAGAATAATTTTATTTAAAAAGTTTTTCGAAATTCCTACCGGAAGTAGGTCTTTTACTCTTATCGAAAATCAGTTTTTTGCGAATATTTCGCAAGTCATGCTTTTTAGACAAGTACGTTGCGGGTATAAAAGTATTTAAAACATAATTTTCAATATCTTTTGTATAAAAAAAATTTCAAAATTCAGACCGGAAGTACCACTTTTACTCTTATCGAATAGCGATTTTTTGCAAATATGTCGCATTCTATACATATTTATCAAGAGTACAAAAGTATTTAGAACTGGATTTGCAATATTTATTGTATATATGAAATTTCAAAATTCGGACCGGAAGTAGCACTTTTACTCTTAGCGAGGAGCACTTTTTTAATAATATCTTGCAAAGTATGCATTATATAGAGATTTATTAAGAGAATAGAAGTACTTAGAATAGGATTTTGAATAATTTTTGTATAAAAAATTCTTAAAATTCTATAGTTTGAAACGCTCATACGTATGAGAAAGTCGTGTGGTGGCCACACCTCATTTTTTGATTGATGTTCGGGAGTAGAATCACTAGAATCACAAATTCAATTTTCGACTACTACCTCTACTGCCGTTACCAATCCCGGCAACAATCGACAACACAACGATTTTCTCCGATCTTCCTACTTCTCTCCACCAGATTTTACATTCAATGTTTAGCTGCGAACACGTTGCGATCTAGTCTGCAATAAAAGCCGTCTTATTACTGGAACGGGAAACATCAAATGGCCGCCGCGATCTCCTGATCTAGTAGCTTATTATTATTTTCAGAAGCCTTTTTTATTTACCTTATTTTTAATTTTATTAGAATTGCGCTTTTGTTTGTGTCATGCAGCGTGAACGCAGCTTAATAATTCTCTGCATTTACTGAAAGGAAAAAGAAAAACAAATCCTTGCAACTCGTAAATATTATTTCTGAACGCATTACAAACACCCAAGCCGGTGGTCGAATAGTTACTGCTAACCACGCTAACTTGTATTTACGAGCATGCATCGGTCGTGCTGGCACAGCGACGAAATAACGTTGTAGTGGTTTACTATAATTAAAATTTTAAAACTTTTAAATCAGTGTTTTATTTTTATTATTATTTACTAGTGTGCTGTTCGGAGTAATACATGCAGTTGCGAACGATTTTCAAACTATCACCAGAACTAGAATCAGGTGTTTTAACTCTAAGAGCTTGCACATACGTGTTTACGTCTTTCAAATAGAATTCCTTAGATTTCGCTCTGATTGCTAATGTCAGTTGTGGCTAGGTGTTTATTAATCACGATTGCTTTATTTGTTGTTGTACATTGTGGAAATATATCTCCTCCAAATATATTCATATTTGCATATAACACATAATCATAATCGTATGTAAAATATAAATTGAAAATATAAAAAAAAATTAAAAACGTCTTCTATAAAAGATCATGTTTAAAAAAACAGAAACAATTATATACAATCAGTGTGTAAAAACAAAATAAATTCCATAAATATAAATAATTTTGTATTATCATGATAGCATAATGTATATTCTTTCTCTACAGATTGCCTCTTTGTTTTAACGCAATTTTTTTTATAAAAAATTATAAAAATGATTTGCAACTAAACTTACTGGATTGTGGTTAAACTAAGATTATCGCAAATTGACAATTTAAAAATAAACGTAGACAACATTATTAAGCAAAGCGTTCATACTGTCAAAGTCTAAAACTAGTTCGAAATCAAACTTTGATAGGCGCATGCCCACTGGATAAGTCGGAAACTGTCGAATCGTTGATTGAAGTAATACATATACCATGTGCTTGCAGGCGACCTGCGTATAGGGCTTACTGTAAGATAAAACGACGACACCGGGAGTTTGTATGAGTTAGTACGAGAAAGCAATATACAAACTGCAGTACAGCTGCGCTATCTATCCTCGTTGCCCTGCTTAAACGGAGAGTCAGCCTAGCCCGTTCTAGCCTCAGCGTAAATCTACTCGAATCCCCTCTTTTCCAACACTACACTCGACCAAGGAGCAGTTTGTATATTGCTTTTTCGTACTAACTCATACAAACTCTCGGTGTCGTCGTTTTATCTCACAGTAAGCCCTATACGCAGGTCGTCGGTAAGCACACTATATGTATTCCTTCAATCAACGCTTTATATGCGTTCCTTGCTGCAAGCTTTATATTATGCTAGCTGACCCGGCAAACGTTGTTTTGCCATATAAATTATTTCTAGTAAATATGTTGGTAGTCTAATAAAAAAAATGAGGTGTGGCCACCACACGACTTTCTTATACGTATGAGCGTTTCAAACTATACAATTTTAAGAATTTTTGTATACAAAACTTATTCACAATCCTATTCTAGGTACTTTCATTCGCTTAATAAATCGCTATAGAATGCATACTTTGCAAGATATTATCAAAAAAGTGCTCCTCGCTAAGAGTAAAAGTGCTACTTCCGGTCCGAATTTTGAAATTTCATATATACAAAAAATATTGCAAATCCAGTTCTAAATACTTTTGTACTCTTGATAAATATGTATAGAATGCGACATATTTAAAAAAAAATCGCTATTCGATAAGAGTAAAAGTGGTACTTCCGGTCTGAATTTTGAAATTTTTTTTATACAAAAGATATTGAAAATTATGTTTTAAATACTTTTATACCCGTAACGTACTTGTCTAAAAAACATGACTTGCGAAATATTCGCAAAAAACTGATTTTCGATAAGAGTAATTGACCTACTTCCGGTAGGAATTTCGAAAAACCTTTTAAATAAAATTATTCTCAATTTTAATTTTAAATATATATGAATTCTTTATAAATTTGTTTAAACTTAGTAGTTGACGAAATATTCGCAAAATTCGATTTTTTCGCTGAAGTAAACTGCTACTTCCGGTCTACCGATTTTACTGAAAAACTAATCAGATCTCCAGAGGGCGATTATACACATAAATACAAAATTTGGAATTGATTCTACAGCGGTTTGGCCGCTATCGTGGTCACACACAGACAGACAGATAGACACACAGACATTTTTTAAAAACCACTTTTTCGGTATCAGGGGACTTCAAAACGTGGACATCTGCAAAAATCTCGAGGTCGAAAACTTTCATCATCACAATACTTCCTTATACTACGTATAAGAAAGTAAAATAAGTAACTTATTGTAAGTGTGTGGGGATGTGGTATATGACTGAAAGAAGAATGGAGAGCTGTGACCGATGACGGCCTATAAAAATAACAAAACACCAAACATTCATTTTTTGAATTCATTGTACTTTTATTATCTTAACTAATAAATTTCTAATTACATCTCTATCACAAATAATGACATTAAAAAAAAACTTTATCAGTCTCTTGTGCAATGAAATGTACGATATTTTTAGTGAGTCCATCTTTAGCCAACACAAACAAACTGCATGGTTTACCCACGCGAGAACATGCCAGGCATAATTGTCCGTGTGAAAAACACGGTGTGCCCAAATCTAAGCCACAAACAGACATCGTTTGGCCTTGATGAGAATATGTATACTTAATATGAGAGTTGCACTGAGAAAGTAAAATGATAAGTATAAGCGTTACTGCTACGATCGACAACCAATAATAATGGGCGAAAACGGTTTAGACCCTAAACTTTAGTGAGAGAAAGCTTATTGTGTGAGAAAGATAGGAGACCGGCTTCGTTCGCATCCCTATCCTGTGCTGTTCACGGGGTGAGAAATGACACCGGTAAACGCCTGGCGGGAATAACTGATCGAGTGGTAACTGATCAATTATCGACCGCCGAGAGTAGAACATTATTAAAGTACTAATATCGCTATTAAAAAATAAGGGTTGGTGGTGGAAGGGTGAAAATTTAGGGTTGTATGTATTTTTGAATGCCGAATCATAAAAAAATAAAATACAAAATTTTGTCCAAAAAACAAACAAAAAACTTTTGGGGTGGACCACCCTTATCACATAGGGGTATGAAAAATAGTTTACGTCCTATTCTCAGACCTGCTGAATATACACACAAAATTTCATAAGAATTGGTCAAGCCGTTTCGGAGGAGTTTTGTGACAAACACTGTGACACGAGAATTTTATATATTGGATTGGAATTTTGCTGTGTTTTACATGAATGTTTGTAATTTTAATACAGATTGTGTTCGTGCACTTTTACTTTCTTATACGTAGTATAAGGAAGTATTGTGATGATGAAAATTTTCGACCTCGAGATTTTTGCAGATGTCTGTCTGTCTCTGTGTGTGTCTGTGTGCCTCTGTGTGTGTGACCACGATAGCGGTCAAACCGCTGCAGATATCAATTCCAAATTTTGTATTTACGAATATAGTCTCCCTCTTGAGAACTGATTAGATTTTAAGCAAAATCAGCAGACCGGAAGTAGTAGTTTACTTCAGTGAAAAAATCGAATTTTGCAAATATTTCGTGAATTACTAAGTTTAAACAAATTTATAAAGAATTCATATGTACTTAAAATTGAAATTGTGAACAATTTTATTAAAAAGGTTTTTCGAAATTCCTACCGGAAGTAGGTCTTTTACTCTTATCGAAAATCAGTTTCTTGCAGATATTTTGCAAGTCATGCTTTTTAGACAGGTACGCTACGAATATAAAAGTATTTAGAACTTAATTTCCAATATCTTTTGTATAAAAAAAATTTCAAAATTCGGACCGGAAGTATCACTTTTACTCTTACCGAATAACGATTTTTTGCAAATATGTCGTAAATTATGCATTCTATGTATATTTATGAAGAGTACAAAAGTATTTAGAGTTGGATTTGGAATATTTTTTATATAAATCAAATTTCAAAATTCGGACCGGAAGTAACACTTTCATACGTATAAGAAAGTCGTGTGGTGGCCACACCTCATTTTTTCATTGTGTGTGGTGAGGTGAATTTTCTAAAATAGTTATTTGTGGTTTTTACCTAATTATTTAATGCATAGTTGACGAGGTTACACTAAGTTATTTTAGTTTAACTATCAATATTTAGATCTGATGATGCACTGGAGTATATTGCGAGTTACTTAGCAAAAAAGTTTAAAAACACTTCCTCATTTAGAAAATCAAACACATATGTAGGATTAATTAAAAGATATATATAATAAAATCTACAAATGAGTGGCTAGAGACAATAAAAGCATGGACTGATATTTCGAGAAATTTCATGGTGATTATTTTAAAAGAGTTCCTAAATTGTTTCCCTACCTTTCTATAAAAAAAATCGCTAAGAGAGAAACTGTACCTATATAAATCATTTTATAAATTGAGAACAATAATTAGAATAAATTTTAATAAAATCAAATTAGAAACATTAATACCAAAAGCTCAAAAATTAAGAAAATCTTGTATAGATTCAGATGTTACTGGGAAGAAAAAAAATCAGTAAAATTGTTAAATAATTATTATCATTAAATGTTTTTTTTTTAGTTTATTGTGTATGAGATACATACTTATTTAGTTTTGAAATATATAGAATGAACTGCATTTTACACACGTTCACTTTTTCAGTATAAATTTAAGTAAAAACTTAATTACATTCAATATGAATAACACTGGTTTGACGAGATGCAAAATAATGTAGGTATATATTTTTCTTCATTCTTATGAATATTATTCTGAACATACGGTATTCAGCTTTAATAAATTGCATTAAAAATTAGTTTTTTGCAGAATAATGTAACTTATACGTAGACAGCACGCTGTTGGATAGGTATTAGGTAAATTTCATAACGATAGTTATGGCGGTAACGGCTGATTGTCACACTAACATTGGTGGTTATGTTCAAATATTCATCATAGTTCTATTTTATTCATTACATGTCTTAATTACGTCAAACAACTTGACATCGATCTATGTACAAGATAAGGATAGTTATATAGGAATCATTATAAAATAGCAAAGGAGGCCTGTACTCCATAAGAGTCCATACTTCGATTCTAGGTAGAATAGACTATAGTATTAATTATAAAGAATCCAAGCACGAGATTTCTATCCTTATCTAGTGAGGTTTTTGAAACATAGTGTTATGCAACGACAAGTGCCTATTCATTCTCCCGTCATCTATAATTAGCTTAATTATTTTTTGATATCAAATCAACAATTTAACGAATTATTTAGTAATACAAAAATAAAAATTACATAAACACTTTTTTGGGGTGAAGAATAAAATTATTTTTTGGGATTTTCATGGGCACTACGAAATATACTTATGCATAAGAGTAGTAAAATATATAAGTTATTTGCGATATACCTTGATGTAGTAAAAATTTACGATTCCATAATCCTCTTACGAAACCAATAAATGATAAATTTTATTTTCTAACTCATAAATTCTGTTATTTAATCGCAAATTGGAATCTCAAAGGAATGCTTTGATTATGAAAGAATACACATTTACATTTGTTTTGGATCCATATTATACAAGTGAGACTGTCAAGCTAATCGCTTCAAATAAATGATTATCCCGTCAGGATTTTTGGAAAATCTGCTACAGTATCGTATGGAGGATGTTGAACGATCAAATAGGTTATACGTGATAGATAAGAAATCTACAACAATGCACTTGAACTTTCAAAACCATATGATAAAGTATCTGTCAGTGCATTTTACACATTTATCTGATAATTATTTCTATTGTTCAGAAGCTGTTCAAATACAGAATAGATATTGTCCGACCTATGTTACTAAAATGGAAAAATCAAAATACGAATAACCTCTATGTATTTAAACATGGATTGAGAATGCCATTTGCATTTTTCTGTATAAATATAAAATGGTGCTTTCATAAATTAGGTATCTAGAACCAAATTCGAAGTACCTAAGTCATAGGCACTATAATATAACTTGTTCATTATTGATTACGAAGGAAGTCCATATTTGGCAATTATATTTGGACATTTCATTATCAATAAAAAAAAATCCGATAACGTGGATTCATAATTATTAAACCATTACGTCATGTTAACAATCACAAAACATCTCCGCGATAATCAAAATGACAATACAGATAATATTTCTCGTCTTTTCGTAAACATTCTGGATTTTAAACTGTAATTTTTAATTATTAGACAAACGAAAATAAATGTAGGTATGTATAGAGTACTAAAAAGTTAGCTGTGGTCTCCACGCCCCTTTCTTAAAATCGAATTACACTTCTCAATTTCTTGACCAAGTTATTGACCATAAACTTGATCAAGTGAAAATTCACAAGTCGTGTGTTACATTTGCCAAGCCGACTTTTCTTTCTTGACAAAGAACTTGTTCACTTAGAAAATGTTCTATCTTACTTCTACAACTTGATCAAGTTTTTAGTGATTTCTAGTAAAATGCATGTTTTTCCCAATGGCGTACAATGTAAACACAAATTTCATTTTAAGATTTTGTTAATGACTTGTTAATAATTAATACTTTTTGAATGCACACAATTCTTGAAAGAATTGTGTGCGTAAATTATTTAATTTTACACTTGTTGTGCAGTTATTTTTACATTCAATATCGAACACAAACTTTCGGTAAATTTATTACTTTTTTTATTTCCCAAAAAACTGGTGAAGAAATTGATAAGTGTAAAACAGCCAAGGTCAATAATAACTTGACTAAGGACTTGATGGCTATTTCTTGATCAATAACTTGGTCAAGAAATTGATAAGTGTAATACAGCCATTATACAAATGTGCGTTTAATGTGTGTACAAAAGTTGTTCCAAATATTCCAAATTTTGAATTTACGAATATAATCTCCCTCTTGAGATCTGATTAGATTTTCAGTAAAATCGGCAGACCGGAAGTAGTAGTTTACTTCAGTGAAAAAATCGAATTTTGCCAATATTTCGTCAACTACTAAGTTTAAACAAATTTATATATGTAGAATTCATATGTACTCAAAATTTAATTTGAGAAGAATTTTATTATGAAGTTTTTCGAAATTTCTACCGGAAGTAGGTCTTTTACTCATATCGAAAATCAGTTGTTTGCGAATATTTCGAAAGTCATGCTTTTTAGACAGGTATATTACGAGTATAAAAGTATTTACAACTTAATTTTCAACAACATTTGTATAAAAAAAAATTCAAAATGTGGACCAGAAGTAACACTTTTACTCTTAGCTTAGCTTCTTTCAAATATCTCATGAAGTATGCATTCTATAGAGATTTATTAAGAGAATAGAAGTACTTATAATAGGATTTTGAATAACTTTTATATAAAAAATTCTTAAAATTTGGCTTATTTTTCTAAGAAAATAAAACAATTTAGAACCATTTTGTATAATTTGAAACGCTCATACGTATAACAAAGTCGTGTGGTGGTCACACCTCATTTTTTTTAAATGGTTGAAGCATTTTGTCATATTAAGTAGTATTTCCTCTCTAGATGTAAAGCACATTTTAATAGTGTAATAATACTTTTTTTGTACCAGTAGTAAAAAATCATAGCATTTTTACACGTAACAAAGCGCCACGAAATGACATTTCACGACCTGGAACTAATAAGAGGTAAATAATGAGGCCATTATTGACCTAGGGAAATAATGAAAACAAATAAAACGAATGCCGCAACCATGCACTCATGCTTGTAGTAGTAGTAGTATGTCAAGTTGTGAACCGTCAAAATAAATAACTCTATTTTAGGCACAATTTTAGGTTAACAATACCAGAATTATAATATACGTTTATTTAGCAATTGCTATTAATTTTATATTTTCTAACAATACTTTGTTGTTTACATGAAAAAAAAAAGCATTTGTCTATTAATACATAAAATATGTATGATAGTATAATATGGAATCAATATATCACCTAACTATTACAGATGCAAATAATTATTTAATTCATATTGAAAATTCCTGTATATATTGCAGGTGTGGTTGCGTAAGTAGATGTAGGTAGATCTTGTAACATACATTCTATATTTTTTTTATTTACTAGGGAATCTTCGATATAACCTTTAGCTACAAAGTGGTTCCATTATTACAAACTTTTGAGACGTACCATTTTTCCTATTGTGGATGTGAATAACAATTAAATTATCTCTCATGATGACATCAGAAATTAATAAATTACACAAATCATCCTTCGGCATGCACCAGCAACACCAATTACAAGACCAGTCTACAGAGATATAAATTATCAATAATTTCAAAGTATTAATATATAAACATACTATCTTAGTTGCAATGTAACATGTGTCGGGTACCTCAGTAAAGAATTTTATAAATTCCTCTAGTAAATACTAATGATTTTTTGGGCTTATAATTTTAAGTTTTTCTTTTTAAAAAGGCAACTAATTTAAAATATTTTGATATGTTAATATTCTCTTTTAGGCCAAGTGTAGCTTTCAACATTGAATATTGCGCCCATAAAGTCGAGGCCCTTTTATTTTTTGAATATTCATGAAAATAAGCCAGAAGTACGTTTTCAGAAGTTACTACTGTATATTTGGAATTATACCATTTTTTAAATTCTGTAAATGTTTTCATGTATAAGTGATTGTGATTAGATTTATGCGGAAGCAAGTTCTCAGCTGCCTGTTCTGCAATCTCGCGCATTTCAGGTGGTGTACATCTAAACACTTCAGACATTATAAATGGAATGAAAAATAATCTAAAAAATACTTGACTTTTAGTTTCAGCATTTACGTCAAAACTTATTTGTCAACATCAAAATATAGCCTACTTATTTGTTTACATGAAGTTTTATTACAAGGGCATTCTTACATATATGAGTAAATTTATTCATAATTATTAAGGTTTTAAGGTCCAATTAGACTACTGGTACAAAAAATAGTATACATACTACGGTTGAGAAGACTATTATTGCCCTTGTGGCTTAAATTCCTCGGCGCTTTGCGCCTCGGAATTTAATCTCGCCACTCGGGCAATAATAGTCATCTTCTCAACCTTGGTATGTAATATACTATTTTGTACTCGCCGCCTGTAAAGTCACATTTGGCCCACGTGTAGCTCGACTGGGAAATACGTTTTCCTGGTTGAGGCCACTCTGAAAATTGAAAAAAACACTGGCACTTTGGGACATTTAAAAAAATATCTAACTTGGTAGTAATAAAATTTATTCTATAAAATGCTACTTCCCTCCACTATTCTTCACTAAAAGTTGGGGAAATAGGAGTAATAATTAAAAATTCATCGAAAAAAATTGTGGCGCCATCTATTTGTACCACATCGACATTCATATTGGCATTTCGGAATTGTTTGTATTTAAACCAAAAAACGCAATAAATGTACTATAAATTTATAAATATAAGAATAAATACCTCATGTTTGCATTGTGTAAGAATATAATAACTTAATTTTAGGGAAAGGTGAGTAATAGTTAGTACATACCTACATGAAATGCTTAAATTAATTAGGTAATCTATCTTAGGTTAGGTATGATACCAATGACATTAATCAATAATATTTTTTTAATTTAATGTTCGTACAAAAAATATTGTACAAACCACTTGCGTGAAGACATCTTCCACGCATTCGCGCAATTAAAAGCACTCGCTTCCTGCGGTCGCTCGTGCGGGAAAATAGTCTTCCCGCACTTGGTTCGTAAATAACTATTACATGCTTGAGAAAAAACGATAAAATAAAATAAATAAAATTACATATTATTGTGAAAGATCTAATTTAAATTTCATAAATCTAAGAAAATTTTCCTTTAATACAAAAATAATCTATGGATTCGCTTGTCAATTAAAAAAATTGTTTCGCCAAAATTCAATTATTTTTTTAATTAGTAACACTGTATTGGCTTCGAGTTGGGAGGTTTTGACTGGGCACAACTGTGAGTTTTAAGTGCTTTATTGACAACCACCCTCGAAAAAAATATTTTTATTAGAAATTATATAGGTTATAGGTATTTGCTGATAACTTAGATTAGATTGCTTAATAATAATTCTATGGTATCCTATTTCCCACATTTTTCACTTTTTCTGAAGTTCTACCTGTCCAAATTCATTTTTCATTCCAATTTTTTGGCTCTGATGTGGAAAGGTGTAATACACTAAGTGACTGTTCATCTTTCCCATCGATTTGCATGATACGTCCTATGTGAAGATTAGTTTAGAATATATTCATTGTTATGTTAACACACACTTAAAACTGACTTTCCATTTGACATCAAACAAGAACTTAAAAATCGTTAATTTCTTTACTAAAATAATCCAAAACTAATCAATAATACATGCACGAGGCATAAATCTATCCTGATCGTGACGTCAGGCGCTTAGTTCAAATTGTTTACGCTAGCACAGTATAGAGCTGTATAGACACAGTAGTTTCTCTCGCCGTCGGCACCTTTGATGTTTGTGTCCCAAAATAGTACTGCGCATTCACGCACGCGCAACCAGAGGCGTAGTAAATTTTTCTATTCAGGAATAAGCCATAGAATAAGCCAGTGAGGCAGAACCAAATCGTTTATGAGATAATTATGTTAATCTATTTTTAAAATTATGAAAAAGCTATATCAATAATACAAAAAACGATGATAAAACACTGATTTTTATTAAGTACATATTATACACGCATTTAAAATGTAATACATTATACGTACAACACAAAAAAAGGCTCCTCTAACCTAAAGATTACTTACATTTCTTGACACAATTCATCAATGGTGTTGTAAAATTGTTATTTTATTTGAATTGCCACTAACTTTGAAATTTCTATTGCAAAATTTCAAAGTATAAAAATTTCTTACACGAATAAATAGCTTTATCAAAAATTCAGTAGGAAAATTTTCGCAGGGATGTTTATATGATATCTCCTCCAACTTCTGTTTTAATTTAAAGCTAACATTTGGTTCGAAGGAAAATGAAGAAAAAAATTCACAGAAGGCTTTTTCCTAATGCGGCATTTATATACAGGTATACTGAAATTATGGTCGGGCGTTGCCAAATTAGTAAAGCTGTTTCACAAAGTTAGGACATGCCTTAAAATAAGTGTAAAATTTGAATTCATTCATTTCTTGTGTTTTAAACGTATAATTGTTGGAAAACTATGCTTTTCAAAACATTTGTGTCCCAAATAACCTATAAAATAAGTGAAGGCATTTTGTTCAGTTATATTTTCCCATTGACGGTAATCAATCTTCGAAAATTAAATTTTGCGTTGGTGGTGGTGAATTTGTCATGAAGTTTGAGTAATTATTCACAACTACAATACACAATATGCACATTTTAACAGTTGAGGACATTTTAATGCGCCTGGGGATCTTACCGCATTGGTTCTTTCGGAAACCTGAAAAAGCTTAATTTAGAATTGTTCGAATTATTCTTGCACCGAGGTGCACAACAATAATGGGGCTTTTTTGTTCCAAGTATTCGCGAAACGAAACACTACAATTATTGATAAAACGTTATGCTGCGTGCACACTAATTATAAAAAACAATTTGTTTGTCAAAAATGTTGGAAGTACGTCAGCATCCATTAAATTATATGGAAATGTTTCAAGGAAATGCACAATAATCAAACAAAAAATTTTGACACACATTTTAAACACAAATTCTAAATTAATAATGTGTTAATAAATTTATTTGATGTTAATTATAAATGCCAAAAGAATGTATAATTTAGTTTTACAAATGCCTTGTTTAATCTGTGTACAACTACCCATTAATTTGTAAAATTAGTGTTCATAATAAATTGTTTGTCAAACATTTTGTATAATTGGTGTACAGCATAACTTATATTAACGGCCATTCACAAATCGCATGCCCTGCAGTCGCATCAAATAATCCCGCCAACTCAACAGCTGATGGTTGACTACTGCGCATTCAGAAATTTTCACGCACGCGTCGGTTCAAGGTCGTCGGTAGGAGGACAATTATTTCCCTCGAGAGAAACTACTGTTTCTATTACATAGCTATATACTGTGACGCTAGTGTCGCTTTCTTAGCTAGAATTCCGAATATAATGCTAATTTGGGAGTTATTTGGAAAAGAACTGCTAATAGTGCTAATTCGAGTCCGAATTTTGAATTTTTTTTTTTTAAAAAAATTATTCAAAATCAAGTTTGTACTTTCTACTAGTGATGTTGAATTCAGTTACTTTTCAATACTTGTAACTATCCGTTACTTTCGAATTCAATATCCGTTACATTAGTCGTTACCGAGTACTCGTTCAAATGTGCGGTGTGGGCATATGTATAGTTAATATATGGTACAAACAAAATGATCCATTACACAGAAAAGACTGTATAATACAGGCTATTAGAAATATAATCGTAAGTATTAATTTTTGTATTACGCATAGTGACAGCAAAAAAGTTTAATACACAGTATTACACAAATTTAATATGAATCTGTTAATTAGGATTATTATAACATATAATACTATTAATTGTTCGTCTTGCTTTTTGCTTGAAATATTTTTCAATTAAAGTAACAGGAAGTAAGTTACTTAGTACAGTCTGTATAGTTATCCCGATTGGTTCAGCCTATATACAAAAATTACCCGATTGTCTTTCATTACGCCGTTGTCATCTGCAGATTAATTTAATCGCCATCGAAGTTGTGTATGTATACCTATACAAAATAAGCAAATATTGAGTGGTCATCCACAAAATAAAGCAATTTAGGAAACGGCAGGTGCACCACATCATATTTCGATTGTTATACCCAAAGTTTCAACAACAAAAAAAGAGCTGCGTCCAAACCGTTACTGTTTTTGGGAAGGTTAGTGCAATTTTTGAGGTTTTGTTTTTCTGTAGCTATTCCTTTTCATTGTCTGGATTATTGTCATTTTCAATATATTTAAAATTTGAAAGCACTTGAATTTTTATACACGCCAAAACTTTATTGTTTAGTAAATGTTAAAGACATTGTATTATAGAGACAATTAACTGGATTATTAAGTATTAATAAAACTTATTAAAACCGGTATTATATTTTTTCTATAATCTAGATTGTTTTAGACAGTCTTCTCTGTGTATATACTAATTTTAATATACAATATTACGTTAAATAAAAAAGATTCCTTAAAAGTATCATACAAACCATACCAACTCAAAATTAAAAGTAAAATGCCAAAGCCTTAAGTATTTTTTAAGGAGCCATTTTATTTACGATAGGGGAGATATTTTATCATAAAAACATTAAAAGTCCCGGACTCCCATATTAAATCACACAAATAAATGTGGCATATAGTACATGGCAAAAAAATCATTTTACATTGCATGATTCCAATAAGTTCAAACAAAACTTTTATAATGAAATCGACCAACGCAAATACAAGTACAGTGAAATCTCCCTTGAGCGGACACCAACGGGACCGATTGAGAGTGTCCGTTCAAGAGGGGTGTCCGCCTAACAGAAATATGACAAAAAATATATTTTTTAATGAAAACTGTAATTGGAAATTGGGAATTTAAAACGTATATAAATGTAAATGTTTTTAAAATAAACACAAAACTTAAAACTGAAGGAAAAAATAAGGATTTGTTACTTTACAAAATATAATAGAATGTAGTAAGTAATACATAAAATGAAATGTTACTTTAATGGCGCAACAATTCAGATATTGTTGTTTGTCTCCACTTTTTCTTTAAAATGGCATCCAGTAATTTGTAATTTGTAAAGAACCTCCAACGACTCTGTATCTCAGTGATTTTCGGCAAAACGTTTAAACTGATTGATTAGGGTAATAGCGTCACCATGGGATAGCGTCTGTTGGTACTGGAACTTCACCGACATCAGAATCTTCGGAAAGTTCTTGTATTTCAACTGGATTTTGAAATTCCAGTCCTGTTTCGGATCTTCAAGATGCAAAATTTTCACTAGGTTCAAGAAATTATTAAGTTGCATTATCGGTCAATTCCAAAAATTCTTATTTTTGAGGATATCTGCAAGTACGTTAAGTGGTAAGTCATCTTCTGGATCAGATGTAACTACCTCTGCTAACTGGTATTCACTTCGAATATTTTCATGCTTCAATCCTTCTTTACGAAAGCAGTTTTTAACTGTTTCCTTGGTTACTTGGTTCTTAATTAACTCAAAAGCTGTACCAGCAGTTTCAGTGTTCACCAGCAGGTGTTGTAATTTTATACTTCGGTAATAAGTTCTGAAGTTTTTTATAATCTCTTGATCTACTGATTGACAAGCTAATGTACTATTAGGGATCAGAAGAAAGTTTTATATTTTTTAATCGAACATCTTTTGGATGAGATCCCGCATTGTCTAAAAATAACAAAATGATTCTTGTTTATTTTGCCATTTTCCAATCTAGGTCTTGCAACCACTTTGTCATAATTTGTTTTTTGTCCGTTTATGAGAACATTTTCTTGTGTCCGCGTCCGTTCAAGAGAATGTGCGTCCAAGAGGGAGTTAACCCAATGCAAATTATATGAGAGTCGGTCGGGACCATGAGAAACTGTCCGTCCAAGGAAGGTGTCCGTGTAAGAGGGGTGTCCGCGAAGGGGAATTTCACTGTAATACTGATAATTGGTTAAATTCAAATATTTTGTACTAAGTTATTTACTCTAAATTATATTTCTTAATAAAATATTTCAGACAAGAATGCATTTTCTAAAAGTTATATATTATGAGAGTAACTATTTGGAAAAGTAACGATTATGTGAAACCAGTATCCGTTACTTCGGATCTTATCGAGTAACGAGTACTTTAGTAACGGATAGTTACATTTGCAACACCACTACTTTCTACTATATACTATTATGCTTTCATACTTTCCATATAAACTCCTGTTCAAAATTAACGCACCACTATAAATTTTGTAATTATGTCTTTGTGTTTGTACTCTTTATTTAATTTGGAGTTAGTATAATATAAATAAAGGTAATTAGACAATCTTGCACCACCAAACATTTATTTAATTAAAGTTCGAAGAATTATACAAAATTTGGCGATCAGGTACGAAAACTTAAAAATTATAAAAATCTACTTAAGTTTACAAACAAAAAGAGTTTCTAATTTCCACAAAAAAAAAGAACATCAATAACGTAGTACCTACTCGAGCTCTTGCATTCGTCGGAGTAAGCTTGTTATTAAGTTTTGGATGGTTGCTTGATGAATGTTTTCCCATTCCAAGAGAACAACACGCTCTAACTCTTGCAGGCTCATTGAGGCAGGTACAAGATGCCGAACTAATCGTTTTAGAACATCCCAAAGGTGCTCTATTAGATTTAAGTCAGGGCTGCGCGGTGGCCACTCTAAGATCTGCATGTTGATTTCATTTAAGTAATCCATAACAATCCTTGCAATGTGAGGCCTTGCATAATTCCTGTATGAAAATGAAGGTTTCTCCTATATATGGCGGAAACGGCATCACGTGATCTTGACTAATGTTTTCCATATAGAATTCTACAATCATAGACCGCGGACGAATAGGAACCAGCTATGTGCGTGACTCAAAACATATTCCCCCCTAGAATATGTTTGAACCTCCACCAAGTGGCTCCTTTGGAGAGATAGTACATTCAGAAAATCTTTCTCCAGGTCTGCGCCATATTTTATCACGACCATCTGAAGATTTTAGGCTCACTCGAGTTTCATCTGTGAACAACACTCTCTTCCAGTTATCGACAGTCCACTACTGTGCATGATCTCTAGCGAATCTTAATATGCGTGATCTGTGATCTGCAGTAAGTAGCGGTGCAGGCTTCTTTTAATCTTCTCCTAACAGTTTCGAGATAATTACTTAGCTCTCTACTAGTACACTTTCTGTTTTGTAATACCTGTTGTCGGACAAAGCGCTCATCAATTTGACTTGTAGCCCTTTTCCTGCCTTGACAACGTTTTCTATGGTGTGTTCCGGTTTCTCTAAATCTTCTAACCATTCGACTAATTGTTGAATGATTAACACTTAGTAAATTGGCCACATAACGCATAATTCTTCCCTCTTCTAGCAAAGTTGAAGCTCTTACGCATTCATCATTGCTTAAATGACGTGCTCGATTCATCTTTTTTAAACGAAATTGTTAAATATTAACCTAGCGAACTAATCCACACAAAAGAATAACCAACACTCAAACAACAACTTTAAATAATACACTTATCAAACTTTAAAAAATTAGACGTGAACGGAGCTCTTAACCTTTATTGGCTTAGTTAAAGACATAGAGTTATAAAAACAGTATAAAACTAACAAAAACAACTACTTGACATAAGCCACCTAATATTTATAACAGTACACGCTAATATTTGGGCGATATTAAATAATAAAAATAATTACTGTGATTTACATATATACCGTTATACGTAAAACGTATATGTATATATGCATGTGTTTGAGATACACACATACATTAAGTGCCATTGCCGATAATCGAACGCACAGACACCGGTGTTTCGACCTATGAGGTCTCATCAGTGTACGTGAAAATTCTTGACAATGGCTTCAAGACTTAAATCGCTGCCTATGTCATTTTTGCATGTTAAATGCAGTGAGAGTATCACAGCGACATCTAACACCCAAAAGATGACACGGAAAAAAGCGATGGCTTCTGACAGCATGTTCTGCTATACAGAGGCCTGTATGTTAATAGTGTATCTCTTGTAATAGAGCCTTAGGTGGCGTCACCAATCAAAACGAAAATGAAAAGTGTGAACACATGGATGTTAAAACTAACATCAAGCAATAAAAATAAGTTAGAAAATATAAGCGGTGCGTTAATTTTGAACAGGAGTTTATGTGTTTAGAAAGCTTATCCTGCGATATATTCGCAAAAAACTCTTTTTGATTAACAGTAATTCCGGTAGGAATTTTGAAAACAATTTTTATAAAAAAAAATTTCGAATTCACTTTTGAGTACTTTCGTATTCCGTAGAACTTTGTCTGAACTTAGTATGTTGACAAGATTTTCGTAAAATGTGTTTTTCTTTCTCTGAAGTAAAGCTACTACTTCCAATCTACCGATTTCACTGAAAATCTAATCCGATCTCCCGAGGAAGATTTTATGCCTACAGTTTGGTATTGATATCTTTTACACCTCATTTTTTAATCTTATACGCGTGATAAAATTTGGATAGTACTTTCTTCAGACCACTTTAAGAAACAATTTACTACTACTTTCAGACGTACTTTTAAATGTGTGATTTTTACATTACGTTTGCGCAATAGGTGTAGTAAACTAATTTGAACTCCAGTGGACTTTCCTTGCATACAAATGCAGATATTTCAAGTGATCGCACAGACAATAGACAGTAAAATATGTGAGTGCTATAACATAGATACTGCGAACATGATGCAGGGAAGGACTTATATAACATCCTATCGTCAATTAAAAATATATCCTAATTTCTTTATCATCATAAATATACATGACAGGCAAGACAACCTAAAAATACAGCGTATATTTATCGTGCTGTAAGACAGGATAGCTTTTACTTTCTTATACGTAGTATAAGGAAGTATTGTGATGATGAAAATTTTCGTTTTTGTATAAATGAAATTTCAAAATTCGAACCGGAAGTAACACTTTTACTCTTAGCGAGCAAGAATTTCTTTCGAATATTTCGCAAAGTATGCGTTCTGTAGAGATTTATTAAGAGAATAGAAGTATGTACCTATAATAGGAGTTTGAATAATTTGTATATAAAAAATTCTTAAATTTGGCTTATTTTTCTAAGAAGATAAAACTATTTAAAACAATTTAAAACAATCTTGTATAATTTGAAACGCTTATACGTATAAGAAAGTCGTGTGGTGGCCACACTTAATTATTTTATTAATGAATCTTTAGGAAAATATATCATCTTGTTTTGTGGTGAGGAAGCTAGTAGTGACGAATTTTTACTAATATTGCCAACATGAGACAATAATAATTATATAAAAATTTCACATAACATTACTGAAACCTAAAACACAAATATAATATCTACCACCAGCTTAAAAATTGTGTCTGTTATAAACATCACTATTGATAAGAATTGATGAAGTTAATATGCCTTCACCAACACTAGTGTTACTTTTTTTTTATTTTCAAGGTAAACCATAATTACAATTTGTAATGTTCTATAATCTGGATACAAATATTCGCATATGCTTGATTGGTAATAAAACTGTTCGTACACGTATTGCTGAACTCAATATTCTAAGTTACATATATTGTAAAAGTATACAACGCGGGTAAAAAGTAAGGTATTATATTAGTAGCGAAAAATAAGCTTTGCTCGTTGAAAGTTTAATCATTTTAGTTGCCACATATACATTTAGTTTGTTTCAGGACATTATGTTATAAAGTTATCCCAATTTTTAATCAAACGAGATTAAACAATTCCTTTTTAATGTAAAACTATCGTTATGGGAATATAAGAATATAAGAATCAGTGTTTTTTTAAATCCCCTTTTGTAAACCACATTATTTATGGTAATAAAGTAATGTCACATCTCAAATATAATTATCTAATCTTGATGTAGGTGACTAGGTAATAAATATAACAATACTGAGAAGAGCGCCATTCCAGCAAACAATATACTGTTTTAATTTTAATGATCTTCCGCCAATTTGGAGATTGTATTTAAATTTCCTATTAATTCGTGAAAGCATTTGCTCGTTATGTAGTTTTTGGTTTAGTATGTTTGTAGTGGCAGGTATTACACATCATAAGTGCATTGGTAAAAAAAATGGACTTATACACACTTGTATATGAAATGAAAATAAAACTATTTGGTTTTAAAAAATTATGTTTTCTAACATTTCAATACAATAACGGTCGACATTAAGCTTTTGTTCTACACAGGTCATCATGTTTCTATTCTATTAATAAGCAGTTTCACTATTGTGTAGAATATTTGGGATTTTGCAAAAATTCTAATGACAAATAACATTGCAAACCAAGGTTCTGGAGGTCTCAAAATTCACCATGTGTGTGTGAAAACATTCGTGACCACTGAAATTCAGGAATATACAGAGTGTCTCTAAAAGGTCTTTAAATAACTCTACCACGTATTTTTCGGACCAAAATAAACCGATTTAGCAAAACTTGGCTTAGTGAAAGTTGCTTAGTTTGTGCGCAATACGGTCCTGAAGTTGCAGTTGGAAAATTGTTTTTTTGTTATAAATTTGAAACGGCTGAAGCGATTGCGCTAAATTTTGTCACGTTTACATAGTTTTATGAGTCAAGAAATTCTGTATCAAAATTGTGATAGTAATCAATCCATAGGCGGAGAACCTGCGTTTATAAATATTAAAACATTTCCATTTTCTACGCCAATGGATAAAAAAGAGTTTGTCTATAAAATCTTAGATTAAGTGTCTTAAGTACAAGAAAAAAAGGTACTCTTGGTAAGACTCGAAAAATTGCATCGTTTTCTCAAAAATCGCATTTTAAGAATTGTTAACAATTTTTTTATGATATGTTTTCATTTTTAATAAATACGGAACGACCAATACCAAATAGGTCAAAACAAATAGGCACTAGTTAATAAAAAAGATATTCTGTTTATTTCGTCAATTAATACAAAGATGCTATTTTTTTAATAATGTTTTTTCATATAAATTCCAATTATGTTCTGGTTGGTGGACAACAGAGAATTATTAACAATTAAACAATGAAATAATGAAAATGAAACAATGATTTTTAAAAAAAAAAAGAAAAGATATTATAAAAGGTGTTCAAAATGTCTACCATTTTCATGAATACAAAGGTCTATTCGCCGGAGGAAATTAAATTGAACTCTTTTCAAAACTTCTACATCACCTCTGAGATTATTGGTTGCTTCTTGAATACGTTGCCACAATTCTTCTTCATTATTTACAGGTGTATTGTAAACAATGGATTTCTGGTGTCCCCAAAAAAAATAATCCAGAGGATTCAGATCTGGACTTCGAGGTGCCCATTGTACAGGAGCGTCATTACCTCTACCGATCCATCTATTTGGAAAGTCATGGTTTAAGTAGTGTCGTACGTTCATCGAAAAATGTGGTGGTGCACCATCATGCATAAACCACATATTCCGTCGAATATCTAGCGGTATATCATCTAACAAGTCCGGAAGAGTATGTTGTAAAAAAATCAAATAGGCTTCTCCAGTTAATCTTTGCGGTAGTCTGACAGGTCCAATAATAAAATTTCCGATTATTCCAGCCCATACATTCATTTTAAATTCATGTTGAAAATGGTTAATTTTAATGGCATGTGGATTTTCCTCTGCATAAACATGTTCATTATGAAAGTTCGTTATCCCTCTTCTTGTAAAACAAGCTTCGTCGGTAAATAAGATTTTTTTGCAAAAGTTTCAATTTCTTGCTCTTTTATGTTCAATAAACCGGCAAAAATTTAGGCGCCTTTCAGGATCTTGAAGTAAGAGGTCTTGAACTCGAATCTTATGGTATGGATGTAATAATTGTTCTCTAATTACTCTATTGACCACATCTTTAGATACTGCAATTTCTCTAGCTATTCGTCTAACGCTCAGTTCCGGATCTTCTTGAACACGGTCTAAAATTTCTTCTTCTACTTCAGGTTGCCTCACAAAGCGCTGCCTGCCATAGTTTGCTGTTACAGGAGCTAAGCGACCGGTTTCTCGAAGGCGTCTCTCTACTGCGGCAAACGTTGAATGACTTGGAACACGGCGATTTGGAAACCGTTCCGAATATACTCTAACACTCTCGGCACAATTGCCTTGACAATATCCATATACTAATAACATATCGGTATATTCTTCGTTGGTGTATTGAACAGCCATGACAAAACGAAAATAAAAGTAATGATGGAAAACACTTTTGAAAATCCAGAAAAGTCGTTGTCAAATATTCAAATAGTCATAACTATGGAAACCAACAATAACAACTAAATACAAACATATGTATTTTACAAAACGCAGGGCACAAGTGGAATTCTTAAAACAAAAAAAAACATCAAAAAAATAGCATTTTTTGCATCAATTGTCGAGATAAATAGAATATTTTTTTTGTAAACCATATAATACAAACATATGTATTTTACAAAACGCAGGGCACAAGTGGAATTCTTAAAACAAAAAAAAAAACATCAAAAAAATAGCATTTTTTGCATCAATTGTCGAGATAAATAGAATATCTTTTTTGTAAACCAGTGCCTTTTTGTTTTAACCTATCTGGTATTGGCCGTTCTGTATTTTTTAAAAAAGAAAACATTTTACAAAAAAAAATTATCAATTCAAAAACGACGTCAAAAGACGTGTACATAGTTTAAAGAGACGTCTAAACGGCCTAAGACACGTGTACACGGCTTAAAGATACATGTACATGGAGCACACAGTATGCGCTGCCGTCCTCTAGTTAATGTTCTCAAATCTTAAAATGCGATTTTTGAGAAAACGATGCAATTTTTCGAGTCTTACCAAGAGTACCTTTTTTCTTGTACTTAAGACACTTAATCTAAATTTTATAGACAAACTCTTTTTCATCCATTGGCGTAGAAAATGGAAATGTTTTAATATTTATAAACGCAGGTTCTCCGCCTATGGATTGATTACTATCACAATTTTGATACAGAATTTCTTCACTCATAAAACTATGTAAACGTGACAAAATTTAGCGCAATCGCTCCAGCCGTTTCAAATTTATAACAAAAAAACAATTTTCCAACTGCAAATTCAGGACCGTATTGCGCACAAACTAAGCAACTTTGACTAAGCCAAGTTTTGCTAAATCGGTTTATTTTGGTCCGAAAAATACGTGGTGGAGTTATTTAAAGACCTTTTAGAGACACCTTGTATAAATCTCTGGTTTTTGATCAACCCAAAACCTCACACTTATACACACTTGTATATGAAATGAAACTATTTGGTTTTAAAAAATTATGTTTTCTAACAATTCAATACAATAACGGTCGACATTAAGCTTTTGTTCTACAGGCCATCATGTTTCTATTCTATTAATAAGCAATTTCACTATTGTGTAGAATATTTGGGATTTTGCAAAAATTCTAATGACAAAAAACATTGCAAACCAAGGTTCTGGAGGTCTCAAAATTCACCATGTATGCCTGAAAACATTCGTGACCACTGAAATTCAGAAATACATAAATCCCTGGTCTTTGATCAATCCAAAAGTATACAAGTAAGTGGATATGCAAAGTCCTGGCGCATTTTACACGGAAATGTGGATAAGTCATCAGCAATATCTTCACTCTATGGACTACAGGTCTGCGTTATATATAAACAATGTTTCTGATATCTTAATATAGCTCCCCTCGAATAAAAGCAGTTGTAGACACTTTTTGTGAAATATTACAACCGTTAGAGGGCAAACAGTGTTTTGAAAGAAGCCCATCCAACAGTTAATTTTTTAGTATCTTATTTAAATCACAAATTATGGTTTTTCTTCTTTTTCGCACGACTGAAATTCCTCCTGTTATCTTGGAGCAGCTTAATGTTTTTGAATATGTGTATAAATTGTACTACATATTCGTTTGTCCAACCCTCAGTGTTGTGCTTTTTCTTGCTCTTAACCCTGGAACACTACCCACAAAAATAGTTTATTTAACTACCTTGGGGTACAGGTGTACCCCATTAAAAAAAAAAAGAAATAAACTTCAAACTTTTATAAATACTAAAAACATATCTTGTTACAAACTTAGGCTCTAAGTAAACGAATGTTACCAGTTTTGAGTCTCTTTGAACACTCAGGACAGACTTTGGTTTGATGCTCTTAAACATATGAACTTATTACACTTTTTATATGAAATCTGAGATTTGTATTCTTTTTTTGGGGCGATCACGTGCATATTTCTTTCCTTGGACCAAAATTTCCTTATTTGTGAACGTAACTATGGAGTTCAAAATATCTTCGTGAAAAACAAAGACCATGCTTCCTGTCCAGTAGACACATCACGAGCAGATTCTTATATTTCCAGAAAGATGTGAAACTAAATTTTGAGCAGTTGTTCGAATGACTTTTTTCCTAGTTTACCATTCCACTTGAACCCGTTTTTTTCCGCGCAATTTAGTCGGTACCACTTCAATTTGCTATTTGCTCAGAACGTCGCGTCGTTATCATTTGCAGATAGTTTTTCATTATTTTGTGCTGATATTTCTTGTTCGATATTTTCACATTCTACCAAACTGCTCTATGTATATACCAGCTGTATCACGTCGACATTTTGCTTCTGATTCTTCTAGAAGACAGAATAGGGTCAAATTAAAGTCTTGTTCGTCGTCAGAATCGCTTTCAAAATCATTTCTAAAGTCATCTATTACTGCAACGTCTTCTGAAATATCTGATTAATCGTCTGCTTCTAAATCAGACAAATTTTCAATGATTTTCTCAATTTCTTTTTGAGTATGCAGTCTAGAAGAGCTATATGCCATGCTGAACTCTAAAAATCACCTTAACTATTATAAAATAAACATAACCCTACCTGATTAGATAAGTATTAACTTACACCACCACCAAAAATATTTATTTGTTCTTCATTTCTTATTTTCTGTTGTGAAATTGAAGGTAACTTTCTCCATTCGTTATCAAGTTATTCTATATCAACTGTATTATAGGGAAGAAATCTTTTAGCATTTTGAAATATTGGAAAAAAACATGGACTTTTATTTCTAAAACCATTAGAATGCGAATTTCATGGAATAAAGTAAATTTTAGTAGTGGATCATTAAAACTATTTTGCTCTTAATTTGTTGACATGCGGAAATCATAAATGATCGACAACGAGTCAGAAAATGTGTAGTTAAATGGGGATTTCTTTTGCTTTTTCGTTCTGAAGAAGGTCCATGACATGTATGCCAAGATATATATTTTTAATGTTTAAAAATGTTGTTTCATATCGTAAATCTCCGTTACTAATACACTCTAATACATGTATATTCGAAATATTTGGCGTTTCATGACTTTTACGGTTCATGTCCAAAGATGGCTTGATTTATGTATATTGTAAGAAATATGAAATTATAGTATAATGTGCGTACTATATTCACTTTGAAATTTTATAGTACATCGAGTTGAAACTATAGTACAAATACTATAATTATAGTACGGTTGGCAACACTGGGCACTACAATTTTGTGCTGCCATCTGTCGAAAAATAACAGCAGTTTCGAGCAAGGCTGTACACATGTACCCCGGGTAGTGTTCCAGGGTTAATACCGCGCGATCATTTAAATTCTAAATTAGAGCAGGCTGTGAAATTTAAATTAAGTTGGTATATAAGTACTAATTTACAATTTGAATTGTCAAAGTGACGTTTCAAAATGTTAATTAATCAATAATTGACATTCTGGACAACCTAATAAAAAAAATCCCGCCTGCTATAATTTAGAATTTAAATGATCGCGTGGTACTTTCATGTGTATGTACATTGTTTATTTTCTGTTTTATAACCTTAAAATATGCAATATGCAAATATGGCAAGAATCTTGTTTTAGATAAAATTCGAATGGTCAAGAAAAAGAACGGGTTTACAGTGAGTAACCCGAAGTACTAATTTATGCGCAGTATAAATGACATCTGCCTTGCATATTATTTATTATTATTTGTATTCTTTTTCTTTGTGACCTATTTATTGATATTGGATTGTTGGTGTTTTTTTCTTATTGGGCCGTTCAGAGGTCTGAATAAAAAAGAAGTTTTTTGTTTAGAATTTCATATTTAATCTGCTTCCTTTCCATATATGTTTCGAGCATTTTAACCCTTTTTCAATGTATTATTATTTAATACACTAAAAATTGAAAATAACTATTAACAACTGGAATTAAGATTTTTTATGTCACTACTGTTATTAATGCTGTTTGGGTTTTGTTTTATTTAAATCATTTCTTTTACTTCTCTTTTGTGTGTATTATGCTCTGTTCCAATTATTTTGGTATTTTCAAAATCAAAATGGTGATCTTTTTCTAATTTATGTGCGGTTCTGTTGGTTTTCGAATATTTGTGTGCTTGTATAGTCTTTTATGTAAATATTGTTTGGTTTGGTCAATATGTTTTGTTCATTAGTGGGTTTATTTCTGGTATTTAAGTGATTATAAATCGCATGTATTTTGTTTTTAATTGTTTTGTTTACTAATTCTGGCGGGTAGTTGTTTTTCTTTGATATGTCTATTAATATTGTTTCTTCTGTATCTTTTGATGAAAAAGTCTTATAGCACGGTTAGTAAGGTTATTGGTAACGCTTTTTTTTATACTAAGGGTGTATTTGAGGTAATGTATATATCTGAACGACACTGTTGTCTTATTATTATACCAATTTGTAAAAATTGTACCCCGTTTATTGTGTGTAAATTGTATATCTAAAAAGTGAATACTATTTTTATTCTCTATCTCTACTGTGAAATGAATTTTATTGTGAAAAGGGTTGAATCCAACGAAGTAAAATCTAATCTATTTGATTTTGTGTGATCATGTTATTATGTCACCGACATATCTCTTATAGAAAATCAGTTTAAGATCTAGGATATTTAAAATTGTTTCTTCCACATGTTGCATTACTAAGTTAGCAATGGGTGCTGCTAGTGCAGAACCCATGACGGTGTCCAACATTTGAAAATGTTTTATAAAACAAAAATATCACAAAAACAAACAGTTGCACAGTAACAAATCTATATGTGTCAAATTATTAAGGCTAAAGGTGAAATGCATTTAATGTGTTTCGGAAACGAGAGATGGCGCTGATTTTAGTTCCAGTTTTTTTCAAAAACTATACAATATATTATGAATTTCATTAATTGTATATGTAGTGTATTTAGAAATAATACAATGTTTTACTTTTTTTATATTTTATTCTATAAAAAAATATATTTAATAACTTCCAAAAGAACGTTGTAGGGTTAATTTTTATGGACTTTAGTGTTTTTATTGTTTTTCTACCGTGAATATTAACGTCCGAAACGCATATTTTCATAATTTTTCCGTACCTATACACCCCTCACCGCTGCCCGTCCCGAACGCGCGAGATCACGATGATCGGTCGTGACCACATGTCTTGATTCAAAACTGTCACACATCTGATGCAGTACAAGTTATCAATTTATGAGTTCAGTTCTGTCGTGATAAAACAGACAGGAATAACATGGATGAAAGATACTCGACTAAGGGAAGAAACCATCTTCGACTTAGTGCCAAACGTAATAATGAGGTGTGGCCGGCCACCTTCTTCTTATACGTATGAGCGTTCCATATTATACAAAATTGCTCTAAATTGCTTTAAATAGTTTTATCTTCTTAGAAAAATAAGCCAAATTTTAAGAATTTTTTTCAGGAAACTAAAATATTTTATACTAATCCCTTAATTTTCCGGTTGTAATTTGAGCACCCAAAAACTGCACAAAATCGCATGTTTAGATGTTATAACTAATAAGATAATAACATGAAAACAAACCGCACTTACTGCTTCGAAGATGACGTCATGACAATGAGTCAGATTTCTGACTTATATCAGGGTGTTTTTGTCATTTAATATAGTCGTATTTTAAAAATTACCTAGCTATCTAAAAGATGTAGTGTACAACAAGCTTTGAAAATAAACTCTTATAAAACATACCGTGACTATATAGTTACTAGTTTTGAAAACCCGAGTGCGAAACGAACGATGGATTTTCAAAGCCAGTAATTGCTCTGACAGCCTTTATTGAACTTATTCTATTATATAACCGATTTTCCTTCATTATTTATTTATTTAATTATTTTAAATTAATTCCATTAGTGTCAAGTCATATTGTTCTATTTTAGTAACTCAAAACAGTTGTACCATATTTACTTCTTTTATTATTGTGTATTTTAAAAATTACGAAACTATCCATCCACTAAACATTTACGTAGACATTTCCACACCTCTCTGTCTCATAATCACGCATAATGGAACAGAACCCCAGCCGACCGTTCGCTGTAAAAGAAACTATATGAAAAAAAGCATCTGAGAAAATTACTATTTGCGTTTCGGGCGGTAATTTTCATCAGATTTTTTTTCCTTTTTAGGATTATATTCAAAAATATTTTCTTCACGTATGCGCCCTTTCTCAGAATTTTAAAAAAACATTAAATACAGAAATTAAACAAAATATCTCAACTATTATATATACAGGGTGTCCAGAAACTCTCCTGACAAACGAAGACCGGAGATTCCTCAGATAATTTTAAGACAATTTAACCCAATTCACCCTAGTCCGAAAATGCTTCCTAAGGTCATAGGCGTCCGTTTTGGGTAGGTAAACGGTTATTTTAACGCATAACTTTTTTGTCTTAAACTTTTAAGCATTTGTGACACTAGATTATTAAATTCTCAGGTATTCTAGAACTAAAAGGTACTCTTGCTTTAAGTCGGTAGGATACACCGTTTTCTAGAAAAATCGATTTGAAAATTTTTCGTTTTTTCGTCATTAAAATTCAATTTATTATTTTTTGCACTAGTTCGCTCTGAACTGCCAACAGAAATAAAACCTACGTTTTTAATCTAATAATAATTAATAAAAACTAATTACAAGGCGCCATCTTCAAAGAGCTCTAGCTCCCTTAGGAAGCATTTTCGGACTAGGCTGAATTGGGTTAAATTGTCTTAAAATTATCTGAGGAATCTCCGGTCTTCGTTTGTCAGGAGAGTTTCTGGACAGCCTGTATAAAAAAAAGTAAGATGTTGCATTTCCATAGAAGATCACTTTAAAAAAGAAAATAGGTTTTGTAATTTGTTTATAAAAACGGGAATACTTTTCCGATACTTTTATCTCTCTTGCACACTTGGTCACCACCTTTCGCCTTAAATGTAAAAATACGTAAAAATTAAAAAAACTACAAGATTTTAAATGTGTGTTTAAATTATTGTATATTCTACGAAACAATATTATAAGGTACTAGTTGCATTAGTATTATTTGTTATCTCGTAGATCCGTTTCTATTTTTATTAAATTTGCCCTTTGAATTTCAAACAAATTTACTTTGGGCGTTAAGAAAAAAGAATCTTCCCTTCTCACTTTATCCAGGCTTAGGAATGGCAGCAATCAGCTGGCGTGTTTAAAAGTTGTTATTTCAGGAAATTTATAATTTCCGCGTCATTTTAATATAGAATATGTACATTTTCTTAGTGACTAGTCTAGTTTTGCCACGTAAGCTAAGTATTTTAAACATTTTTTAATTTTCGTTTCATAATACAATTGAAGTATATTTAAAATTCTATTATCCATCTGGATGTAAGTCAATTTCTGTATTTTTCCTTCTAAGTTTAACTCATTCCGTTTGTATAAAAAGTCACTTTGTTGAGCTTCTGTTTTTAAACAATTTATTAAATCAAATATTCGCGGATAAAATCTATTGACAGCATGATTCAAACGGTTGTTCCATCCTTCGACTGCGCTATTTATACGAGATAATCTGTTGTTACAATTCCACATTTTAATAGTTATAATACGATTTTCCAGCCACTGGTATACAGAGTAGTCATAAAACTGCTGCAGCTTGTCATTTCTCCGAGAATCTTCTTGTATATACAGCCAACCTTGGTCTATATCTTCAGCCGACGCAGCACACATCCGAATTTGTCGTCTTATTTCTTCGTTGGGCTTAATACAAATACAACATATAAATGTGCCATCCATAAAAAACGAATTTGTATTTGAAAAAATTTCCCTTTCAGTTGTTGTTGCAAAACATATTGGTCGGTCTTCACTACCATAGTCAGCAAGAAGAAAAGATGATCCATCCTGCAGCAGAAGGACACTGTTTTTTCTTTAATAGTGGGATTTATTTTTGTTCTGAGAATTAAATTTAATAGTCATTACTGTACATGCATTTCGGCGAGTATCTTTATTAAATTCATAAACACATTAACATTGAACATCTAAAAATTGTGTATTAGATATTTGTACGCAAATATCACTTCCACTAATTACCCCGACTCCCTGGTCCAGGGTCGGGTCCACCCTTGTACGCATATGGCACTAAAACTCATTTGTCCGCAAATAGCACGTACGCATGAAGCCACTACACACTATTTACATACTTCAAATTAGGGCTCTTACTTTTGCGCGGATATCCGAGTCGTCAATATCCGATCCGGATACCGGGATATTCCGATACTTGTTTTTAAATTGGGAATATCGTAATCTAAGTTCGTTCGATTAACGATTACAGTAATCGTAATTTCAAAAATTTTTGAATTACGATTTTATAAGTAATCGTAGTCGAAGTTGTCCAAAAAATGTCTGAGAGCTAAACGCGGCTCAATTAAACTGGTACGCGTCATATATGAAGGCAATAATTATCCGAATAAGAAGAATAAAAAACAAAAACAAAAAAGTTTTTAAAATATACCAGAAATGAAAAAGGTATGAGGTGTGGCTGCCACACGCCTTTTTTTACGTATAAGCGTATAGAAAAATTATTCAAAATCCTATTTTGAGTACTTTTATTCTCATAATAAATCATTATAGAATGTATACTTTGCAAGATATTCGAAAAAAAGTGCTACTCGCAGACCGGCTTTTACACGTACTGGCGAAGATATCTCGCGGTCGAAGTTATTAGTGCTCGTTCAATGAAGCTCCGCATCAGTATTCGTTTTTTTTTAAATTTCGTGACACGTAAGAGGACACAGTTAAATTGACTTTTGGTGATTGACTTATTGCGATTTTGGTTAGTTCTTTAATTTGTATGCAGAAATAGCGTTGCAGTTGCATTGGAACATGTTGCTGCATATATTATGTTTGTATTGCGTATTTAGTATTCGCTATAGTAAATTAATGATTTTTTTTTACAATTTCATGGCGCGTAAAAGGACTCAGTGGCGGCTGCTGCAGGGAGGGCAACGGGGCACTGCCCCCCTGTAACAAATTTTCCCATGACAAATTTCTTTTAACAGATAAATTAATTATAAATACCTAATTTGTATGTAATTTTTCTGATTTGTTTGATAACAAATAATATGTTTTCGGAAGTAACAGTCCGTCTTTTCAGCGCGTTTATAAATCGCAGTCTGACGTAGGCTCCGGGGCATCTCGCGCGACTGCCCCGTGAGGCCCCGTCTGTATTGGAAATCGAGCGATGAAATTGGCGCGGGTAGCGCGCAGATATACGTCAGCGGTGGGGCACTCCTCTATGGTGCCGCGTGACTGTACAGTAGAGATGGTCTTAACGGTGATTTTTCATTCACCGTTGTAAAGCAAACGGTGATTTCAAAATCGCGGTGATTTTAAACAGCTCTTTTAATCACAGCGAAAGCTGGAGCCGTTTATTTTCACCGTTTGTTTTCACTGTTTATTTTCACCGTTCGCTTAATTTGAAACAGCTCTTTCAATCACCGTTCTCCGAGCTATTTACTATGAGCGGTGAAAACAAACGGCTCCTGCTTTCGCCGTTCGCTTTATTTGAAACAGCTCTTTCAATCACCGTTCTCCGAGCTCGATGAAAATAAACGGTTCGCCCATGTTTCGCCGTTCGATTTTAAACTGCTCTTTGAGGTGTTTAACTATATGCGTAGTAAAAATATATTCGCGGTGAAAATGAATATCTTAACACAATAAATTCCCGTTATACGTAAAATAGGAAATTATTGAATTGATGATAAACTACCTAGGTTATAAAATATGAATATACACATATTAGGTAAATCAGTAGGTATTTTGCATTTAATTTAGGTTTTTTATGAAACACGTGAACTTGCAAAAAGATTTGCACAAATGTGTATGAATAAATATAACTTATAAAATAGAAAATAAGTAAAAAGTAACTCCAAGCAATGAAGTATATCTTTTTTATTATTTGCTCAGTTTAATGTACCTATATGCAATAATTATATACATTTCAGTTTCTCTTCTAATATTATATTTATTAAATATAAAGTTTATTTAGGCACTTTTTAATTATCAATATCTTAAACTACATTATTAATGGTTATTAATTATTATGAAAATATAAGTTCACTAAATTTGTTTCTAACGTAATAATCGACTTCGCCTATCCGATAAGTAACATTGAAAATAATATCATAATTGCTTCGCAACAGCTGAAACATATTTATGTCAAATTGAATATATTATTTAAATTGAAGTAAATCTTAGAATCACAGACAGAAATATTTCTTTACATGAAGAAGATATTTATTTGCCTCTATTGACCCTTTTCATCATAAATACGAAATTAATCACTGTGATTTCACGAATTTGCAAACGGTGAAAACAGTGATTCCGAAATCACCGTGAAAAATCACTGTGACCAATATCTCCTCTCATCTCTACTGTCCAGTATGTAATATATAGCGGTGAGTGTATGTTGTCATTTCTATCGATGCATATGCAACTATGAATTGCGTTAGTAACATAATTGTAGTGATAGAAAATAACACACTGAGCTTATGACATTAAGATAGAAAGCTAATAAAACCGTGACGAGAAAATTCAACAGAAGCTCTTACAGTTTATCAGTGGGTGTAATATGCAAAATGCTTTTTGCTATTTCGGTGCTATAAGTTCACTTTACGACACCCGTTTTGGTTGCAAAAGTATTACTTTATCGCACGCTAATTTTGTTGTTTTGACGTGGTAACAAAAAAAAATTGATAGTTTTGTATAATAGACCAGATTTTGGAACTGCTTCATCTGCTCTAACATTATTGTAATGTTTCTATGAAAATAATTTAACAACTACATTTGCCGAATCTGTGAAGCTATTGAAAATAATTTGCACCATGAAGACAACAGCTGAAAGTGAACGGTGTTTTTCTACTTTGAAAAGAATACAAACATTTTCTAGAAATACCATGCGGGAAAGCAGACTATGTGCCTTAGCAATGTGTTCCATTGAAAAACAATTACTGACATCAACACCAAACTTCAATGAATTAGTTATTAATCATTTTGCTGATCGTAAGGAACGGCGGATGGATTTCATTTTCAAACAAGTTAATTAAATAGCATATTGAGTTTGATATTAAACACTCAGACCCCCCGGTGCCCTCCCGTCCCAAAAAATCACGAGCCGCCACTGAAAAGGACACAAATAAATTGACTTTTGGTGATTGACTTATTGCGATTTTGGTTAGTTCTTTAATTTGTATGCAGAAATAGCGTTGCAGTTGCATTGGAACTTGTTGCTGCATACATTATGCTTGTATTACATACATACATATTTAGCATCTGCCAAAAATATTTTATGGAGTTTTTTAAAATTTTTAAAATATTTGTTTGAGTTGTGTAATAGACATTTTATATATGTGATTTAATGATAAAATTAGTTATAATATACAAGTGGCCATAATATTAAAGATTAATGTTTAAATATTTGCGTGCTGTCCTAATTTAAAGAATTTTAAATAAGATTATTACATTCAGTACACTTAACTATAATGGAACGTATGTCCGATTAAATTGTTTCGATGTAACTGACCTCCCGGCAATATAATAATAATTAATTTATAATTAATCAAAAATTAAGCCCATATAATACTTATAAATGCATATATGTGCAATTATTTAAAATTCAAATCTTTTGTCGTACCAATAATAAATAAAACGCAATTTCTAATTCAATTCAAATCAAGTAGTCTGCACTTATAGGCAGTGATCATAATTATAATACGCAACGATTTAAATTGCAGACATAAAAATATCAAACAGGAGAAATCGTGGTTATTAAACGGTTAGTTACATAGACGATATTGCGTCTCCATTAACCTTCATTGCATTATAAATGATTTTAAACCTAACAGAATGGATTATTCATTCGAACTTTCCACATCATTGTTTACCAATTATATCCACTGAATTTATTCTTAAAGAGGGCAGGGCAAATACAAGATTTTTTTTAAGTATATTGCGTCGGAAATTTAAGCAAAAAATACGGGATTATCTATTTGTTCCTAAAAGATTTAGTGACAGTCACCATTGATCTTCATCCTTGAACTTGGTCAACACCAATGTGGGAGTGGGAGTAGTAAAAACATTACGTGACGTCAGTAAACACTCAACGGTGGTTTCTTTGGGACGATAGGCTTGCCCGGTTTTTAAATACAATATTTAATATGATCACGTTACATTCCAAGGAAAGCTAATATACCTAAATTAAATTAGACGTATGATTACTGTACTTGGCGCTTGAATAGCTACAATTTCTTTATAATTCCGCACATTATATTTAAACGTACTTATATACGCATTAAGTAGCTTCCACGTTAATATTAAGTTAGGGAATTTGTATTTCTAGTATGCAATTGAGAAGATATATATACCACAATATTTCAGTTTTATAAATTAAATTACTTAAGCATGATCAAATTACTATTGAAGATATTAATAATGCTAGCAAAATAGGCCGACATTGTGTATGTAATACTCCCTTGTAAGTGTAATGTTCTCTAATTTTAAATATAGATGTTTTAAAAACGATTATGGAATAGGCAAATAGGTATATGGAAAACCGAAAATACACTATATGACAAAAAAAAAGACGCAATAAAAGTATATATTTCTTAACAGCATTTTGGGCAGATACTTACTGTGTTGACAATAATAAATAATAAGGTATAGACCGGACCTACGGGGCCGAAATTATGACGGACAAAAGAAATAATGTATAATATCATGCAGTTTCACTAAATAGCACTATTCATATGGTGAACTGGAACATCTGTTTACGTCGCGAAAACGACAGCAAAAAAGTCCATTTTACTCTTAAATTCCTTTCTTCATCGGCGTAGGTAGAAGGGTGACTTTTTTAAAATTAATTTTGTTTACCTTATATTTCGTAAGAGACATAAAGTGCGGGGAGTTAGTTTCGTTTTCTTATTGTTTTGACTGTTAATTACATACTTCGTAATGTTTGTAATAGTTCCTGTTTAATACCGTTTCATTGAATCTACTTCTCCCAATTATCTTGACATAAGTGTGCACTGGATTTCGTTAAGTTTCAATAACATACGCATACATTTTTAGTTATTATTTATTTAGATCTAGAACATTGTTTATGTCACTATGATTTGGAAGAACGTCGAGAATGGCATCGTGAAACAATGGTGAGTTGGATTAAGGGTCATTCTGATTGTCAGTGTCCAATGTCAGTGATTCCGAAAGTTATTGCAAAGTCTGTAAAATATCGTTACAGAATGCCCAAAATATCGCACGTACAACGTCACTTGGCATTGATAAAACAAACACAGAAATTGGACCAGTAGGAAGCTGACAATCTTAACGAAGAACTCTGTAACTTTAATGGCGGTTAATATCCCATTAAATAAACTTGACAATCCCACTGAAAACATTTCATCAAAAATATACCGGTCGAAATGTTCCTGATGAATCCACCTTACGCAAATATTATGTTTCTAAGTGCTTCACGAAAGCAGTAGAATGCATTAGAAAACATATTTCAAATCAGTACCTATGGATAAGTGCCGACGAAACTGTCGATATATTAGGGCGCTGTGTGGTAAATGTTGTAGCTGGTGTACTACATCCAACTATTCCATATAACAGTTGCTAAAACCATTGACGAGAATTTGCACAAAAAGCTTCATTCGGACGACAGGTACAAGAAAAAAATTCTCCCTCGCCAGTAATAACTAGATGGGGAACATGCTTGGAAGCTACTAGTTTTTATGCAGAGAATTTCGATAGTTTACAAAATTTCGTTCCATGTTTAAATGACGATGCTCGAAGTATTTCTAAGTGCATGGAACTAACACAAATCCTAAATTTAAAAAATCAGTTGTTATTCCTTTAGAAACACTGGAAATTAGCCTAAACTAATCGCATATTTTGAAAATCGAAATATCAAATTAAAATATGGATTAACCATATTAGATGTGGCTATTAATAATTTCAAAAGTATTCCAAGTGACTTCGGATGTGGCCTTCGGCAAAAGTTAGACGCAGTTTTTAATAGAAACCCAGATTTAATAACATTGCGGCAATTGCGTATGGGGACAATGAAACAAAATCTAACTGCTAAATACGCGGAAATAAAAGAATATTTCCAGTATGCACCTATAACCAGTTGCGATATAAAAAGGACGTTTTCTGTCTACATGGATGTACTTCATTCAAAGAGAACAAATCTTACAGAAGAGAACCTTGAGAAAGTATTGCTAATAAATTTTAATACTCCTTTACTCGACTTGAACTACAAAATGAAAAAATAATAAGGCATTTTGTATTTTATAGATCACCACCTACTTGTTATCCAATTATACAGGGTGTCCAGAAACTCTCCTGACAAACGAAGACCGGAGATTCCTCAGGTAATTTTAAGACAATTTAACCCAATTCACCCTAGTCCGAAAATGCTTCCTAAGGGAGCTAGAGCTCTTTGAAGATGGCGCCTTGTAATTATTTTTTTTTTAATATCTTCCGAACGCTTCTATTTAGAAAAACAAAAACTGGTATGCTTATTTATACGCCAGAGATGAATCGATTCCATCAATTGCGAATTTCTAGTACCGGTCATAGGCGTCCGTTTTGGGTAGGTAAACGGTTATTTTAACGCATAACTTTTTTGTCTTTAACTTTTAAGCATTTGTGACACTAGATTATTAAATTTTCAGGTATTCTAGTACTAAAAGGTTCTCTTACTTTAAGTCGGTAGGATACACCGTTTTCTAGAAAAATCGATTTGAACATTTTTCGTTTTTTCGTCATTTCATCTTTCGTCATTTCAACTTCGCGAACTGACAACAATTTGACAATTAAAAACGTAGGTTTTATTTCTGTTGGCAGTTCAGAGCGAACTAGTGCAAAAAATAATAAATTGAATTTTAATGACGAAAAAACGAAAGATTTTCAAATCGATTTTTCTAGAAAACGGTGTATCCTACCGACTTAAAGTAAGAGTACCTTTTAGTACTAGAATACCTGAAAATTTAATATTCTAGTGTCACAAATGCTTAAAAGTTAAAGACAAAAAAGTTATGCGTTAAAATAACCGTTTACCTACCCAAAACGGACGCCTATGACCTTAGGAAGCATTTTCGGACTAGGGTGAATTGGGTTAAATTGTCTTAAAATTATCCGAGGAATTTCCGGTCTTCGTTTGTCAGGAGAGTTTCTGGACACCCTGTATAAATAAAATTAAAACCTCTTTAAAAATACAACATTTCAATAGTGCGCCCATGGGCGATGAGTCATCGGTCTCTAGTGTCCGGTCTATAATAATAAGCTGTGTTCTTTCTTGCTGTACTCTACGAAAAAACGGTACCTCTTCTGGATCAGTTCAGTTTGGTTCTTTCTTCTCAAATACACTGTTTTACACACTATTATGCCTAAAACATTCATTCATTACAGAATCATTTGCCAAAAACTGCTTCTTAATAAGGGTGATAGTGTTACTTGGCGACCGAATTTTGAAACTGCTGGTATACAAAAATTGTTGTAAATAACGTTCTAAATGCTTTTATGTTATAAAAAATCTGTATGAAAAGTATAATTTGCCAGATATTTGCATGAAACATGCAACGCGGAAAGTAAAAATATATTCGGCCGGTCTGAATTTTGAAATTTCCTTTAAACAAAAATTGTTCCAAATCAAGCTCTAAATACTTTTATACTTCAGTATATAGGATGCAAAACACTGCTATCATATAAGAGTTAAAGTGCTACATCCGGTCCTAATTTTGAAATGTTTGTTGCACAAAAGTAATTCAAAGTCAAGCTTTAAATATTTTCATACTCAATATATCTAGCTAGAATGTATGAATAGCGAGAAGAATTTTAGTAAGACCTACTGGTAAGAATTTCCAAAAAACTTTTTTCATCATCATTTATTTCAATTTGAGTACTTTTATATTCTTTAGAAATTTGTGGAAATTTAGTAGTTTGCGAGATAGAGAAATCAATTGGGATCTTAAGAAGATGATTATACTCTCAATTACAAAGCTTGGTATTGACAGTCTTAGCAGTTTGGTTGTTATCGTTGTCTCAGACAGGCAATCTTCCAAATCCACTTTTTTTGTATCAGGGGACTTCAAAAAGAAGCAAAATGCTTTTACTTATTTTGCGTTGTGAAAACTATTTTATAACAATTTTATTAAAATATATATGAAGAAAACTACTGATACTGATTGACTGATGACTTGGATGGACTAGTTATTAAAAATATATATCCAAGAAAATCAACAGTTTTTATCAAAACAGATATATATTTCAATAAGTAAATTTATATATAATTTTGTACATAGATTAGAAAGTATATTTATAATGTATTACAAAGATATTATTTCTAAGTCATGTTTATTGCGATTATATAATGCCAGAATTCTCGCCCATAATCTAGATGTATTTATTGTATTATTATCAGTTTTATCTATATACACGATATACGTATATGTCATGCGTGCCCGTTTGCATGGCTGCTATAATAATTTGGTGATTAATTTATTGTTAAAAATATGTGCGCTTGTTTGAACCCACACATTCTGCACACATGTATGTATACATAAGAAATTAATTACTAAAACATCATTAGAATGGTGGCAGCTGAACGTTCACTCTGAAAATTAAACTTCCAAATACAGTTTATCTGATTTTGTTATAGGTATGTAACGGGTTCTGTGTAATTGATTTACGCATTGCAGTTTAGACATTTTCATGCTATTAAATCTCCAACTTAGAAATTTCTTCCTTCATTAGTTTTACCGCCAGAGTCGTGCCTAAATATTTATTTTACAAAAATTATATAATTATATAATCATATGATCATTTTACATGCAAGTATAACGTTGTCAACATGATGAAACAGCATTAATAATCTGTAATTCAAAATGTATATTCTATTAAAGTTAATTATGATAAATAATATGTTTTGGTTATTGTTGTTACATGGTTTATTATTTTATTAAATACAAAATAAACATTACTATAAAAAAATTTACAAAAAAAAAATTCTTAGGCACATATAAGCATGATACTGTAAACAGAAATAATCGGGAACTGGATGGTTTTTACTAGGAAGCAAATCCACAGGTATTTTCCTCTTTTTTTTTTTTCAAAGTACCCACTAACGTTACTTTCTTCTCTAGGAGTGTTTGACTTAGAGGAAAACTGGTATACCAGTTATCTGTTGTCAAATTTCTATTTTTGTGTTTTGAAACGGCGATATAAGACAAAGCACAATATCTGCAAGTGTGTTGGACATCTCGAAGGCCCAGAAGGTTGTTTTCCGCAATAAACTTCTATTATTTGACACATAGAACATCTTTGAATCACACAATACAAAAACTTTGATGCCATATTTAGCGAGTTTATTTGGAATGTACTGAATAAAATGGCACCTACCGCGGAATGGTATCAGCATTTCATCTATTGATATTCACCTGGGCTATAGTTGTTTTTGCAATTTGAAATTAAGACTTCAAGAATTTGCCTTATAGCTGCCAGTTTCTCAATTGTTGTCTTTGATGTCGTGTATCTTTATCATCGAAACGTAAAGAATACAAAAGAAAATTAAATCTTGTATATAGCTCGTATATGCGCGGTATATAATCATACCAGTCCCATCTTTAGACCACAATGCGAACATCAGCATGACTGCTTTTCTTTTTAGGCCAGTAAGAAAAAGCCTTGATCTCTCATTTTAATGTTTCTTGTGCGTCTCGTATTCGATTGTAATTATTTTGAACGGTTCTGATAAACAAATTTGTGTAATACGTGATTTGTTCTAACATGTCTTCAGTAAAAAATAATAAAAGAAGCACTGAGCTCGCCAGGAACGTCGTTGTAATCAATCATAAGTCTTGGCAACATTTTTATAATGTTTTTACTACATTGCTTTGCAAGCTTACTTCTTACAGGTTGTTTTTACCAAGTGACATTATCAGCTCGACTTTTGAACATAGGTCCTCTGGCTATTTTGCTTTTCTCAGGTCTTACATTTGCGGATGTTGACGGCAAACTCTCAGGAATGGAAAATGGCTCTTTGTTCTCTTGTCTGACCAACTGTATTTCATTGAATTCATTAGAGGGAATCTATTCTTCTATATATTCATCGCCTTCTTGTTCAGATTCTGAGTTATAATCGTCATTTTCTGTTTCTTCTTCTGCTTCCGTGTCACTTGGTTCCAACAAATCGGTTACTCTATCAGCTTCGGCGTTTCTCTCGCTATCACTCTCTGTAATGCTTGCAATTGCTTCTAATTCAGCATAAGTAAGATTTGAAGGATCTCGTATTTTGACTTTAGGCATAGAGTCAAAACATGTTTTTATAGTAGACAGCAATTATTACATACATAATCACAAAATGTGCGCCGTGTCTTCTTTTTGTCAATAATACTTCAGTAACTGGAAAAAACATTTATTGACAATGATTGAATGGTCTGTACATAAATTAAATTAACATTTTCTGTTTATTGCAAAAACAGAGGATATGATATAAAAATACACAAAATACTTACTAGTTCGCGTGGCGCACTTTTTACGCCATTTAAGCAATTGTGTCTTTTTATCCGACATGTGCAACTCACACACTCGCAACTAATTAGAGATCTGGAGAACACTGAGGTAGGATATACGACTGCTCAGCGTACACCCCCACCTATCTACAAAACTACAGTCATTTATATACGATTGGCGCACTTTTCACGCCAACGCGAGCAACTATGGGTTAAACCATTATTTTTGATTGCATTTAATTCCTCCAAAATATCTATAAAAAAAAACTGTAGTTCTCAACCAAGTCTTCAGGCAAAAATATTTTTCAACGTTTATTCAGAAAGTTTCTTGAAACCATTTGATAAAACCATAAAATGCATTTTTCTGAGGGGTACAATAAAATAAAAATACGTATGTATTTAGAGAAGTACAGATTCACACATTCTATTGCTTTTTCAAGGGGTTTGGAAAAACCTTAAGGTCTCTTATAAAATCAAACAATTAAATAATAACTTTCTTTCATACTAATGATTACACCGCAATCATAATAATGTTAAAAACTTTTCTTTTTAACATTATATAGTATCTAATTTGTTATAGCTCAAACGTTTTTCTCTTCAGTCTCCTGATGCATTAAAATCAGAAATTCTCTTTTCTTCTTGTTTCTGTCAGAAACCAGAAAATCTTAGTACAGTCCCTCGCTTGGTACGGCTGCTCCATGCTAGGAACTCCAGGCGGCATAGCGTCTGATTACCATCCAAAAAACTTCTTCTAGTAACATCACAATAAATGCAGCAAATTTTAGGAGACTAAGATTCATCTTGTTTCTATTTTAACGCCAAATCGTAACAGTAGAAGGCTTTTTTTTTCTATGTAATATTTGACATATACAATAAATTGACAAAACTTAATGTAATAAAATAATGTCAAAACATGGTTACATATCTTTTCAAAGCAAGTCTATTAGTACCAGGTTTCTTTGTGAATATATAGAATTAATGCTAAAAGTCAAATATAATTACAAAAAGCTATATTTTAGGCAAACACTATTACTGAAAATTTCTCAAAATTCTGAAATATGTTTTCAAGTTTTACACATAGAAGGGCTTATGATATAGATAATAGAATGTAACGAAAAGGCTTAATTGTTGATCAGTATTATCACCATTAATAATAAAAGAAAATTATAAATTCAAATAGCGTCTTATTTATAAAATGCTCTTCTTTTATTTCAGATTGACAAAAATAATGATGGATACATCGACTTAAAAGAACTGAAAGAGGCTCTCGATGTATGCGGTTTCAAAATACCAGGATGGAAAGTACGTCAGATGGAAGAAGAATTTAAAAGTAAAAAAGGCTTCTTGCAAGATGGGAAGCTTTCATATGACGAATTCGAAACCCTCTGTAGTGATCTTAAAGCTGGAGAAGTTGCCAGTACCTTTAAACAAGTAGTTACCAGAAAAGAAAATCTCCAACATCTGGGTGGCACTTCCGAAGCATCGAATGAAGGTACAACACATTCCGTTAGAGTCGAAGAACAGCTGGCATTTTCCGACTGGATAAATTCAAATTTGAGACATGACCCAGACCTATCACACTTGTTACCTATTGATCCACATGGACAGACCTTGTATGAAAAAGTCAAAGATGGCATATTGCTATGGTAAGTCTCAAATATCTAAGAGATTAAAGGAATAAATGAAAAGCATTATCTAGAAGTGAGTCGATAATTATTCTAAGAATATCGATAATCTTGTAATCTCTATTGTCCTATAAATTACACTTGTATCACTTGTCCAAATTTGTGTAATACATTTATTAAATATTTATCTTTTTCTCAAAGTATATTATGAAGTGTTATCGCAAAAGTATAAAGCAAATAATGTTGGATATGTTCTACTAAGACCACATGATTTTGCTCGTAAATTATTGGCATAAAAGCATTGCACATGATTTCTTATTAGTAGAGAAAAATAATAAATCGATTAATGTGTACAAAATATCTTTCTAGCAAAGTTATAAATCATTCCTGTCCAGATACAATAGACGAAAGAGCAATTAATAAGAAAAATCTCACACTCTACACAAGATTAGAAAATCTAACACTGGCCTTATCATCCGCACAAGCAATTGGTTGTAATGTTGTTAATATAGATGCTCACAGTTTAGAAAAAGGCACACCACATCTAGTTCTCGGCCTGGTTTGGCAAATTATTAGAATCGGTCTTTTCAACCAAATTACTTTAGAACACTGCCCTGGCTTAACATCACTTCTAACTGATGAAGAAAAGATCGAAGATCTTCTGAAATTATCACCAGAAGCGATACTGCTGAGATGGGTCAATTATCATTTGGAACGTGCTGGAGTTAGCAATCGTGTTAGCAACTTCCAAAGTGATATTACAGATTCTGAAGTGTACACCCATCTTTTGAAACAAATTGCTCCAACAGAAGCGAACGTAAACACCGAAGCTCTATACGTAAGTACACAAATAATCAAATACTTTTCAGACGAATTTCATTGTTCACATCTCGTTTTAGGAAAGAGATTTACATGAAAGAGCCGAAAGAATGTTGCAACAGGCAGCGAAACTCAAATGCAGGTCGTTTGTTACACCACAAGATGTTGTTAATGGTGTATATAAATTGAATTTAGCATTCGTTGCTAATTTGTTTAATAATTATCCTGGATTGGAGCAAACGAATGGTACTTTAGAAGGTTATGAAACTATTGAAGAAACAAGAGAAGAAAAAAGTAAGACACTTTTTTAATAAAAACGTCATGTTTCGTCTTCTGCTTTATTTAGAAAGACAGAATAATTTATATTTTTATATTTCAGCATATCGTAATTGGATTAATTCGATGGGCGTGACTCCCCATGTCAATTGGTTGTACTCTGATTTAGCTGATGGCCTAGTAGTTTTCCAATTATATGATATAATAAAACCAGGTATCGTAAATTGGAATAAAGTGCATCGAAAATTCAGTAACCTACGAAAGTTCATGGAAAAACTTGAAAACTGCAACTATGCTGTGGAATTAGGTAGAGAAATCAGATTCTCATTGGTGGGCATCGCAGGTCAAGATATCAATGAAGGAAACGTCACGTTAACGCTCGCCTTAATTTGGCAATTAATGAGGGCGTACACATTATCCGTACTATCTCAACTAGCTCAAAGCGGAAGTCCTTTCGTGGAAAAGGAAATTGTACAATGGGTCAACAATAAACTGTCCTCTGCAGGTAAAACGTCTTCCATTCGAGGTTTCCAGGATCCTGTTGTCGCTGACGCTAGAGTTGTCATCGATCTTATAGATGCTATTAAACCGGGCGCCATAAATTATGAACTCGTGAAGTCCAGTGGATCTGAGGAAGTAAGTTTTTTAAATAAATAAAAGAAATGCTATCATGACATACATACGCACACTGGCTACACTTTATAGTTACCATCTAGAAATTATTTTTCATCGTAAATATACAGGGTGTAACAAAATAAGTGTGAAACATTTCAGGGGGTGATTCCTTAGCGAAAAAGAGATAGGGTCTTTCATATAAAAAAACTTCAATGGAGCATCCCTTGTTAAGTTACAGACCCATAAAGGGGGTACGTAAAATTTGTTTTACAATTTTTATCACAAACACTAAAAATGTAATTTATTTCCAATGTAACTTTTTGTCTGATTATTTGTTTACCATTTAAAAATCTATTTCCAATACCTTGTTTCATTCGAAACAAAAAATGTCTCTTGAATTTTTTGCCCAAAAGTAATCAGTTCGCAGCAAAAAATTATTTTACGAACAACTACAGAGATACATCGTCATAAAACGAAAATGTAAAACTAATTTATTTAGTAGGCCGCTAGTAGTGGTATCACGCTGTCAGTTTGTAAATTTTTGAAATTGAATTAATACTTAATTGTGTGTCGTTGTTTTATTCGTAATTTGTTAGTTTAATAATTAACTTGTTATTAAAATGAATGGCATACACAAATGAGGAAATGGCTGATATGCATTACGTTTACGGTCTGTCCCAGGGGAATGGGTTAGAAGCTTCTAGAAGATATGCTGAAATGTATCCTCAACGGCAGCTTCCTTCGCATAGAATATTTGCCCGACTTCATCTGCGATTACGACAATATGGTTCATTCGACAAAAGAACGCAGGATTGTGGTCGCCATCGAGAAGTTAGAACAACACATCTTGAAGAAGCAGTACTTAATTTGGTTGAAGAACAACCTACTAGCAGTACTAGAAAGATTGCTTTCGAGTTTAATGTTGATCATATGACGGTATTTCGAATTTTAAAGGAACAACTCTTATACCCTTACCATCTGCAACGAGTACAGGCACTGTTACAGCGAGATTTTCCGAACCGTCTTGAATTTTCCAATTGGATGCTGGAAATGATTAGAAGAAATCCTGACTTTCTGAAGACGATCGAATTCACAGACAAATGTACTTTTTCTCGGGACAAGATAATTAATTTGCATAATAACCACATATGGGCTGATGAAAACCCTCACGCTATTGTACAAGCTAACCATCAAGAACACTTTTCTCTTAACGTGTGGCTCGGAGTTATTGGGGATTATTTAATTGGCCCTCATTTTCTACCTCCTCGATTAAATGGTGAGGCATACACTCAATTTTTAAGAGAAGTGCATCCAGTACTGCTGGAGGAAGTTCCTTTGGGCGTCAGAAGGGATATGTTTTTTATGCATGATGGGGTTCCCGCGCATTTTAGTCAAGCAGCACGTCAGCATTTAACCCAAACATATCCAAATCATTGGATAGGTCGAGGAGGACCACAGAATTGGCCCGCTCGATCCCCGGATCTCAATCCTCTCGATTTCTCTACTTGGGGCCATTTACAGACTTTGGTTTATCCTACTCCTGTTCGCGATGTAGAGGACTTAAGAAACCGCATCATCGATGCGTGCAGGGTAATTAGAGAGAATCCAAGAATATTTGAGCGAATACGTGGCTCAATGCACCGACGTCTAGACGCATGTGTAATGACTGAAGGTGGACATATTGAACATTTACTATGATTTCTACATGTTTTATGTTTTGTTATTTATAAATTAATTTTGTTTATTCATCTTTAATCATATGTATTTTGATGCAGGTAGTAACTACAAAATAACAATACTAATCCAGTTCGCATTTATGACGATGTATCTCTGTAGTTGTTCGTAAAATAATTTTTTGCTGCGAACTGATTACTTTTGGGCAAAAAATTCAAGAGACATTTTTTGTTTCGAATGAAACAAGGTATTGGAAATAGATTTTTAAATGGTAAACAAATAATCAGACAAAAATTTACATTGGAAATAAATTACATTTTTAGTGTTTGTGAGAAAAATTGTAAAACAAATTTTATGTACCCCCTTTATGGGGCTGTATCTTAACAAGGGATGCTCCATTGAAGTTTTTTTATATGAAAGACCCTATCTCTTTTTCGCTAAGGAATCACCCCCTGAAATGTTTTACACTTATTTTGTTACACCCTGTATAGTATTGATAATAGCCTAGATTAGAAAGGTTTGGCATATGATGTCTTCTACTTCTATTTTGTATAATTATTCGTAATAATACTAGTGCTTCATATCTACGCAGAGAATAAAGACAACATGCCTATCATGGAAGTCGAATATATCTCCTGTTTGCATGTACTAGGCCCTCGCATCGTTATACCGATGAAATATTAAAACTAGAACTAAAATTTGACAAACTTTTTACAAAGAAAGAATTTAAGATGTAATTAATCCAACATGCATAATAAAGCTTGCGTCTTAATGCTTTGCAAACCATAAATGCTAATTTCAAGAACAATATAAAATTACATTATTATCAGTATACCATGTGCTTCTCCCATTATTCCCAATTTCTCCCAGTGCATCCTTAAGGCGCGTATTCATTTGGTACGAACGGGGACGATACACGGCAAGACCAAACGAATGCCTCGTCTGTAAATGTTGGCAACAAACGAAGTCTGCCAAGGCAACGCACGAAGTAGCCGTCCATTCAGAAACAATCAAACTTTTCTTTGAAGTACAGACTTTCATCAGATAACATTCAAACCTTCTTATACAGGGTGTTTAAAAAAGATGCGGCAATATTGAAGGGGTTGATTGTCCAGGCCATTTTATACAAAAAAGTTTATAATAAACAAGGTCCGCAAACGCTTCGTTACCCATCTACATCGTGTTGAAGTTTAACTAAAAGAAACAGTAAAAATTGGATTTCTCCAAGACGGCATTAAAGATCATAATGAAATTGTAGGCGTGTTATTTTTCAAGAAAAAAATAGGACGCCGCTGATTTCTCTAAAAATAAAAATATGTTTATATTCTTTGTTCAATTGTGAAGAATTAAGGCTCTCTTAACTTTTTACCGTACGACGTAACGACATGAGTCATCAACCTTTCGGGTCCGGTCTGTAGTCGTAATTTAAAACTGGGACGTCCGGTATATAATTATAAGTACGATTGTATATGAAAAATAATTTTTAGTTTTTTCTCAGCGTTTGTATCGCCTGTTGTTTCGCTCCATGTTTGTGTATTTGCGAGAGTAAAAATTTTTTATTCTTACGAACATCTCGTCTTGATACACGACCGTGCAGACAGCCACGCCCACCGAGAAAACGGGAACACGCTTTTAACGTCTTTGTCGCATCTCGTTGACGATGTTCTCTGATATTATGTCAAGTTTATTCTAAATATTGAATTGAACGCATCCATGTATCTAACTCATATATTTTTTATTTCTTGCAGGACAATTTAGCTAACGCAAAATATGCTATTTCAATGGCAAGGAAAGCAGGAGCTAGGGTCTACGCATTGCCCGAAGATATCACGGAAATAAAACCGAAAATGGTCATGACAGTATTCGCGTGTCTTATGTCATTAGATTACGTGCCAAACATGGATACCATTCCAGAACAATAGTTTCTCTATGTTATACGGAGTATATTTACTCTATTTATTTCATTTCCATTTATTGTAATTATGTTTATTAAACTTTTTCCTTCTTAACTAATTAATAAATTTTGTATGTAAATTTGTTGAAACTGTGATTGACTGTAGCAGGAACATTCCAGAACAAAATGAGAAATTTTTGACAACTACAGATAATCCTGTTCTCAGTACAAGTGTTAACTGTTTTTGGATAGACTTGATAAAAGAACATCATTCCTGGCATGAATTCCATTAAGAAAATTGTGCAATAACTGTTTTTTTTTAATGAAATTTTTATTGTATTTAGTATTACGGACGACGAGTATTCATATTAATGTTTTTTTTTTTTTAATTTTCGTCACTGATCATTTTTTTCCATTACATAAATAATCATTTTGATTTTTGAAGTGCTTGCATTTCTAATATGCGGTATTAGATTTACTTTTAGGGCCCTTTTCCATATTTATAATTCGTAATTTTTATCTTCTCTTTAATCAATAATTATAATGATTATTTTTCGAGGTATTTACATGTTTTAGGTATAAGTATATATTATTATATAGTGTTATTTAAATGATTCCAATTCCATATTCCCTTTTTTTATGACTTATGTTGTACATTACCTTTGTTTCGAAACATATTTATATTATTAATATAATTATTGCGTCATCTATTATTATTATTATTATTATTATTATTCTCTTGGCTGGGAAACGCCTAAGTGCCATTTATATAAGTGTAAAACATAATTGATGAACATTTCTAACTAATTATAGAGAAAAATCATGGAAACAATTTGTAATAGTGTATAACAGAATTTATACATTTTGTGTAATGTTTTTTGATGTTTTTATTTTAATGCAATAAACCAAAAGAAAAGTGCTAAAAATATCGTGTACTTATTTCCATCCTCACGGAAGCTTTTCATTTGCAGTTTTGATATTAAAAATGGAAACTGAATGTATACCTTGATAACAATAATTATTTTTGTCGTTTCCAGGAAATTCAATTCGTAGAAGAAATGAAAAGCGAACTCTCGGTTTCCTAAGAAAGCGGTGCCGCTATCTAGCGGCCGTAATGTAGCGGTGTGTGACGTCATAAAAACATTGTCATTAAAGCCAGATGGCGTTGGTTTCCTAGAGGCGTTGGCCGTAAAATAGCAGTACCGCCATTTGGATTTACGGCCGTCATAGCGGTGGCAAACAGTTGGTCAATGTTTTCTTCTGAGACGGTGAACGTTTTTTTTAAAGAAAACATCATTTCTGTATTATGTTTATCAAATTATTACGATTGTAATAGTTATCAAACTCTAACTAGAAATAACTACAAGCGTTATTATGTGAAACGTCTTTATTAATTACTACATTAATGACATTCTGTTATTACATGTCCATGCACATGAGCGACTATTATAAACTGCTTCTAATATTGTTGTGGCTAAGGCCACGTAACACATATAATACATCTCCCCTCAAAGATCTAGCCTGGACGGTCTTTTAACTAATCTACCCGACCTAGTTGTTAAAATATTTTTTGTTGAAGGATTAGTGTCCTGAAAATTATTCTGCCACTCATTGATATTCTCTGACTCACAATTATTAGATAAATTTGCAGAACTATCTTCAGCACACTTTACATGAATTGGTTCATCTGTTGTGATGGGATTTGGTACATATTTGTTCAGAGACTTTTTAATATCAATTCTGTTTCCCCTGACAGTGTTACCTACTGAGTCTTGAAGAACATACGATCTCGGAGTTACATGTTTAGATGTTATATAACCCGGTTCCCAAACTTTATTGACATGGTTATATATTACAACGTCTGTGTTAGGATCTAGCGGCTTTAAACTAGCAGATGTAGTATTGTAATATTGTTTATTTATAACTTGCCTCTTCTTTAGCTTAACTGGTACATCATCGCATAGCTTTGGTTTCAAAATTTCAACGGAAGTTGGTAATTTTGTTTTGCATATCCTACTTAAAAATAGCTCTGATGGTGAATGGCCTATATGCTTTAGAGGGGAATTTCGATATTGAAGCAGTGCTGATTCTAGATCATTGGAATCTAATAATGATTTTTTTAGCAAGTTTTTCGCGATACCTACTGCTTTTTCGGCTAGGCCATTTGAACGAGGATAATTAGGACTTCGCGTTACTATTCTTTAGCGAATTTTTGACAAGTGTAACTACAGTGCTATCGAGAAAGATTGTAGACCACGTGATCAGTAATTTTCTAAAATCTGGTGATTTTCGTGTTCATACGTTTATGAGATTCGCGTATCGCTAGTATTTGACAGTAGCGTACATTTTATTCACAAATACTGCTGTCATTGTTGACGCTTTTAACCATATTTTACATAAAACATTCAATACTACCAACTGCTATTAATTGGGTTGCCTAATTTGGTAGTCACGTGGTCTACAGGAATTGTTGATATCTCTGTATTAAATGATACGTTGTCACACAACATAATATCTGGACTACCGAATCTAGAGAACACCGGTTTTAAAACTTTAATTACACTCTCAGCTGATTTGCTTTTCATTAGCAGAATCTCCAGCCAATTGGAATATGCATCCATAATAACTGGGTAAGACTTGTCTGCAACTGAAAAAATGTCGACGCCGATCCTTTGCCACGGACGCTCAGGGATTGGGTATGAATTTAGAGCTTCTTTACAGTTTTTCCTGCCTAAGCGCTCACATACTTTACATTGCTTTATAAAATATTCTATTTCTGCACTTAGACCAGGCCAATAGAAAATTTTGTGAGCTCTACATTTTGATTTCTCTATCCCAGTGTGACCTTCGTGAATGCGAACTAACATTGGTTTACGTAATGATTGGGGAACTACTAATTTATTTTGATAGAATAGTAATCCATTGCAAACAGATAAATGATCTTTTAGTTTATAAAAATGTTTGACATCTATTGATATTTTATTTTTAGTTGGCCACCCATTATTGATGTAGTTAATAACGGTACTTAACTGCATATCCTTTTGAGTTTCTTTTTGAAATTGTAATTTTCTTTCAGTAAACATTGGTATGTAATTGGCTAAACTGTGCACGGCATATTCGAATTCGGAATCAGATTTTAAACCCGGTACATTGAGAAAAGCCCTGCTAAGGGTATCTGCAATGAATAAAAGTTTTCCAGGTTTGTATTTAACCATCAAGTCATATCTTAATAAACGTAACATCATCCTCTGGAGCCGGGGGGTTACGGCGTGTAAATCTTTCTTGAAAATACTCCCCAAAGGTTTGTGATCGGTGCAAACTTTTATATCGCGAAGACCATAAATGAAGTAGTGGAACTTTTGCACACTAAAAACAATGGCAAGCATCTCTTTTTCAATTTGCGCATACTTCACTTCGGCTTTATTTAAGCTTCGTGAAGCGAATGCAATTGGATGTTCTTTTTAGGTGCACAATAGCTTTCAAACTTTGTTCTAATATCTTCTAATGTTTTGTTTTCATCCGGAGCAAATGAAAACGAATTATATAATTCCAAGCCATCATCACCGATTAAATTTTAAAAAATTGCAATTTTCTTTCCTTCTGGTTTTTCAACTAAATCAGTCACCGTTAGAAACAATTCGAATCTCTGCCAAAAACGTTTCCAACTTTCTGCAATGTTCCCATCGACTACTAGCGGTTCTGGAGGTTTGAAAACGTTGTTTTCCATTTTTCGGTCGGACCCAGCTGACCTGACACCATGTATTATGTTTATCAAATTATTACGATTGTAATAATTATCAAACTCTAACTAGAAATAACTACAAGCGTTATTATGTGAAACGTCTTTATTAATTACTACTTTAATGACATTCTGTTATTACATGTTCATGCGCATGAGCGCGACTATTATAAACTGCTTCTAATATTGTTGTGGCTAAGGCCACGTAACACATATAATACAATTTCTACACAAAAATGAGTGATAAAAGTGCAACTGCTGCCGTTTGGACCAGCGAGGAGGATGAAATTTTAATTGATTTTGTAAAAAGTAATGAATCCTTATATAATATTAAAAGTAAAGATTACAGAAAGGCGCAAATGAAACAAAATCTGTGGAATAGTATCGGAAATGCACTTGAAAAATCAGGTTGTATTTATTTTGTGACACATTATGTTGAAATTAATAATATATTATATACCTACAATAGTGAGTTAATGTTGTGCTGCAGAATTATGTTGCCATTCTACAGTCCCTGGCCCGTTAAAGTAATTTTTAAATATTTCTCGAATATGAGTGTAATTCATTCTAGCACGGACATTGTGTGCTGCAATAGGGATTAAATTTTCAGTAGGTAATGGAAGAGCATCATCAACATGTTTTTGTCCTGGAGCAAGTACTTTTGCTTCCCTTAAAATTTTATGTAATATGCAGGCACATATAATCAAATTGTCTGTAGTATTTGGGTCAGTAGCAATAGGTTGGAAAAAAATTCTGAAATAACCACATAGAATTCCAAAAGCATTTTTGGTTGTTCTTCGAGCGCGAGATAGTCGTTAGTTATATACAGCTTTTGATAGATACTGTTGAGATTGCTGTCTTGGGTAAGGTTTCATCAAGCAAAAGCTTCACCACCTACAATCACATGTGGTACAACACTATCCGTTCCGGGTAGAGTTTTTGGGGCCGGTATATTAAATGTATTATTTATTATATTTTTTCCTATATGTATTGCTTTTTAGGTAGATACCAGCATCTCCTTCTCTACCATAAGAACCGACATCAATTGCTGTAAATTTACAATCCGCATCAACAACTGCCAACAAAGCTATTTAGTAATATTCTTTATACATAGTTATAAAATAATGATCCACTATTTCGGGGGGGCGTTTATCCTTATATGTTACCCATCTATCGCGCCGACGCAGTTGGGAAAATTCCATTTTGAAAAAAACTGAGTACTGATTTTTTGGAGTTGATTGGCAGTGGGTGTCGGTATAACTAACTCGAACAGTCTTCTGATAATCGCGTCGGCAACTTCTCTTACAATGACACTTATCCATGGATGGCTTACTCGATACTGCAAAGCAAGTGATCGAAAAGACTCTCCCGTGGCCAAATGCCTAAAATAGAAATAAAATCATTAGGTTATTGTATTATTTTTTCAGGTGTTGAATGCTGTAAAAGATGGTCGTACGTAAGGGATTATTACATCCGGCGTAAAGGAAAACCTGGTACTGGTTCAAGAGGAGATGCAGCGAAGAAGAGGCCTGAACTCCTATCATTCTTGGATAGCACACCTTCATCACAAAGAAGCTCAATTACCAATGTTGCTGGATATGACCTTCAAGAAATTGAAATCACGGAACATACACGTGCTGACATTGAAGAAGACATATCTCACATTGATAATACAGAAAATAAGACAACATCCAATCTTGATGACAATGATAATAACAAAGAGGATGTCAGTAAAGATGAATTTATGAGAGAAAAGAAAAAGGAAAAAAATTCCAACTCTGAAGAACGACTGCAGCTACTGAAAGGAATAGCACAGCGAAATACAACTGCTGCCCAAAATGAATTTGATGAAACAGACTTCTTCTTCAAATCTATTGCAAAAATTGTAAAAGAACTTCCTCGGTATGAACAAATTCAATTGAGGATGCAAATTTCATCGTTGGTTGGTAATGCTGAATTAAGAAGTATTTCAAATGCGTCAAGGCAAACCGATGAATCATCAACACCGAGGTCAGCACAAAACACTAGCTTTCCAGTTAACATAATTTTTCCAATAACTAATGAAACAAGTCACCAGCGACAATTGTATTACGTTTCAGACACAAGTATGTCTACTTCAAACGAATCTCGTCAAACCAACGAGTTATCAAGACCAAGCTCGCCACCAAGCACTACCAGTAATAATGGTTCAGAATTATTACTTGCCCCAGCATCAAATCAAAAGCGCGCTTTCGTCTTAAATGATGATGGACAAATTTGTTTCAATATGTAACAATAATAGATATTCATATTAAAATAATTAATATTATAATGATATTATTATGTTGTTTGTGCTTACCTTAGAAATATACATAACTTTTCTTCTGGGCATATTGGCTTTTGGTGTCTATTATATGGTTTTGAAGTTAAGTTATCTCTTATGTAATTTAGTACATAATCAAACAACACTGGTGTTAAGCGAAAATATTGTCTGAATTTTTCTTCGTTGCAGTGCAGATGTCGATGCACTAAAATTTCAAATGCACCCTCTGTGGCACGATTTTTAAAAATATCACTCTCTTCCAAACGAGACTTTTCGTCATCCGATGACTCCTCATCTTCCAAATATACTAATAGTTCTATATCTAGATCGTCCATTTTTTACCGCAATCGGCTCACTTGTCCGTTGCTGAAAAAAACACTAACTTTTACCTCTGCTGCCTTATATTTAGTGAAGTTAGTGAAATCTTGTATACTGACTAGAAATTACGTTTGTGCTCAGCAATTTTTGTTCTAATGTTAAAATGTTATACTTCCTTGTTATTTTAAAATATTTTTATATAGGTAGGTAATTTAATTTGTATGAATTAGGACAAGAGAAAGCACATCTTCAATTGTCAGTACTTAATGAAGGACTTTTGCGAAGCATATTCAATAATTATTGCCTTAGAACGGTGGAACATGTTTTTAGTCAATACACTTGCTAAAACTTCGTATCACCGATATATTATTTGGAAACAGTATTATCTAGAAATCAGAAGTTTTATGCATGCCTATAGTATGAGTTTGGCAAAACTTGATTGCAATTAACAATTAAAAATATAAATGTAATTCCGGGAGATGATTCAAGGCTATCTGACTTTCAAAACTAAACTATATCTTCCAAAATGTATTTGTCATTAAAAAATTATTGATATAATTTCATCGCGTTTATACAAAGAATAGTATGGAAAATTAATGTATCATTAATATTCTTTTGTTTTGTTTTGAAAAATCTTGCTATGCTGCCATATCGTATATAATCATTAAATAAATTTGATGTAAGGATCTCTGCACCAGTGTTGCAAACCGTACTACAATTATAATATATGTACTATATCGTAATGAATACGAATGCCTTAATAGCCATTAAATGCGAGTTGTATACAATATTTTTTCTACGACCCCATAATAAAACATTATTTTTTGAACATTCCATTTCGTAAAGTGAGCGTAAAATTTTCCGTACATCTTTGCGAATTTAGCTGGTAATAAATTGTTCGTGGCTACTAAGGTTTGTTCCATAATTTCTGGTGGAGTCAAATTTTACATTTCACTGTCATTATCCCTCATTTTTACCCTTTATATGTTCAAAAAAGCATAAATTTTAACTACTTACTAGTAAATTGCAGAAAACTGTGACATTTAATTAATTTTTATATCTGTCAGATATGCAGTCGCCATATTGAATATTGATTGAATATTGGAATGTCGCATTTCTATTGGATATAAACTTGTATCTTAATGAAAAATCTGTATTCCTATTGGACATAAACTTGTATCTTAATGGACATCATTAAAGTACAGGTTCGGCATATCTAATAATACAATTAAAGTATGGGAGTAGAAAAAGATCATTCAAAAAGAGATGTATAATGACGTGGAACAGTAAGTAAATACTTATAGCGCGTGTTGAGTAAATGGATGACATGGAATCAAAAAGCCTCTGAGAGGAACGGGCAGGGACGTCAATTGAAGCAACGAATGGACATACTTAGCTAAGTGCTATTTCGGGCGGTTTTCCATATTTAACCGCCCAATAGATTTAATACTAGTTGAAATGTGATCATATTTTCTAAGATGGCAACTAAGTCTACAACAAGAATTTTTCAATTCGCAACTTATCATTATCATTACGGATAATATTTATTTCATTTTAAGGTCCTTCCAAAATTATGGTTTGGCTAATATTCGGCAAACGATTTCTTTCATGGGTACTGACGTGTTGATTTTCTGTTGTTGCCATAAGAATTCAAAATTGATTTTCATCATTAACCACACATCTTGGTTTTGAATTAGCAATACTACCAGTAGTAATGAAAGCATGAATTACTCTTCTAAAGGCATCTGTTTTGGGACATCTTCTGTCAGGGTAACGCTGCTCGTAAACTCTTTGGGCTAAGAAATAATATCTTTGACATTCCTTCAGTACAAAAGTACCGCATTAAAATAAAAAACATAAAGTTGACAAAAACATATCAAAAAACGACAATAGCTCAGTAATGGTTACTTTTAAAACAACAACGTCTTACATGTTTTTGAGGCGAAATTTAGTAACCAATTCAAAAAATCACTCATAGACCAGAAGTGTGTCATGTAACTTTAATCCAGTTTTCTGCAAATTCAGTTAGGAACTGCAAAAAATAAAATATGTTTGTATTAGGGCCTTTTATTTGTCCAACGCTTTACATTTAAAGAACAACGGTATTAAGTGTACATACATGTTATTTAGAAAAAATAAAAAGAAAACATTATATCATTAACCATTGGTGCAGAAAATGTCATAGTAGTGGGAGCTTGAAGAGCGACACATCTTGACGAGCGGAGACCCCTGCAGTAAATTCGTCCTCGCGAAGGGAATTAGCAAAGTGGAAGAGGAACGAGAGGATTGTGATAAAGGTCAGAGAGGAACAACTCTACCAAAAATAGTGTCCGTCTAATACGTTGTTTTCGAGAAATATAATTTTATAAAAAAATTAAATTTTTCAGAAAAATTATAATAAGTCGAAACCCTTAAATTGTTAGGTCTATACTACCTTATCAGGTTTTGACTAAGAATTATACGGGAATATAAAAATGTAATAATATACATAATATGGTGTTCCATTCAATAAACTATAACTATGATCAGCCGCTGGGTTATGGAACACTCTGTATGATACAAAATAATTTTAAAAGGTGCTCCTAATAAGTGGCTATCATAGGAAAACCGCATCGAAATATTTTTTCTCATAAAGGCACAATCTGTCTTCTTCCCCGGAGAAATGACTCATCCATATAAATCTATAGTAACATAGACAAAGATATATAGACAAAGACATATAGATATATATGAGCGTTTCAAACTATACAATTTTAAGAAATTTTTTATACAAAACTTATTCAAAATCCTATTCTAAGTACTTTCATTCTCTTAATAAATCGCTATAGAATGCATACTTTACTCGCTAAGAGTAAAAGTGCTACTTCCGGTCCGAATTTTGAAATTTCACATATACAAAAAATATTGCAAATCTAGTTCTAAATACTTTTGTACTCTTGATAAATATATATAGAATGCATAAATTACAACATATTTGCAAAAAATCGCTATTCGATAAGAGTAAAAGTGGTACTTCCGGTCTGAATTTTGAATTTTTTTTTATACAAAAGATATTGAAAATTATGTTTTAAATACTTTTATATTCGTAACATACTTTTCTAAAAAGCATAACTTGCGAGATATTCGCAAAAAACTGATTTTCGATAAGAGTAAAAGACCTACTTCCGGTTGGAATTTCGAAAAACTTCTTAAATAAAATTGTTCTCAATTTTAATTCTAAGTACATATGAATTCTTTATAAATTTGTTTAAACTTAGTAGTTGACGAAATAACGGCAAAATTCAATTTTTTTACTGAAGTAAACTACTACTTCCGGTCTGCCGATTTTACTGAAAATCTAATCAGATCACAAGAGGGAGATTGTATTCGTAAATACAAAATTTGGAATTGATACTTGTAGCGGTTTGAGTGCTATCGTGGTCACACACACACACAGACAGACATTTTTTAAAAACCACTTTTTCGGTATCAGGGGACTTCAAAACATGGACATCTGCAAAAATCTCGAGGTCGAAAATTTTCATCATCACAATACTTCCTTATACTACATATAATAAAGTAAAAATTGTTATGATCTAATTCATATTACTACTGTGAACATAAGAATTAATTATAAAAAAAATTGTACTATTTTAAAAATTCTATTAAAAGTTCAAATATTACTACCTGTATATTGATTTATATATAAAATTGCAACATCATGTCACGCGATAAAAAGTGGACTCTATGTGATAAACACGTGCCACGATGGCCTCTTACATACCATATCGCGCAGATGCTCTTACTGACTGAGATGGATATAAAGTACCGGGATTTTCGACGGAAAATTAGACATTGATTCATGTAAAAACCTATCAAATGATATCACTACTACGGTAGACATTTATTCAGGTGAAAATGGAATAAATGATCTCATTAATATAAAAGTCTTTTGCAAACGTGAACAACCGGCATAAGACTAATAAATACATGTGTGAACAGCCAGGAAGTTTTAAATTGCATTTACATACTTATAATAAATAACAATTGTCTTATAAATAATTTCTTTTAATAGAATCTTAGTATAAGAATGATATATTTTCTCGCAAAACAGATTCATAAAATGAGGAACTGATTAATTAATAGGCGTGGGATAGAACAGGAATATGTGTCTCTTGACGTAAGAATGCTTAGGCAATACTATTAATGAGCCATACTAATGTCACCGCAAATTTAAGTTTTACTAAATAATATATCATAATAATTTTTTTTTTAATTCTATTGTACAGAAACGTGCTTATCCTGTATTATGTATATACAGGTTTAACTGTTACATTTAATTTACCTTATGATATATATATGTACATTATTTTGGCACAACAATTTTAATCGCAAATTATATATTCTTGGTATTTTGATAACTTTTAAAAACAGTAAGTGTTTATATTTGGATCAATGCCTGTAAAATAGTTATCGCCGCAGTATTTGACACTACTAGTATAGTTTACCTAATCGCCTAATGTAAACGATCTTGGCCGGCGACCTTTTTATGCATAGGACGCCGTGATCGGGTTGTGATCACGCACTTTTATTACTGAATATCTTCGGCGATTCTAGTATAGACCTTTGACAATTTATCACTTAACAATTTAATATTTTAAGTTCAATTGTTGCAGAGTTAATATTTAATAAAACTGTGAATACTGCTTTTAGGTTAAAAACTGGAGAACTTTGTGATTATCTGTTAATGATTTTATAATAAATAATTAACTTTACTTTTGAAATATCAAGAAGTATATATAAATGTGCATGATTCTACATGTTTTGTTTATAATTATCATAATAAGTGCTTGCATACAAAATATATTTACCCGCCATCACTGGTGACAGGTCTATCGATTTTTCGGAAGATCTACCAATTTTTACTTTTATTTACCGATCTATAACGATTTCAGTTCTGCACACATAAGACTTCAGTAGACCAGTATATCAATGTAAAAAATGAGGTGTGGCCACCACACGACTTTCTTATACGTATGAGCGTTTCAAACTATACAATTTTAAGAACTTTTTTATACAAAACTTATTCAAAATCCTATTCTAAGTACTTTCATTCTCTTAATAAATCGCTATAGAATGCATACTTTGCAAGATATTCGAAAAAGAGTGCTACTCGCTAAGAGTAAAAGTGCCACTTCCGGTCAGAATTTTGAAATTTCATGTACACAAAAAATATTGCAAATTCAACTCTAAATACTTTTGTACTCCTAATAAATATATATAGAATGCATAATTTACGACATATCTGCAAAAAATCGATATTCGGTAAGAGTAAAAGTGGTACTTCCGGTTCGAATTTTGAAATTTTTTTTATACAAAAGATATTTAAAATTATAATTTAAATACTTTTATACCCGTAACGTACTTGTCTAAAAGGCATGACTTGCGACATATTCGCAAAAAACTGATTTTCGATAAGAGTAAAAGACCTACTCTTCCGGTAGGAATTTCGAAAAGCCTTTTTAATAAAATTGTTCGCAATTTCAACTTTAAGTACATATGAATTCTTTATAAATTTGTTTAAACTTAGTAATTCACGAAATATTTGCAAAATTCGATTTTCTCACAGAAGTGAACTACTACTTCCGGTCTGCTGATTTTGCTCAAAATCTAATCAGTTCTCAAGAGGGAGATTATATTCGTAAATACAAAATTTGGAATTGATATCTGTAGCGGTTTGACCGCTATCGTGGTCACAGACACACAGACAGACACACAGACATTTTTTAAAAACCACTTTTTTGGTATCAGGGGACTTCAAAACGTGGACATCTGCAAAAATCTCGAGGTCGAAAATTTTCATCATCACAATACTTCCTTATACTACGTATAAGAAAGTAAACTCGGTAGACCTTGCACCACTGCCCGCCATACACCTATCAGACTAAAGATATTTGCCTTGTTGCTCTATGTTTCCAACTTTGGAATGTAGATAAAATTCATTTTTCTCCTGCAGACGACTCGCCACTGGTAGTAATGATTTAATGAAGAGTGTTCAGAAAGCATTATTTTATTAAAATTTAATTGAGTTACAGTAGACGCCACGAGCTATTAAAAATATTTTAGGAAGTAGGTTTTCCTCATACACTACCGTACTACAAAATGACAACCGCCGTGAGTTTACGGCTGCTGTCATACAAGAATTAACAACGTACAAAATTGTAAATGGTAGCCCTAGGCATCCAGATAGTCAAGGCTCTGTTGAGCGATCAAATATTATATCTGACTCCTATTTATTCTGTGTATTTATTATACATTTAAAGAGAATACTTTGTACTAAATATAAATGCAAGGTTTTATTGATATTTGTAATTACTCATTCGTCTGTTAAATTATTTTATCTTAGATCAGCAAATATTAAAAATTTCAAAACTACGCCTTACAATAAATTTTTGCTTAACTCGTATATATTCCTATTTGATCTAATTCAAATACTTTACCGTTACTTCCTCTATCTAGAACGCTTGTTGTAAAAACAAATTCTTGTGATTTTAAAATAATTTCGTTATGCTTTATGCCGCCACGACGCTGCCATTGTTAATTACGAAAACAACCGATTCCTACATCGTTCGTAATCGTCATCGAGAATATGTATTGGCTATACGTGTCAGAGGGAGATAGAGAATTTCAATTCACGTAAATGCACAAAAACAGAGAATAGTAACGTATTTCTCCATTAGCTGTCTGTTCATCGTTTTGGCACTGAAATTCGTACTTTTATTGCGTAAAATTGTAAGTTACTCCTAAAATCAATATTTCTAAACGTATATTACATCCTCTCTTCATTAATCAAAAATTATAACGTAAAAACAATAGATTAGCCTTTTCCGGTATTTCAGATACAACATGCCAGTACCAAGTCTTCAGAAACCAGCCCCGGCCTTTAAAGGGACTGCTGTAGTAAATGGACAATTTAAAGACATATCCCTTAGAGATTATGCTGGACAATATTTAGTATTGTTTTTCTATCCACTCGATTTGTAAGTACATATAACAATACCTAATATATTTTAACACCGGTAATTTTTTCTTTACTACGTATGCATGTTCAAGGTTTTTCCATAATTACTTACTTATTGTAATTACATAAAAAAAATAGTATTTCTTCAATTGACCTGAAGGAAATCTTAGTAGATGATTATCAACATTTCTATATTAAAATTAATTCAATATTTTTCTTTTATCACTTATCGTGTATGTATTGAACTATTTAATTAATTATATTGGTGCTTATTAAAAATATTCATAAATATCCTGACTGCACGCTATTTTGAATATATAATTAGCATCTACTTCTAATTTAATTATGGTTTTGTCACCCGATGGGTATTTCACAACTTTGTGAAGCCCAATTCAAAGAAATTTTGCACACATTATAGGTATATGCGCATTTATCCATCTATTTTAAATAATATTTTAATTATAAAATGTAGTTATGAAACTTAAAATATGATCATGACCAAGAAACTGTAAATCAATTACTACATCGTCATTAGTGCATACTTTTCATGTTAAACATTCAATTGTTACGTTTTATGTTTGAGAACATTAGTTGATCGTATCAGTTTGATTAAATAGAATTTACTTCATTATCCATAAATATTTTGTATCATTAATTTAATATCCTAAGATTATGTGGATTTAATTTTCGTTTATCTTAAATTAAATTCTGGACTCTTAAACGAAATTAACTACGAAACTCATTACTTTATTTCAAAACCTAATTTTACATAAGATAATTTGATTTTATACGCGTCTACCAAAATCTTTTTGCATATATACTAACACACAAATATAAAAAGTTATAATCAATTAACGTCAGATATTTTATTTACACTACTTTCAATATGCCAACTAAAAAATTATACAATAGCCACTTAAATGTTTATAATGTGTCCTATTCCTATTATTTCGACAAAATATATTTTATTTTATTTTACTGAGAGATTTATGGAAGTGAGAGGAACGAACTGTACTTACTTATCTATCAAATTAATTTTTAAAACCTAAAAGTAGCCCAGTAATATAAAACAGGTTAATCCTTCTCGTTTGTATTAGTTTAGTACAAGAAATATTTAGCAGAATTTGAGACAAAATTACGCAAATCGTACTGCTGATATATTTTGTTATTACCATTCAGTTATTTGATACTTCCTCTGAATGACGCACTGGGATAATATAAGTACTTTTATATCTGTACTTTGCATACCTACCTACCTACCTACCTACAGCATGTTATAACAAATACAAGGCTGAACATTAAATTTTTGTAAATTAAGGTAGTTAAAATATATTGGAAAGAAACGACAATTAATTTTTTTTGTTATATTTTATCGACAGTCAAATTGTGATCATTATTAATATAAGTATTGATACCTAATAATAATATTAAGCTATTATAATTAAAAAGATCCATATTTTTCATGGTGATAGTGGATTATGAAAATTACTGAACTAAAAACTTAATTGGTAATTTTTCCTGTGGTCATCCAAAAATAAGACAAATTACAATTTTTCAATAAGGAAAAAAATTAGGGAAAATATAGGTATTAACAGAATTGTGGAGTAAGAAGCTTGGTTATTTTTATTGAGTTCCCATGAAATACCAACATGTGTTCCTCTTTACTATATATTTTTTTGCGATATGAGGTGATTACCTGACAGTAAAATGGGAAAATATATTGCATATATATTTTATGGCACTCTCATGTTTTCAGATGTACATATACCTATCGTCTCTAAAAATGCTAGTCATATTTGAAACGTTTTTTTTCTTTTTCATCCATCATTTTATTTTATTATACATTTTGAATCCATTCAAAATTCTTGAGATAATACCTAAATTCTGTTCTGTATTACTTGGGCTTTATGAATAGGCACTTAGTAGATATACATACATAGGTACAATTGCTTTCTTTTGAAATGACCGGTCTGCATTTAAAAACGCTGCGCATATCTGTCGATAGTCACATTCTAATTGTATGGATGTTTGGTCGCCCCACACCAAATATAGAAAATAATATCTTGAGAATATTTATATTTATTTGAAAGCTATTCATTGTATATTTTTTTATTTAAATTCCTTTCCTGGACTTCCATATTATTTCTTAAAATATGTATGCATAAAATATGTAAAACGAACTATTTTAGCTTACTGAAATAATTTAAATAACAAGGTGAGAGGGTTTTACCCAACTAATTTTTATTTGTTTAGTACAACATAAATGTTTTTGAAAAATATCATTAGTTTTATTATTACAATACATACCTTATTTTTAAATTATTTCAAATAAGAAAAATTATTGAGTTTAACACCCTGTCCTGCGGTTATTAATTAAAACAATATTTGCAGTTTACTTTCTTATACATAGTATATGGAAGTATTGTGATGAAAATTTTCGACCTCGAGATCTTTGCAGATGTCCACGTTTTGAAGTGTTCTGATACCGAAAAGTGGTTTTTAAAAAATGTCTGTGTGCCGTTATAGCTATCAATCATAAATTTTGTATATACGGTATAATCTCTCTCTTGAGATCTTATTAGATTTTCAGTAAAATCGGCAGACGGAAGAAAAAATTGAATTTTGCCAATATTTCGTCAACTACTAAGTTTAAGCAAAAATATAAAGAATTCATATGTACTCAAAATTAAATTTGAGAAGAATTATATTAAGAAAGTTTTTCGAAATTCTTTCGCGAAGTAGGTCTTTTACTCTTATCGAAAATCAGTTTTTTGTGAATATCTCACATGCCATGCTTTCTAGGCCGATACATTTCCCTCTCTCTCTCTCTCACTCTTTCTCTCTCCCTCCCTCCCTCTCTCTCTCTCTCTCTCACTCTCTCTCTCTCCCCCCCTCTCTCTCTCTCCCCCTCTCTCTCTCTCTCTCTCTCTCTTTGTGACCATGATAGCGCCCAAACGGCTACAGATAGCAATACCAATTACCATTAATTACGAGTATAATCTTCGTCTTGAGATTTTGAGTAAAATCGGTAGACAGGAAGTAGTAATTTACTTCAGTAAAAAATCAAAATTACGTCGTCAACTACTAAGTTTAGGCGAATTTCTAAAGAATACAAAAGTACTAAAATGTGAAAAGAGTTTTTAGCAATTATACAAATTACTCATTCTATACAGATTTATCTAGAATACAAAATATTTAGAGCCCGAATTGGAACAATTTTTGTATAAAAGAAATTTCGAAAATTCGGACCGGAAGTAAGACTTTACTCTTATCGAGTAGCAGTTTTTTTTATACATCATACATAAATGTATTATAAGTGCAAAAGTATTTAGAGCCACATTTGGAATAATTTTTTTATAAAAAATTTTTCAAAATTCGGACCGGAAGTAACACTTTTACTTTTATTGAACAGCAGTTTTGTGCAAATTTCCTGAAATTATGCATTCTATAGAAATTTATTAAGATAATAAAAATATGTTTACATTTTATAAGAAAACAGGGATTGTTATAACAACAAATTGTTCTGGTCTTGTTTTAGTTTTCTGTTAAACGTTGTTATTACCATTAAAAAGCTTCAACATCTAAAATAAATACAAATCACTCCCAGAAATAATAGTAACAAGTCCTAAAATTCCAGAAAACCAAGATTTGAATAAAACAGTGGATCTCCATGTTGAAATTAAAATAAAGCCCTAAAGAATAAAATAAAAGCCGGAAAGACATTCAGGAAAATAAAAATATTTTTTTCTAAGAAAGTAGCATGAAGGTTATGAATGAGTGAGGCAATAAATTATAAATGAACTCAAATATTTCAAATATATTGGCTTTAGTATATGCCATATGTAGTTTCTTTTACAAAGCAACGTAATACATAATGTAATACAATCTTTTTCTTTTAATTGTATTTACCATTTAATTATATATAAAAAGCAAGGCATTCAAAATATGTGTTTCCTTCGTTACTATATATATATATATTCGTGTCATTGTGGAGGACAGTATTTATAAAACTTCCCAAAATATAAACCAATTTGATATTAAGTACAGTGGCTTATTCATGCTATATATGATTTACGACGCCTGTTTTTTGCTTGTCCCGTTCTTGACTTTGGACTAATCAAATCGAACATTAGATAGAATGTGACGATATTAGTATTTGCGACTCGATTTTCAATTTAGACCGGCCATTTCAAAAGAAACCAATTGTACATATCGACAAATGTTTTGAATTTCAAGGCAATATATCCCAAGAAACGATGGAAACTGGGGATAGATAAAATGTTTTTTTTTTATTTTTAACAAGTAATTTTCGTATAGCTATACACAAAGAGAAAATTCTTTCATTTTGTCAAAGAAGACTTAATTACTTATTACAAGACGTACCCTTCATATTCGTTGTGATAAAAGTCTCAAGTTGTAACACGCAGCGTCAGGATCATAAAATCATACCCTTTTATTATACCACCTTTGTTCAGAAGAGAATTAACTGCTTATAAGAAACTAACGAGATAGTTAACAGTATTTTGTTTCCACAAATTTTCGTCCTTTCTTTCAACAGTTTGCAATGTGTGCCTTCAAAATTGAAATGTATTAATCATTAACAAACAATTTAGAACCTTTTTCACTTACATAGATTTTATTCCTTTTTTTTTTTTATTTCAAGAGAAACTATACGATGGAACTAAATGACTCCTGCAGTATAAAAAACCTACATCATAGCGCCACAAAACTAAAGGTCTTTAGTTGTTAAGATCCAAGCAACAGCCTCTGGAGTTAAATTATGTAAATCTGTATATTCAAATTCAAATTTTGCTAGATGACATTCTTCAACAATATGTTTAACTGTTTCAATCTCAGCTCCGCAATCACAAGCTGGACTCGCAATCACATCCCACTTGAATTCTATTTTCTTCCCCAATCTCTCTAAGTAGTTCCATTTGTCTTTGGATATACTTTAGATATTAAGTTGACAAATCTTAACAACTGGAGCAATATTCCTAAAAGAAACACAATATGAATTCAAACTTGAAAAATTATACCTGTCATATGACCGTCAGGATCATGGGGATCTTGTACGGTCTTCCAAGTGATGGTTATTATCAACCAAAATTAAATCAAATTAAAGAAATATAGATTAAAACATAAAAATAACTAGAAAAATAGAAACTTAAAAGCGACACGGACAAGATGTCAAACTACCATAATGTGTATAGGGGCTAGAATCACCAAATTAGAATCCACTAACGGCTCAAATTTTATATTAAATTCACCAGGAATAATGATGGTTCATGGCCGCCATTCTTTTATTCGGTAATGATGCTGCACTGCTCGGCTATCCCACAGATACAAACAAACAATATTTGGTAAACCCTCCTTGCAGTCCAAGTAATAAGGAAATAACCTTAAGGTCACCGCCGATTTGTCAAAGATGATTTGAATATTGAATGAGATTTAATATAGTTGACCTACTGTCATACGTTTCTTTTGTGTTTGTTGAATGAGCCATTGGAATTGAAGGTTTCGAGTTACCACTATAAAGTAAAACAGCTATTTATGACAAATTCTGCTAATGTACTACACTGTCGATCCCTCATAATTAAAACTATAAATTAAATTTATAGTTTTACGAGAATATCTTTAGAATATGAATATCTGGACTTAACCTAAAATACTTAATTGCTTTTTTAAAAATAATTGTATTTTTATTATTGTATGTATAAAGAATGTTTTTTTTAATTTTCAGCACTTTCGTATGTCCTACTGAAATTATAGCATTCTCAGATCGCTTCCAAGAATTCACAAAAATTAAAACTGCTGTTATTGGATGCTCTACAGATAGTCATTTCAGCCACTTAGCATGGATAAACACACCCCGCAAACAAGGTGGTTTAGGTGACATGAATATTCCTCTTCTATCGGATAAATCCATGAAAATTGCCAGGGATTACGGTGTTTTGGACGAAGAAAGCGGTGTGCCCTTCCGCGGATTGTTCATCATTGATCCAAAAGGAATTTTGAGACAAATTACTATTAATGATCTTCCTGTAGGACGTTCTGTAGATGAAACAATACGTCTTATACAAGCTTTCCAATACACCGACGAATATGGTGAGGTTTGTCCTGCTGGTTGGACACCTGGTAAGAAGACTATTAAACCAACTCTGAGGGAGAGTAAAAATTATTTCGAAAGCGAAAATTAAATTGTTTAGTAGCAACAGCTTGTCCTCTTTTGTATTACATTTCTCTTTAAGATACCTTAGAAAATAGTTCGTTAATTTAACTAGTTGCTGTATTATTTAATGTTTTATTTAAAAAAATTAGAATAAAGCTTTTTTGATGATATCAACGTTTTATTTGTTATACCTGTAATCATTAAAGGTAATAGATGTTAAATTAATATTGCATCAGAGATTGAACAAAAATTTTATCTAAAAATTCAAAATACAAGGACGAACAATGTGGAAGAGGTAATAGGGTATCATGAATCATTGAATACATAAACTAATTTAGCAGACAACCTTATCTTTACGTGTTACACTATGATGGTTAAATGATTGTAGCGAAAAATGCTTGATTAAAACTTTATGGATATATTTAATTCTCGTACGTAATATATATAATCAGAGATAAAAAAAGTAATATCTTTTACGAGTCGATTTCACGAGCATTTTATTCAATTATGTAAAATGTAGGAATTTTGTCAGACGTGCACATAACATATGTCTAGAAAAACGTTTTAAGTTGTTGACTTTTGTTGTCGAATATAGTAATCTTATTTCTTAATGGAATTTCTATTTTCATTTGTCTAGATGCCTGTATCAGTTGATTGATCAATATACCTACTTTGAATACACACTGTAAAAAGGAATCTTGTAAATTTACAATGATAATCGCGGGCAACTTTGTTACCCGCGATTATCACGGTAAAATTACCATCCCATGTAATATTAAAAATGGCTATAATATTACAAAATTTACATGTAAAGTTAAGATACACGGTTTCAAAGTTACAAATATTACTTGTATTATTACAAAATCACACTGTATTGTTACAAAATCACACTGTATTGTTACAATATCACACTGTATTGTTACAAAATCACACTGTATTGTTACAAACTAGGTTTGTAACAATACAGTGTTGAAACGTAAAGATAGTAATATTAAAAGTATAATTACATATTGCAATTGTATTTTTACAAGTAATACTTGTAACTTTGAAGCCACGCATCTTAACTTTACATGCAAATTTTGTAATATTATAGTCATTTTTAATATTACATGGACAGGTAATTTTACAGTGATAATCGCGGGTAACAAAGTTGCCCGCGATTATCATTGTAAATTTACAAGACTCCTTTCTACAGTAGGTGTTGGGTAAAAACAAAAGCAAGAAAAGCTAAAAAAATTTATTGTATTTGCAATTTTTTCTTTCAGCAGATGATATAAATGTATATACATATGTGTATATTTCATTGCAATAAGGGAAATATTTTCACATATTGCGTAAATGATTTATTAAGGATAGTATCTTTCCAGAGCTTTTGTTTTTGTTTCGGGATCCTTTGTCTGGATGAATTTTCATAAAATATTTCTGAATAAACTCCAGTACGCCCGGACATCTTTTGGGATACACCAAATTAAAATTATAGTAATATGTAAATGTGATTTTAATTGCTGTCATCAAGCTTTCTGTTATTGTTGTTTTTTCTTTTTCTATGTATAATGAATAATTCTCTGTATCTGCAATGTAGAAAAAAAATTAGTCATAGCTTGTTCGATATTATTATTATTATTATATACCTTTTAAATAGACTATACATGGCGTTGTTGTAGGTACGTCATTAGTTTTGAAATTTTCGCCCTGAAAAACATTAAATTCGTTAATAATAATTACTACTCAAAATAATATGTATTGTTCTTTACCTTCCCTGCTTCCGTAATCAAAGTATTCAAATCATCTCCTAAGAATGTGGCTACTGTTTTCAACGACATCATCATCTTGTTTCTTAGGCCTTCAGGTAAATTTTGAATATATTTTTTCTTAATTGGAAATTGAAGAATTTTGTCAATTTTCGACAAAAACATGCTCTCTAAATCATCTACACTCTTTCCCATTAATTTTTTGAAGAGCCAGAAAGTACCTTCCTGCAAAAATAGTACAGGCCATTCCTTCTTAATGCTGTTAATATATAGGATATGTTTATAAAATACCTCTGCAGAGCATAAGTGTCCTCCAATAATTGAATTGTGTCTAGTGTAAATTCCACAGAATTGTTTAATAAGTTTTTTTTTCTTGGAGCATATCCACATCATCTTTTGGCAGATGCGGTTCCCAGTCAGAACATCCTAAAGAATAAGAAATAGTTCTTAATGTAAAAAAATAAAATACATCACACTTACCAGATGTACGGTTTATTTGCGGCTTGACCTGTTTCGGCGAAGTGGATTCTCTGAGAGCATTCGATGGCTTTTTAAACGTTCTATTTAAGTACGCATTTCTGTCACACAGTTTTTGAAATAAAGTGTGAGAACCGTCACCAATAGTCACATTATCGTCATCTACATCCTTAAACATGAGAGGGTATTTCGATATAACTTTCACTGCGATCATCTTGAATACAAAGGATGGCACATGTGGTTTGATTGCTCTGACTGCATCCACTATTAATACGGTTGCCTTTTTCACAGTCTCTAATTACTTTGTTTGATAACCTTTGCCAAGGAACTTCAAATTCATCCCAATATTCTCTATCTATAATACTCGTATTAACTGGATTTGTTGTTTCAAAAATATCTGATAGTGTTTCATCCTGTACTGTAACCGTCGATGCACTCAATGAATTTAGATCTGCTTTTTGATTCCAAGCTTCATTTTTTGTTAGTAACAGTAATGGCTCTTTATTTAGTAGCCTCAACGTATTATCGTCGTCTATGACAGTTCCATCACTCTCTAGCACCAATTTGCTTCCATCAATCTGCATCTTCTCGGATGCTAAACAAAGAAAAGAAAAAACTGAAGAAGTGCAATTGTTAACACGCAATTGTACTATACGAACCTTTTAATACAAGTTTTTCGTATAATGTCTCTGAATCTGTCTCTTCGATGGTAACAAAAAACTTTTTCGTTAACAGCATTTTCCAGACTGTATCTTCCGCATTAATAATATCAAATAAAGCAAATGGTAAAACTTGCATAATTCTCCAATTTTCAGTTGCGTTTCCAGTCAATTTATTGCTTTTCTTTAAAATAGGAACCTTCTCATGGGCTTCCTCTTTAATGAATTTAAGATCCTGTAGTCGAGTGTTATAATCAATAAATTTATTATTTACAAAATAGTTAATCATAATCATAATATCATATTGGACTATTCCTTCGAACAAGTCACGGGCAATGTATGGTGGCAATCCCGGATTACAAACATGAAAATAGTTTAAATTATTTAGAACAGAGTTGCTTTTAATCCCTCTAGAAGGTATATTATTATTTTCTAAAACCAGATTTACATCATAATTATAAGTTTGTTTAGTCCTACTTTCTATCGGTTTAACAACACCGTTATTCAAATCAATTGTTTTAAGGTGAAAATACCTGCAAAAGTATTTAGCCGTAGAAAAATTTTCCAAAAAGCCACCGACTGCCGAGATTATCTCCTCCTACTGCTATTACAGAACTTTAATAATTGTATTTTCACCCATACTAATGCCTTCTGTCTCTAAATGGCGAATATCCTTTACAATAGGCTCAAAAAATGTAGAAAACCCATACTGATTTATATGTTTCTCTAAGCCAATAGCAACCAATTGAATGTGGTTTACTTTAGATCTCAAGAAAGCGGGTATGTTTCCTAATAACATATATACTGCCACTAATTTATGAATTTTGCGAAACGAACCTAATGGATTGCAGGTTTCAAATGCGGCCTGGTATAAAAATAAGCGTAACGCTTGAGGATTATCTTGAAAAAAAAATTTGTTTTAAAAATTTCGCCATCAGTATAATCATTGTATACGTTTTCTATAACATTTGGAGAGGTTCTTGAACAATAAGCATGTACATGACTATCTTTTAATAACGCTTTAATTGTATCTAAGATTGAAATGTACACCATTTTTGGCCCGTTATGTGATTCATGAAGTTGTAAAAAAAATGGCGATATATACTGCAAAGAATTTCTGTAGTATGTATTCCTAGAGAACACTGATCGCAACACTCCATCGCCAATATTATGATATCTGTGAAAAAGATCATTATTATAAATAATTTCTCTTGAAATAGTTGGATAAGTTTCAACAATTTTTTCATATAAAAATGCGTTAGATATTTTACATAATTCTAAAAAATTAGTAATAAAACACTGTAATGCAAAATTGGAAACAAAAGTTTTGTTTGTAATTTTAAGTACGTTGTGGCGAGTAAATTTAGATAGTTATTTTTTATATCAACCTTGGTCAAACGATAGTTTTGGTAATTATTGCCACTATCACAAAAGATTTGATCATCGTTGCTAGTTATTATTTTGCAATTTTTACTAATGGCACAAACTAGAGAATCTTGCGTAAATGTAGGATGGTTTCGATAGTATGAAATTTTATTTGAATAACAGTTTTAAACGTCTTTTTATTGCTTTTGCAACGTGCATGGGGGCACCTGATAGCAATACCACTTTTGATATGTTCACTTAAATGAACTATTAAGCACTTATTGTTGTTTGTTTCAAATTTACAAACATCAACAGTACGCAGGGATGTATTATAACACCATATGTTGATGTTTCTTGTAGGAGTGGTTTCGAAATAAATGTAACCTAAAGTTTGTGTATCGTGCAAACACCATCATCCATCCGTTAATAGCACATTTAAATTGTGCGTTTAGAGAATTTCTATGAATACTTTGATGCAAGTTATATAAGTTAACAGAAAATGAGCTATAATCACACATTAAACATTTGTATTCCATCATTGTATATATAGCTTAACCTAATAGATGATGGAAACTAAAACTTGAAATATATACCTACTTCTACGAGTTATTATTATACTCTGTATACCGAAGAAATGCTCACACAAAGGCGTCTAAAACAGAGATTAAACATAAGCAATCAACTAATTTTAATTTTCTATACATTTCTTGAAATTACATGATTAATGTTCAGTTTCGAGTTTACATACCTATAGGTATACAAAAATTTTAAACAAAAACTAACATTACTTATTAAATACATATAGGTATACCTACTTACTACATACATAAATATCGTTGGCAACAAAATCAAGCCAATCAAAAGTATGCTACCGTTCTAACAGAATTTAACTTATATGAATCACAAAAAAAAAATCAAACGACGTAATTTTATATTTTAGCAAAGTAATACTAATACATACATACCTTGTATTAAATGCCCAAAAAACGTAGAATCTTTTACACTTCAAATTGCGTCTAACAAGGACCACAATCGTGCAAGTTACTTTAAGAAACTAAGTTAAGCCAGGACCAAATCGTATTCTTCCTCATATTATTTACCACAAACCTATAGAATTTGTAGAGTTTGGCGCCAACATTTACTTATACAGCAAAAAATGTCTAACGTGGAATGCAAAAAGTGCCTGGCTTGTCTGGGAATGTATGACATACACATATAGGTGCATGTAAATATTTCCAGAAAGAAAAACCCTATTTCATGAAACCGAATCATGTTATTGACAAATAAATACATACCTCTGAATATAAACATATATTCATATATATATATTATCTAATTAGTCCTTATTATATACACTAGCTCTAACGTCCGCTTACAGCGGGTCCTCCGCTTACAGCGGGTCCTCAGCTTACAGCGGGTCCTCCGCTTACAGCGGGTCCTCCGCTTCCAGCGGGTTCGTCAATCTCTTTTAGTTTGAATCGCTTTTATCGCGTCCGTTTACAGCTTCTTCACAGTTTCGTGTAAAAAGCAATCACTGTCATGACGCCTTTTAGAATGTCCGCTTTTATTAACTTTTGACGCACCCCTGTATATAAATATATTTCGTGAAGCCAATAGTATATATTATGTAAAATTCTTCTGGAACGGTTTTTTACACAAACCGGTATATACTCAAGAGCGAGAAAGGTAAATTAATGTTAAACATAAGTAATGTTAAAGTATCAACAATGAGCTTAAAGAGCACAACATTTTCATCGATACAGCTTGCAATATTATTTTGATGTGATAGTGGAAAAGCATGTCAACCTTTTTGAAGTCTACTCTCGATAAGAAAAAAGCACAAAATAATAATAAAAGCAAAAAGCCCAAGTTTTAAAGCTAATCCCTATTGCACCGCCTTTCCTGTAAAAAACGTTTTTAGAATGTCCACTTTTATAAACTTTTGAAGCACCGCCGTATATACACATGTTTTGTTAAGCCAATAGGATATTTTATTTAAAATTCTTGTCGAAATGTTTTTGACATAAACCGGTACACACTCAAGAGCGAGAAAGGTAATTTATGTTAAACATAAGTCATTTTAAAATATCCTAAGACAATGAGATCAAAAAGCGCAACATTTTTATTAAGACAGTTTACAATAATATTTTGATGTGAAAGTGTAAAAGCCTGTTAACCTTTTTGAAATCCACTATCGTTAATAAAGGAGAACAAAATAATAATAAAAGTAAAAAGCCCAAGTTTTAATGCTAAGCCCTATTGAAGCGCCTTTCCTGTAAAAAACGCTTTTTAGAATGTCCACTTTTATAAACTTGTGAAGCACTCCCGTATATACACATATTTTGTTAAGCCAATAGGATACTTTATTTAAAATTCTCCTCGAAATGTTTTTGACATAAACCGGTACACACTCGAGAGCGAGAAAGGTAATTTAATGTTAAATATAAGTCATTTTAAAATATCCAAAGACACAATGAGATCAAAAAGCGCATTTTTATTAAGAAAGTGTACAATACTTATTTTGATGTGAAATTGTAAAAGCCGGTCAACCTTTTTGAAATCCACTATCATTAATAAAGGAGAACAAAATAATAATAAAATTAAAAAGCACAAGTTTTAAATTGAAGCGCCTTTCCTGTAAAATGCGATCACTGGCATGACGCTTTTTAGAATTTCCACTTTTATAAACTTTTGAAACACCCCTGTACATACATAAATTTTGTGGAGCCAATAGTATATTAAAATTCTTTTCGAAGTGTTTTTGACACAAATCGGTACACACTCAAGAGCGAGAAAGGTAATTTAATGTTAAAGTATTGAAAAACAGAATAAGATAAAAAAGGTCAACATTCGTCTCAAGACAGTTTACAATACCATTTTGATGTGAAAGTATAAACGTCTGTCAATCTTTTCGAAATTCACTATCGTTAATAAAAGAGCACGAAACATTAATAGAAGTAGAAAGCCCAAGTTTTAAAGTGAAGCCCTATTGAAACGTCTTTCCTGTAAAAAGCGATCACTGGCATGACGCTTTTTAAAATGTCCAATTTTATAAACTTTTGAAACAACCCTGTATATAAATAAATTTTGTGAAGCCAATAGTATATTAAAATTCTTCTCGAACTGTTTTTGACACAAACCGGTACACACTCAAGTGCGAGAAAGGTAATTTAATGTTAAAGTATTGAAAGACAAAATAAGATCAAAAAGGTCAACATTTGTATCAAGACAGTTTACAATACTATTTTGATGTGAAAGTGTAAACGTCTGTCAAACTTTTCGAAATCTACTATCGTTAATAAAAGAGCACAAAACATTAATAAAAGTAGAAAGACCAAGTTCTAATATAAGCCGAAGCGCCTTTCCTGTAAAGGGCGATCAATGGGATGACGCATTTTAGAATATCCACTTTTACAAACTTTTGAAACACCCCTGTATATACATATATTTTGTTAAGCCAATAGGATATTTTATTTAAAATTCTTCTCGAATTGCTTTTGACACTAACCGGTACACACTTAAGAGCGAGAAAGGTAATTTAATGTTAAACATAAGTCATGTTAAAGTATCGAAAGAAACAATGAGCTCAAAGAGCGCAACATTTTCATTGAGACAGTGTACAATACTATTCTATGTTTTCGAATCTAATATCGTTAGGAAAAAATGTAGTAATGAATTTAAGCCCTGTTCAATTAGGTTTAGAAGAATCGCCAAATTAAAGACGTAATAAGCGACTACAAACACCCCCGTATCCAAAATTTAACAAACATTCATCAATTTTCGAGAATCTCTTCCGCTATTTATAAACTTTTGAGCATCGCTGTATATACATATATTTTGTTAAGCCAATTAGATATTTTATTTAAAATTCTTCTCGAAGTGTTTTTAACACAAACCGGTACACACTCAAGAGGGAGAAAGGTAATTTAATGTTAAAGTATTGAAAGACACAATAAGATAAAAAATGAGGTGTGGCCACCACACGACTTTCTTATACGTATGAAAGTGTTACTTCCGGTCCGAATTTTGAAATTTCATTTATACAAAAAATATTCCAAATCCAACTCTAAATACTTCTGTACTCTTCATAAATATTTATAGAATGCATAATTTACGACATATTTGCAAAAAATCGTTATTCGGTAAGAGTAAAAGTGATACTTCCGGTCCGAATTTTGAAAATTTTTTTATACAAAAGATATTAGAAATTAAGTTCTAAATACTTTTATATTCGTAGAGTACCTGTCTAAAAAGCATGACTTGCAAAATATTTGCAAGAAACTGATTTTCGATAAGAGTAAAAGACCTACTTCCGATAGGAATTTCGAAAAACCTTTTTAATAAAATTGTTCACAATTTCAATTTTAAGTACATATGAATTCTTTATAAATTTGTTTAAACTTAGTAATTCACGAAATATTTGCAAAATTCGATTTTTTCACTGAAGTAAATTACTACTTCCGGTCTGCTGATTTTGCTCAAAATCTAATCAGTTCTCAAGAGGGAGATTATATTCGTAAATACAATATTTGGAATTGATATCTGCAGCGGTTTGACCGCTATCGTGGTCACACACACAGAGACAGACACACACACACACACACACTCAGAGAGAGACACAGACATTTTTTAAAAACCACTTTCTTGGTATCAGGGGACTTCAAAACGTGGACATCTGCAACAATCTCGAGGTCGAAAATTTTCATCATCACACTACTTCCTTATACTACGTATAAGAAAGTAAAAAGGTCAACATTCGTACCAAGACAGTTTACAATACTATTTTGATGCGAAAGTTTAAACGTGTGTCAATCTTTTCGAAATCCACTATCGTTAATAAAAGAGCACAAAACATTAATAAAAGTAGAAAGCCCAAGTTTTAAAGTGAAGCCCTATTGAAACGACTTTCCTGTAAAAAGCGATCACTGGCATGACGCTTTTTAGAATGTCCACTTTTATAAACTTTTGAAACAACCCTGTACATACATAAATTTTGTGAAGCCAATAGTATATTAAAATTCTTCTCGAACTGTTTTTGATACAAACCGGTACACACTCAAGAGCGAGAAAGGTAATTTAATGTTAAAGTATTGAAAGACACAATAAGATTAAAAAGGTCAACATTTGTATCAAGACAGTTTACAATACTATTTTGATGTGAAAGTTTAAACGTCTGTCAAACCTTTCTTTTTTAATACTATTCTGATGTTTTCGAATCTAATATCGTTGAGAAAAAATGAAGTAATTTAAGCCCTGTTCAATTAGGTTTAGAAGAATCGCCAAATTGAAGACGTAATAAGCGACCACAAACACCCCAGTATCCAAAATTTAACAAACATTCATCAATTTTCGAAAAACTCTTCCGCCATTTATAAGTTTTTGAAGCACCCCTGTATATAAATATATTTTGTTAAGCCAATTGGATATTTTATTTAAAAATCGTCTCGAAGTGTTTTTAACACAAACCGGTACACACTCAAGAATGAGAAAGGTAATTTAATTTTAAACATAAGCCATGTTAAGGTATCCAAAGACACAATGAGATCAAAAAGTCCAACATATTCATTAAGACAGTTTACAATACTATTTTGATGTGAGAGTGTAAAAGTCTGTCAACTTTTTCGAAATCCACTATCGTTAATAAAAGAGCACAAAACAATAATAAAGTAGAAAACCCAAGTTTTAAATGTAAGCCATATTAAAACGCCTTTCCTGTAAAAGGCGATCACTGGCATGACGCTTTTTAGAATGTCCACTTTTATAAACTTTTGAAGCACCCTACAAATATTTTGTTAAGCTAATAGGACGTTTTATTAAAAATTCTTCTCGAACTGTTTTTTTTACACAAACTGGTACACACTCAAGAGCGATAAAGATAATTTAATGTTTAACATATGTCATGTTAAAGTATCGAAAGAAACAATGAGCTCAAAGAGCGCAACATTTTCATTGAGACAGTGTACAATACTATTCCGATGCTTTGGAATATACTATCGTTAAGAAAAGATGAAGTACTGAATTTAAGCCATGTTCAATCACGTTTCGAAAAATCGCCAAATTGAAGACGTAATAAGCGACCACAAATACCACCGTATCCAAAATTTATCAAACATTCATCAATTTTCAAAAAACTCTTCCGCCATTTATAAACTTTTGAAGCACCGCTGTATATACATATATTTTGTTAGGCCAATTGAATATTTTATTTAAAATTCTTCTCGAACTGTTTTTGACACAAACCGGTACACACTCAAGAGCGAGAAAGGTAATTTAATGTTAAGGTATCCAAAGACGCAATGAGATCAAAAAGCCCAACATGTTCATTAAGACAGTTTACAATAGTATTTTGATGCGAAAGTGTGAAAGTCTGGCAATCTTTTCGAAATCCACTATCGTTAATAAAAGAGCACAAAACATTAATAAAAGTAGAAAGTCCAAGTTTTAAATGTAAGGCAAAGCTGTAAAAGGCGATCACTGGGATGACGCTTTTTAGAATATCCACTTTTATAAACATTTGAAACACCCCTGTATATAGATATATTTTGTTAAGCCAATGGGATATTTTATTTAAAATTCTTCTCGAACTGTTTTTGGAACAAAGCGGTACACACTCAAGAGCGAGAAAGGTAATTTAGAGTTATATGTCATGTTAAAGTATCGAAAGAAACGATATCAAAAAGCGCAACATTTTCATTGAGACACTGTACAATACTATTCTGATGTATTCGAATCTACTATCGTTAAGAAAAAATGAAGTATTGAATTTAAGCCCTGTTCAATCACGTTTCGAAGAATCGCCAAATTGAAGACGTAATAAGCGACCACAAACACCCCCGTATGCAAAATTCAACAAACATTCATCAATTTTCAAAAAACTCTTCCGCCATTTATAAACTTTTGAAGCACCACTGTACATACATATATTTTGTTAAGCCAATTGGATATTTTATTTAAAATTCTTCTCGAACTGTTTTCAACATATACCGGTACACACTCAAGAGCAAGAAAGGTAATTTAATTTTAAACATAAGTCATGTTAAGTTATCCAAAGACACAATAAGATCAAAAAGCCCAACATGTTCATAAAGAGAGGTTACAATACTATTTTGATATGAAAGTGTAAAAGCCTGTCAACCTTTTCGAAATCCAGTATCGTTAATAAAGGAGCACAAAATAATAATAAGAGTAAAAAGCCCAAGTTTAAAAGTGAAGCCCCATTGAAGCACCTTTCCTGTAAAAAGCGATCACTGGCATGACGCTTTTTAAAATGTCCACTTTTATAAACTTTAGAAACACCCCTGTACATACATAAATTTTGTGAAGACAATAGTATATTAAAATTCTTCTCGAACTGTTTTTGCCACAAACCGGTACACACACAAGAGCGAGAAAGGTAATTTAATGTTAAAGTATTGAAAGACACAATAAGATCAAAAAGGTCAACATTTGTATCAAGACAATTTACAATACTATTTTGATGTGAAATTGCAAGCGTCTGTCAATCTCTTCGAAATCCACTATCGTTAATAAATGAGCACGGAATAATAATAAAAGTCAGAAGCCCAAGGGTTGAATGAAGCCCTACTGAAGAGCCTTTTCTGTAAAAAGCAATCACTGTGATGACGCTTTTTAGAATGTCTACTTTTATACACCTTTGGAGCACCCCTTTATATACATATATTTTGCTAAGCCAATAGGACGTTTTATTTAAAATTTTTTTCGAACTGTTTTTAACACAAACCGCTACACACCCAAGAGCGAGAAAGGTAATTTAATTTTAAACATAAGTCATGTTAAACTATCCAAAGACTGAGTGAGTTCAAAAAGCGCAACATTTTTATTAAGACAGTTTACAATACCATTTTGATGTGAAAGTGTAAAAGCCTGTCAACCTTTTCGAAATCCACTATCGTTAATAAAGGAGCACAAAATAATAATAAAAGTAAGAAGCCCAAGTTTTAAATTGAAGCCCTATTGAGGAGCCTTTTCTGTAAAATGCAATCACTGTCATGACGCTTTTTAGAATGTCTACTTTTATACACCTTTGAAGCACCCCTGTATATACATATATTTTGTTAAGCCAATAGGACGTTTTATTTAAAATTCTTCTCGAACTGTTTTTAACACAAACCGGTACACACTCAAGAGCGAGAAAGGTAATTTAATGTTAAATATAAATCATGTTAAAGTATCGAAAGAAACAATGATCTCAAAGAGCGCAACATTTTCACTGAGACAGTGTACAATACTATTCTCATGTTTTCGAATCTACTATCGTTAAGAAAAAATGAAGTATTGAATTTAAGCCCTGTTCAATCACGTTTCGCAGAATCGCCAAATTGAAGACGTAATAAGCGACCACAAACACACCCGTATCCAAAATTTAACAAACAATCATCAATTTTCAAAAAACTCTTCCGTTATTTATAAACTTTTGAAGCACCATTGTATATACATATATTTTGTTAAGCCAATTGGATATTTTATTTAAAATTCTTCTCGAACTGTTTTTAACACAAACCGGTACACACTCAAGAGCGAGAAAGGTAATTTAATTTTAAATATAAGTCATGTGAAGGTATCCAAAGACACAATGAGATCATAAAGCCCAAAATGTTCATTAAGACACTTTACAATACTATTTTGATGTGAAAGTGTAAAAGTCTGTCAACCTTTTCGAAATCCACTATCGTTAATAAAAAAGCACAAAACAATAATAAAAGTAGAAAGCCCAAGTTTTAAATGTAAGCTATATTAAAGCGCCTTTCCTGTAAAAGGCGATCACTGGCATGACGCTTTTTAGAATTTCTACTTTTATAAACTTTTGTAACACCCCTGTATATACACATATTTCGTTAAAGAAATAGGATATTTAAGTTAAAATTCTTCTCGAATTGCTTTTGACACTAACCGGTACACACTCAAGAGCGAGAAAGGTAATTTAATGTTAAACATAAATCATGTTAAAGTATCGAAAGAAACAATGAGCTCAAAGAGCGCAACATTTTCATACAATACTATTTTGATGTTTTCGAATCTAATATCGTTAAGAAAAATTGAAGTAATGATTTAAGCCCTGTTCAATTAGGTTTAGAAGAATCGCCAAATTGAAGACGTAATAAGCGACCACAAACACCCCCGTATCGAAAATTTAACAAACATTCATCAATTCGATATTTTATTTAAAATTCTTGTCGAAGTGTTTTTAACATAAACTGGTACACACTCAAGAGCGAGAAAGGTAATTTAATGTTAAATATAAGTCATGTTAAAGTATCGAAAGATGCAATGAGCTCAAAGGATGCAACATTTTCATTGAGAGAGTGTACAATACTATTCTGATGTTTTCGAATCTACATCATTAAGAAAAAATGAAGTACTAAATTTAAGCCCTGTTCAATCACGTTCCGAAGAATCGCCAAATTGAAGACGTGATAAGCGACCACAAATACCACCGTATCCAAAATTTATCAAACATTCATCAATTTTCGAAAAACTCTTCCGCTATTTATAAACTTTTGAAGCACCGCTGTATATACATATATTTTGTTAAGGCAATTGGATATTTTATTTAAAATTCTTCTCGAACTGTTTTTAACACAAACTCAAGAGCGAGAAAGGTAATTTAATTTTAAACAGAGGTGATGTTAAGGTATCCAATGGCACAATGAGATCGAAAATCCCAACATTTTTATTAAGACAGTTTACAATAATATGTTAATGTGAAAGTGATGTCAACCTTTTTGAAATCCACTATCGTTAATAAAGGAGAACAAAATAATAATAAAAGTAAAAAGCCCAAGTTTGAATGCTAAGCCCTATTGAAGCGCCGTTCCTGTAAAAAACGCTTTTTAGAATGTCCACTTTTATAAACTTTTGAAACACCCCTGTATATAGATATATTTTGTTAAGCCAATAGGATATTTTATTTAAAATTCTTCTCGAACTGTTTTTGGAAGAAAGCGGTACACACACAAGAGCGAGAAAGGTAATTTAAAGTTAAATATAAGTCATGTTAAAGTATCGAAAGAAACGATCTCAAAGAGCGCAACATTTTCATTGAGACAGTGTACAATACTATTCTGATGTTTTCGAATCTACTATCGTTAAGAAAAAATGAAGTATTGAATTTAAGCCCTGTTCAATCACGTTTCGAAGAATCGCCAAATTGAAGACGTAATAAGCGACCACAAAAACCCCCGTATGCAAAATTCAACAAAAATTCATCAATTTTGAAAAAACTTTTCCGCCATTTATAAACTTTTGAAGCACCACAGTACATACATATATTTTGTTAAACCAATTGGATATTTAATTTAAAATTCTTCTCGAACTGTTTTTAACATAAACCGGTACACACTCAAGAGCAAGAAAGGTAATTTAATTATAAACATAAGTCAAGTTAAGTTATCCAAAGACACACTGAGATCAAAAAGCCCAGCATGTTCATAAAGATAGTTTACAACACCATTTTGATATGAAAGTGTAAAAGTCTGTCAACCTTTTCGAAATCCAGTATCGTTAATAAAGGAGCACAAAATAATAATAAGAGGAAAAAGCCCAAGTTGTTAAATTGAAGAGCATTTCCTGTAAAGAGCGATCACTGGCATGACGCTTTTTAGAATGTCCACTTTTATAAACTTTTGAAACACCCCTGTACATACATAAATTTTGTGAAGGCAATAGTATATTGAAATTCTTCTCAGACTGTTTTTGACACAAACCGGTACACACTCAAGAGCGAGAAAGGTAATTTAATGTTAAAGTATTGAAAGACACAATAAGATCAAAAAGGTCAACATTTGTATCAAGACAATTTACAATACTATTTTGATGTGAAATTGTAAGTGTCTGTCATTCTTTTCGAAATCCACTGTCGTTAATAAATGAGCACGGAATAATAATAAAAGTCAGAAGCCCAAGTTTTAAATTGAAGCCCTATTGAAGAGCCTTTTCTGTAAAAAGCAATCACTGTGATGACGCTTTTTAGAATGTCTACTTTTATACACCTTTGAAGCACCACTGTACATACATATATTTTGTTAAGCTAATAGGACGTTTTATTTAAAATTCTTCTCGAACTGTTTTTAACACAAACCGGTACACACTCAAGAGCGAGAAAGGTAATTTAATGTTAAATATAAGTCATGTTAAAGTATCGAAAGGAACAATGATCTCAAAGAGCGCAACATTTTCACTGAGACAGTGTACAATACTATTCTCATGTTTTCGAATCTACTATCGTTAAGAAAAAATGAAGTATTGAATTTAAGCCCTGTTCAATCACGTTTCGCAGAATCGCCAAATTGAAGACGTAATAAGCGACCACAAACACACCCGTATCCAAAATTTAACAAACAATCATCAATTTTCAAAAAACTCTTCCGTCATTTATAAACTTTTGAAGCACCATTGTATATACATATATTTTGTTAAGCCAATTGGATATTTTATTTAAAATTCTTCTCGAACTGTTTTTAACACAAACCGGTACACACTCAAGAGCGAGAAAGGTAATTTAATTTTAAACATAAGTCATGTGAAGGTATCCAAAGACACAATGAGATCATAAAGCCCAACATGTTCATTAAGACACTTTACAATACTATTTTGATGTGAAAGTGTAAAAGTCTGTCAACCTTTTCGAAATCCACTATCGTTAATAAAAAAGCACAAAACAATAATAAAAGTAGAAAGCCCAAGTTTTAAATGTAAGCTATATTAAAGCGCCTTTCCTGTAAAAGGCGATCACTGGCATGACGCTTTTTAGAATTTCTACTTTTATAAACTTTTGAAACATCCCTGTATATACACATATTTCGTTAAGCGAATAGGATATTTAATTTAAAATTCTTCTCGAATTGCTTTTGACACTAACCGGTACACACTCAAGAGCGAGAAACGTAATTTAATGTTAAACATAAGTCATGTTAAAGTATCGAAAGAAACAATGAGCTCAAAGAGCGCAACATTTTCATACAATACTGTTTTGATGTTTTCGAATCTAATATCGTTAAGAAAAATTGAAGTAATGATTTAAGCCCTGTTCAATTAGGTTTAGAAGAATCGCCAAATTGAAGACGTAATAAGCGACCACAAACACCCCCGTATCGAAAATTTAACAAACATTCATCAATTCGATATTTTATTTAAAATTCTTCTCGAAGTGTTTTTAACATAAACTGGTACACACTCAAGAGCGAGAAAGGTAATTTAATGTTAAATATAAGTCATGTGAAAGTATCGAAAGATGCAATGAGCTCAAAGGATGCAACATTTTCATTGAGAGAGTGTACAATACTATTCTGATGTTTTCGAATCTACATCATTAAGAAAAAATGAAGTACTAAATTTAAGCCCTGTTCAATCACGTTCCGAAGAATCGCCAAATTGAAGACGTGATAAGCGACTACAAACACCCCCGTATCCAAAATTTAACAAACATTCATCAATTTTCGAGAAACTCTTCCGCTATTTATAAACTTTTGAGCATCGCTGTATATACATATATTTTGTTAAGCCAATTAGATATTTTATTTAAAATTCTTCTCGAAGTGTTTTTAACACAAACCGGTACACACTCAAGAGGGAGAACGGTAATTTAATGTTAAAGTATTGAAAGACACAATAAGATAAAAAATGAGGTGTGGCCACCACACGACTTTCTTATACGTATGAAAGTGTTACTTCCGGTCCGAATTTTGAAATTTCATTTATACAAAAAATATTCCAAATCCAACTCTAAATACTTCTGTACTCTTCATAAATATTTATAGAATGCATAATTTACGACATATTTGCAAAAAATCGTTATTCGGTAAGAGTAAAAGTGATACTTCCGGTCCGAATTTTGAAAATTTTTTTATACAAAAGATATTAGAAATTAAGTTCTAAATACTTTTATATTCGTAGAGTACCTGTCTAAAAAGCATGACTTGCAAAATATTTGCAAGAAACTGATTTTCGATAAGAGTAAAAGACCTACTTCCGATAGGAATTTCGAAAAACCTTTTTAATAAAATTGTTCACAATTTCAATTTTAAGTACATATGAATTCTTTATAAATTTGTTTAAACTTAGTAATTCACGAAATATTTGCAAAATTCGATTTTTTCACTAAAGTAAATTACTACTTCCGGTCTGCTGATTTTGTTCAAAATCTAATCAGTTCTCAAGAGGGAGATTATATTCGTAAATACAAAATTTGGAATTGATATCTGCAGCGGTTTGACCGCTATCGTGGTCACACACACAGAGACAGACAGACACACACACACACTCAGAGAGAGACACAGACATTTTTTAAAAACCACTTTCTTGGTATCAGGGGACTTCAAAACGTGGACATCTGCAACAATCTCGAGGTCGAACATTTTCATCATCACAATACTTCCTTATACTACGTATAAGAAAGTAAAAAGGTCAACATTCGTATCAAGACAGTTTACAATACTATTTTGATGCGAAAGTTTAAACGTCTGTCAATCTTTTCGAAATCCACTATCGTTAATAAAAGAGCACAAAACATTAATAAAAGTAGAAAGCCCAAGTTTTAAAGTGAAGCCCTATTGAAACGACTTTCCTGTAAAAAGCGATCACTGGCATGACGCTTTTTAGAATGTCCACTTTTATAAACTTTTGAAACAACCCTGTACATACATAAATTTTGTGAAGCCAATAGTATATTAAAATTCTTCTCGAACTGTTTTTGATACAAACCGGTACACACTCAAGAGCGAGAAAGGTAATTTAATGTTAAAGTATTGAAAGACACAATAAGATTAAAAAGGTCAACATTTGTATCAAGACAGTTTACAATACTATTTTGATGTGAAAGTTTAAACGTCTGTCAAACTTTTCTTTTTCAATACTATTCTGATGTTTTCGAATCTAATATCGTTGAGAAAAAATGAAGTAATTTAAGCCCTGTTCAATTAGGTTTAGAAGAATCGCCAAATTGAAGACGTAATAAGCGACCACAAACACCCCAGTATCCAAAATTTAACAAACATTCATCAATTTTCGAAAAACTCTTCCGCCATTTATAAGTTTTTGAAGCACCCCTGTATATAAATATATTTTGTTAAGCCAATTGGATATTTTATTTAAAAATCTTCTCGAAGTGTTTTTAACACAAACCGGTACACACTCAAGAGCGAGAAAGGTAATTTAATTTTAAACATAAGCCATGTTAAGGTATCCAAAGACACAATGAGATCAAAAAGTCCAACATATTCATTAAGACAGTTTACAATACTATTTTGATGTGAAAGTGTAAAAGTCTGTCAACTTTTTCGAAATCCACTATCGTTAATAAAAGAGCACAAAACAATAATAAAGTAGAAAACCCAAGTTTTAAATGTAAGCCATATTAAAACGCCTTTCCTGTAAAAGGCGATCACTGGCATGACGCTTTTTAGAATGTCCACTTTTATAAACTTTTGAAGCACCCTACAAATATTTTGTTAAGCTAATAGGACGTTTTATTAAAAATTCTTCTCGAACTGTTTTTTTTACACAAACTGGTACACACTCAAGAGCGATAAAGATAATTTAATGTTTAACATAAGTCATGTTAAAGTATCGAAAGAAACAATGAGCTCAAAGAGCGCAACATTTTCATTGAGACAGTGTACAATACTATTCCGATGCTTTCGAATATACTATCGTTAAGAAAAGATGAAGTATTAAATTTAAGCCATGTTCAATCACGTTTCGAAAAATCGCCAAATTGAAGACGTAATAAGCGACCACAAATACCACCGTATCCAAAATTTATCAAACATTCATCAATTTTCAAAAAACTCTTCCGCCATTTATAAACTTTTGAAGCACCGCTGTATATACATATATTTTGTTAGGCCAATTGAATATTTTATTTAAAATTCTTCTCGAACTGTTTTTGACACAAACCGGTACACACTCAAGAGCGAGAAAGGTAATTTAATGTTAAACATAAGTCATGTTAAAGTATCGAAAGAAACAATGAGCTCAAAGAGCGCAACATTTTCATACAATACTGTTTTGATGTTTTCGAATCTAATATCGTTAATAAAAATTGAAGTAATGATTTAAGCCCTGTTCAATTAGGTTTAGAAGAATCGCCAAATTGAAGACGTAATAAGCGACCACAAACACCCCCGTATCGAAAATTTAACAAACATTCATCAATTCGATATTTTATTTAAAATTCTTCTCGAAGTGTTTTTAACATAAACTGGTACACACTCAAGAGCGAGAAAGGTAATTTAATGTTAAATATAAGTCATGTTAAAGTATCGAAAGATGCAATGAGCTCAAAGGATGCAACATTTTCATTGAGAGAGTGCACAATACTATTCTGATGTTTTCGAATCTACATCATTAAGAAAAAATGAAGTACTAAATTTAAGCCCTGTTCAGTCACGTTCCGAAGAATCGCCAAATTGAAGACGTGATAAGCGACCACAAACACCCCCGTATCCAAAATTTAACTGATATTCATCAATTTTCGAAAAACTCTTCCGCCATTTATAAACTTTTGAAGCACCGCTGTATATACAAATATTTTGTTAAGCCAATTGGATATTTTATTTAAAATTATTCTCCAACTGTTTTTAAAGAGCGCAACATTTTCATTGAGACAGTGTACAATACTATTCTGATGTTTTCGAATCTAATATCGTTAAGAAAAAATGAAGTAATGAATTTAAGCCCTTTTCAATTAGGTTTAGAAGAATCGCCAAATTGAAGACGTAATAAGCGACCACAAACACCCCCGTATCCAAAATTTAACAAACATTCATCAATTGGATATTTTATTTAAAATTCTTCTCGAAGTGTTTTTAACATAAACCGGTACACACTCAAGAGCGAGAAAGGTAATTTAATGTTAAACATAAGTCATGTTAAAGTATCGAAAGATGCAATGAGCTCAGAGTGCAACATTTTCATTGAGACAGTGTACAATACTATTCCGATGTTTTCGAATATAGATCGTTAAGAAAAAATGACGTATTAAATTTAAGCACTGTTCAATCACCTTTCGAAGAATCGCCAAATTAAAGACGTAATAAACGACCACAAACACCCCCGTATCCAAAATTTAACAGAAATTCATCAATTTTCGAATAACTCTTCCGCTATTTGTAAACTTTTGAAGCACCGCTGTATATACATATATTTTGTTAAGCCAATTGGATATTTTATTTAAAATTCTTCTCGAACTGTTTTTAACACAAATTCAAGAGCGAGAAAGGTAATTTAATTTTAAATATAAGTGATGTTAAGGTATCCAATGGCACAATGAGATCAAAAATCCCAACACACAGTTTACAATACTATTTTGATGTGAAAGTGTAAAAGCCTGTCAACCTTTTTGAAATCCACTATCGTTAATAAAAGAGAACAAAATAATAATAAATGTAAAAAGCCCAAGTTTTAATGCTAAGCCCTATTGAAGCGCCTTTCCTGTAAAAAACGCTTTTTAGAATGTCCACTTTTATAAACTTTTGAAGCACCCTCCTATATACACATATTTTGTTAAGCCAATAGGACGTTTTATTTAAAATTCTTCTAGAACTGTTTTTGGCACAAACCGGTACGCACTCAAGAGCGAGAAAGGTAATTTAATGTTAAATATAAGTCATGTTAAAGTATCGAAAGAAACAATGATCTCAAAGAGCGCAGCATTTTCATTGAGACAGTGTACAATACTATTCTCATGTTTTCGAAACTACTATCGTTAAGAAAAAATGAAGTATTGAATTTAAGCCCTATTCAATCACGTTTTGCAGAATCGCCAAATTGAAGACGTAATAAGCGACCACAAACACCCCCGTATCCAAAATTTAACAAACACTCATCAATTTTCAAAGAACTCTTCCACCATTTATAAACTTTTGAAGCACCACTGTATATACATATATTTTGTTAAGCCAATATTTTATTTAAAATTCTTCTCGAACTGTTTTTAACACAAACCAGTACACACTCAAGAGCGTGAAAGGTAATTTAATGTTAAAGTATTGAAAGACACAATAAAATCAAAAAGGCCAACATTTGTATCAAGACAGTTTACAATACTATTTTGATGTGAAAGTGTAAAAGTCTGTCAATCTTTTCGAAATCCACTATCGTTAATAAAAGAGCACAAAACATTAATAAAAGTAGAAAGCCCAAGTTTTAAAGTGAAACCCTATTGAAACGCCTTTTCTGTAAAAAGATGTCACTGGCATGACGCTTTTTAGAATATCCACTTTTATAAACTTTTGAAGCACCCCTATATATATTTTGTTAAGCCAATAGTATATTTTATTTAAAATTCTTCTCGAACTGTTTTTTACAGAAACTGGTAGACACCCAAGAGCGAGAAAGGTAATTTAAAGTTAAACATAAGTCATGTTAAAGTATCGAAAGAAACAATGAGCTCAATGAGCGCAACATTTTCATCCAGACAGTGTACAATACTATTCTGATGTTTTCGGATCTACATCGTTAAGAAAAAATGAAGTGTTAAATTGAAACCCTGTTCAATCACGTTTCGTAGAATCGTCAAATTGAAGACGTAATAAGCGACCACAAACACCCTGGTATCCAAAATATCACTAACATTCATAAATTTTCAAAAAACTCTTCCTCCATTTTCTCTTTTTTGACATTTTGACTTTGGAGTCGTGATCGGCGACCTAAGACACCCCCGTATCTAAAATTTCACATTCATACGTTAATGTTCAAAAAATTCTTCCGCCATTTTTTTTTTGACATTTTGATTTTGGATTCGTGATCGGCGACCTGAGACACCCCCGTAGCTAAAATTTCACATTCATACGTCAATGTTCAAAAAATTCTTCCGCCATTTTGTTTTTTTTGACATTTTGACGTTGGATTTGTCATCGGCGTCCACATATACCCCCGTATCTAAAATTTGACATTCCTACGTCAATTTTCAAAAAACTCTTCCGCCATTTTGGTTTTTTGACACTTTGACTATGGATTCGTGATCGGCGACCAAAGAGACCCCCGTATCTAAAATTTCACATTCATACGTCAATTTTCAAAAAATTCGTCTGCCATTTTGTTTTTTTTTTTGACATTTTGACTATGGATTTGTAATCGGCGTCCACATATACCCCCGCATCTAAAATTTTACATTCATACGTCAATTCTCAAAAAACCCGTCCGTCATTCTATTTTTTTTGACATTTTGAGTTTGGATTTGTGATCGGCGACCTAAGACACCCCCGTATCTAAAATTTCGCATTCATACGTCAATGTTCAAAAAATTCTTCCGCCATTTTGTTTTTTTTGACATTTTGACGTTGGATTTGTCATCGGCGTCCACATATACCCCCGTATCTAAAATTTGACATTCCTACGTCAATTTTCAAAAAACTCTTCCGCCATTTTGGTTTTTTGACATTTTGAGTATGGATTCGTGATCGGCGACCAAAGAGACCCCCGTATCTAAAATTTCACATTCATACGTCAATTTTCAAAAAATTCGTCTGCCATTTTTTTTTTTTGACATTTTGACTATGGATTTGTAATCGGCGTCCACATATACCCCCGTATCTAAAATTTTACATTCATACGTCAATTCTCAAAAAACCCGTCCGTCATTCTATTTTTTTCGACATTTTGAGTTTGGATTTGTGATCGGCGTCCGAGCACCCCCATATCTAAAATTTCACATTCATACGTCAATTTTAAAAAGATTCTTCCGCCATTTTTTTTTGACATTTAGATTAGTGATGGGCGACTTCGAAAAGCCCCGAAAACAACATTTTACAAACGCACATCAATTTTCGAGCAACCTTTAACATTTATAATACTTAAAAGAAAACCCAGTCTGTATATAAGAATTTATTTCGAGCGACCGGGACCATCATGTTGAGAAACCGTCGTTTTGTCGTATTAAATGTCCGTAAATATTCATATTTGAAATCAGTCGTATTCGAAAAAAAAAAGTACTTGTCCCTGCCTAAATTTGAACCCGAGCAATCAGAGTTGCTGTATTGAGAAGCGTTGGCTTTACCATTAGACCACCAAGGTATTTACATAGAACATGTTGTTTTGGGTATTTATATATATGCTTGCGGGCTACACTGGGAGATGATAAATTTTTTAATATTCGCCAGAAAATATATGTACCTACGTGCAATCGTAAAAAGAATATAAAAAATTTATTAATTGCGTCCCGATAATTCATTTAGTGCCTTATGTTTGTCGCAAAACTAAATATATCATGTGTATATATTTGCCACATGAATTTAATCTGACTTTTATATAAATAAAGATGGCCGGTTATCGCAAGCATTTTTCTAACATATCCGCCTGCAACCGCACTTTTAATCGCCCGTACCTTTGTCTCTATACCACTATAAACTGGGAATGGGCACTTAAAAGGTCCCCAAAGGACAGTACTTTACTATTCTGAATCTTGTTGTGTCCTCGAAACTTTGAAAATTTGGAATTTCACGTTTAAAAGTGAAACTTTGCATACGTATTCGAGTGCCTGTCACATTGACGTTTGTCGGGATATCTATTTCGGCATAAAATAATTCACACGTCCTCCTTATGGGAAAATGTCGTGATGCACAGGTTTTTATCTAAAAGTGCTAAAATTTTCAAAAAATTCTTTTCGCCGCCTTACCACCGTTTCGAAGCGATAAAAATAGGCCTATACAAAGTAGAATTGTACACCCGACGATATAAAACTCTGAAATCTCCCCTAAAATGCCTCAATTCGTCAAACATTCAGAGGTCGTTTTCGCATTTTCACCCGCATTTTCCCTCCTCTACTAAATCCGTGAGAGCGGTAAAGGGTCCCGCTCGCTTTTATTATATATAACTAGCTCTAACGTCCGCTTACAGCGGGTCCTCCGCTTACAGCGGGTCCTCAGCTTACAGCGGGTCCTCCGCTTACAGCGGGTCCATCAATCTCTTTTAGTTGGAATCGCTTTTTTCGCGTCCGCTTACAGCTTTTTCAGTCTCCTGTAAAATGCAATCACTGTCATGACGCCTTTTAGAATGTCCGGTTCTATTAACTTTTGACGCACCCCTGTATAAACATATATTTTGTGAAGCCAATAGTATATTTTCTTTAAAATTCCTCTCGAAAGGTTTTTTACACAAACCGGTACACACTCAAGAGCGAGAAAGGTAAATTTATGTTAAACATAAGTCATGTTAATGTATCCAAAGAAACAATGAGCTCAAAGAGCACAACATTTTCATCGAGACAGTTTACAATACTATTTTGATATGATAGTGGAAAAGCATGTCAACTTTTTCGAAGTCTACTGTCGTTAAGAAAAAAGCACAAAATAATAATAAAAGTAAGAATCCCAAGTTTTAAATTTAAGCCCTATTGAAGCGTCTTTCCTGTAAAAAACGCTCTTTAGAATGTCCACTTTTATAAACGTTTGAAGCACGCCTGTATATACATATATTTTGTTAAGCCAATAGGATATTTTATTTAAAATTCTTGTCGAACTGTTTTTGAAATAAATCGGTACACACTCAAGAGCGAGAAAGGTAATTTAATGTTAAACATAAGTCATCTTAAAGTATCCAAAGACAATAATATCAAAAAGCGCAACTTTTTATTAAGACAGTGTACAATACTATTTTGATGTGAAAGTGTAAAAGCCTGTCGACCTTTTTGAAATCCACTGTCGTTAATAAAGGAACACAAAATAATAATAAAAGTAAAAAGCCTAAGTTTTAAATTGAAGCGCCTTTCCATTAAAAAGTGATCACTGGCATGACGCTTTTTAGAATGTCCAGTTTTATACACCTTTGAAGCACCCCTGTATATACATATATTTTGTGAAGCCAATTGTATATTTTATTTAAAATTCTTCTCGAACTGTTTTTAACACAAACCGGTACACACTCAAGAGCGAGATAGATAATTTAATTTTAAACATAATTCATGTTAAGGTATCCAAAAGCACAATCAGATCAAAAAGCCCAACATGTTCATTAAGACAATTTACAATACTATTTTGATGTGAAAGTGTAAAGCCTGTCAACCTTTTCAAAATCCACGATCGTTAATAAATGAGCACGAAGTAATAATAAAAGTAAAAAGCCCAAGTTTTAAATTTAAGCCCTATTGAAGCGCCTTTCCTTTAAAAAAAGACTTTAGAATGTCCACTTTTATAAACTTTTGAAGCACCCCCGTATATACATATATTTTGTTAAGCCAATAGGATATTTTATTTAAAATTCTTTTCGAACTGTTTTTGACATAAACCGGTACGCACTCAAGAGCGAGAAAGGTAATTTAATGTTAAAGTATCCAGAGACACAATAAGATCAAAAAGGTCAACATGTTCATTAAGACAGTTTACAATACTATTTTGATGTGAAAGTGTAAAGGTCTGTCAATCTTTTCGAAATCAACTATCGTTAATAAAAGAGCACAAAACATTAATAAAAGTAGAAAGCCCAAGTTTTAAATGTAAGCCAAAGCGCCTTCCTGTAAAAGGCGATCACTGGCATCACGCTTTTTAAAATGTCTACTTTTATAAACTTTTGAAACACCCCTGTATATACATATATTTTGTTAATCCAATAGAATATTTTATTTAAAATTCTTCTCGAACTGTTTCTGACACAAGTCGGTACACACTCAAGAGAGAGAAAGGTAATCTAATGTTAAAGTATCCAAAGACACAATAAGATCAAAAAGGTCAACATGTTCATTAAGACAGTTTACAATACTATTTTGATGTGAAAGTGTAAAAGCCTGTCAACCTTCTCGAAATCCACTATCGTTAATAAAGGAGCACAAAATAATAATAAAAGTAAAAAGCCCAAGTTTTAAATTGAAGCCCTATTGAAGCGCCTTGCCTGTAAAAGGCGATCACTGGCATGACGCTTTTTAGAATTTCCACTTTTATAAACTTTTGAGACACCGCTGTATACACATATATTTTGTTAAACCAATAGGATATTTTACTTAAAATTCTTCTCGAACTGTTTTTGACACAAACCGGTACACACTCAAGAGCGAGAAAGGTAATTTAATGATAAAGTTTCCAAAGACACAATGAGCACAAAAAGCGCAACATTTTCATCAAGATAATTTGCAATACTATTTTGATGCGAAAGTGTAAAAGTCTGTCAACCTTTTCGAAATCCACTATAGTTAATAAAAGAGCACAAAACAATAATAAAAGTAGAAAGCCCTAGTTTTAAATTTGAAGCCCTATTGAAGCGTCTTTCCTGTAAAAAGCGATCACTGGCATGACGATTTTTAGAATGTCTACTTTTATAAACTTTTGAAACACCCCTGTTAAGCCAATAGGATATTTTATTTAAAATTTTCCTCGAACTGTTTTTGACACAAACCGGTACACACTCAAGAGCGAAAAAGGTAATTTAATGTTACAACGACACAATAAGATAAAAAAGCCCAACATTTTTATTAAGATAGTTTACAATACTATTTTGATCCGAAAGTGTAAAATCCTGTCAACGCTATCGAAATCCACTATCGTTAATAAAAGAGCACAAAACAATAATGAAAGTAGAAAGCCCAAGTTTTAAATTTGAAGCACTATTGAAGCGCCTTTCCTGTAAAAAGCGATCACTGGCATGACGATTTTTAGAATGTCCATTTTTATAAACTTTTGAAGCACCCCTGAGCATGCATTAGTTTTGTGAAGCCAATTGTATAATTTATTTAAAATTCTTCTCAAACTGCGTTTTACACAAACCGGTACACACTCAAGAGCGAGAAAGTTAGTTTATGTTAAAATATCCAAAGACACAATAAGATCAAAAAGCGCAACATTTTTATTAAGACAGTTTACAATACCATTGTGATGCGAAAGTGTAAACGCTTTTCAACCTTTTCGAAATCCACTATCGTTAACACAAAGCACAAAACAATAATAAAAGTAGAAAGCCCAAGTTTTAAATGTAAGCCCTATTAAAGCGCCTCGCCTGTAAAAGGTGATGGCATGACGCTTTTTAGAATGTCCACTTTTATAAACTTTTGAAACACCCCTGTACATACATAAATTTTGTGAAGCCAATTGAATATTTTATTTAAAATTCTTCTCGAATTGTTTTTTACACAAACCGGTACACACTCAAGAGCGAGAAAGGGAATTTAATGTTACAACGACACAATAAGATAAAAAAGCGCAACATTTTTATTAAGACAGTTTACAATACTATTTTGATGTGAAAGTGTAAAAGCCTCACAACCTTTTCGAAATCCACTATCGTTAATACAAGAGCACAAAACAATAATAAAAGTAGAAAGCCCAAGTTTTAAATTGAAGCCCTATTGAAGCGCCTTTCCTGTAAAAGGCGATCACAGGTATGACGCTTTTTAAAATATCCACTTTTATAAACTTTTGAAACACCCCTGTATATACATATATTTTGTTAAGCCAATAGGATATTTTATTTAAAATTCTCCTCGAACTGTTTTTGACACAAACCGGTACACACTCAAGAGCGAGAAAAGTAATTTAATGTTACAACGACACAATAAGATAAAAAAGCGCAACATTTTTATTAAGATAGTTTCCAATACTATTTTGATCCGAAAGTGTAAAATCCTGTCAACCTTTTCGAAATCCACTATCGTTAATAAAAGAGCACAAAACAATAATAAAGGTAGAAAGCCCAAGGTTTCAATTTGAAGCCTTATTGAAGCGACTTTCCTGTAAAAAGCGATCACTGGCATGATGATTTTTAGAATGTCCACTTTTGTAAACTTTTGAAGCACCCCTGAACATACATTAGTTTTGTGAAGCCAATTGTATATTTTATTTAAAATTCTTCTCGATCTGTTTTTGACACAAACCGGTACACACTCAAGAGCGAGAAAGGTAATTTAATGTTGAAGTATCCAATGACACAATAAGATCAAAAAGGTCAACATTTTTATCAAGACTGTTTACAATACTATTTTGATGCGAAAGTGTAAAAGCCTTTCAATCTTTTCGAAGTCCACTATCGTTAAGAAAGAAGCACAAAATAATAATAAAAGTAAAAAGCCCAAGTTTTAATTTGAAGCCCTATTGAAGCGACTTTCCTGTAAAAAACGCTTTTTAAAATGTCCACTTTTATAAACTTTTGATGCACCCCTGTATATACATATATTTTGTTAAGCCAATAGGATATTTTATTTAAAATTCTTCTTAAACTGTTTTTGGCACAAACAGGTACACACTCAAAAGCGAGAAAGGTAATTTAATGTTAAAGTATCCAAAGACTCAATAAGATCAAAAAGGTCAACATGTTCATTAAGACAGTTTACAATTCTGTTTTGATGTGAAAGTGTAAGAGTCTGTCAACCTTTTCAAAATCCACTATCGTTAATAAAGGAGCACAAAATAATAATAAAAGTAAAAACCCCAAGTTTTAAATTGAAGCCCTGGAGCCCTATTGAAGCTCCTTTTCTGTAAAAAGCGATCAATCTCATGACGCTTTTTAGAATGTCCAAGTTTATAAACTGTTGAAGTACCCCTGTACATACATAAATTTTGTAAAGCCAATTGTATATTTTCTTTAAAATTCTTCTCGAATTGTTATTTATACAAACCTGTACACACTCAAGAGCGAGAAAGGTAATTTAATGTTAAACATAAGTCATGTTAAAGTATCCAAAGCAGTGGCGGCTGGTGCCCGCGTTTTGGCGGTGCAGTTGTGTGGACGGGACTGATTCGTTTGTTGTCGGTGATATGCTCGACATCTGGGAGTACATCGCCGATAATGGGCGAGTAGGTCTTGTCTGTGTGGCTGCTCACGCCCCGAGCCGCCACTGAATCCAAAGACACAATGAGCTTAAAAAACGCAACATTTGTCTTAAGACAGTTTACAATACTATTTTGATGTGAAAGTGTAAAAGCCTTACAACCTTTTCGAAATCCACTATCGTTAATAAAAGAGCACATAATAATAATAAATATAAAAAGCCCAAGTTTTAAATTGAAGCCCTATTGAAGCGCCTTTCCTGTAAAAGGCGATCACCGGCATGACGCTTTTTAGAATATCCACTTTTATAAACTTTTGAAACATCCCTGTATATACATATATTTTGTTAAGCCAATGGGATATTTTACTTAAAATTCTCCTCGAACTGTTTTTGACACAAACCGGCACACACTTAAGAGCGTGAAAGGTAATTTAATGTTAAAGTATACAACGACAGAATAAGATCTAAAAGCGCAACATTTTTATTAAGATAGTTTACAATACTATTTTGATCCGAAAGTGTAAAAGCCTGTCAACCTTTTCGAAATCCACTATAGTTAATAAAAAAAACAAATTAATAAAGGTAGGAAGCCCAAGTTTTAAATTTGAAGCCTATTGAAGCGCCTTTCCTGGAAAAAGCGATCAATGGCATGACGATTTTTAGAATGTCCATTTTTATAAACTTTTGAAGCACCCCTGTACATAGATAAATTTTGTGAAGCCAATTGTATATTTTATTTAAAATTCTTCTCGAATTGATTTTTACACAAACCGGTACACACTCAAGAGCGAGAAAGGTAGATTAATGTTAAAATATCCAAAGACGCAATAAGATCAAAAAGCGCAACATTTTTATTAAGACAGTTTACAATACTATTGTGATGCTAAAGTGTGTTTCAACCTTTTCGAAATCCACTATCGTCAATAAAAGAGCACAAAATAATAATAAAAGTAAAAAGCCCAAGTTTTAAATGTAAAGTCCTATTGAAGTGCCTTTCCTGTAAAAAGCGATTACTGGCATGACGCTTTTTAGAATGTCCACTTTTATAAACTTTTGAAGCACCCCTGTACATACATAAATTTTGTGAAGCCAATTGTATATTTTATTTAAAATTTTTCTCGAATTGCCTTTTACACAATGTGGTACACACTCAAGAGCGAGAAAGATAATTTAATATTAAATATAAGAATAAGTATCCGAAGAAACAATATGCTTAATAAGCGCATCATTTTCATTGAGACAATCGGGATAATACGCTCTTGAAATAACAGTGGAAACATTTAGTATATTAGCAAAAAGTATGTCAATTGCTCAGAAATAATTTAAAATAGCCACGCACAATATTAATAAAAAATAACCTAAAAATCAGTTTGACACTGAGATATTTTTCACACAGCGCTTTTATTATGAAATTTTGGTCAGCAAATTTGAAATATTCGTCTGTCACACACTCAAAATTAGTTCGCAAGTCAATTCAAAATGAAGGACTTGTATTGCAGAACATTTTAAATTTTCACCGAATTACATTATTACTCATTTTAATGGACATGCTCAAATATATATAGTATCTGTGTAGTGTTTAAAATGTTTATAACAAATTTTTTTTGTTTGATAAATGGGCGTCGCTTTCAAACATTCTTATAGAATGCTAATGAATGCTGATAAACTTCAAACATATAGTTCGCAAACATATAAATGATTAGTTTTAATAAGATGCTGTTAAAAGCAATTACAAAGAAGAAAAGACCAAGCGCAGGCATACATTTTCACAAACAATTAGGATTTTTAGCAACTGAGATAAAGTCCCAGAAATGTAACAGAATTAAAAAATGAGGTGTGGCCACCACACGACTTTCTTATACGTATGAAAGTGTTACTTCCGGTCCGAATTTTGAAATTTCATTTATACAAAAAATATTCCAAATCCAACTCTAAATACTTTTGTACTCTTCATAAATATATATAGAATGCATAATTTACGACATATTTGCAAAAAATCGCTATTCGATAAGAGTAAAAGTGGTACTTCCGGTCTGAATTTGGAAATTTTTTTTATACAAAAGATATTTAAAAGTATGTTCTAAATACTTTTATACTCGTAATGTACCTGCCTAGAAAGCATGACTTGCGAGATATTCGCAAAAAACTGATTTTCGATAAGAGTGAAAGACCTACTTCCGGTAGGAATTTCGAAAAACTTTATTAAAACAATTTTTCTCAAATTTAATTTTGAGTACATTTTAATTCTTTATAAATTTGTTTAAACTTAGTAATTGACGAAATATTTGCAAAATTCGATTTTTTCACTGAAGTAAACTACTACTTCCGGTCTGCCGATTTTGCTCAAAATCTAATCAGTTCTCAAGAGGGAGATTATATTCGTAAATACAAAATTTGGAATTGATATCTATAGCGGTTTGACCGCTATCGTGGTCACACACACACAGACAGACACACAGACACACACACACACACACAGAGACACACAGACATTTTTTAAAAACCACTTTTTTGGTATCAGGGGACCTCAAAACGTGGACATCTGCAAAAATCTCGAGGTCGAAAATTTTCATCATCACAATACTTCCTTATACTACGTATAAGAAAGTAAAAGCTTCCAAAACCCAAATATTTCCCTAGCAAGCTAAAAGTTACACATATTCAATATTATGTTTTATTTTTAATTATACTGTAAATTTCATGTATAGAAGAAGCAATACAATTACTAAAACACTAATAAAAATAATTAATAACTACAAATGGATAAGAAAAGATAATCGCAGTCAATACTAATAAAATCCAAATGTCCTAGGTTATGCGCATGTGTAAGTAATCGTAATTACTGTTTAATATTTTATCAGGTTTGGTAAAACAGCGGTTAAAATATTTTCATTTAATAACGTTCTTAATCAATGATTAGCGCTAACCGGTGTTGGAAAAACATACCAACCGGTATTTTAATCAATGATTAGCGCCAACCGGTTTTTGCAAAAACGTACTATCCCGTTATTTTATCTAATGAATACACTGATCGGCATTTTAATCGGAATTGGGAAAACCGGCCCTTTATTGAACTTAATCAACTAATACAATGCAATAATGTAAATGACTAAAAATACGTTTAAATTTGCCATTGTAGGTGTTAGGGCGTTTTAATGTTGTACATTCAAATATTATGTCAACATTAATGAAACATGCGCCAATAATTTAAGGACATTAAATTTGAGATATTGCAAAATTTTACCTATCAAGTATTCTACCTACACAAGCTGTTTCAAGGGATAGAGAGAGAGAGAGAGAATGTCGATTTTATGAACTTTTGACGCATCCCTATAGACATATAAATTTTCTTATGCCAATCGTATACCGGGTGTCCCGTAAAAAACGACAACAATAATAACTACGTTATTTATTGTCCGATTTTATTGAAACAAAAAGTCAGTTAATTAGCATCAAAAATACTACAAGAAAGTAGTGTTTTAGTTGTTTTCACTTGTTTTCATTAATGTCAAACGATAGTCAACTTTTTTATTTTAAGTGGAAACAAATATATTTTTGGCAATATTCGGATTGGATTTTATTTTCTGAATTCATCGATGTATAACATGTCTATTTTTTTATAAACGATTATTGAAAGAAAACCATTTATTAAAATTGACCATGTTTTTAATAAATTATGTATAACATTTCGAATGTGCTATGAAACATTGAAAACGTAAGTATTATAAGTATTATTCTAAAAAACAAAACAAAACACTTCACAATAATTGTTCAAATTGCCCGCCACCTTGTTCGATACATAACGCACATCTCCTAATTACTCCACGAGTCGCATTTAAAACACAAACGGCAGGTATTTCTTGACAAGTGTTAATAATTCTTTGTCTTAAAATGTCAACATTTTCTGGAGGTGTCAAATAAACTCGATCTTGTAGGTAAGCCCACAACCAAAAATCTAGGGGCGAAAGATCGGGTGAACACGTAGGCCACTCGATAGGACCGGATGTTCCTATCTACCTATTTCCAAAGTGGGTGTTCAACCAATCAGTATTTACTCTGGCGTTGTGAGCGGGGGCCCCATCTTGTTGATAAAATATTCTATTTAAATTTGCCAAAGGTAATTCATCTAAAAAGTTTTGGAGATTTTCGTTTAATAAAGTGTGATACTTTTCTTGATTTAAGCAACCATCTATGAAAAACGGCCCAATTAATTGATCGCCTAAAATACCACACCAAACATTTACGCTAAAACGTGTTTGAAAATTATTTTCAATGACAAATCTCGGATTGTCTTGGCTCCATTGTCGATGTATGTTTCTATTAAAAATACCCCATTGTTGCCAAAAGTCCATTCATCAGACCAAATTATCATTCTGTAAAAACTCCGGTCTTGTTCTAATGCATTTAAAAAAAAGTCGACAAAACTGTATTCTTCGGCGTTGATCATTTTGTTCTAATGCATTAACTGTTCGAGCTATGTACGGTTTAAATTTGTGTTTTCTTAAAATACTATGGACTGTAGTTTTTGATACCCCAATATTATGTGCAATTTCGCGAGTCGAAGTTCGTGAATTTTCTTGTAGTGCAAGAAGAACATCATATTCCGTATCTTCGGCGAATCTACGTCGCTGTGTTTTAGGTTTTTGAAATGATCCATAATTCCTCAAATTCGTTTCAATTCTCTGAAATATTTTCGAATCTGGAACTTCTCTGTCCGGAAAACGAAAGCTGTAACGCCGAACTGCTTGAAGACGATTTTTATTACATTCAAAAAACACTTGCAACATGTCTGTTAACTCATTGTTATTCATTTTTACGAATATACCTTTTTTTTGTGGCAAAACGTTCAAGCAGAACAATAAATAAGGCTTAATAGACACTCACACTGACGTTTATCGCATTTTTGTTTTTTCATGGCACATTCCAAAATTTATAAATAATGGAATACAAAGATGAAATTTATTAAGTGTTTTATATTTTTTTTCAATAATTGTTTATCAAAAATAGACATTTTATACATTGTTGAATTCAGAAAAAAAAAATCCAATCCGAATATAGCCAAAAATAAATCTGTTTCCATTTAAAATAAAAAAGTTGACTATCGTTTGACATTAATAAAAACAACTGAAAACAAACAAAACACTGCTTTTTTGTAGCATTTTTTACGGGACACCCGGTATATTATTTAGAACTTTTCTTTCCCTTTTACACAAACCGTTACACTGAACACTGAAGAGCGAGAAGGATAATTAAATGTTAAACATAAATCATGTTAAAGTTTACGAAGGAAGTATGTACTCAGATCTAAGCACATTTCGAAGAACCTTTCTGTCACATTGTTTTTTAAAACTTTTATTTCGAATTCGTGATCAGCGACCTCAAAAACCGACATTTGCTAGATGTCACCAAGATTAAAGATATTTTCAAGAAACTTTCCGCCATATTAGATCCGCCATTTTGTTTTTTTTGACATTTAGACTATAGATTCGTGATCGGTGACCTAAGAGACCCCCGTATCTAAAATTTCACATTCATACTTCAATTTTCAATAAATTCTTCCGCCATTTTGTTTTTTTTGACATTTTGACTTTGGATTTGTGATCGGCGTTCACACACACCCCCGTATCTAAAATTTCACATTCATACGTCAATTTTCAAAAAAAATTCCGCCATTTTGTTTTTTTTTGACATTTTGACTTTGGATTCGTGATCGGCGACCTGAGACACCCCCGTATCTAAAATTTCACATTCATACGTCAATTTTCAAGAAAACTTCCGCCATTTTGTTTTTTTTTGACATTTTGACTTTGGATTCGTAATCGGCGACCTGAGACACCCCCGTATCTAAAATTTCACATTCATACGTCAATTTTCAAAAAAACTTCCGCCATTTTGTTTTTTTTTGACATTTTGACTTTGGATTCTTGATCGGCTACCTAAGACACCCCCGTATCTAAAATTTCACATTCGTACGTTAATTTTCAAAAAATCTTCCGCCATTTTTTTTTTTTTGACATTTTGACTTTGGATTTGTGATCGGCGTCCGCACACACCCCCGTATCTAAAATTTCACATTCATACGTCAATTTTCAAAAAATCTTCCGCCATTTTTTTTTTTTTGTCATTTTGACTATGGATTTGTGATCGGCGTCCGCACACACCCCCGTATCTAAAATTTCGCATTCATACGTCAATTTTCAAAAAACTCTTTGGCCATTTAATTTCCTTTGTCATTTTGACTTTGGATTTGTGATCGGCGTCCGTACACACACACCCGTATCTAAAATTTCACATTCGTACGTCAGTTTAGAATTAGTGACGGGCGACCGTAAAAACTCTCGAGTGCCTAATTTTGCTTTTAATCAGAATAGAGAGAAATTGATTTCAGCCAACTCCGCCCACCGTGCACGTTTGCGTAATCGTTTAAGTAAAATTATTTCGTAGTAGGGTCACATAAATGTCGAAAGCAATCCTCTTCTTTTTCCCCTTTCAGGAAATACGCGTTCCGAAATTATCGTATTTTAATTCAAATCATTATTAAAATATCAATCGACAACGCCTGTATAGATGAAAATATTAAATCAAGCGGGACCGTTATGTATTATGTGGACATGCCCAACATTCGCCGGACCGTAATATATTGACCGGCAGTGCACATCATAATCTGAATTTATTTTTCGCCCGTCCGGAATGCATTGGTATCAGTGCAGATTGAATCGGCCATTTTTCTGACCAAATACCTCTGCAAACGGACTTGGAATTACTCGTACCTTCGTCTAGGTACCTCTGTAAACTGGGAATGCGCAATTGAACGTTTCCGAAATGTCACTTCTTTACGTTTCTGAATCTTGTTGTGTCCTCGAAACTTTCAAAATTTGGAATTTCAAGCTTAAAAGTGAAAATGTGAATGCGTATGAGACCGGCTGTCAGTTTGACGTTTGTCGGAATTTTTCATCCATTTCGCTAGACCGTATCCGTCTGCCGATGATCTTTAAAGTGTTCGTACCTTTGTATCTGCACCACTTTAAACTGGGAATATGCAACTAAAGGGTCCTGAAATGTCAGTACTTTAAAATTTTGAATCTTGTTGCGCCCCCGAAAGTTTTAAAATTTGGAATTTCAGGCACAAAAGTGAATGTTTGCATACATTTCGAATCGCCTGTCACATTGACGTTTGTCGGGATTTTCAGTATAAAAAGCTCCAGAGGAATTTTTGTTTCCCACGTCCTCCTTATGGGCGAAAAAATTGATGCAGCGCTTTTCTCTACAAGTGCTAAAATTTTCAAAAAATTCTTTTCGCCGCCTTACCACCGTTTCGAAGCGATAAAAATACGCCTATACAACGTAGAAATGTACACACCACCATATAAAACTCGCAAAACTCCCGTCAAACCCTCACTTTCAGAAATCCTTCGCTTGTCGTTTTCCCATTTTCACCCCCATCTTCCCTCCTCTACTAAATCCGTGAGAGCGGTAAAGGGTCCTGCTCGCTTTTATAGAGTATAACTAGCTCTAACGTCCGCTTACAGCGGGTCCTCCGCTTACAACGGGTCCTCCGCTTACAGGGGGTCCTCCGCTTACAGCGGGTCCGTCAATCTCTTTTAGTTGGAATCGCTTTTTTCGCGTCCGCTTACAGCTTTTTCATAGTTTCCTGTAAAAAGCAATCACTGTCATGACGCCTTTTAGAATGTCCGATTTTATTAACTTTTGACGCACCCCTGTATAAACATATATTTCGTGAAGCCAATAGTACATTTTCTTTAAAATTCTTCTCGAACGGTTTTTTACACAAACCGGTACACACTCAAGAGCGGGAAAGGTAAATTTATGTTAAACATAAGTCATGTTAATGTATCCAAAGAAACAATGAACTCAAAGAGCACAACATTTTCATCGAGACAGTTTACAATACTATTTTGATGTGATAGTGGAAAAGCATGTCAACCTTTTCGAAGTCTACTGTCGTTAAGAAAAAACACAAAATAATAATAAAAGTAAGAATCCCAAGTTCTAAATTTAAGCCCTATTGAAGCGCCTTTCCTGTAAAAAACGCTTTTTAGAATGTCCACTTTTATAAACTTTTGAAGCACCCCTGTATATACATATATTTTGTTAAGCCAAGAGGATATTTTATTTAAAATTCTTCTCGAACTGTTTTTGACATAAATCGGTACACACTCAAGAGCGAGAAAGGTAATTTAATGTTAAACATAAGTCATGTTAAAGTATCCAAAGACACATTGAGATCTAAAAGCCCAACATGTTCATTAAGACAGTTTACAATACTATTTTGATGTGAAAGTGTGAAAGCCTGTCAACCTTTTTGAAATCCACTATCGTTAATAAAGGAGCACAAAATAATAATAAAAGTAAAAAGCCCAAGTTTTAAATTTATGCCCTATTGAAGCGCCTTTCCTGTAAAAAGAGGCTTTTTAGAATGTCTACTTCTATAAACTTTTGAAGCACCCCTATATATACATATATTTTGTTAAGCCAATAGGATATTTTACTTAAAATTCTTCTCGAACTGTTTTTGACACAAACCGGTACACACTCAAGAGCGAGAAAGGTAATTTAATGTTAAAGTATCCAAAGACACAATGAGCACAAAAAGCGCAACATTTTCATCAAGATAGTTTGCAATACTATTTTGATGCGAAAGTGTAAAAGTCTGTCAACCTTTTCGAAATCCACTATAGTTAATAAAAGAGCACAAAACAATAATAAAAGTAGAAAGCCCTAGTTTTAAATTTGAAGCCCTATTGAAGCGTCTTTCCTGTAAAAAGCGATCACTGGCATGACGATTTTTAGAATGTCCACTTTTATAAACTTTTGAAACACCCCTGTATATACATATATTTTGTTAAGCCAATAGGATCTTTTATTTAAAATTTTCCTCGAACTGTTTTTGACACAAACCGGTACACACTCAAGAGCGAGAAAGGTAATTTAATGTTACAACGACACAATAAGATAAAAAAGCCCAACATTTTTATTAAGATAGTTTACAATACTATTTTGATCCGAAAGTGTAAAATCCTGTCAACGTTTTCGAAATCCACTATCGGTAATAAAAGAGCACAAAACAATAATGAAAGTGGAAAGCCCAAGTTTTAAATTTGAAGCACTATTGAAGCGCCTTTCCTGTAAAAAGCGATCACTGGCATGACGATTTTTAGAATATCCACTTTTATAAACTTTTGAAGCACCCCTGAGCATACATTAGTTTTGTGAAGCCCATTGTATAATTCATTTAAAATTCTTCTCGAACTGCTTTTTACACAAACCGGTACACACTCAAGAGCGAGAAAGTTAGTTTATGTTAAAATATCCAAAGACACAATAAGATCAAAAAGCGCAACATTTTTATTAAGACAGTTTACAATACTATTGTGATGCGAAAGTGTAAAAGCTTTTCAACCTTTTCGAAATCCACTATCGTTAATACAAAGCACAAAACAATAATAAAAGTAGAAAGCCCAAGTTTTAAATGTAAAGCGCCTCGCCTGTAAAAGGTGATGGCATGACGCGGAATTTAATGTTACAACGACACAATAAGATAAAAAAACCCAACATTTTTATTAAGACAGTTAACAATACTATTTTGATGTGAAAGTGTAAAAGCCTCACAACCTTTTCGAAATCCACTATCGTTAATACAAGAGCACAAAACAATAATAAAAGTAGAAAGCCCAAGTTTTAAATTGAAGCCCTATTGAAGCGCCTTTCCTGTAAAAGGCGATCACAGGTATGACATTTTTTAAAATATCCACTTTTATAAACTTTTGAAACACCCCTGTATATACATATATTTTGTTAAGCCAATAGGATATTTTATTTAAAATTCTCCTCGAACTGTTTTTGACACAAACCGGTACACACTCAAGAGCGAGAAAAGTAATTTAATGTTACAACGACACAATTAGATAAAAAAGCGCAACATTTTTATTAAAATAGTTTACAATACTATTTTGATCCAAAAGTGTAAAATCCTGTCAACCTTTTCGAAATCCACTATCGTTAATAAAAGAGCACAAAACAATAATAAAAGTAGAAAGCCCAAGGTTACAATTTGAAGCCTTATTGAAGCGCCTTTCCTGTAAAAAGCGATCACTGGCATGATGATTTTTAGAATGTCCACTTTTGTAAACTTTTGAAGCACCCCTGAACATACATTAGTTTTGTGAAGCCAATTGTATATTTTATTTAAAATTCTTCTCGAACTGTTTTTGACACAAACCGGTACACACTCAAGAGCGAGAAAGGTAATTTAATGTTAAAGTATCCAATGACACAATAAGATGAAAAAAGTCAACATTTTTATCAAGACTTTACAATACTATTTTGGTGCGAAAGTGTAAAAGCCTTTCAATCTTTTCGAAGTCCACTATCGTTAAGAAAAAAGCACAAAATAATAATAAAAGTAAAAAGCCCAAGTTTTAATTTGAAGCCCTATTGAAGCGACTTTCCTGTAAAAAACGCTTTTTAAAATGTCCACTTTTATAAACTTTTGAAGCACCCCTCTATATACATATCTTTTGTTAAGCCAATAGGATATTTTATTTAAAATTCTTCTTGAACTGTTTTTGGCACAAACCGGTACACACTCAAAAGCGAGAAAGGTAATTTAATGTTAAAGTATCCAAAGACTCAATAAGATCAAAAAGGTCAACATGTTCATTAAGACAGTTTACAATTCTGTTTTGATGTGAAAGTGTAAAAGTCTGTAAACCTTTTCAAAATCCACTATCGTTAATAAAGGAGCACAAAATAATAATAAAAGTAAAAAGCCCAAGTTTTAAATTGAAGCCCTGGAGCCCTATTGAAGCTCCTTTTCTGTAAAAAGCGATCAATCTCATGACGCTTTTTAGAATGTCCAAGTTTATAAACTTTTGAAGTACCCCTGTACATACATAAATTTTGTAAAGCCAATTGTATATTTTCTTTAAAATTCTTCTCGAATTGTTATTTATACAAACCGGTACACACTCAAGAGCGAGAAAGGTAATTTAATGTTAAACATAAGTCATGTTAAAGTATCCAAAGCAGTGGCGGCTGGTGCCCGCGTTTTGGCGGTGCAGTTGCGTGGACGTGACTGATTCGTTTGTTGTCGGTGATATGCTCGACTTCTGGGATTACATCGCCGATAATGCGCGAGTCGGTCTTGTCTGTGTGGCTGCTCACGCCCCGAGCCGCCACTGAATCCAAAGACACAATGAACTTAAAAAACGCAACATTTGTCTTAAGACAGTTTACAATACTATTTTGATGTGAAAGTGTAAAAGCCTCACAACCTTTTCGAAATCCACTATCGTTAATAAAAGAGCACAAAATAATAATAAATATAAAAAACCCAAGTTTTAAATTGAAGCCCTATTGAAGCGCCTTTCCTGTAAAAGGCGATCACCGGCATGACGCTTTTTAGAATATCCACTTTTATAAACTTTTGAAACATCCCTGTATATACATATATTTTGTTAAGCCAATGGGATATTTTATTTAAAATTCTCCTCGATCTGTTTTTGACACTAACCGGCACACACTTAAGAGCGTGAAAGGTAATTTAATGTTAAAGTATACAACGACAGAATAAGATCTAAAAGCGCAACATTTTTATTAAGATAGTTTACAATACTATTTTGATCCGAAAGTGTAAAAGCCTGTCAACCTTTTAGAAATCCACTATCGTTAATAAAAGAGCACAAATTAATAAAGGTAGAAAGCCCAAGTTTTAAATTTGAAGCCTATTGAAGCGCCTTTCCTGGAAAAAGCGATCACTGGCATGACGATTTTTAGAATGTCCATTTTTATAAACTTTTGAAGCACCCCTGTACATAGATAAATTTTGTGAAGCCAATTGTATATTTTATTTAAAATTCTTCTCGAATTGCTTTTTACACAAACCGGTACACACTCAAGAGCGAGAAAGGTAGATTAATGTTAAAATATCCAAAGACACAATACGATCAAAAAGCGCAACATTTTCATTAAGACAGTTTACAATACTATTGTGATGCGAAAGTGTAAATCGAAATCCACTATCGTCAATAAAAGAGCACAAAATAATAATAAAAGTAAAAAGCCCAAGTTTTAAATGTAAAGCCCTATTGAAGTGCCTTTCCTGTAAAAAGCGATCACTGGCATGACGCTTTTTAGAATGTCCACTTTTATAAACTTTTGAAGCACCCCTGTACATACATAAATTTTGTGAAGCCAATTGTATATTTTATTTAAAATTTTTCTCGAATTGCCTTCTACACAATGCGGTACACACTCAAGAGCGAGAAAGATAATTTAATATTAAATATAAGAATAAGTATCCGAAGAAACAATATGCTTAATAAGCGCATCATTTTCATTGAGACAATCGGGATAATACGCTCTTGAAATAACAGTGGAGACATTTAGTATATTAGCAAAAAGTATGTCAATTGCTCAGAAACAATTTAAAATAGGCACGCACAATATTAATAAAAAATAACCTAAAAATCAGTTTGAGATATTTTTCACCCCAATTATTTGAAGTGGAACAGTGCTTTCATTATGAAATTTTGGTCAGCAAATTTGAAATATTCGTCTGTCACATACTCAAAATTAGTTCGCAAGTCAATTAAAAATGCAGAACATTTTAAATTTTCACCGAATTACATTATTACTCATTTTAATGGACATGCTCAAATATATATAGTATCTGTGTAGTGTTTAAAATGTTTATAACAAATTTTGTTTGATAAATGGGCGTCGCTTTCAAACATTCTTATAGAATGCTAATGAATGCTGATGAACTTCAAACATATAGTTCGCAAACATATAAGTGATTAGTTTTAATAAGATGCTGTTAAAAGCAATTACAAAGAAGAAAATACCATGCGCAGGCATAAATTTTCACAAATATTTAGGATTTTTAGCAACTGAGATAAAGTCCCAGAAATGTAACAGAATTAAAAAGCTTCCAAAACACAAATATTTTCCTAGCAAGCTAAAAGTTACACATATTTAATATTATGTTTTATTTTTAATTATACTGTAAATTTCATGTATAGAAGAAGCAATATAATTACTAAAACACTAATAAAAATAATTATTAATTACAAATGGATAAGAAAACATAATCGCAGTCAATACTAATAAAAATGCAAATCTCCTAGGTTATGCGCATGTGTAAGTAATCGTAATTACTGTTTAATATTCTATCAGGTTTGGTGAAACAGCGGTTAAAATATTTTCATTTAATAACGTTCTTAATCAATGATTAGCGCTAACCGGTGTTGGAAAAACATACCAACCGGTATTTTAATCAATGATTAGCGCCAACCGGTTTTTGCAAAAACGTACTATCCCGTATTTTATCTAATGAATCCACTGATCGGCATTTTAATCGGAATTGGGAAAACCGGCCCTTTATTGAACTTAATCAACTAATACAATGCAATAATGTAAATGACTAAAAATACGTTTAAATTTGCCATTGTAGGTGTTAGGGCGTTTTAATGTTGAAGGTTACATTCAAATATTATGTCAACATTAATGAAACATGCGCCAATAATTTAAGGACATTAAATTTGAGATATTGCAAAATTTTACCTATCAAGTATTCTACCTACACAAGCTGTTTCAAGAGAGAGAGAGAGAGAGAATGTCGATTTTATGAACTTTTGACGCATCCCTGTACACATATAAATTTTCTTATGCCAATCGTATACCGGGTGTCCCGTAAAAAACGCCAACAATAATAACTCCGTTATTTATTGTCCGATTTCATTGAAACAAAAAGTCACTTAATTAGCATCAAAAATATTACAAGAAAGTAGTGTTTTAGTTGTTTTCACTTGCTTTCATTAATGTCAAACGATAGTCAACTTCTTTATTTTAAATGGAAACAGATATATTTTTGGCAATATTCGGATTGGATTTTATTTTCTGAATTCATCGATGTATAACATGTCTATTTTTTTATAAACGATTATTGAAAGAAAACATTTATTAAAATTGACCATGTTTTTACTAAATTATGTCTAACATTTCGAATGTGCCATGAAACATTGAAAACGTATGTATTATAAGTATTATTCTAAAAAACAAAACAAAACACTTCACAATAATTGTTCAAATTGCCCGCCACCTTGTTCAATACATAACGCACATCTCCTAATTACTCCACGAGTCGTATCTAAAACACAAACGGCAGGTATTTCTTGACAAGTGTTAATCTTAGTCTTAAAATGTCAACATTTTCTGGAGGTGTCAAATAAACTCGATCTTGTAGGTAAGCCCACAACCAAAAATCTAGGGGCGAAAGGTCGGGTGAACACGCAGGCCACTCGATAGGACCGGATGTTCCTATCTACCTATTTCCAAAGTGGGTGTTCAACCAATCAGTATTTACTCTGGCGTTGTGAGCGGGGCCCCCATCTTGTTGATAAAATATTCTATTTAAATTTGCCAAAGGTAATTCATCTAAAAAGTTTTGGAGATTTTCGTTTAATAAAGTGTGATACTTTTCTTGATTTAAGCAACCATCTATGAAAAACGGCCCAATTAATTGATCGCCTAAAATACCACACCAAACATTTACGCTAAAACGTCTTTGAAAATTATTTTCAATGACAAATCTCGGATTGTCGATGTATGTTTCTATTAAAAATAACATTGTTGCCAAAAGTGCATTCATCAGACCAAATTATCATTCTGTAAAAACTCCGGTCTTGTTCTAATGCATTTAAAAAAAATGAGGTGTGGCTACCACACGACTTTCTTATACGTATGAGCGCTTCAAACTATACAATCTTAAGAATTTTTTTATACAATACTTATTCAAAATCCTATTCTAAGTACTTTTATTCTCTTAATAAATCGCTATAGAATGCATACTTTGCAAGAAAAAAAGTGCTACTCGCTAAGAGTAAAAGTGCTACTTCCGGTCCGAATTTTGAAATTTCATGTATACAAAAAATATTGCATATATAACTCTAAATACTTTTGTGCTCTTAATAAATATATATAGAATGCATAATTTACGACATATTTGCCAAAAATCGCTATTCGGTAAGAGTAAAAGTGATACTTCCGGTCCGAATTTTGAAATCTTTTTCATACAAAAGATATTGAAAACTATGTTTTAAATACTTTTATACACGTAACGTACCTGTCTAAAAAGCTTGACTTCCGAAATATTTGCAAAAAACCGATTTTCGATAAGAGTAAAAGACCTACTTGCGGTAGGAATTTCGAAAAACTTTTTAAATAAAATTGTTCTCAATTTTAACTTTAAGTACATATGAATTCTTTATAAATTTGTATAAACTTAGTATTTGACGAAATATTGGCAAAATTCGATTTTTTCACTGAAGTAAACTGCTACTTCCGGTCTACCGATTTTACTGAAAAACTAATCAGATCTCAAGAGGGAGATTATACACGTAAATACAAAATTTGGAATTGATATCTCCAGCGGTTTGACCGCTATCGTGGTCACACACAGACACACAGACAGACACACAGACATTTTTTAAAACCACTTTTTTGGTATCAGGGGACCTCAAAACGTGGACATCTGCAAAAATCTCGAGATCGAAAATTTTCATCATCACAATACTTCCTTATACTACATATAAGAAAGTAAAAGTCGACAAAACTGTATTCTTCGGCGTTGGTCATTTTGTTCTAAAGCATTAACTTTTCGAGCTATGTACGGTTTAAATTTGTGTTTTCTTAAAATACTATGGACTGTAGTTTTTGATACCCCAATATTATGTGCAATTTCGCGAGTCGAAGTTCGTGAATTTTCTTGTAGTGCAAGAAGAACATCATATTCCGTATCTTCGGCGAATCTACGTCGCTGTGTTTTAGGTTTTTGAAATGATCCATAATTTCTCAAATTCGTTTCAATTCTCTGAAATATTTTCGAATCTGGAACTTCTCTGTCCGGAAAACGAAAGCTGTAACGCCGAACTGCTTGAAGACGATTTTTATTACATTCAAAAAACACTTGCAACATGTCTGTTAACTCATTGTTATTCATTTTTACGAATATACTTTTTTTGTGGCAAAACGTTCAAGCAGAACAATAAATAAGGCTTAATAGAGACTCACACTGACGTTTATTGACGTTTATCGCATTTTTGTTTTTTCATGGCACATTCCAAAATTTATAAATAATGGAATACAAAGATGAAATTTATTAAGTGTTTTATATTTTTTTTCAATAATTGTTTATCAAAAATAGACATTTCATACATTGTTGAATTCAGAAAAAAAATTCAATTCGAATATAGCCAAAAATATATCTGTTTCCATTTAAAATAAAAAAGTTGACTATCGTTTGACATTAATAAAAACAACTGAAAACAAACAAAACACTGCTTCTTTGTAGCATTTTTTACGGGACACCCGGTATATTATTTAGAACTTTTCTTTCCCTTTTACACAAACCGTTACGCTGAACACTGAAGAGCGAGAAGGATAATTAAATGTTAAACATAAATCATGTTAAAGTTTACGAAGGAAGTATGTACTCTGATCCAAGCACATTTCGAAGAACCTTTCTGCCACATTGTCTTTTAAAACTTTTATTTCGAATTCGTAATCAGCGACCTCAAAAACCGACATTTGCTAGATGTCACCAAGATTAAAGATATTTTGAAGAAACTTTCCGCCATATTAGATCCGCCATTTTGTTTTTTTTGACATTTTGACTATAGATTAGTGATCGGTGACCTAAGAAACCCCCGTATCTAAAATTTCACATTCATACGTCAATTTTCAATAAATTCTTCCGCCATTTTGTTTTTTTTGACATTTTGACTTTGGATTTGTGATCGGCGTTCGCACACACCCCCGTATCTAAAATTTCACATTCATACGTCAATTTTCAAAAAAACTTCCGCCATTTTGTTTTTTTCTGACATTTTGACTTTGGATTCGTGATCGGCGACCTGAGACACCCCCGTATCTAAAATTTCACATTCATACGTCAATTTTCAAAAAAACTTCCGCCATTTTTTTTTTTTTTGACATTTTGACTTTGGATTCTTGATCGGCTACCTAAGACACCCCGTATCTAAAATTTCACATTCGTACTTCAATTTTCAAAAAATCTTCCGCCATTTTGTTTTTTTTGACATTTTGACTTTGGATTTGTGATCGGCGTCCGCACACACCCCCGTATCTAAAATTTCGCATTCGTACGTTAATTTTCAAAAAATCTTCCGCCATTTTGTTTTTTTTGACATTTTGACTTTGGATTTGTGATCGGCATCCGCACACACCCCCGTATCTAAAATTTTGCATTCATACGTCAATTTTCAAAAAACTCGTCGGCCATTTAATTTCCTTTGTCATTTTGATTTTGGCTTTGTGATCGGCGTCCGTATACACACCCCCGTATCTAAAATTTCACATTCGTACGTCAATTTAGAATTAGTGACGGGCGACCGTAAGAACTCTCGAGTGCCGAATTTTGCTTTTAATTAGGAGAGAGAGAAATTGATTTCAGCCAACTCCGTCCACCGTGCACGTTTGCGTAATAAAATTATTTCTTAAGGGCACAAAAATGTCGAAAGCAATCCTCCTCCGTTTCCCCTTCTGAGGAAATACGCGTTCTGGAGATATCGTATTTTAATTCAAATCATTATTAAAATATTAATCGACAGCACCTGTATAGATGAAAATATTAAATCAAGCGGGACCGTTACGTATTATGTGGACATGCCGAACGTTCGCCGGACCGTAATGTATTGACCGGCAGTGCACATGATAATCTGATTTTATTTTTCGCCCGTCCGGAATGCATTGGTATCAGTGCAGATTGAATCGGCCATTTTTCTGACCAAATACCTCTGCAAACGGACTTGGAATTACTCGTACCTTCGTCTAGGTACCTCTGTAAACTGGGAATACGCAAGTGAACGTTTCCGAAATGTCACTTCTTTACATTTCTGAATCTTGCTGTGCCCTCGAAACTTTCAAAATTTGGAATTTCAAGCTTAAAAGTGAAAATGTGAATGAGTATGAGACCGGCTGTCAGTTTGACGTTTGTCGGGATTTTTCATCCATTTCGCTAAACCGTATCCGTCTGCAGACGGACTTTAAAGTGTTTGTACCTTTGTATCTGTACCACTATAAACTCGGGAGAAGCAAATAGAGGATCCAGAAAAGTCTGTACTTTTTGTCTCGGAGTTTACTTGTGCTCTCGAAACCTTGAAAATTTGTAATTTCAGGCCTAAAAGTGAAAGTTTGCATACATTTCGAATCGTCTGTCACTTTGACGTTTGTCGGGATTTTCAGTATAAAAGGCTCCAGAGCAATTTTTGTTTCCCACGTCCTCCTTATGGGCGAAAAAATTGATGCAGCGCTTTTCTCTACAAGTGCTAAAATTTTCAAAAAATTCTTTTCGCCGCCTTAATGACCGTTCGAAGCGATAAAAATACGCCTATACAACGTAGAAATGCACACCCGACCACGTGAAACTCGCAAAACTCCCGTCAAACCCCCACTTTCAGAAATCCTTCGCTTGTCGTTTTCCCATTTTCACCCCCATCTTCCCTCCTCTACTAAATCCGTGAGAGCGGTAAAGGGTCCTGCTCGCTTTTAGTATGTATAATTATACACCCGACCACACGAAACTCTAAAATTTCCCCTCAAAAGCCTCAATTCGTCAAACACTCAAAGGTCGTTTTCGCATTTTACCCGCATTTCCCCTCCTCTACTAAATCCGTGAGAGCGGTAAAGGGTCCTGCTCGCTTTTAGTATGTATAATATACGCATGTACATACATATACTAAACATATACTACTTATGTGTATGAATAAGTAACACAAAATGTGTAATTGTAGAGGAATTTTAATATTTATTATAAGAACAGTTTGTAATAATTTTATTGTTAAACAACCTTTAATAGTGTTAATGATTTTTAGAAAATACTGCCTATATTATCCAATACTTAAAACACGTAAATGAATGCAGTTTTTTTAACATGTGAAGCGAATATATAATATATATAAAATATAACCATTGTTGATACATATTTGCTTTGTACAAGTACTAAATAACAGGTAAACTTAGTATTTTGTTCTGTATTGTTGCAAGTATTTTGACAACATTGCATTAGCATTTGTATAACTACGGCAATGAACTTGTAACTTTACTATATTATACCATATTTACAGTAAGTGATAGTAATTTTACTCCGAATTTCATGCCAAGTCTCAGATTGGTTTGTATTCTTACAAATATAATGATATATTGCAGAGAATGTCGTTGTAATTTTACAAAATTGTACTTTTTACATCGATTTTCAAGTAATTTTACGTAATTTTTCATGTAAATATACACCCATTTTTTACAGTGCACATTTTCTCAGTAAAACACGACGTAAATAAACACTAACAATAATAAAGCAGGTCCACCATCACAATAAATATATTTTCAGAAAATAATAAATGTAGTCATTATTGAAGGGCAGTGGCGCAGTCAGAATTTTGTATTAGGGGGGGTTTTCAAAAAAAAAAATATTAAGCGTATTAAAGCACCAAAATTTATAATAAAACTCAAAACGCAACGTAGGTACATATAAAGTATATTAAAAAAAAATAAACAAAAAAACCGTCATGTAGTGATAAACATGTAAAATACATTTACAAATATAAATGACAATAAAAAAAATTGAGTGTACTCATCAACTAAAAACAAGAGGCGAGAAATACATCAACATAGTAAATGTTATTAAAATTGATTTATAAGTTATACTAAAATAGCTAGACGGCGAGATTGCAGAGCTAAGACATCAAGAACTTCATCTTCCAGAATAGAAATATCAGGATGTATATACATCAAAGCTAGGCCGTTTAATCTATCGTCTCCAGTAGAATTTCGCAAATAATTTTTTAGATATTTTAGGGATGAAAGAGATCTTTCACAAGAGCATGTGGTGACTGGTAAGGTTGCCATTATAACTAAAAGTTCATAAATTGTGGGAAACACATTTTTATTACATCTTTCCAAAGCCTCAATCGCACTTTGTGGCTTTTCTGCTTTATTTATAATAAACTGGACCCAAAGTGTAACTTCTCCCATAGCACCAGAATCATCCAATTGATAAAATTCCAAAAGCTGTTGGGTGGAATTTAAAATATCTTTAATGTCTAAATTATTATTATTGCATAAAAGTTTTTGCAAAAGTTCAAGAGTACTTTTGTGCTTAATAAATTTTGCATTTATTGCCTGTATTGTTTGGTCGAGAAACGGAATATAAATAACCCTGCGGTAATAATCTTCTGGCGATGAACTAGGAACATTGTTTCTGTGAGTTTGCCGATTAGTGGTTCGAGGTTGTAACATTGTAATGTCAAACTCGTCACAAATAGTTTTGGCCTCCTGATAAATATCTGAAAAAAACTTCTCGTAGTCTTGTCTCATTTTTTTTAAAGATTCATTGACATTATCAGCTGACTCAAGAGCTAAACTCGAGTCCAAATTTGGGGTCTGTAGGTACTTGCTCAGTGGCAAAGTCAGTGAAAATACAGCTTTTATCACAAAAGTACATAAAAGAAAGCCACATTGACAAATTGCCGACGAAAGTAATTGAGCGTCAGTTGCCGTTTTTTTATCGGTCCATTTGGCAATCTCAAACAAGGCATTTTATTATTGGTTTGAGAAGAGAAACGAATGCAGCCACGGCGTCATGTCTCTGAATCCATCTGGTGGGACATAATCTTTTAAGTTTTTCTATTTTTGGTTTTTCGAGTAATTTACTGATCTCATTTTCCAGTACGCGTTGTCGTTTTGGAAAATTAAAAAAATTATAAATTGTTTCGATAGTACCCAGACAGTTCCGTACTTCTGCCACTGAACATCCATCAGAAAGTGCTAAATTAAAGCAGTATGACGAACAATGAACGTAAAGGGCTTTGGGATAGCTCTGCCGAACAATGGCTTGTGCTCCACTAAGGGCACCACTCATTGCACTAGCTCCATCGAATCCTTGGCCAACAAGATTTTTTACGTCTAGCCCTAAATCTATCATGGCATTGCTGATGCTATTTGCTAAACCAGCGCCTGTACCATCAGAAACAGGAATAAACTGTAGAAATTCCTCTCTTATCATGCCATCTTAATCTTACACATAATGACATTTGAGTAGTACCACTTATGTCGGTGGTCTCGTCGCATAAAACTGAGAAGTATTTTGCAGCATTTACTTTGTCAACAAGCTTTTTTAATAAAATCGAATTAAACGACGAGATTATTTCGTTCTGTATTTGCCAGCTGATATAAGTTGCATTAGCACCTGCTGTGCTTAAGTGTTTAGCCAAAATTTGATCTCCTGCCTCGATTCGAAATTTGAGCAAAGACCGAAAATTGCCCTCGCCTTTTACTGGAGGTTCATTTATATTAAGAGGTCCAGAGTCACGGTGACCTCGAAATGACTTTCCTAATCGAGCAAGATACATCGCAGTTTTAATTATGGGTTTTAGGCATTCCCGATTACAAATTATTTGATCTTTTCGTTGTTTGTCAATTTTTAAAACAACATTTTCAGTTTTTCTCATCATAATATCTAAAAAATTAGCTGCTCGTTCGAGACAATTCTTATGATACAAATGATTTTCATGATTTCTGAATTCTTCTCTGGCGTCCTTCCATTTTTTAAACGGAGTTTTAACCAGTTTTCCGGCCTTACTGGCTTGTTGCCCGACAACAGTGGAAAATAACGAACAATACTTGCAGAACGCAGAATCTAAAGAAGGGGAGTAAACTAGCCACCTCCACTCATCAAGCCATTTTATCTGAAATTTTAAGTTTCTGGATCCTGACGATGGAAATTTAAAAGACAGATCCGGTGACCAAGGCTTTTCTAAAAGTGTCTGCTTTGTAATATCGTCGATTGTTTTTCCTACAGACGACCCAAAATCAAGTACCCAATTGTCTTCGTGTAACTGTCGCTCACCAATATTTTTAGATGTTGAAGGCTCTTTTTCATTTGTTTTATTACTTTTTGAGCTAGTTAAGTCTGACGTAACCTGAAAGAGAAAAATACTTTTGAGTTTTACGTTTTATTTGACTTTTTATTTAGACTTTAGTCCGTATAATCCAAAAATATGTATTCAAAATATCGCAAAAGATCTTTTAAGGATTTTTAATCTAACAGAAATTAATTATTTCAATTCAAAAACAGCATTAAAATCGGTAAATTTGTTTAAAAAATACAGGCTGCGTTGAGAAAATGAAAAATGTTTGTGTATATCCATGAAATAAGTCTATTTGAAACTAAAATGCGACATTGATGCGTTCGTCCCGCGGCATTAGCGTCATATTCAAAAAATATACTTACACTAATATTGTTGCTCTGAGCAAACGAATCCAGTCTGGGTTTCTTTATTAAAAATTTATCCATATTTCAGAAAATTCACCCCAGAAGTCACACTAATGCTCACAATGTACTCCGCAAAGCAGTAAAACACAAAAAAACGCTACTGACCATACCAGCAAGTGAAACTCAACTATACTAAAGCTCTAAAAGAAAATGTACAAGGCCCGTGTCCAAAATGTACTAATTTATTGGCTCTTGTACAGAATGCAATAAATTTAGAGAGCAGGACATGTAAATACGAAAAAAAGGGCAAACAATAAGTCTGTTATTTATAAACAATTTGTTTGGCTAGAAAAGTTTCAGCCGTTTTCCTAATATGATTCCTGGTCCACAGTCCATTGTTGATAAAAAAAGCAATAAAATGCAATGTCTCTAGTCACCATACTTATATTATTATATACCAAAAATTTTAAAGAAGGGGAAGTCATATATAATTTATAACTCCAGGATCGACACGTTCGAACACTCAAGTAAAAAATATAGACCATTTTTTAACTACCAGGCAAATTTATGGATTTTTTACGATCCATTTATGTCCGAATGTCCACATCTGTTCCTGTTCTAATTGTAATGTTATGAAGGGATGCAAGATTTTTGTTTTCGTGGAATTCATAGGAATGTGTACATTTTTGTCCATCGATCGTTGTTTTGAAAGAAACCCCTTTTTTTACTGCGGCCCCCCACAGTAAAAAAATGACCGAGTATTTAGAAAATTAATGTACTTCATGAGAATGAAAAACATCCTTAAAATGTACAGAAAAGTAAACTTGTAGACTTGTATAGAATACAGAAGAGTGCAAAATGTACCTGATTCGTACAATCGGTACGTCGGTATAATTGCACTAACTGTAGCAATAACCTGTAATAACCGTTTAGTGGTAATGGCATGCTGTGGGCGTGGCGTTTCGAAAACAATTAACACTGTTTGCCACTGTTGTCAAGATTTTTTTTTAAACCAAAACACACATATATATTTTAAAAATCATCTGTATCTGTATCTGGCGGCCTGGGGGGGGGGGGTTAACCCCCAAAACCCCCCCCTCGCTGCGCCACTGTTGAAGGGTGGTAGTCGTACGGTGATACAAATTATTCAAACACATATACAGGGTATATCACTACGAGATTTCTTTAGAACAATATATAAATTAAAAGAAAACTACTAATAAGAGTTGAATTTTGAAATTTCGCAAATATTATTTTGGCGACTTAAAATAGTTTCGAATTTCACTTCTTCCGGTTACATCGGAAATAGATATCGACTTCCTTACTTTAAATGGAATACCCCATTTTTTATGATTGATTCGTATTTCCGACTTAATTTTAAGGCTAGTTAATCTAATAAACTTTGTCTCTCAAATTAGCCACTTTCGAAGTATTTCAATTTTTGTACAAAAAATTATAGCTGCAGGCTATTACTCCTAACAACATTCCCAATAGTTGAATGCATGCAGAGATTTAAAATTTTAGGTAATTATTTTTGTACAATATACTGCTCCAAATGGCGGTATTATAAAGTTTTCATAATAATACAGGGTGATCCGAAAATAATGTTAAACATTTCATCCAGAAAATATCAATATCTTGTTATTTTAAATAGCAATAGGAGAATGTATCAAGTTTTATTTTGTATAATCAATTAAGCTCTGGTATTTCATGTGAATAAATAAAAACAAAACAAGTCATTGTTTAATAATGTCCTAAAACATTTAAATGAAAACTAGACAATATCAAGTCGAAGTAGTCTTAATAATAGTTTCTAATCATCTTAAATTAAGTTTAATAGCATAAAATACATTGAATCTCCAAGGCTCTTGAAAACGTCGTTGGCTAATAACTCGAAGGTTATCTTCCGACCAAAAACTGTTATTGTGTCGATTCCATTTTTACAAAACTTTGCTTCGCGTGTCCATATAACATTTTTTGTGAAATCGTCGTCATTAGAAACCACACAATACCGCGCTCTTGTTACAAAATCGGCTTCTTTAATATGTTGAACAGGATGAAATTTACAAGTATGCCACTTGTTCTTTTTCAAAATTCTATGTATGCTCATTCTGGATACACATACTTCAGCTTCTGCATCCTTTAGAGAATTACTAGGATGTGTTGTAAAGTAAGCAAGTGCTATTGCCTCCACATTATCACTATCAACAACAGGTTTTGTTCCGGTTGTTTTCGACAAGAATGATCCGAAGGAAATGCAATTTTTTAAAAGATTGCTTAAGATACTCTTGGTAGGTCTTGACCGATTTGGATATTTCTCTGCATATACACGACATGCCCTGTCAATTACTCTATTGCATTCACCATATGTAATGATTAGATTCGAAAAATCTTCGTTATTAAATCCAGATAGCGACATTTTCAAGTATTCAGAAACAGAAGATAAAGAAAACCCTGAATGACACCAGTAAATACCTTACTAATGACAGGTAATATGATTGCAATTTGTTTTTATTTATTTACATAAATTCCCATTTTCCAAAATAACTCTGAAACTAAGACGTTCAGTTATAGGGAACTAAACACACTACCCCTAATTTTGAACGTGGAAAAATTGTAGATTGCTATTTAAAAATAACAAGATATTGATATTTTCTAGATGAAATGTTAACATTGTTTTCTGATCACCCTGTATTATTTTGATTTTCAAACGCAGACCTACATCATAAAACAAAGGAGTTTGATACCAAGTACACCTCGGAGGAAAGTGCTAAAGAAACAGCAATTTTTAGTTTTATTTTTATATAAAATAAAATTCAACAGCTGCAAGAAAATGGAAATTTCGAAAATATTGATTTTGTAAAAGCCATTTCGTACCACTTTAAAGTCTCACAATAGTTAATATATGTATATTTGCAAACAAAAGTATTTACAATAGTTCTAGTTGGTTGTTTAAACTTATTGTAAAATAAAAATAAGGAGGCGTGTGGCCACCACAGGACTATCTTATACGTATGAGCGTTTCAAATTATACAAAATTGTTCTATATTGTTTTAAATAGTTTTATCTTCTTAGAAAAATAAGCTATTTTAAGAATTTTGAAATTTCATTTATACAAAAAATATTCCAAATCCAGCTGTAAATACTTTTATACTCTTAATAAATATATAGAATGCCTAATTTACGACATATTTGCAAAAAATCGCTATTCGATAAAAGTGTTACTTCCTGTCCGAATTTTCAAATTTTGTTTATACAAAAGGTATTGAAAATTAAGTTCTAAATACTCTTATACTCGTAACGTACCTACCTGTCTAAAAAGCATGACTTGCAAAATATTGGCAAAAAAACTGATTTTTGATAAAAGACCTACTTACGGTAAGAATTTCGAAAAACGTTCATAATAAAATCCTTCTCAAATTTAATTTTAGTTGGTACCTACATATGAATTCTTTATAAATTTGTTTAAACGTAGTAGTTGACAAAATATTGGCAAAATTGCATTTTTTACTGAAGTAAGCTACTACTTCCGGTCTGGCGAGTTTACTGAAAATCTAATCAGATCTCAAGAGAGAGATTTACTCGTAAATGCAAAATATGGAATTGATAGCTACAGAGGTTTGACCGCTATTGTGGTCACACACACACACACACACACAGGGAGAGACTTTTACTTTCTTATACGTAGTATAAGGAAGTATTGTGATGATGAAAATTTTCGACCTCGAGATTTTTGCAGATGTCCACGTTTTGAGGTCCCCTGATACCAAAAAAGTGGCTTTTAAAAAATGTCTGTGTGTCTCTCTCTCTCTGTGTGTGTCTGTCTCTCTCTGTGTGTGTGACCACGATAGCGGTCAAACCGCTGTAGATATCAATTCCAAATTTTGTATTTACGTGTATAATCTCCCTCTTGAGATCTGATTAGTTTTTCAGTAAAATCGGTATACGGGAAGAAGCAGTTTACTTCAGCGAAAAAATCGAATTTTGACAATATTTCGTCAACTACTAAGTTTAAACAAATTTATAAAGAATTCATATATACTTTAAATTGAAAAGTTTTTCGAAATTCCTACCGGAAGTAGGTCTTGTACTCTTATCGAAAATCAGTTTTTTGCGAATATTTCGCAAGTCATGCTTTTTAGACAAGTCCGTTACGGGTATAAAAGTATTTAAAACATAATTTTCAATATCTTTTGTATAAAAGAAATTTCAAAATTCAGACCGGAAGTACCACTTTTACTCTTATCGAATAACGATTTTTTGCAAATATGTCGTAAGTTATGCATTCTATATATATTTATCAAGAGTACAAAAGTATTTAGAACTGGTTTTGCAATATTTTTTGTATATATGAAATTTCAAAATTCGGAGCGGAAGTAGCACTTTTACTCTTAGCGAATAGCACTTTTTTGATAATATCTTAATATCTTGTACTTAGAATAGGATTTTGAATAATTTTTGTATAAAAAAATTCTTAAAATTCTATAATTTGAAACGCTCATACGTATAAGAAAGTCGTGTGGTGGCCACACCTCATTTTTTAAAACCAGATCTGCAAAAATCTCGAGGTCGAAAATGTTCATCATCACAATACTTCCTTATACTATGTATAAGAAAGAGAAAGTAATATCTAACAGTAATATGTAATACTGATTTTGCAAAAGCCATTTAGTACTACTTTAAGTTCGGTCAAACAAACCAGGTAGGTTCGGGATACAATTCGACAATACCTTTTTCTGAACCAGGTATCTTGAAACTTATAAGATACAACCCGGCCTCAAAAAGAATACCCAACACTTATTCGGGAGACTACCCTTGCCCTTTTGTAGAGCAGGTAGAACGGTTAGTTTCGAGTTTCGAGAGACAATTAACTTTCTCCGAATGTACGGGGCAGCTGAGCTGGGCGAAACTACAAAGGCGTGCAGATTAATAATAGATGTCTTGTTAAGATTAAATCGGACCTGCACACTTTTATTTTCATTTGTATTATCTCTTTCAAAAGATAGTCTTCCACCAACGTTTTATAATTATGTTTATTCATTTCACCGTGCAGCAATTATAATTTTAGCTGGAGTTGAATACAAATCACGCACTAAAAACTATTGTCCAATATTCTAAACTCTAAACAGAAGACGAAGTCACATATATGAAATAAACATTTATGCATGTGTATGTACTAGGTCAGTGATGGGTAAATTTTACTAGGAGAGGGCCAGAGGAAACAGAAAATTATTTAAAAAAAATACAAAGAAAAACGTTTTTTTTTTTAAATAAATTTCTTATTGAATCTTGACATATTACATACCTCAATAAGGAATTGAAAAAGCATGAAGGATGAATGAAAGTCGTATGTGTTTCTGAAAGTATATCAAAATTTGATTGTAACTGGGATGAGCTGACTCTCATAAGAGAAGTGAGCTACGTTGCCTTTTGTCAATTTGTTTTTGACCATTTATTTTGAAGTTTCATAGTAGAAAACACTTGTTTACCAGCATAAAGTGATGCAAACATAGCAATTATCCTCTGAGAATGTAATTTCAAAATTGTTTTTTCAGAAGTATATATTCCACGATTGTTCGTGATTATTACGGGCAAACCTACTCCTATGATACAGTAAAAATGCACCTACGCCAATTGCTGTACAGGTAGGTTGTTGATGTTGACAGTCATTTGTTCTAAGACAAAATGGGTATTTTACTCGAGATGGATTTGATTGTTTCTTATAACCAATAGAAATTCAAAAATATTTGGATATAACAAATTTAATTTCTCATTAGCTTCGAATTGATCATCTGAATTAATTGGTGATATTTGACGCAATTCATTTTATCATGGGAGTGTGGAATTTTGTACTGCTTACATCAATAATATGATGAGATAGTCAGTTTGTTGTAACTCCTCGGTAATCAGTAGTCTTTACCTAGATCCACCCAAATACTTTACGATATATGCATAAACATGTAGGTATAATAATAATTATTTTTATACATTCCACACTTGATAATATTATGGAAGTATTTGATCTGGTCACTTATTGATTTTCAACACAAGACAAATGTGCTAAATACATACTTATAAAAACCCATCAAATAATTAATTGCTTATTTAATTTTAATTATACTTTTATCATAAATGCAATTGCTTTAGGAACAACATTTTTCAGTGTGTGTCATTAGTAGAGAAATGATGTTAGTCATAATTAATTGTGTTTAATTTATATGCACTACCAATGATTATATATAAATTTAGATTTTCTTATATTCATACTTCAACTATTGGCACACAACCATTTATATAATAAAGACAAGTCTTCATTTACACAGCCAACACCATTTTGCCACTTTCCATTTCCCTGGGTACGCTCAGCGGCTCAGTGCTATCACAGAATAGATAACAATCAGAATATTCTCTTGCGTCCGCAGCAAAGTACGCGCATGATTTGATCTGCGCAATATAGTCCGCCATATTCGAAAGGGAAAACTGTACTTCACTCCAGAGTTGCCAGATGGCGCGATTTGTCGCAAATTTAGCTCCTTTCGAAGAACATGCGCGCCAAAATTTTTGATGAAGTCGCACTGCCATTTATTTAATTGTTGAATTCAATTGTGACTATCAAAGCTTATTTCTTTGTTCATAAGATTTGTTGCAAAACTTTTAATCCTTGATCAGAAATGTTAAGATATAATTCCAGCATTTACAAAACAAAACATGGCAATGAACACAATATCAATGAAATCTATGAATTATGTGAAAATATATGTTAATAAAATAAATAAATCTATTTACTTTCTAAAATTCGTTTGTTTACTTAAATGGCGGGTAGTGGTGCTTTCATTGCGACTTTTTCGAATACGGTTGCGCCATACAAACATAACATCTGGCAACTCTGCTTCACTCTTCACTCCACTCACAACTTCACTGCAGTTGGCGACTCGCGTTTGTACATTGTTCCCAAGTGTTTACGAATTTTGAATAAATTGTTTTGTGAAGTGTTTGTGTGAATGTGTATATAATACTATTCTTATTGTTTGCATATAGTTATTATCCTTAGTTTAGTTTATTTTACGTTTAGTTAATTTTGTATATATTATTTGAACTGTTGCGTGGATTTTTCTACATATAATGACAAAGTTAAAGTAGGAAAGCACATATGTGCTGCTAGAGGTTGCAGAAATTAACAATATCTGTAGCATCAGAGTTTTTTCAGTTTTCCAAAGGATCTTATAAGGTACGTATTTACATATGTATATTATCTTATTCACAAGAAGTCGTCTCAAATATCCTCAATGTGTTTTAAATAGTGATATATCTATATATCTTTTTCTGCAAATATGCGGAATATAAATCGATCCATTATATAAATACAAGTATAACAATATGAATGTTGTATTCTCTATCTCTACAGCAAGGACCTGGGCTGTTGCGAGTGGTCGTGAGGATTTACTTAATAGATTGCAAGACCTTCACAAAAGTTATAAAATATGTGCAGCACATTTTGAAGATAAGCACTTCTTGAATAAACTTCAGAACAGGCTACATCCACATGCAGTGCCGACAATATTTCCATTCCTAGAAGGAACATCACAAGTACTAAAAGAGCACAGTTACAGTCTTTTTAGCTTATGTACTTCCACTTCTACTGAAATGGAAAAGCAAACAGGTAATTTAATGTGTGATGAAAAATATTTATTATTAGATATTATAAAGTTACTTTCGTAGGAAATAATATTTCACTTCCTATGGATGAATTGATGCAACAAGAAACCTGTAAATCAGGTAACGAACAACAAAGTAAACAGAGGAACGTAGTGCAGAATATGTCCAGAAGAAAGAAGTAGGATAATTCCTCATGAAGTGGTTGTGGACACAAAGTACCGAAAACAAGACATTCTTCAACAAAAATTTTCTCGATACATATGTGGGTATTTAATAAAAAAATGTTTATCAGTCCATACCTGTGATACATGTGTGCAGTATTTCAAATTCACATCAGGACCTTGATGATTCTTCTTTATATTGTTATTTTAAGGCATACGAAAATGCTAATCTAGACACCTTCGGGAATTTGAATATGCCAGATGGTAATTTTATTTATTTTATATCAAAATTAGAAGCGATCTTTCAAGAAAATTTTGAAAATGTACTAAGCAAAAATAAAATTATAGAAAACCTAACATATTTATGTAAATCAATTAATTTTGTACATCAGTGTATAAATTTTCCAATGGAATATGTAATAAAGTTATATTTTAGGATTAAATTATTCCATAGCCTTAAAGCTATTAATAGAAATTTTAAACACATTTCTAAAAATAAAATAATTTGGAAATAAATTTATAATACATAAATAAATAAATAAATACATTTTAAACTTTGTTTTTTAAACCTTCCTCCCATTAATACAAATAAAATCATTTATTTTTTTTATTATAAATCAAATATAGTATAATAATGTATTGAAAGCATATGCATTTATAAAAACTTGATCTATGATATATTTAAACATTAATTCGTATTTCATTATGCAGTTTATTAATATGTATTAGGTTTCCATTAAGGGAAAAAGGTCAATCTTTAAGAGATGTGTCGATAATTTTCACAAATTCAAGAAATGTAGAGTTATGGACAAATAAAAGTGGGACAATTTTTTGCCTAATGTGCTGGGATTTTGAAAAATAAACGTCAATAAATGATGTCAGAAACATTGGTTAAGTTATTGTCAAAAAACAAAGCAAGATGGAAATGGACTAACAATAGTTTATTTAAAATCACATTGTCTCTTAAGTATTTTATTTTGTTAATATTTAGCCATTGCACCATTTCGATTTATAACATCTGCTTCTATTCGCGGCATAGAATTAAATAAACTTAAACAGTATTGGTCCGAATTATCGCCCTACTCATTATTAATTGTTTTCAGTAAGTCTTGCACATTTTGTGGTCGAACATTGCTTCTTTGAATAATACGAGCCAATAGTTCATTTAGCCATGTTGCGTTAGCAATTATTCTTGTCTTATCAACAATATTAACGTGTGACATTTTTAGGAAATAATATATCGTTGACAAATAGATGACATTTATGAAGTTGGGAATACTATGTTCTATTCGGTAAAATTTTAAAAGCCAACAGTAACAACTAAAATAAAGCAAAATTTTATATGAGAGTTGTCCCACTTTTTTGTGTCCATAACTGTACATGTTTTCCTTCTTGTTCTTTTGACGTTTAAAGTTACATATAAATACATTTTTCTGCTTTAATCTAAACTTTGTATTTAAAAAGGACATGGAACGCCTAATATTAACTGAATACGGTACTGATATCAATTAGATACTAATTTTTCTTATTTCGGTACTGTCTTTTCCCTTTACAATATGGCGTCAAGGTCACGAAATATGGCTTGAGAAGATCAATTCTGGTTGTTATCTATTCTGTGGTGCTATGTAGTGGCGCATCTTTATGTATTCCTTCAATCAACGCAAGAAAGATGATCCCTGTTTCACTAATATATACTTCTATCAAAGAATTATGTCTATATCCAAATAAGAAATGGTGTCTACTTGTATAACAAGGATAGCATAAGCGAATGCATGTGTTTCCAGTGCGATGCAAGCACGACATACGATTCATGGAATTTATTTGCGGAAGACAAAGACGGAGTGATTACATGCGCTGTATTATTTCATACATTTCTGTTTAGCGTTTTGAGACAGCTTGGCTTTGACATTTCCAGTAGTTTGATTTCGTTTCACAATTTGTTTATTTGATGTAAATTGATTGTATTTATTGAATGTTTTGTACCCACGTTATTTCTCAATAAGTTCTATTATCATTTCTATTTTGGCATATGTTAAATATAGTAGGTACCGTCACATGGGGATTTATGGGACATTTTTCTAGGTTTTTTTCAAATATCTTTAATAGCACACACTATTTTAGTAATTTTTTTTTATTAGGTTAAAGAAGTATGTTTTTGGCATAGATTGACATAGTGAAACATGCAAAAAACGATTTTTTAAAATTTTTTTTTATATTTTTCGAGTGTCCCAAATTACCCAGGGTTTGGGGAAATATGGGACATAAACGATTTTTAACAGAAAACAGTGTAATTTTGCCACATAACCCAAATTCAACGCTTAGAATACCTTTATGGGACATCCATAATTGAAAAAAAAAACAGTTTAAAAAATAATCTATTTCATATACAAATTCCAATTCTTCATATAAAAGCGTTTATTCGAATGGTTGTAACAAAATAAATATAAAATTCTTCTTATAAACTATTAAATAACAAAAATTATCAATTCTATGTAACAATAACAAGAAAAATATCATAAAAAAATACTGATTTATATCATTTAACAGCGAAATCACATTAGTTCACGTCATCGTCGAAGATATGTTTACCACGGCAGATGGCTGGATTTGTCAAAATGAATTCAATTTGTTCCCAATTGACTGTACAAATATCCCTGACATTGGGAAAAACAAACTGATTTTTTTTTCTTTGAAGTTTTTCATGCAGTCTACTTTTAATTTCTGGTCAGTCTTATAATTCTCTAGCACTTGAGCAACATATTTTTTCTCAGTTTGTTTTTTGTTCTGCATTGTAAATAAACTTTATGAGTACAAAGCTATTCTTAGCTATATTATCACAATTATTTTCAGGTCTGATGAATGTCGTACTTTGGCGTCTAGCAATAGGAACGGCGTTAAAACTGGAAGAAGTCCCTTCATTTTGTGTTTCTTCCATTTCTTGGATTTCTCCTTCTTCCATTTCTTGGGTTTCTCCTTCTTCTATTTCTTGGATGGCTTCTTGTTGTGTATTAAAGTCAGAACATTTAACTGACTGTCCAGGTTCAACATTGATTTTCTTTTTTCGTTTGAGCGTGTGTTTCTCTTCTTTTCCAATTCGTGTTTCTATTATTTCAATAAATGATTGGGTTAACGCGTTATTATCGATGGGGTCGTCTGGTTTACCCAAAACCTTATTTAGCACTCTCGTCGTATCAACCGGAATGATTGAAGTTGCTGCAAAGCCAGATTTTATGTTAACCGATAAACTTGACCTCAACATCACTAATAACTCTTTGAGCAGGCTCGGAAAGGTGGCTTTTGGGACAGTGCCTCTGTGCTTCAATTTCCACTTCATTAAAATCTTACGCCATGCTATTTTCATAGGTCTGAACACGGCGACATCTAAGGGTTGGCACAGGTGAGTGCTGTTTGGCGGCAACAACACAAACAAGATATTATTTGCCTCACACGTTTGTATAATACGAACTGACATGTGGCTACTTAAATTGTCACCAATAAGCACTTTCACGCCTTCTTTTCGCCTTAGAAAAGGCAGTGCTATTTTATCAAACCAGTCTTCGAAAAGGACAGAATCAAACCACCCACTAGTTGACCGATTGTATACTGTGCCTTCCGGTCCATTTAGAATCCATTCTGGGTACAAATTCACAGCCTTATAGACAACGTAGGGTGGTAACAGCACCCCATCACCACTCGTTGCGAACATTACTGAGGTAGAACTTTTTGAACTATCTAGTATACGCGAGGCGCGTTTACTGCCTCTCCTGACAAATACCCGTTCTTTACCGGGATCATCCGTCAAATTGGACTCATCGTAATTTATTATATTTTCTGGGGGAACCCCCTCAAGTGTTACTTGGAGATTATTGAAATATCTCTGCAGCACCTCAATTGAAAAATCCGCGCGAGCCCGCTTTATGTTTTCAGAAAATCTGATTGAGAGCTCTTGATTTCTTGCTAAAAAATATTTTACCCAATCTGATCCCGGTAAATTGTTTGGAAATATTGTTTGACCACCTTTATTATTCAGATAATGTTGGACAAACACCTTTAAGTCGTTTTCGGTAAAAGGATATCCAAAATTCGCCGCCGTGGTCAAAGCATTTGTAATTTGAAGTTCTTCACCTGGGTTTAAAACTGGTGGTCTTCCTAGTTTGTCCCCATTCATGCCATGGTATTTTCTGAATATCGTGTTCCGTGGGACATTAAATTGCTCTGATGCTTGCCGCAGAGACATATCATTTACAATAACAGCTTCCAGCTGGTCTTCTGAATACTGTCTACGCAGGGGTGCCCCCAGCTTTCTTTTATATTGGCGTGGCATCTGTCCCAAATTACCCAGAAAATTACATTATTTCATTAAATTAAACATTTTGTCAAACAGCAACAATATATGGCAAAACAAATTAATGCATTTTAAATGTAAGGTTATAAACAAATATTAGTTTCATTGAAGCACCATTCTAACTTTAACCGTTACGTCATACCAGAGGAGACTATTTGAGCAACAAAAATTTGTATAAAACTTACCTCAACTTTGTGATTTTTTTTCAAAAGATTCAGCTACTTTAGTAGCACTTTCTTCGCGCTCTGTCAAACCTAGGGAATTTTTTTCAGTCAAAAATCTTGTTGGTTGCACTTATGGCGGTAAATACAAACTAAATTTGTCATTTTGTCCCATATTACCCCTGGTGTCCCATAAATCCCCATATGACGGTACATTAAAATACTATTGAGTTTATATCACACATTTTAATTAATGATGAAGTTGATTATCTAATTATACATAACCTAGAATTAGATCGATCAATCTAACCGGAAAACGTAGTTTGTTATTGTAATTTCCATGTTCATTTTATAGTTTACAGCATTTATCATGATGGCGAAGTATTGATTTGAAACATACAATATTAATAAATGACGCAGGGATCATCTTTGCTGAATTCAAGTGTATATGTCCAGTATTTTATTTGCAGACACCAAACAAATGTCCTTTAAAACTCTGCTCGTTATACCATCACCAGCAACCAGCAACGTCGCTTTTTATGAACAATCGGTTGAATGTTGTTGTGAAAAACTTAATATAAAGGCATACTCTAGCTTGATAAGTCTAAAATTGTGTGTATGTATTACCTTGAGATATGCTGATAGGATGTTACTTGTTGAAACTCATGTTAAAATAAATAATAACGTCAAACTAGTTTCAAATAATTTTTATTGTTCACCATACAAACAAATATATCGTAAATATAAAATTAACAAGTTACATAAATATAATTACTTGTAATGAAATTTATAAATGTGTAATACAAATTTACAGTATGTGCCCCCGTGAGTAGCCATCAGTTATAACGTCCGCGGCCTGTCATATAGATGACGGTCCCTCAATCACGACGACGACAGCTGCCACACTCCTAGGAAGAGGGATGTGTCCTTGTTTCATACGGAGGGTCACATAGAAAACAAAAAGAGCAATCTATAGAAAGGGCATATAAAAAAAATTAAAATAGAATGGTAACAAATTTATAATATATCTTTGGTATTTCATATTCCATTCAATCAAGTTTTAAGCTTAATGCCAAAATGATTTACCATCTTTATCAGGGACATTGGGAAAACAGACTATGAAAATTTGACTCCATCAGAAATTATGGAAAAACATTTTACTCTCAATTTATGAATTGGAGAATGAAAGTTTGCAGCTTTTCCAAAAACATTTTAATTATTTATTTTGATGAGTTACCTAAAAAATTCAAATCCGCATCTTTATGGAGATATTATTCAATGTTGAAATCTACCTTATCCATTAACATTAAACAGGCGTTATTAAAAAGAAAATCTCAAGGAGATAAACCCAGAAAATCCCAAGCATTTTCTACAAATGAAATAAAACAATTTCTCACAGAAGCCCAAGACGTTAAGTACGAGGGCGTATTTTATGTTACCTACCTAGCCATGAAACAAAAGAGTGACGATGTCAAACAAATTATTGAAAAATTGCTGTCACTGTTAGAAGTACATGTGCTAAGTTGTGTTTAGTTTATGCTGTGTATAGAGATTTGTGACGGTACATTTCTCGATAAAATGAGTGAAACTAAAGTTGAACATCGTAGCGTAATAAAGTTCCTGACAAAGGAAGGCAATAGTCCAAAAGCAATTCATGAAAGAATGGTTGCTGTATATGGGGAAGATACACCATCTTATTTCCAAGTAAAATATTGGTCTAAACTCTTTCGATGGGGCCGAGGGTCAATCAATGATGACCCAAAGTCCGGACGACCCGTTGAAGCTCGAACTGAAAACATTGTGCGAAAAGTCGAGAAATTGGTACCGAAAGATCGGCGTGTAAAGATCTCTGTCATTGCCAATGAAGTCTGTATATCCGAAACAAGTGTTCTCAAAATTTTGCATGACGATTTGGGTATGAGGAAGGTGTCTGCACGGTGGATACCCAGATTGCTTACACCTGAACAAAAACTGTGCAGAAAAGAAGTTTCTCAAGAAAATTTTGTCAAGTTGGAGAGGAACAAAACATTTTTATCTCGAATTATTACCGGGGATGAGACTTGGGTATATTACTGGGACCCTCCTACTAAACAAGAATCCATGCAGTGGGTTCATAAGGGCTCTCCACCACCAAAAAAGGCCAAGACACAATTTTCTGGAAAAAAACTGATGGCAACTGTTTTCTGGGATGCTGAAGGAGTTTTGCTTATTGAATATATGCCGAGAGGGTCTACCATAAATGGAGAGGCCTACGGAAACACAATTAATAATTTAAAAACTGCTCTGGAGGAAAAACGCCCGCATTCTTATCCACAAAAAAACTTGTTGCTGCACGACAATTGTCGCGTTCATAAGGCAAACAAAGTTTATAGAGTTAAGGAATCCACCTTATAGCCCCGACCTAGCTCCGTCAGACTTCTTCTTATTCAAAAATTTAAAAAAGCATCTCAGAGGAAAGCGTTTTGTTTCTGATGAAGAACTCAAAGAAGTCGTTGAAGAATATTTTGCGGGGTTACCGAAGCAATTTTTTTCTGAGGGCAACTGGAAAAAAGATGGAATAAGTGTATTAGTGTTGAAGGGAGTTATGTAGAAAAATAACTTTTTTTTTGTTCTCTTATGTGCTTTTTTCATGGCTAGGTAGATAACATAAAAATACGCCCTTGTATTTATTGTCCATAGTAACTAAATCTTAGTTTTTTAATATTAAAATGCACATGAAAAAAAGGTTGTTCTTTTAATAGGTGCATGTATCTTTGGCATCCTGGGAGCTTGCAGACCGAATGAACACCACAAAGTAGAATTAAAATTGATGTAAATGATTTTATATCAACTATGTTGGTTACAATTAAAGATACAAAAACAAAAATAACAAGAAAATTTACAGTTATAGGAAAATATTATGAAATTTGCAAAAAGTACACGAATCTTCGTCTAATAAACTGTGTAACCCCCGTCTTTTTTTATTAATTACATAAACGAAATATGCACCGCACAAAACGTAGGAATAAATAGATTTGGAAAAATGAGGAGGAAAAACTGCTACGTACTTGAATCTTCCAAATGCAAATTTATATACCGGACATAGCTTTCGCCGCGATGCTGGCTGGTACTGACATCAATTCACTGAAACGACACGGAGGATGAAAACCACGGCAGTAGCCGAAAACTATATTGATGAATCAATTCAAAATAAAGCCAATGTAGCCAATAATTTTCAATTCGATTGAATATAACCTCAGCAACAAACAATTCAATAAATATTGCTCCATCATCTCCAGTATCAACAATGGCATCCACAAATATTATACCAAAAGTGTCACAATTACATTTTAATAATTGTACTATACAAAACATAATTATTAATCCAAAAGAATAGATATATTTCTTTTTTTTTGTTAAATCTCAATAAATGTTATTATCAATTAAATAAATGTTCAAACAATAGTGTTTCTACTTTCTATAAAATTATTTCTTTCGTTGTTCAGTTACAGTTACAGTTAATGTATTGCGTTTGTTTAGTATGCAACTTTTCGCTAGTTAAAATTGTAACTACCCAGGACTCACCACGAGGAGGTAGTTGCATGTCGAGCCCCACCCGTGCCCACCCATCCACCCTACCATGATGGCACGTTTTTAAGCTTTAAATTGCTTTTTGGTATTACAAATAGGACACGCTTTTTTATTTATATATTTATTTTCGTTTTTACATGAGCAGCCGGCATTATACCAAGAGCTATTGCTTTAATTTGCAATGAAAGTACAAATTCTTGTGTTCACCTAGGAAGAAAACTCACAAATGAAGTAGGAACTAGATCAGAAAAAAAGGAAATGCTGAATTGACTTATGAATATAAAGTCGATCATTTTATGTATTTATTAATAACACTTCCAACATTACAGGACGCGGACTGGCTGGACTTAAAAAAAAGAATTGCCTGGAACGACGCTTTTGCCTAGTACGTGGCCATTGATTATGTATATATATATATATATATATATAGTGCTTGCTCGTGTTGACAAAATGCAGAAGAATTGCAAATGCAATCAGCAAGAAGTAAACAAGTTACGAATGTATACATTTATTGAACAATACATTTTGTATTAGACTTTCTGAACGTGCTAGTGTTGTTTTTACATACCGCTTTTCTAAATCATCCAATTAAATACTAACAGTTCATTATAACCAATGTAATTTCAGATGTATAGTAATTATTTAATTTTATACCTTCCAGAAAGAAAACGTGCAACTACAAAAGAAAGTCAAATTGTTGGGACAAGAACTACAAAAATCTAAGGATGATTTGAACCAGATCAGAATAGAAGCCCAGAAGATATTAAGTATTACAAATCATGTGCCGTAAGATTTATTTGTTAAGATTAAAGATTGTCTATTTAATTGCTAATGTTAAGTATAATGCATTTTTGTTGTACATGATGATCGTATCTGCTTCAAAGAAATAAATTGTATTAAATAAGCTTTAGTCGTTAATAAAATTGTAGTATTTTGCAAGAAAGAAATTTTTTGTTGGCTTTATTCACTTACCATAGCTTATAATATAATAAACAAGAAGAATGAGTGTGCTTAAAACCACACAGCAGAAGTGTAAACTTCATCAAGGCGAGGTTAATAATACGAAATAGACGCGTATAATATTTCAGTAACGTATTAAATAAAACGTATTCGCACATTTATTACATTTACACATGTACACACGCGTATAATATTTAGTAAAGAATTGCAAATGCAATCAGCAAGAAGTAAACAAGTTACGAATGTATACATGTATTGAACAATACATTTTGTATTAGACTTTCTGAACGTGCTAGTGTTGTTTTTACATACCGCTTTTCTAAATCATCCAATTAAATACTAACAGTTCATTATAACCAATGTAATTTCAGATGTATAGTAATTATTTAATTTTATACCTTCCAGAAAGAAAACGTGCAACTACAAAAGAAAGTCAAATTGTTGGGACAAGAACTACAAAAATCTAAGGATGATTTGAACCAGATCAGAATAGAAGCCCAGAAGATATTAAGTATTACAAATCATGTGCCGTAAGATTTATTTGTTAAGATTAAAGATTGTCTATTTAATTGCTAATGTTAAGTATAATGCATTTTTGTTGTACATGATGATCGTATCTGCTTCAAAGAAATAAATTGTATAAATAAGCTTTAGTCGTTAATAAAATTGTAGTATTTTGCAAGAAAGAAATTTTTTGTTGGCTTTATTCACTTACCATAGCTTATAATATAATAAACAAGAAGAATGAGTGTGCTTAAAACCACACAGCAGAAGTGTAAACTTCATCAAGGCGAGGTTAATAATACGAAATAGACGCGTATAATATTTCAGTAACGTATTAAATAAAACGTATTCGCACATTTATTACATTTACACATGTACACACGCGTATAATATTTAGTAAAGAATTGCAAATGCAATCAGCAAGAAGTAAACAAGTTACGAATGTATACATTTATTGAACAATACATTTTGTATTAGACTTTCTGAACGTGCTAGTGTTGTTTTTACATAACGCTTTTCTAAATCATCCAATTAAATACTAACAGTTCATAACCAATTTAATGTCAGATGTATAGTAATTTTATACCTTCCAGAAGGACAATAACACACAGCTAAGAAAGATTAGGGAGCTGGAGGGTAAAATAGAAAAAATGAACTTAGAAAATGAAAGCAGAAACAGAGAGATCAGCACAGCGGCAAAGTTGATTTTGCAGCATGTCAATAAAGGTATTGAAATATTTGATATAAAAATTATAAATAAATACTTACATAATTAAATAAAGCTTTATTACGCTTTACTTTTTTCGCCGCACTTATTTTGCTTTTCAAATGTTACGTGTCGTTCAGATACTCAGTTATGACCGGCATAGTGTGCCTTCTTCTTCTTAGGTGTTTACGTGTTAAGCTAGTAGCTTTTTACACTTTTTCTGATTATGGATTGTCGGATTAATGTAGTGTTTGTGCTAAATTAGCTTATTGACGTCAGATAATTTGCGAGTTTGGGGCGTTTGTATTTCCAGAAGTTATGGGGGTCATATTTCAGGGTTACCTGCCCATAAAAACAGGCAGAAACTAATATTTTACCTAGCCTCATTAAAATCATTTTATCTATATACAGTCGAACCTCTATATATATATATAATCATCCAATTAAATACTAACAGTTCATTATAACCAATTTAATTTCAGATGTATAGTAATTATTTAATTTTATACCTTCCAGAAAGAAAACGAGAAACTCCATAAGAGAGTAAAATGCTTAGGTGAAGAATTAAAAAAATCCAAGGAAGATTTAAATGAAATACGGACAGGGGCCGAGAAGATCTTGAGTGTTATAAATAAAGGCAAATGAAAACAAAACTTTGAGATTTTAATTATACTTAAATTAAATTAATAACATTTTATACCTTCCAGAAAGAAAACGACAAAATCCGTAAGAGAATAAAACTCTTAGAAAACAAATTAAAAAAATCTAAAGAAGAATTGAACGAAATAGGGATAGAGGCAGAGAGGATATTGAGACTTGTAAATAAAGGTATTGAAATATTTGATATAAAAATTATAAATAAATACTTACATAATTAAATAAAGCTTTATTACGCTTTACTTTTTTGCCGCACTTATTTTGCTTTTCAAATGTTACGTGTCGTTCAGATACTCAGTTATGACCGGCATAGTGTGCCTTCTTCTTCTTAGGTGTTTACGTGTTAAGCTAGTAGCTTTTTACACTTTTTCTGATTATGGATTGTCGGATTAATGTAGTGTTTGTGCTAAATTAGCTTATTGACGTCAGATAATTTGCCAGTTTGGGGCGTTTGTATTTCCAGAAGTTATGGGGGTCATATTTCAGGGTTACCTGCCCATAAAAACAGGAAGAAACTAATATTTTACCTAGCCTCATTAAAATCATTTTATCTATATACAGTCGAACCTCTATATATATATATAATCATCCAATTAAATACTAACAGTTCATTATAACCAATTTAATTTCAGATGTATAGTAATTATTTAATTTTATACCTTCCAGAAAGAAAACGTGCAACTCCATAAGAAAGTAAAATTCTTAGGACAAGAATTACAAAAATCGAAGGATGATTTGAATGAGATACAGACAGAGGCCGAGAAGATATTAAGTATTACAAATAAATGCAAATGAAAACGTAACACATTTCTATAAATACATCCATTTCTGTTATTCACGAATTAAAGATGAAATAAATTGTGTTATTTAGTTTTAAATGTTTGGGGCGTTTGTATTTCCAGAAGTTATGGGGGTCATATTTCAGGGTTACCTGCCCATAAAAACAGGCAGAAACTAATATTTTACCTAGCCTCATTAAAATCATTTTATCTATATACAGTCGAACCTCTATATATATATATATTTCTCATTGTTATAATAATAAAAATATATTAATTAAATTAATGTTTTCTGTAGTTTCATTGTTTTGTCTCTATTTTTTACAGTTGTGGTTTTGACATTATATGTATATCTATGTAAACTTTTTAATATTTTTGAAAAAGACTTAATAAAAGTCGAAACGTTAAAGAAACTTTGTTGTTTTAATCCAATTCGTAATTTTTAATTGAGGCCGCTACACCAAGAAAAGTTGTTTAAAACAAAGAAATTCTCAATGGGTTTCTTTTAAATAGTAAATATATATATATATATATATAATCATCCAATTAAATACTAACAGTTCATTACCAATTTAATTTCAGATGTATAGTAATTTTATACCTTCCAGAAGGACAACAACACCCAGCTAAGAAAAATTAGGGAGCTAGAGGGTAAATTAGAAAAAATGAACGAAGAAAATGAAACCAATTTAATTTCAGATGTATAGTAATTATTTAATTTTATACCTTCCAGAAAGAAAACGACAAAATCCGTAAGAGAATAAAACTCTTAGAAGACAAATCAAAAAAATCTAAAGAAGAATTGAACGAAATAGGGATAGAGGCAGAGAGGATATTGAGACTTGTAAATAAAGGTATTGAAATATTTGATATAAAAATTATAAATAAATACTTACATAATTAAATAAAGCTTTATTACGCTTTACTTTTTTCGCCGCACTTATTTTGCTTTTCAAATGTTACGTGTCGTTCAGATACTCAGTTATGACCGGCATAGTGTGCCTTCTTCTTCTTAGGTGTTTACGTGTTAAGCTAGTAGCTTTTTACACTTTTTCTGATTATGGATTGTCGGATTAATGTAGTGTTTGTGCTAAATTAGCTTATTGACGTCAGATAATTTGCCAGTTTGGGGCGTTTGTATTTCCAGAAGTTATGGGGGTCATATTTCAGGGTTACCTGCCCATAAAAACAGGCAGAAACTAATATTTTACCTAGCCTCATTAAAATCATTTTATCTATATATAAGGTCAAAAAATTTAAATTAATTATCATATACAGCACATGGACGTCTCGGTGCATATATACGCTGGTATTACCAGCAATACTTCCATCTGTATGTATATCAGTACGAATTAAAGGACTCGAAGCCGGACCCCGCAGTAGCGTAACTGGCAACGCACCTGACTAGTAATTAGGAGATTGCGGGTTCGAATCCTGGGCTGGTGGGTAATTTTTAAAAATATTAGAAATTATTCGTTGGACATATACGGTCGATCGGTAAAACAATTCGCGTATATACTTTCCAAGTTGTTTTGCATTTTACTTTTTCGCCATTTGTATTTGCCTACTATGGCTTTTAGCTTGTGCAAGTTATATGTTTGTGTTCATCATTCATTGTTTTACTTTAATCAATTGTTGTATTTTGTTTTTCATTGCTTTTATCTGCTTTTATCATAAAGTTATATTTCACTATTTGGCAGCTTATAAGATACCTAAGTAATAGTGGTGTTTTATTGTTGTGTATCGTCATGTCATAACAACAATAAAAGCATGAAAATGCGTATGTTTCCAAAGGATGCAAATGTAGCAAGAAGTAAACAAGTTACGAATGTATACATTTATTGAACAATACATTTTGTATTAGACTTTCTGAACGTGTTAGTGTTGTTTTTACATAACGCTTTTCTAAATCATCCAATTAAATACTAACAGTTCATAACCAATTTAATGTCAGATGTATAGTAATTTTATACCTTCCAGAAGGACAATAACACACAGCTAAGAAAGATTAGGGAGCTGGAGGGTAAAATAGAAAAAATGAACTTAGAAAATGAAAGCAGAAACAGAGAGATCAGCACAGCGGCAAAGTTGATTTTGCAGCATGTCAATAAAGGTATTGAAATATTTGATATAAAAATTATAAATAAATACTTACATAATTAAATAAAGCTTTATTACGCTTTACTTTTTTCGCCGCACTTATTTTGCTTTTCAAATGTTACGTGTCGTTCAGATACTCAGTTATGACCGGCATAGTGTGCCTTCTTCTTCTTAGGTGTTTACGTGTTAAGCTAGTAGCTTTTTACACTTTTTCTGATTATGGATTGTCGGATTAATGTAGTGTTTGTGCTAAATTAGCTTATTGACGTCAGATAATTTGCCAGTTTGGGGCGTTTGTATTTCCAGAAGTTATGGGGGTCATATTTCAGGGTTACCTGCCCATAAAAACAGGCAGAAACTAATATTTTACCTAGCCTCATTAAAATCATTTTATCTATATACAGTCGAACCTCTATATATATATATAATCATCCAATTAAATACTAACAGTTCATTATAACCAATTTAATTTCAGATGTATAGTAATTATTTAATTTTATACCTTCCAGAAAGAAAACGTGCAACTCCATAAGAAAGTAAAATTCTTAGGACAAGAATTACAAAAATCGAAGGATGATTTGAATGAGATACAGACAGAGGCCGAGAAGATATTAAGTATTACAAATAAATGCAAATGAAAACGTAACACATTTCTATAAATACATCCATTTCTGTTATTCACGAATTAAAGATGAAATAAATTGTGTTATTTAGTTTTAAATGTTTGGGGCGTTTGTATTTCCAGAAGTTATGGGGGTCATATTTCAGGGTTACCTGCCCATAAAAACAGGCAGAAACTAGTATTTTACCTAGCCTCATTAAAATCATTTTATCTATATACAGTCGAACCTCTCTATATATATATATATATAATCATCCAATTAAATACTAACAGTTCATTACCAATTTAATTTCAGATGTATAGTAATTTTATACCTTCCAGAAGGACAACAACGCCCAGCTAAGAAAAATTAGGGATCTAGAGGGTAAATTAGAAAAAATGAACGAAGAAAATGAAACCAATTTAATTTCAGATGTATAGTAATTATTTAATTTTATACCTTCCAGAAAGAAAACGACAAACTCCGTAAGAGAATAAAACTCTTAGAAGACAAATCAAAAAAATCTAAAGAAGAATTGAACGAAATAGGGATAGAGGCAGAGAGGATATTGAGACTTGTAAATAAAGGTATTGAAATATTTGATATAAAAATTATAAATAAATACTTACATAATTAAATAAAGCTTTATTACGCTTTACTTTTTTCGCCGCACTTATTTTGCTTTTCAAATGTTACGTGTCGTTCAGATACTCAGTTATGACCGGCATAGTGTGCCTTCTTCTTCTTAGGTGTTTACGTGTTAAGCTAGTAGCTTTTTACACTTTTTCTGATTATGGATTGTCGGATTAATGTAGTGTTTGTGCTAAATTAGCTTATTGACGTCAGATAATTTGCCAGTTTGGGGCGTTTGTATTTCCAGAAGTTATGGGGGTCATATTTCAGGGTTACCTGCCCATAAAAACAGGCAGAAACTAATATTTCACCTAGCCTCATTAAAATCATTTTATCTATATACAGTCGAACCTCTATATATATATATATATATATATATATATATATATATATATATATATATATAATCATCCAATTAAATACTAACAGTTCATTACCAATTTAATTTCAGATGTATAGTAATTATTTAATTTTATACCTTCCAGAAAGAAAACGACAAACTCCGTAAGAGAATAAAACTCTTAGAAGACAAATCAAAAAAATCTAAAGAAGAATTGAACGAAATAGGGATAGAGGCAGAGAGGATATTGAGACTTGTAAATAAAGGTATTGAAATATTTGATATAAAAATTATAAATAAATACTTACATAATTAAATAAAGCTTTATTACGCTTTACTTTTTTCGCCGCACTTATTTTGCTTTTCAAATGTTACGTGTCGTTCAGATACTCAGTTATGACCGGCATAGTGTGCCTTCTTCTTCTTAGGTGTTTACGTGTTAAGCTAGTAGCTTTTTACACTTTTTCTGATTATGGATTGTCGGATTAATGTAGTGTTGTGCTAAATTAGCTTATTGACGTCAGATAATTTGCCAGTTTGGGGCGTTTGTGTTTCCAGAAGTTATGGGGGTCATATTTCAGGGTTACCTGCCCATAAAAACAGGCAGAAACTAATATTTTACCTAGCCTCATTAAAATCATTTTATCTATATACAGTCGAACCTCTATATATATATATAATCATCCAATTAAATACTAACAGTTCATTATAACCAATTTAATTTCAGATGTATAGTAATTATTCAATTTTATACCTTCCAGAAAGAAAACGAGAAACTCCATAAAAGAGTAAAATGCTTAGGTGAAGAATTAAAAAAATCCAAGGAAGATTTAAATGAAATACGGACAGGGGCCGAGAAGATCTTGAGTGTTATAAATAAAGGCAAATGAAAACAAAACTTTGAGATTTTAATTATACTTAAATTAAATTAATAACATTTTATACCTTCCAGAAAGAAAACGACAAAATCCGTAAGAGAATAAAACTCTTAGAAAACAAATTAAAAAAATCTAAAGAAGAATTGAACGAAATAGGGATAGAGGCAGAGAGGATATTGAGACTTGTAAATAAAGGTATTGAAATATTTGATATAAAAATTATAAATAAATACTTACATAATTAAATAAAGCTTTATTACGCTTTACTTTTTTGCCGCACTTATTTTGCTTTTCAAATGTTACGTGTCGTTCAAATACTCAGTTATGACCGGCATAGTGTGCCTTCTTCTTCTTAGGTGTTTACGTGTTAAGCTAGTAGCTTTTTACACTTTTTCTGATTATGGATTGTCGGATTAATGTAGTGTTTGTGCTAAATTAGCTTATTGACGTCAGATAATTTGCCAGTTTGGGGCGTTTGTATTTCCAGAAGTTATGGGGGTCATATTTCAGGGTTACCTGCCCATAAAAACAGGCAGGAACTAATATTTTACCTAGCCTCATTAAAATCATTTTATCTATATATAAGGTCAAAAAATTTAAATTAATTATCATATACAGCACATGGACGTCTCGGTGCATATATACGCTGGTATTACCAGCAATACTTCCATCTGTATGTATATCAGTACGAATTAAAGGACTCGAAGCCGGACCCCGCAGTAGCGTAACTGGCAACGCACCTGACTAGTAATTAGGTGATTCCGGGTTCGAATCCTGGGCTGGTGGGTAATTTTTAAAAATATTAGAAATTATTCGTTGGACATATACGGTCGATCGGTAAAACAATTCGCGTATATACTTTCCAAGTTGTTTTGCATTTTACTTTTTCGCCATTTGTATTTGCCTACTATGGCTTTTAGCTTGTGCAAGTTATATGTTTGTGTTCATCATTCATTGTTTTACTTTAATCAATTGTTGTATTTTGTTTTTCATTGCTTTTATCTGCTTTTATCATAAAGTTATATTTCACTATTTGGCAGCTTATAAGATACCTAAGTAATAGTGGTGTTTTATTGTTGTGTATCGTCATGTCATAACAACAATAAAAGCATGAAAATGCGTATGTTTCCAAAGGATGCAAATGTAGCAAGAAGTAAACAAGTTACGAATGTATACATTTATTGAACAATACATTTTGTATTAGACTTTCTGAACGTGCTAGTGTTGTTTTTACATAACGGTTTTCTAAATCATCCAATTAAATACTAACAGTTCATAACCAATTTAATGTCAGATGTATAGTAATTTTATACCTTCCAGAAGCAGAATAACTCACTCAAAGAAAAAATTAAAGAACTCGAAGGGAATTTACAAAAATTAAAGGAGGACCAAGAGAAGAGATATATTGAAATTAGCACAGCGGCCAAGGTAATCTTGGAGAATGTGAATAAAGGTATTGAAATATTTGATATAAAAATTATAAATAAATACTTACATAATTAAATAAAGCTTTATTACGCTTTACTTTTTTCGCCGCACTTATTTTGCTTTTCAAATGTTACGTGTCGTTCAGATACTCAGTTATGACCGGCATAGTGTGCCTTCTTCTTCTTAGGTGTTTACGTGTTAAGCTAGTAGCTTTTTACACTTTTTCTGATTATGGATTGTCGGATTAATGTAGTGTTGTGCTAAATTAGCTTATTGACGTCAGATAATTTGCCAGTTTGGGGCGTTTGTGTTTCCAGAAGTTATGGGGGTCATATTTCAGGGTTACCTGCCCATAAAAACAGGCAGAAACTAATATTTTACCTAGCCTCATTAAAATCATTTTATCTATATACAGTCGAACCTCTATATATATATATAATCATCCAATTAAATACTAACAGTTCATTATAACCAATTTAATTTCAGATGTATAGTAATTATTTAATTTTATACCTTCCAGAAAGAAAACGAGAAACTCCATAAAAGAGTAAAATGCTTAGGTGAAGAATTAAAAAAATCCAAGGAAGATTTAAATGAAATACGGACAGGGGCCGAGAAGATCTTGAGTGTTATAAATAAAGGCAAATGAAAACAAAACTTTGAGATTTTAATTATACTTAAATTAAATTAATAACATTTTATACCTTCCAGAAAGAAAACGACAAAATCCGTAAGAGAATAAAACTCTTAGAAAACAAATTAAAAAAATCTAAAGAAGAATTGAACGAAATAGGGATAGAGGCAGAGAGGATATTGAGACTTGTAAATAAAGGTATTGAAATATTTGATATAAAAATTATAAATAAATACTTACATAATTAAATAAAGCTTTATTACGCTTTACTTTTTTGCCGCACTTATTTTGCTTTTCAAATGTTACGTGTCGTTCAAATACTCAGTTATGACCGGCATAGTGTGCCTTCTTCTTCTTAGGTGTTTACGTGTTAAGCTAGTAGCTTTTTACACTTTTTCTGATTATGGATTGTCGGATTAATGTAGTGTTTGTGCTAAATTAGCTTATTGACGTCAGATAATTTGCCAGTTTGGGGCGTTTGTATTTCCAGAAGTTATGGGGGTCATATTTCAGGGTTACCTGCCCATAAAAACAGGCAGAAACTAATATTTTACCTAGCCTCATTAAAATCATTTTATCTATATACAGTCGAACCTCTATATATATATATAATCATCCAATTAAATACTAACAGTTCATTATAACCAATTTAATTTCAGATGTATAGTAATTATTTAATTTTATACCTTCCAGAAAGAAAACGAGAAACTCCATAAAAGAGTAAAATGCTTAGGTGAAGAATTAAAAAAATCCAAGGAAGATTTAAATGAAATACGGACAGGGGCCGAGAAGATCTTGAGTGTTATAAATAAAGGCAAATGAAAACAAAACTTTGAGATTTTAATTATACTTAAATTAAATTAATAACATTTTATACCTTCCAGAAAGAAAACGACAAAATCCGTAAGAGAATAAAACTCTTAGAAAACAAATTAAAAAAATCTAAAGAAGAATTGAACGAAATAGGGATAGAGGCAGAGAGGATATTGAGACTTGTAAATAAAGGTATTGAAATATTTGATATAAAAATTATAAATAAATACTTACATAATTAAATAAAGCTTTATTACGCTTTACTTTTTTGCCGCACTTATTTTGCTTTTCAAATGTTACGTGTCGTTCAAATACTCAGTTATGACCGGCATAGTGTGCCTTCTTCTTCTTAGGTGTTTACGTGTTAAGCCAGTAGCTTTTTACACTTTTTCTGATTATGGATTGTCGGATTAATGTAGTGTTTGTGCTAAATTAGCTTATTGACGTCAGATAATTTGCCAGTTTGGGGCGTTTGTATTTCCAGAAGTTATGGGGGTCATATTTCAGGGTTACCTGCCCATAAAAACAGGCAGAAACTAATATTTTACCTAGCCTCATTAAAATCATTTTATCTATATATAAGGTCAAAAAATTTAAATTAATTATCATATACAGCACATGGACGTCTCGGTGCATATATACGCTGGTATTACCAGCAATACTTCCATCTGTATGTATATCAGTACGAATTAAAGGACTCGAAGCCGGACCCCGCAGTAGCGTAACTGGCAACGCACCTGACTAGTAATTAGGTGATTCCGGGTTCGAATCCTGGGCTGGTGGGTAATTTTTAAAAATATTAGAAATTATTCGTTGGACATATACGGTCGATCGGTAAAACAATTCGCGTATATACTTTCCAAGTTGTTTTGCATTTTACTTTTTCGCCATTTGTATTTGCCTACTATGGCTTTTAGCTTGTGCAAGTTATATGTTTGTGTTCATCATTCATTGTTTTACTTTAATCAATTGTTGTATTTTGTTTTTCATTGCTTTTATCTGCTTTTATCATAAAGTTATATTTCACTATTTGGCAGCTTATAAGATACCTAAGTAATAGTGGTGTTTTATTGTTGTGTATCGTCATGTCATAACAACAATAAAAGCATGAAAATGCGTATGTTTCCAAAGGATGCAAATGTAGCAAGAAGTAAACAAGTTACGAATGTATACATTTATTGAACAATACATTTTGTATTAGACTTTCTGAACGTGCTAGTGTTGTTTTTACATAACGGTTTTCTAAATCATCCAATTAAATACTAACAGTTCATAACCAATTTAATGTCAGATGTATAGTAATTTTATACCTTCCAGAAGCAGAATAACTCACTCAAAGAAAAAATTAAAGAACTCGAAGGGAATTTACAAAAATTAAAGGAGGACCAAGAGAAGAGATATATTGAAATTAGCACAGCGGCCAAGGTAATCTTGGAGAATGTGAATAAAGGTATTGAAATATTTGATATAAAAATTATAAATAAATACTTACATAATTAAATAAAGCTTTATTACGCTTTACTTTTTTCGCCGCACTTATTTTGCTTTTCAAATGTTACGTGTCGTTCAGATACTCAGTTATGACCGGCATAGTGTGCCTTCTTCTTCTTAGGTGTTTACGTGTTAAGCTAGTAGCTTTTTACACTTTTTCTGATTATGGATTGTCGGATTAATGTAGTGTTGTGCTAAATTAGCTTATTGACGTCAGATAATTTGCCAGTTTGGGGCGTTTGTGTTTCCAGAAGTTATGGGGGTCATATTTCAGGGTTACCTGCCCATAAAAACAGGCAGAAACTAATATTTTACCTAGCCTCATTAAAATCATTTTATCTATATACAGTCGAACCTCTATATATATATATAATCATCCAATTAAATACTAACAGTTCATTATAACCAATTTAATTTCAGATGTATAGTAATTATTTAATTTTATACCTTCCAGAAAGAAAACGAGAAACTCCATAAAAGAGTAAAATGCTTAGGTGAAGAATTAAAAAAATCCAAGGAAGATTTAAATGAAATACGGACAGGGGCCGAGAAGATCTTGAGTGTTATAAATAAAGGCAAATGAAAACAAAACTTTGAGATTTTAATTATACTTAAATTAAATTAATAACATTTTATACCTTCCAGAAAGAAAACGACAAAATCCGTAAGAGAATAAAACTCTTAGAAAACAAATTAAAAAAATCTAAAGAAGAATTGAACGAAATAGGGATAGAGGCAGAGAGGATATTGAGACTTGTAAATAAAGGTATTGAAATATTTGATATAAAAATTATAAATAAATACTTACATAATTAAATAAAGCTTTATTACGCTTTACTTTTTTGCCGCACTTATTTTGCTTTTCAAATGTTACGTGTCGTTCAAATACTCAGTTATGACCGGCATAGTGTGCCTTCTTCTTCTTAGGTGTTTACGTGTTAAGCTAGTAGCTTTTTACACTTTTTCTGATTATGGATTGTCGGATTAATGTAGTGTTTGTGCTAAATTAGCTTATTGACGTCAGATAATTTGCCAGTTTGGGGCGTTTGTATTTCCAGAAGTTATGGGGGTCATATTTCAGGGTTACCTGCCCATAAAAACAGGCAGGAACTAATATTTTACCTAGCCTCATTAAAATCATTTTATCTATATATAAGGTCAAAAAATTTAAATTAATTATCATATACAGCACATGGACGTCTCGGTACATATATACGCTGGTATTACCAGCAATACTTCCATCTGTATGTATATCAGTACGAATTAAAGGACTCGAAGCCGGACCCCGCAGTAGCGTAACTGGCAACGCACCTGACTAGTAATTAGGTGATTCCGGGTTCGAATCCTGGGCTGGTGGGTAATTTTTAAAAATATTAGAAATTATTCGTTGGACATATACGGTCGATCGGTAAAACAATTCGCGTATATACTTTCCAAGTTGTTTTGCATTTTACTTTTTCGCCATTTGTATTTGCCTACTATGGCTTTTAGCTTGTGCAAGTTATATGTTTGTGTTCATCATTCATTGTTTTACTTTAATCAATTGTTGTATTTTGTTTTTCATTGCTTTTATCTGCTTTTATCATAAAGTTATATTTCACTATTTGGCAGCTTATAAGATACCTAAGTAATAGTGGTGTTTTATTGTTGTGTATCGTCATGTCATAACAACAATAAAAGCATGAAAATGCGTATGTTTCCAAAGGATGCAAATGTAGCAAGAAGTAAACAAGTTACGAATGTATACATTTATTGAACAATACATTTTGTATTAGACTTTCTGAACGTGCTAGTGTTGTTTTTACATAACGGTTTTCTAAATCATCCAATTAAATACTAACAGTTCATAACCAATTTAATGTCAGATGTATAGTAATTTTATACCTTCCAGAAGCAGAATAACTCACTCAAAGAAAAAATTAAAGAACTCGAAGGGAATTTACAAAAATTAAAGGAGGACCAAGAGAAGAGATATATTGAAATTAGCACAGCGGCCAAGGTAATCTTGGAGAATGTGAATAAAGGTATTGAAATATTTGATATAAAAATTATAAATAAATACTTACATAATTAAATAAAGCTTTATTACGCTTTACTTTTTTCGCCGCACTTATTTTGCTTTTCAAATGTTACGTGTCGTTCAGATACTCAGTTATGACCGGCATAGTGTGCCTTCTTCTTCTTAGGTGTTTACGTGTTAAGCTAGTAGCTTTTTACACTTTTTCTGATTATGGATTGTCGGATTAATGTAGTGTTGTGCTAAATTAGCTTATTGACGTCAGATAATTTGCCAGTTTGGGGCGTTTGTGTTTCCAGAAGTTATGGGGGTCATATTTCAGGGTTACCTGCCCATAAAAACAGGCAGAAACTAATATTTTACCTAGCCTCATTAAAATCATTTTATCTATATACAGTCGAACCTCTATATATATATATAATCATCCAATTAAATACTAACAGTTCATTATAACCAATTTAATTTCAGATGTATAGTAATTATTTAATTTTATACCTTCCAGAAAGAAAACGAGAAACTCCATAAAAGAGTAAAATGCTTAGGTGAAGAATTAAAAAAATCCAAGGAAGATTTAAATGAAATACGGACAGGGGCCGAGAAGATCTTGAGTGTTATAAATAAAGGCAAATGAAAACAAAACTTTGAGATTTTAATTATACTTAAATTAAATTAATAACATTTTATACCTTCCAGAAAGAAAACGACAAAATCCGTAAGAGAATAAAACTCTTAGAAAACAAATTAAAAAAATCTAAAGAAGAATTGAACGAAATAGGGATAGAGGCAGAGAGGATATTGAGACTTGTAAATAAAGGTATTGAAATATTTGATATAAAAATTATAAATAAATACTTACATAATTAAATAAAGCTTTATTACGCTTTACTTTTTTGCCGCACTTATTTTGCTTTTCAAATGTTACGTGTCGTTCAAATACTCAGTTATGACCGGCATAGTGTGCCTTCTTCTTCTTAGGTGTTTACGTGTTAAGCTAGTAGCTTTTTACACTTTTTCTGATTATGGATTGTCGGATTAATGTAGTGTTTGTGCTAAATTAGCTTATTGACGTCAGATAATTTGCCAGTTTGGGGCGTTTGTATTTCCAGAAGTTATGGGGGTCATATTTCAGGGTTACCTGCCCATAAAAACAGGCAGAAACTAATATTTTACCTAGCCTCATTAAAATCATTTTATCTATATATAAGGTCAAAAAATTTAAATTAATTATCATATACAGCACATGGACGTCTCGGTGCATATATACGCTGGTATTACCAGCAATACTTCCATCTGTATGTATATCAGTACGAATTAAAGGACTCGAAGCTGGACCTCGCAGTAGCGTAACTGGCAACGCACCTGACTTGTAATTAGGTGATTCCGGGTTCGAATCCTGGGCTGGTGGGTAATTTTTAAAAATATTAGAAATTATTCGTTGGACATATACGGTCGATCGGTAAAACAATTCGCGTATATACTTTCCAAGTTGTTTTGCATTTTACTTTTTCGCCATTTGTATTTGCCTACTATGGCTTTTAGCTTGTGCAAGTTATATGTTTGTGTTCATCATTCATTGTTTTACTTTAATCAATTGTTGTATTTTGTTTTTCATTGCTTTTATCTGCTTTTATCATAAAGTTATATTTCACTATTTGGCAGCTTATAAGATACCTAAGTAATAGTGGTGTTTTATTGTTGTGTATCGTCATGTCATAACAACAATAAAAGCATGAAAATGCGTATGTTTCCAAAGGATGCAAATGTAGCAAGAAGTAAACAAGTTACGAATGTATACATTTATTGAACAATACATTTTGTATTAGACTTTCTGAACGTGCTAGTGTTGTTTTTACATAACGGTTTTCTAAATCATCCAATTAAATACTAACAGTTCATAACCAATTTAATGTCAGATGTATAGTAATTTTATACCTTCCAGAAGCAGAATAACTCACTCAAAGAAAAAATTAAAGAACTCGAAGGGAATTTACAAAAATTAAAGGAGGACCAAGAGAAGAGATATATTGAAATTAGCACAGCGGCCAAGGTAATCTTGGAGAATGTGAATAAAGGTATTGAAATATTTGATATAAAAATTATAAATAAATACTTACATAATTAAATAAAGCTTTATTACGCTTTACTTTTTTCGCCGCACTTATTTTGCTTTTCAAATGTTACGTGTCGTTCAGATACTCAGTTATGACCGGCATAGTGTGCCTTCTTCTTCTTAGGTGTTTACGTGTTAAGCTAGTAGCTTTTTACACTTTTTCTGATTATGGATTGTCGGATTAATGTAGTGTTGTGCTAAATTAGCTTATTGACGTCAGATAATTTGCCAGTTTGGGGCGTTTGTGTTTCCAGAAGTTATGGGGGTCATATTTCAGGGTTACCTGCCCATAAAAACAGGCAGAAACTAATATTTTACCTAGCCTCATTAAAATCATTTTATCTATATACAGCCGAACCTCTATATATATATATAATCATCCAATTAAATACTAACAGTTCATTATAACCAATTTAATTTCAGATGTATAGTAATTATTTAATTTTATACCTTCCAGAAAGAAAACGAGAAACTCCATAAAAGAGTAAAATGCTTAGGTGAAGAATTAAAAAAATCCAAGGAAGATTTAAATGAAATACGGACAGGGGCCGAGAAGATCTTGAGTGTTATAAATAAAGGCAAATGAAAACAAAACTTTGAGATTTTAATTATACTTAAATTAAATTAATAACATTTTATACCTTCCAGAAAGAAAACGACAAAATCCGTAAGAGAATAAAACTCTTAGAAAACAAATTAAAAAAATCTAAAGAAGAATTGAACGAAATAGGGATAGAGGCAGAGAGGATATTGAGACTTGTAAATAAAGGTATTGAAATATTTGATATAAAAATTATAAATAAATACTTACATAATTAAATAAAGCTTTATTACGCTTTACTTTTTTGCCGCACTTATTTTGCTTTTCAAATGTTACGTGTCGTTCAAATACTCAGTTATGACCGGCATAGTGTGCCTTCTTCTTCTTAGGTGTTTACGTGTTAAGCTAGTAGCTTTTTACACTTTTTCTGATTATGGATTGTCGGATTAATGTAGTGTTTGTGCTAAATTAGCTTATTGACGTCAGATAATTTGCCAGTTTGGGGCGTTTGTATTTCCAGAAGTTATGGGGGTCATATTTCAGGGTTACCTGCCCATAAAACCAGGCAGAAACTAATATTTTACCTAGCCTCATTAAAATCATTTTATCTATATACAGTCGAACCTCTATATATATATAATCATCCAATTAAATACTAACAGTTCATTATAACCAAATTAATTTCAGATGTATAGTAATTATTTAATTTTATACCTTCCAGAAAGAAAACGAGAAACTCCATAAAAGAGTAAAATGCTTAGGTGAAGAATTAAAAAAATCCAAGGAAGATTTAAATGAAATACGGACAGGGGCCGAGAAGATCTTGAGTGTTATAAATAAAGGCAAAGAAAACAAAACTTTGAGATTTTAATTATACTTAAATTAAATTAATAACATTTTATACCTTCCAGAAAGAAAACGACAAAATCCGTAAGAGAATAAAACTCTTAGAAAACAAATTAAAAAAATCTAAAGAAGAATTGAACGAAATAGGGATAGAGGCAGAGAGGATATTGAGACTTGTAAATAAAGGTATTGAAATATTTGATATAAAAATTATAAATAAATACTTACATAATTAAATAAAGCTTTATTACGCTTTACTTTTTTGCCGCACTTATTTTGCTTTTCAAATGTTACGTGTCGTTCAGATACTCAGTTATGACCGGCATAGTGTGCCTTCTTCTTCTTAGGTGTTTACGTGTTAAACTAGTAGCTTTTTACACTTTTTCTGATTATGGATTGTCGGATTAATGTAGTGTTTGTGCTAAATTAGCTTATTGACGTCAGATAATTTGCCAGTTTGGGGCGTTTGTATTTCCAGAAGTTATGGGGGTCATATTTCAGGGTTACCTGCCCATAAAACCAGGCAGAAACTAATATTTTACCTAGCCTCATTAAAATCATTTTATCTATATATAAGGTCAAAAAATTTAAATTAATTATCATATACAGCACATGGACGTCTCGGTGCATATATACGCTGGTATTACCAGCAATACTTCCATCTGTATGTATATCAGTACGAATTAAAGGACTCGAAGCCGGACCCCGCAGTAGCGTAACTGGCAACGCACCTGACTAGTAATTAGGTGATTCCGGGTTCGAATCCTGGGCTGGTGGGTAATTTTTAAAAATATTAGAAATTATTCGTTGGACATATACGGTCGATCGGTAAAACAATTCGCGTATATACTTTCCAAGTTGTTTTGCATTTTACTTTTTCGCCATTTGTATTTGCCTACTATGGCTTTTAGCTTGTGCAAGTTATATGTTTGTGTTCATCATTCATTGTTTTACTTTAATCAATTGTTGTATTTTGTTTTTCATTGCTTTTATCTGCTTTTATCATAAAGTTATATTTCACTATTTGGCAGCTTATAAGATACCTAAGTAATAGTGGTGTTTTATTGTTGTGTATCGTCATGTCATAACAACAATAAAAGCATGAAAATGCGTATGTTTCCAAAGGATGCAAATGTAGCAAGAAGTAAACAAGTTACGAATGTATACATTTATTGAACAATACATTTTGTATTAGACTTTCTGAACGTGCTAGTGTTGTTTTTACATAACGGTTTTCTAAATCATCCAATTAAATACTAACAGTTCATAACCAATTTAATGTCAGATGTATAGTAATTTTATACCTTCCAGAAGCAGAATAACTCACTCAAAGAAAAAATTAAAGAACTCGAAGGGAATTTACAAAAATTAAAGGAGGACCAAGAGAAGAGATATATTGAAATTAGCACAGCGGCCAAGGTAATCTTGGAGAATGTGAATAAAGGTATTGAAATATTTGATATAAAAATTATAAATAAATACTTACATAATTAAATAAAGCTTTATTACGCTTTACTTTTTTCGCCGCACTTATTTTGCTTTTCAAATGTTACGTGTCGTTCAGATACTCAGTTATGACCGGCATAGTGTGCCTTCTTCTTCTTAGGTGTTTACGTGTTAAGCTAGTAGCTTTTTACACTTTTTCTGATTATGGATTGTCGGATTAATGTAGTGTTGTGCTAAATTAGCTTATTGACGTCAGATAATTTGCCAGTTTGGGGCGTTTGTGTTTCCAGAAGTTATGGGGGTCATATTTCAGGGTTACCTGCCCATAAAAACAGGCAGAAACTAATATTTTACCTAGCCTCATTAAAATCATTTTATCTATATACAGTCGAACCTCTATATATATATATAATCATCCAATTAAATACTAACAGTTCATTATAACCAATTTAATTTCAGATGTATAGTAATTATTTAATTTTATACCTTCCAGAAAGAAAACGAGAAACTCCATAAAAGAGTAAAATGCTTAGGTGAAGAATTAAAAAAATCCAAGGAAGATTTAAATGAAATACGGACAGGGGCCGAGAAGATCTTGAGTGTTATAAATAAAGGCAAATGAAAACAAAACTTTGAGATTTTAATTATACTTAAATTAAATTAATAACATTTTATACCTTCCAGAAAGAAAACGACAAAATCCGTAAGAGAATAAAACTCTTAGAAAACAAATTAAAAAAATCTAAAGAAGAATTGAACGAAATAGGGATAGAGGCAGAGAGGATATTGAGACTTGTAAATAAAGGTATTGAAATATTTGATATAAAAATTATAAATAAATACTTACATAATTAAATAAAGCTTTATTACGCTTTACTTTTTTGCCGCACTTATTTTGCTTTTCAAATGTTACGTGTCGTTCAAATACTCAGTTATGACCGGCATAGTGTGCCTTCTTCTTCTTAGGTGTTTACGTGTTAAGCTAGTAGCTTTTTACACTTTTTCTGATTATGGATTGTCGGATTAATGTAGTGTTTGTGCTAAATTAGCTTATTGACGTCAGATAATTTGCCAGTTTGGGGCGTTTGTATTTCCAGAAGTTATGGGGGTCATATTTCAGGGTTACCTGCCCATAAAAACAGGCAGAAACTAATATTTTACCTAGCCTCATTAAAATCATTTTATCTATATATAAGGTCAAAAAATTTAAATTAATTATCATATACAGCACATGGACGTCTCGGTGCATATATACGCTGGTATTACCAGCAATACTTCCATCTGTATGTATATCAGTAGGAATTAAAGGACTCGAAGCCGGACCCCGCAGTAGCGTAACTGGCAACGCACCTGACTAGTAATTAGGTGATTCCGGGTTCGAATCCTGGGCTGGTGGGTAATTTTTAAAAATATTAGAAATTATTCGTTGGACATATACGGTCGATCGGTAAAACAATTCGCGTATATACTTTCCAAGTTGTTTTGCATTTTACTTTTTCGCCATTTGTATTTGCCTACTATGGCTTTTAGCTTGTGCAAGTTATATGTTTGTGTTCATCATTCATTGTTTTACTTTAATCAATTGTTGTATTTTGTTTTTCATTGCTTTTATCTGCTTTTATCATAAAGTTATATTTCACTATTTGGCAGCTTATAAGATACCTAAGTAATAGTGGTGTTTTATTGTTGTGTATCGTCATGTCATAACAACAATAAAAGCATGAAAATGCGTATGTTTCCAAAGGATGCAAATGTAGCAAGAAGTAAACAAGTTACGAATGTATACATTTATTGAACAATACATTTTGTATTAGACTTTCTGAACGTGCTAGTGTTGTTTTTACATAACGGTTTTCTAAATCATCCAATTAAATACTAACAGTTCATAACCAATTTAATGTCAGATGTATAGTAATTTTATACCTTCCAGAAGCAGAATAACTCACTCAAAGAAAAAATTAAAGAACTCGAAGGGAATTTACAAAAATTAAAGGAGGACCAAGAGAAGAGATATATTGAAATTAGCACAGCGGCCAAGGTAATCTTGGAGAATGTGAATAAAGGTATTGAAATATTTGATATAAAAATTATAAATAAATACTTACATAATTAAATAAAGCTTTATTACGCTTTACTTTTTTCGCCGCACTTATTTTGCTTTTCAAATGTTACGTGTCGTTCAGATACTCAGTTATGACCGGCATAGTGTGCCTTCTTCTTCTTAGGTGTTTACGTGTTAAGCTAGTAGCTTTTTACACTTTTTCTGATTATGGATTGTCGGATTAATGTAGTGTTGTGCTAAATTAGCTTATTGACGTCAGATAATTTGCCAGTTTGGGGCGTTTGTGTTTCCAGAAGTTATGGGGGTCATATTTCAGGGTTACCTGCCCATAAAAACAGGCAGAAACTAATATTTTACCTAGCCTCATTAAAATCATTTTATCTATATACAGTCGAACCTCTATATATATATATAATCATCCAATTAAATACTAACAGTTCATTATAACCAATTTAATTTCAGATGTATAGTAATTATTTAATTTTATACCTTCCAGAAAGAAAACGAGAAACTCCATAAAAGAGTAAAATGCTTAGGTGAAGAATTAAAAAAATCCAAGGAAGATTTAAATGAAATACGGACAGGGGCCGAGAAGATCTTGAGTGTTATAAATAAAGGCAAATGAAAACAAAACTTTGAGATTTTAATTATACTTAAATTAAATTAATAACATTTTATACCTTCCAGAAACAAAACGACAAAATCCGTAAGAGAATAAAACTCTTACAAAACAAATTAAAAAAAGCTAAAGAAGAATTGAACGAAATAGGGATAGAGGCAGAGAGGATATTGAGACTTGTAAATAAAGGTATTGAAATATTTGATATAAAAATTATAAATAAATACTTACATAATTAAATAAAGCTTTATTACGCTTTACTTTTTTGCCGCACTTATTTTGCTTTTCAAATGTTACGTGTCGTTCAAATACTCAGTTATGACCGGCATAGTGTGCCTTCTTCTTCTTAGGTGTTTACGTGTTAAGCTAGTAGCTTTTTACACTTTTTCTGATTATGGATTGTCGGATTAATGTAGTGTTTGTGCTAAATTAGCTTATTGACGTCAGATAATTTGCCAGTTTGGGGCGTTTGTATTTCCAGAAGTTATGGGGGTCATATTTCAGGGTTACCTGCCCATAAAAACAGGCAGGAACTAATATTTTACCTAGCCTCATTAAAATCATTTTATCTATATATAAGGTCAAAAAATTTAAATTAATTATCATATACAGCACATGGACGTCTCGGTGCATATATACGCTGGTATTACCAGCAATACTTCCATCTGTATGTATATCAGTACGAATTAAAGGACTCGAAGCCGGACCCCGCAGTAGCGTAACTGGCAACGCACCTGACTAGTAATTAGGTGATTCCGGGTTCGAATCCTGGGCTGGTGGGTAATTTTTAAAAATATTAGAAATTATTCGTTGGACATATACGGTCGATCGGTAAAACAATTCGCGTATATACTTTCCAAGTTGTTTTGCATTTTACTTTTTCGCCATTTGTATTTGCCTACTATGGCTTTTAGCTTGTGCAAGTTATATGTTTGTGTTCATCATTCATTGTTTTACTTTAATCAATTGTTGTATTTTGTTTTTCATTGCTTTTATCTGCTTTTATCATAAAGTTATATTTCACTATTTGGCAGCTTATAAGATACCTAAGTAATAGTGGTGTTTTATTGTTGTGTATCGTCATGTCATAACAACAATAAAAGCATGAAAATGCGTATGTTTCCAAAGGATGCAAATGTAGCAAGAAGTAAACAAGTTACGAATGTATACATTTATTGAACAATACATTTTGTATTAGACTTTCTGAACGTGCTAGTGTTGTTTTTACATAACGGTTTTCTAAATCATCCAATTAAATACTAACAGTTCATAACCAATTTAATGTCAGATGTATAGTAATTTTATACCTTCCAGAAGCAGAATAACTCACTCAAAGAAAAAATTAAAGAACTCGAAGGGAATTTACAAAAATTAAAGGAGGACCAAGAGAAGAGATATATTGAAATTAGCACAGCGGCCAAGGTAATCTTGGAGAATGTGAATAAAGGTATTGAAATATTTGATATAAAAATTATAAATAAATACTTACATAATTAAATAAAGCTTTATTACGCTTTACTTTTTTCGCCGCACTTATTTTGCTTTTCAAATGTTACGTGTCGTTCAGATACTCAGTTATGACCGGCATAGTGTGCCTTCTTCTTCTTAGGTGTTTACGTGTTAAGCTAGTAGCTTTTTACACTTTTTCTGATTATGGATTGTCGGATTAATGTAGTGTTGTGCTAAATTAGCTTATTGACGTCAGATAATTTGCCAGTTTGGGGCGTTTGTGTTTCCAGAAGTTATGGGGGTCATATTTCAGGGTTACCTGCCCATAAAAACAGGCAGAAACTAATATTTTACCTAGCCTCATTAAAATCATTTTATCTATATACAGTCGAACCTCTATATATATATATATAATCATCCAATTAAATACTAACAGTTCATTATAACCAATTTAATTTCAGATGTATAGTAATTATTTAATTTTATACCTTCCAGAAAGAAAACGAGAAACTCCATAAAAGAGTAAAATGCTTAGGTGAAGAATTAAAAAAATCCAAGGAAGATTTAAATGAAATACGGACAGGGGCCGAGAAGATCTTGAGTGTTATAAATAAAGGCAAATGAAAACAAAACTTTGAGATTTTAATTATACTTAAATTAAATTAATAACATTTTATACCTTCCAGAAAGAAAACGACAAAATCCGTAAGAGAATAAAACTCTTAGAAAACAAATTAAAAAAATCTAAAGAAGAATTGAACGAAATAGGGATAGAGGCAGAGAGGATATTGAGACTTGTAAATAAAGGTATTGAAATATTTGATATAAAAATTATAAATAAATACTTACATAATTAAATAAAGCTTTATTACGCTTTACTTTTTTGCCGCACTTATTTTGCTTTTCAAATGTTACGTGTCGTTCAAATACTCAGTTATGACCGGCATAGTGTGCCTTCTTCTTCTTAGGTGTTTACGTGTTAAGCTAGTAGCTTTTTACACTTTTTCTGATTATGGATTGTCGGATTAATGTAGTGTTTGTGCTAAATTAGCTTATTGACGTCAGATAATTTGCCAGTTTGGGGCGTTTGTATTTCCAGAAGTTATGGGGGTCATATTTCAGGGTTACCTGCCCATAAAAACAGGCAGAAACTAATATTTTACCTAGCCTCATTAAAATCATTTTATCTATATATAAGGTCAAAAAATTTAAATTAATTATCATATACAGCACATGGACGTCTCGGTGCATATATACGCTGGTATTACCAGCAATACTTCCATCTGTATGTATATCAGTACGAATTAAAGGACTCGAAGCCGGACCCCGCAGTAGCGTAACTGGCAACGCACCTGACTAGTAATTAGGTGATTCCGGGTTCGAATCCTGGGCTGGTGGGTAATTTTTAAAAATATTAGAAATTATTCGTTGGACATATACGGTCGATCGGTAAAACAATTCGCGTATATACTTTCCAAGTTGTTTTGCATTTTACTTTTTCGCCATTTGTATTTGCCTACTATGGCTTTTAGCTTGTGCAAGTTATATGTTTGTGTTCATCATTCATTGTTTTACTTTAATCAATTGTTGTATTTTGTTTTTCATTGCTTTTATCTGCTTTTATCATAAAGTTATATTTCACTATTTGGCAGCTTATAAGATACCTAAGTAATAGTGGTGTTTTATTGTTGTGTATCGTCATGTCATAACAACAATAAAAGCATGAAAATGCGTATGTTTCCAAAGGATGCAAATGTAGCAAGAAGTAAACAAGTTACGAATGTATACATTTATTGAACAATACATTTTGTATTAGACTTTCTGAACGTGCTAGTGTTGTTTTTACATAACGGTTTTCTAAATCATCCAATTAAATACTAACAGTTCATAACCAATTTAATGTCAGATGTATAGTAATTTTATACCTTCCAGAAGCAGAATAACTCACTCAAAGAAAAAATTAAAGAACTCGAAGGGAATTTACAAAAATTAAAGGAGGACCAAGAGAAGAGATATATTGAAATTAGCACAGCGGCCAAGGTAATCTTGGAGAATGTGAATAAAGGTATTGAAATATTTGATATAAAAATTATAAATAAATACTTACATAATTAAATAAAGCTTTATTACGCTTTACTTTTTTCGCCGCACTTATTTTGCTTTTCAAATGTTAAGTGTCGTTCAGATACTCAGTTATGACCGGCATAGTGTGCCTTCTTCTTCTTAGGTGTTTACGTGTTAAGCTAGTAGCTTTTTACACTTTTTCTGATTATGGATTGTCGGATTAATGTAGTGTTGTGCTAAATTAGCTTATTGACGTCAGATAATTTGCCAGTTTGGGGCGTTTGTGTTTCCAGAAGTTATGGGGGTCATATTTCAGGGTTACCTGCCCATAAAAACAGGCAGAAACTAATATTTTACCTAGCCTCATTAAAATCATTTTATCTATATACAGTCGAACCTCTATATATATATATAATCATCCAATTAAATACTAACAGTTCATTATAACCAATTTAATTTCAGATGTATAGTAATTATTTAATTTTATACCTTCCAGAAAGAAAACGAGAAACTCCATAAAAGAGTAAAATGCTTAGGTGAAGAATTAAAAAAATCCAAGGAAGATTTAAATGAAATACGGACAGGGGCCGAGAAGATCTTGAGTGTTATAAATAAAGGCAAATGAAAACAAAACTTTGAGATTTTAATTATACTTAAATTAAATTAATAACATTTTATACCTTCCAGAAAGAAAACGACAAAATCCGTAAGAGAATAAAACTCTTAGAAAACAAATTAAAAAAATCTAAAGAAGAATTGAACGAAATAGGGATAGAGGCAGAGAGGATATTGAGACTTGTAAATAAAGGTATTGAAATATTTGATATAAAAATTATAAATAAATACTTACATAATTAAATAAAGCTTTATTACGCTTTACTTTTTTGCCGCACTTATTTTGCTTTTCAAATGTTACGTGTCGTTCAAATACTCAGTTATGACCGGCATAGTGTGCCTTCTTCTTCTTAGGTGTTTACGTGTTAAGCTAGTAGCTTTTTACACTTTTTCTGATTATGGATTGTCGGATTAATGTAGTGTTTGTGCTAAATTAGCTTATTGACGTCAGATAATTTGCCAGTTTGGGGCGTTTGTATTTCCAGAAGTTATGGGGGTCATATTTCAGGGTTACCTGCCCATAAAACCAGGCAGAAACTAATATTTTACCTAGCCTCATTAAAATCATTTTATCTATATACAGTCGAACCTCTATATATATATAATCATCCAATTAAATACTAACAGTTCATTATAACCAAATTAATTTCAGATGTATAGTAATTATTTAATTTTATACCTTCCAGAAAGAAAACGAGAAACTCCATAAAAGAGTAAAATGCTTAGGTGAAGAATTAAAAAAATCCAAGGAAGATTTAAATGAAATACGGACAGGGGCCGAGAAGATCTTGAGTGTTATAAATAAAGGCAAAGAAAACAAAACTTTGAGATTTTAATTATACTTAAATTAAATTAATAACATTTTATACCTTCCAGAAAGAAAACGACAAAATCCGTAAGAGAATAAAACTCTTAGAAAACAAATTAAAAAAATCTAAAGAAGAATTGAACGAAATAGGGATAGAGGCAGAGAGGATATTGAGACTTGTAAATAAAGGTATTGAAATATTTGATATAAAAATTATAAATAAATACTTACATAATTAAATAAAGCTTTATTACGCTTTACTTTTTTGCCGCACTTATTTTGCTTTTCAAATGTTACGTGTCGTTCAGATACTCAGTTATGACCGGCATAGTGTGCCTTCTTCTTCTTAGGTGTTTACGTGTTAAACTAGTAGCTTTTTACACTTTTTCTGATTATGGATTGTCGGATTAATGTAGTGTTTGTGCTAAATTAGCTTATTGACGTCAGATAATTTGCCAGTTTGGGGCGTTTGTATTTCCAGAAGTTATGGGGGTCATATTTCAGGGTTACCTGCCCATAAAACCAGGCAGAAACTAATATTTTACCTAGCCTCATTAAAATCATTTTATCTATATATAAGGTCAAAAAATTTAAATTAATTATCATATACAGCACATGGACGTCTCGGTGCATATATACGCTGGTATTACCAGCAATACTTCCATCTGTATGTATATCAGTACGAATTAAAGGACTCGAAGCCGGACCCCGCAGTAGCGTAACTGGCAACGCACCTGACTAGTAATTAGGTGATTCCGGGTTCGAATCCTGGGCTGGTGGGTAATTTTTAAAAATATTAGAAATTATTCGTTGGACATATACGGTCGATCGGTAAAACAATTCGCGTATATACTTTCCAAGTTGTTTTGCATTTTACTTTTTCGCCATTTGTATTTGCCTACTATGGCTTTTAGCTTGTGCAAGTTATATGTTTGTGTTCATCATTCATTGTTTTACTTTAATCAATTGTTGTATTTTGTTTTTCATTGCTTTTATCTGCTTTTATCATAAAGTTATATTTCACTATTTGGCAGCTTATAAGATACCTAAGTAATAGTGGTGTTTTATTGTTGTGTATCGTCATGTCATAACAACAATAAAAGCATGAAAATGCGTATGTTTCCAAAGGATGCAAATGTAGCAAGAAGTAAACAAGTTACGAATGTATACATTTATTGAACAATACATTTTGTATTAGACTTTCTGAACGTGCTAGTGTTGTTTTTACATAACGGTTTTCTAAATCATCCAATTAAATACTAACAGTTCATAACCAATTTAATGTCAGATGTATAGTAATTTTATACCTTCCAGAAGCAGAATAACTCACTCAAAGAAAAAATTAAAGAACTCGAAGGGAATTTACAAAAATTAAAGGAGGACCAAGAGAAGAGATATATTGAAATTAGCACAGCGGCCAAGGTAATCTTGGAGAATGTGAATAAAGGTATTGAAATATTTGATATAAAAATTATAAATAAATACTTACATAATTAAATAAAGCTTTATTACGCTTTACTTTTTTCGCCGCACTTATTTTGCTTTTCAAATGTTACGTGTCGTTCAGATACTCAGTTATGACCGGCATAGTGTGCCTTCTTCTTCTTAGGTGTTTACGTGTTAAGCTAGTAGCTTTTTACACTTTTTCTGATTATGGATTGTCGGATTAATGTAGTGTTGTGCTAAATTAGCTTATTGACGTCAGATAATTTGCCAGTTTGGGGCGTTTGTGTTTCCAGAAGTTATGGGGGTCATATTTCAGGGTTACCTGCCCATAAAAACAGGCAGAAACTAATATTTTACCTAGCCTCATTAAAATCATTTTATCTATATACAGTCGAACCTCTATATATATATATATAATCATCGAATTAAATACTAACAGTTCATTATAACCAATTTAATTTCAGATGTATAGTAATTATTTAATTTTATACCTTCCAGAAAGAAAACGAGAAACTCCATAAAAGAGTAAAATGCTTAGGTGAAGAATTAAAAAAATCCAAGGAAGATTTAAATGAAATACGGACAGGGGCCGAGAAGATCTTGAGTGTTATAAATAAAGGCAAATGAAAACAAAACTTTGAGATTTTAATTATACTTAAATTAAATTAATAACATTTTATACCTTCCAGAAAGAAAACGACAAAATCCGTAAGAGAATAAAACTCTTAGAAAACAAATTAAAAAAATCTAAAGAAGAATTGAACGAAATAGGGATAGAGGCAGAGAGGATATTGAGACTTGTAAATAAAGGTATTGAAATATTTGATATAAAAATTATAAATAAATACTTACATAATTAAATAAAGCTTTATTACGCTTTACTTTTTTGCCGCACTTATTTTGCTTTTCAAATGTTACGTGTCGTTCAAATACTCAGTTATGACCGGCATAGTGTGCCTTCTTCTTCTTAGGTGTTTACGTGTTAAGCTAGTAGCTTTTTACACTTTTTCTGATTATGGATTGTCGGATTAATGTAGTGTTTGTGCTAAATTAGCTTATTGACGTCAGATAATTTGCCAGTTTGGGGCGTTTGTATTTCCAGAAGTTATGGGGGTCATATTTCAGGGTTACCTGCCCATAAAAACAGGCAGAAACTAATATTTTACCTAGCCTCATTAAAATCATTTTATCTATATATAAGGTCAAAAAATTTAAATTAATTATCATATACAGCACATGGACGTCTCGGTGCATATATACGCTGGTATTACCAGCAATACTTCCATCTGTATGTATATCAGTACGAATTAAAGGACTCGAAGCCGGACCCCGCAGTAGCGTAACTGGCAACGCACCTGAGTAGTAATTAGGTGATTCCGGGTTCGAATCCTGGGCTGGTGGGTAATTTTTAAAAATATTAGAAATTATTCGTTGGACATATACGGTCGATCGGTAAAACAATTCGCGTATATACTTTCCAAGTTGTTTTGCATTTTACTTTTTCGCCATTTGTATTTGCCTACTATGGCTTTTAGCTTGTGCAAGTTATATGTTTGTGTTCATCATTCATTGTTTTACTTTAATCAATTGTTGTATTTTGTTTTTCATTGCTTTTATCTGCTTTTATCATAAAGTTATATTTCACTATTTGGCAGCTTATAAGATACCTAAGTAATAGTGGTGTTTTATTGTTGTGTATCGTCATGTCATAACAACAATAAAAGCATGAAAATGCGTATGTTTCCAAAGGATGCAAATGTAGCAAGAAGTAAACAAGTTACGAATGTATACATTTATTGAACAATACATTTTGTATTAGACTTTCTGAACGTGCTAGTGTTGTTTTTACATAACGGTTTTCTAAATCATCCAATTAAATACTAACAGTTCATAACCAATTTAATGTCAGATGTATAGTAATTTTATACCTTCCAGAAGCAGAATAACTCACTCAAAGAAAAAATTAAAGAACTCGAAGGGAATTTACAAAAATTAAAGGAGGACCAAGAGAAGAGATATATTGAAATTAGCACAGCGGCCAAGGTAATCTTGGAGAATGTGAATAAAGGTATTGAAATATTTGATATAAAAATTATAAATAAATACTTACATAATTAAATAAAGCTTTATTACGCTTTACTTTTTTCGCCGCACTTATTTTGCTTTTCAAATGTTACGTGTCGTTCAGATACTCAGTTATGACCGGCATAGTGTGCCTTCTTCTTCTTAGGTGTTTACGTGTTAAGCTAGTAGCTTTTTACACTTTTTCTGATTATGGATTGTCGGATTAATGTAGTGTTGTGCTAAATTAGCTTATTGACGTCAGATAATTTGCCAGTTTGGGGCGTTTGTGTTTCCAGAAGTTATGGGGGTCATATTTCAGGGTTACCTGCCCATAAAAACAGGCAGAAACTAATATTTTACCTAGCCTCATTAAAATCATTTTATCTATATACAGTCGAACCTCTATATATATATATAATCATCCAATTAAATACTAACAGTTCATTATAACCAATTTAATTTCAGATGTATAGTAATTATTTAATTTTATACCTTCCAGAAAGAAAACGAGAAACTCCATAAAAGAGTAAAATGCTTAGGTGAAGAATTAAAAAAATCCAAGGAAGATTTAAATGAAATACGGACAGGGGCCGAGAAGATCTTGAGTGTTATAAATAAAGGCAAATGAAAACAAAACTTTGAGATTTTAATTATACTTAAATTAAATTAATAACATTTTATACCTTCCAGAAAGAAAACGACAAAATCCGTAAGAGAATAAAACTCTTAGAAAACAAATTAAAAAAATCTAAAGAAGAATTGAACGAAATAGGGATAGAGGCAGAGAGGATATTGAGACTTGTAAATAAAGGTATTGAAATATTTGATATAAAAATTATAAATAAATACTTACATAATTAAATAAAGCTTTATTACGCTTTACTTTTTTGCCGCACTTATTTTGCTTTTCAAATGTTACGTGTCGTTCAAATACTCAGTTATGACCGGCATAGTGTGCCTTCTTCTTCTTAGGTGTTTACGTGTTAAGCTAGTAGCTTTTTACACTTTTTCTGATTATGGATTGTCGGATTAATGTAGTGTTTGTGCTAAATTAGCTTATTGACGTCAGATAATTTGCCAGTTTGGGGCGTTTGTATTTCCAGAAGTTATGGGGGTCATATTTCAGGGTTACCTGCCCATAAAAACAGGCAGAAACTAATATTTTACCTAGCCTCATTAAAATCATTTTATCTATATACAGTCGAACCTCTATATATATATATATAATCATCCAATTAAATATTAACAGTTCATTATAACCAATTTAATTTCAGATGTATAGTAATTATTTAATTTTATACCTTCCAGAAAGAAAACGAGAAACTCCATAAAAGAGTAAAATGCTTAGGTGAAGAATTAAAAAAATCCAAGGAAGATTTAAATGAAATACGGACAGGGGCCGAGAAGATCTTGAGTGTTATAAATAAAGGCAAATGAAAACAAAACTTTGAGATTTTAATTATACTTAAATTAAATTAATAACATTTTATACCTTCCAGAAAGAAAACGACAAAATCCGTAAGAGAATAAAACTCTTAGAAAACAAATTAAAAAAATCTAAAGAAGAATTGAACGAAATAGGGATAGAGGCAGAGAGGATATTGAGACTTGTAAATAAAGGTATTGAAATATTTGATATAAAAATTATAAATAAATACTTACATAATTAAATAAAGCTTTATTACGCTTTACTTTTTTGCCGCACTTATTTTGCTTTTCAAATGTTACGTGTCGTTCAAATACTCAGTTATGACCGGCATAGTGTGCCTTCTTCTTCTTAGGTGTTTACGTGTTAAGCTAGTAGCTTTTTACACTTTTTCTGATTATGGATTGTCGGATTAATGTAGTGTTTGTGCTAAATTAGCTTATTGACGTCAGATAATTTGCCAGTTTGGGGCGTTTGTATTTCCAGAAGTTATGGGGGTCATATTTCAGGGTTACCTGCCCATAAAAACAGGCAGAAACTAATATTTTACCTAGCCTCATTAAAATCATTTTATCTATATATAAGGTCAAAAAATTTAAATTAATTATCATATACAGCACATGGACGTCTCGGTGCATATATACGCTGGTATTACCAGCAATACTTCCATCTGTATGTATATCAGTACGAATTAAAGGACTCGAAGCCGGACCCCGCAGTAGCGTAACTGGCAACGCACCTGACTAGTAATTAGGTGATTCCGGGTTCGAATCCTGGGCTGGTGGGTAATTTTTAAAAATATTAGAAATTATTCGTTGGACATATACGGTCGATCGGTAAAACAATTCGCGTATATACTTTCCAAGTTGTTTTGCATTTTACTTTTTCGCCATTTGTATTTGCCTACTATGGCTTTTAGCTTGTGCAAGTTATATGTTTGTGTTCATCATTCATTGTTTTACTTTAATCAATTGTTGTATTTTGTTTTTCATTGCTTTTATCTGCTTTTATCATAAAGTTATATTTCACTATTTGGCAGCTTATAAGATACCTAAGTAATAGTGGTGTTTTATTGTTGTGTATCGTCATGTCATAACAACAATAAAAGCATGAAAATGCGTATGTTTCCAAAGGATGCAAATGTAGCAAGAAGTAAACAAGTTACGAATGTATACATTTATTGAACAATACATTTTGTATTAGACTTTCTGAACGTGCTAGTGTTGTTTTTACATAACGGTTTTCTAAATCATCCAATTAAATACTAACAGTTCATAACCAATTTAATGTCAGATGTATAGTAATTTTATACCTTCCAGAAGCAGAATAACTCACTCAAAGAAAAAATTAAAGAACTCGAAGGGAATTTACAAAAATTAAAGGAGGACCAAGAGAAGAGATATATTGAAATTAGCACAGCGGCCAAGGTAATCTTGGAGAATGTGAATAAAGGTATTGAAATATTTGATATAAAAATTATAAATAAATACTTACATAATTAAATAAAGCTTTATTACGCTTTACTTTTTTCGCCGCACTTATTTTGCTTTTCAAATGTTACGTGTCGTTCAGATACTCAGTTATGACCGGCATAGTGTGCCTTCTTCTTCTTAGGTGTTTACGTGTTAAGCTAGTAGCTTTTTACACTTTTTCTGATTATGGATTGTCGGATTAATGTAGTGTTGTGCTAAATTAGCTTATTGACGTCAGATAATTTGCCAGTTTGGGGCGTTTGTGTTTCCAGAAGTTATGGGGGTCATATTTCAGGGTTACCTGCCCATAAAAACAGGCAGAAACTAATATTTTACCTAGCCTCATTAAAATCATTTTATCTATATACAGTCGAACCTCTATATATATATATAATCATCCAATTAAATACTAACAGTTCATTATAACCAATTTAATTTCAGATGTATAGTAATTATTTAATTTTATACATTCCAGAAAGAAAACGAGAAACTCCATAAAAGAGTAAAATGCTTAGGTGAAGAATTAAAAAAATCCAAGGAAGATTTAAATGAAATACGGACAGGGGCCGAGAAGATCTTGAGTGTTATAAATAAAGGCAAAGAAAACAAAACTTTGAGATTTTAATTATACTTAAATTAAATTAATAACATTTTATACCTTCCAGAAAGAAAACGACAAAATCCGTAAGAGAATAAAACTCTTAGAAAACAAATTAAAAAAATCTAAAGAAGAATTGAACGAAATAGGGATAGAGGCAGAGAGGATATTGAGACTTGTAAATAAAGGTATTGAAATATTTGATATAAAAATTATAAATAAATACTTACATAATTAAATAAAGCTTTATTACGCTTTACTTTTTTGCCGCACTTATTTTGCTTTTCAAATGTTACGTGTCGTTCAGATACTCAGTTATGACCGGCATAGTGTGCCTTCTTCTTCTTAGGTGTTTACGTGTTAAACTAGTAGCTTTTTACACTTTTTCTGATTATGGATTGTCGGATTAATGTAGTGTTTGTGCTAAATTAGCTTATTGACGTCAGATAATTTGCCAGTTTGGGGCGTTTGTATTTCCAGAAGTTATGGGGGTCATATTTCAGGGTTACCTGCCCATAAAACCAGGCAGAAACTAATATTTTACCTAGCCTCATTAAAATCATTTTATCTATATACAGTCGAACCTCTATATATATATATAATCATCCAATTAAATACTAACAGTTCATTATAACCAATTTAATTTCAGATGTATAGTAATTATTTAATTTTATACCTTCCAGAAAGAAAACGAGAAACTCCATAAAAGAGTAAAATGCTTAGGTGAAGAATTAAAAAAATCCAAGGAAGATTTAAATGAAATACGGACAGGGGCCGAGAAGATCTTGAGTGTTATAAATAAAGGCAAATGAAAACAAAACTTTGAGATTTTAATTATACTTAAATTAAATTAATAACATTTTATACCTTCCAGAAAGAAAACGACAAAATCCGTAAGAGAATAAAACTCTTAGAAAACAAATTAAAAAAATCTAAAGAAGAATTGAACGAAATAGGGATAGAGGCAGAGAGGATATTGAGACTTGTAAATAAAGGTATTGAAATATTTGATATAAAAATTATAAATAAATACTTACATAATTAAATAAAGCTTTATTACGCTTTACTTTTTTGCCGCACTTATTTTGCTTTTCAAATGTTACGTGTCGTTCAGATACTCAGTTATGACCGGCATAGTGTGCCTTCTTCTTCTTAGGTGTTTACGTGTTGAACTAGTAGCTTTTTACACTTTTTCTGATTATGGATTGTCGGATTAATGTAGTGTTTGTGCTAAATTAGCTTATTGACGTCAGATAATATGCCAGTTTGGGGCGTTTGTATTTCCAGAAGTTATGGGGGTCATATTTCAGGGTTACCTGCCCATAAAACCAGGCAGAAACTAATATTTTACCTAGCCTCATTAAAATCATTTTATCTATATACAGTCGAACCTCTATATATATATATAATCATCCAATTAAATACTAACAGTTCATTATAACCAATTTAATTTCAGATGTATAGTAATTATTTAATTTTATACCTTCCAGAAAGAAAACGAGAAACTCCATAAAAGAGTAAAATGCTTAGGTGAAGAATTAAAAAAATCCAAGGAAGATTTAAATGAAATACGGACAGGGGCCGAGAAGATCTTGAGTGTTATAAATAAAGGCAAATGAAAACAAAACTTTGAGATTTTAATTATACTTAAATTAAATTAGTAACATTTTATACCTTCCAGAAAGAAAACGACAAAATCCGTAAGAGAATAAAACTCTTAGAAAACAAATTAAAAAAATCTAAAGAAGAATTGAACGAAATAGGGATAGAGGCAGAGAGGATATTGAGACTTGTAAATAAAGGTATTGAAATATTTGATATAAAAATTATAAATAAATACTTACATAATTAAATAAAGCTTTATTACGCTTTACTTTTTTGCCGCACTTATTTTGCTTTTCAAATGTTACGTGTCGTTCAGATACTCAGTTATGACCGGCATAGTGTGCCTTCTTCTTCTTAGGTGTTTACGTGTTAAACTAGTAGCTTTTTACACTTTTTCTGATTATGGATTGTCGGATTAATGTAGTGTTTGTGCTAAATTAGCTTATTGACGTCAGATAATTTGCCAGTTTGGGGCGTTTGTATTTCCAGAAGTTATGGGGGTCATATTTCAGGGTTACCTGCCCATAAAAACAGGCAGAAACTAATATTTTGCCTAGCCTCATTAAAATCATTTTATCTATATACAGTCGAACCTCTATATATATATATATATATATATAATCATCCAATTAAATACTAACAGTGCATTACCAATTTAATGTCAGATGTATAGTAAGTAGTTAATTTTATACCTTCCAGAAGGACAACGACACCCACCTCGGGAGAATCAGGGAGCTAGAGGGTAAAATAGAAAAAATGTACGAAGAAAATGAAAGCAGAAAAATGAGATCAGCACAGCGGCAAATTTGATTTTGAAACACACCCTCCGCGGGAGAATCCGGGAGCTGGAAAGAATTAAACAGGAAGACGAAATAAGAAAAAAAGAAATAATCAATGCAGCAAAATTGATTTTACAACTAAATAAAGGTATTGAAATATTTGATATAAAAATTATAAATAAATACTTACATAATTAAATAAAGCTTTATTACGCTTTACTTTTTTGCCGCACTTATTTTGCTTTTCAAATGTTACGTGTCGTTCAGATACTCAGTTATGACCGGCATAGTGTGCCTTCTTCTTCTTAGGTGTTTACGTGTTAAGCTAGTAGCTTTTTACACTTTTTCTGATTATGGATTGTCGGATTAATGTAGTGTTTGTGCTAAATTAGCTTATTGACGTCAGATAATTTGCCAGTTTGGGGCGTTTGTATTTCCAGAAGTTATGGGGGTCATATTTCAGGGTTACCTGCCCATAAAACCAGGCAGAAACTAATATTTTACCTAGCCTCATTAAAATCATTTTATCTATATACAGTCGGACCTCTATATATATATATATATAATCATCCAATTAAATACTAACAGTTCATTATAACCAAATTAATTTCAGATGTATAGTAATTATTTAATTTTATACCTTCCAGAAAGAAAACGAGAAACTCCATAAAAGAGTAAAATGCTTAGGTGAAGAATTAAAAAAATCCAAGGAAGATTTAAATGAAATACGGACAGGGGCCGAGAAGATCTTGAGTGTTATAAATAAAGGCAAATGAAAACAAAACTTTGAGATTTTAATTATACTTAAATTAAATTAATAACATTTTATACCTTCCAGAAAGAAAACGACAAAATCCGTAAGAGAATAAAACTCTTAGAAAACAAATTAAAAAAATCTAAAGAAGAATTGAACGAAATAGGGATAGAGGCAGAGAGGATATTGAGACTTGTAAATAAAGGTATTGAAATATTTGATATAAAAATTATAAATAAATACTTACATAATTAAATAAAGCTTTATTACGCTTTACTTTTTTGCCGCACTTATTTTGCTTTTCAAATGTTACGTGTCGTTCAGATACTCAGTTATGACCGGCATAGTGTGCCTTCTTCTTCTTCGGTGTTTACGTGTTAAGCTAGTAGCTTTTTACACTTTTTCTGATTATGGATTGTCGGATTAATGTAGTGTTTGTGCTAAATTAGCTTATTGACGTCAGATAATTTGCCAGTTTGGGGCGTTTGTATTTCCAGAAGTTATGGGGGTCATATTTTAGGGTTACCTGCCCATAAAACCAGGCAGAAACTAATATTTTACCTAGCCTCATTAAAATCATTTTATCTATATACAGTCGAACCTCTATATATATATATATATAATCATCCAATTAAATACTAACAGTTCATTATAACCAATTTAATTTCAGATGTATAGTAATTATTTAATTTTATACCTTCCAGAAAGAAAACGAGAAACTCCATAAAAGAGTAAAATGCTTAGGTGAAGAATTAAAAAAATCCAAGGAAGATTTAAATGAAATACGGACAGGGGCCGAGAAGATCTTGAGTGTTATAAATAAAGGCAAATGAAAACAAAACTTTGAGATTTTAATTATACTTAATTTAAATTAATAACATTTTATACCTTCCAGAAAGAAAACGACAAAATCCGTAAGAGAATAAAACTCTTAGAAAACAAATTAAAAAAATCTAAAGAAGAATTGAACGAAATAGGGATAGAGGCAGAGAGGATATTGAGACTTGTAAATAAAGGTATTGAAATATTTGATATAAAAATTATAAATAAATACTTACATAATTAAATAAAGCTTTATTACGCTTTACTTTTTTGCCGCACTTATTTTGCTTTTCAAATGTTACGTGTCGTTCAGATACTCAGTTATGACCGGCATAGTGTGCCTTCTTCTTCTTAGGTGTTTACGTGTTAAACTAGTAGCTTTTTACACTTTTTCTGATTATGGAATGTCGGATTAATGTAGTGTTTGTGCTAAATTATTATTATCTATATACAGTCGAACCTCTATATATATATATATATAATCATCCAATTAAATACTAACAGTTCATTATAACCAAATTAATTTCAGATGTATAGTAATTATTTAATTTTATACCTTCCAGAAAGAAAACGAGAAACTCCATAAAAGAGTAAAATGCTTAGGTGAAGAATTAAAAAAATCCAAGGAAGATTTAAATGAAATACGGACAGGGCCGAGAAGATCTTGAGTGTTATAAATAAAGGCAAAGAAAACAAAACTTTGAGATTTTAATTATACTTAAATTAAATTAATAACATTTTATACCTTCCAGAAAGAAAACGACAAAATCCGTAAGAGAATAAAACTCTTAGAAAACAAATTAAAAAAATCTAAAGAAGAATTGAACGAAATAGGGATAGAGGCAGAGAGGATATTGAGACTTGTAAATAAAGGTATTGAAATATTTGATATAAAAATTATAAATAAATACTTACATAATTAAATAAAGCTTTATTACGCTTTACTTTTTTGCCGCACTTATTTTGCTTTTCAAATGTTACGTGTCGTTCAGATACTCAGTTATGACCGGCATAGTGTGCCTTCTTCTTCTTAGGTGTTTACGTGTTAAACTAGTAGCTTTTTACACTTTTTCTGATTATGGATTGTCGGATTAATGTAGTGTTTGTGCTAAATTAGCTTATTGACGTCAGATAATTTGCCAGTTTGGGGCGTTTGTATTTCCAGAAGTTATGGGGGTCATATTTCAGGGTTACCTGCCCATAAAACCAGGCAGAAACTAATATTTTACCTAGCCTCATTAAAATCATTTTATCTATATACAGTCGAACCTCTATATATATATATATATAATCATCCAATTAAATACTAACAGTTCATTATAACCAAATTAATTTCAGATGTATAGTAATTATTTAATTTTATACCTTCCAGAAAGAAAACGAGAAACTCCATAAAAGAGTAAAATGCTTAGGTGAAGAATTAAAAAAATCCAAGGAAGATTTAAATGAAATACGGACAGGGGCCGAGAAGATCTTGAGTGTTATAAATAAAGGCAAATGAAAACAAAACTTTGAGATTTTAATTATACTTAAATTAAATTAATAACATTTTATACCTTCCAGAAAGAAAACGACAAAATCCGTAAGAGAATAAAACTCTTAGAAAACAAATTAAAAAAATCTAAAGAAGAATTGAACGAAATAGGGATAGAGGCAGAGAGGATATTGAGACTTGTAAATAAAGGTATTGAAATATTTGATATAAAAATTATAAATAAATACTTACATAATTAAATAAAGCTTTATTACGCTTTACTTTTTTGCCGCACTTATTTTGCTTTTCAAATGTTACGTGTCGTTCAGATACTCAGTTATGACCGGCATAGTGTGCCTTCTTCTTCTTAGGTGTTTACGTGTTGAACTAGTAGCTTTTTACACTTTTTCTGATTATGGATTGTCGGATTAATGTAGTGTTTGTGCTAAATTAGCTTATTGACGTCAGATAATTTGCCAGTTTGGGGCGTTTGTATTTCCAGAAGTTATGGGGGTCATATTTCAGGGTTACCTGCCCATAAAACCAGGCAGAAACTAATATTTTACCTAGCCTCATTAAAATCATTTTATCTATATACAGTCGAACCTCTATATATATATAATCATCCAATTAAATACTAACAGTTCATTATAACCAAATTAATTTCAGATGTATAGTAATTATTTAATTTTATACCTTCCAGAAAGAAAACGAGAAACTCCATAAAAGAGTAAAATGCTTAGGTGAAGAATTAAAAAAATCCAAGGAAGATTTAAATGAAATACGGACAGGGGCCGAGAAGATCTTGAGTGTTATAAATAAAGGCAAAGAAAACAAAACTTTGAGATTTTAATTATACTTAAATTAAATTAATAACATTTTATACCTTCCAGAAAGAAAACGACAAAATCCGTAAGAGAATAAAACTCTTAGAAAACAAATTAAAAAAATCTAAAGAAGAATTGAACGAAATAGGGATAGAGGCAGAGAGGATATTGAGACTTGTAAATAAAGGTATTGAAATATTTGATATAAAAATTATAAATAAATACTTACATAATTAAATAAAGCTTTATTACGCTTTACTTTTTTGCCGCACTTATTTTGCTTTTCAAATGTTACGTGTCGTTCAGATACTCAGTTATGACCGGCATAGTGTGCCTTCTTCTTCTTAGGTGTTTACGTGTTAAACTAGTAGCTTTTTACACTTTTTCTGATTATGGATTGTCGGATTAATGTAGTGTTTGTGCTAAATTAGCTTATTGACGTCAGATAATTTGCCAGTTTGGGGCGTTTGTATTTCCAGAAGTTATGGGGGTCATATTTCAGGGTTACCTGCCCATAAAACCAGGCAGAAACTAATATTTTACCTAGCCTCATTAAAATCATTTTATCTATATATAAGGTCAAAAAATTTAAATTAATTATCATATACAGCACATGGACGTCTCGGTGCATATATACGCTGGTATTACCAGCAATACTTCCATCTGTATGTATATCAGTACGAATTAAAGGACTCGAAGCCGGACCCCGCAGTAGCGTAACTGGCAACGCACCTGACTAGTAATTAGGTGATTCCGGGTTCGAATCCTGGGCTGGTGGGTAATTTTTAAAAATATTAGAAATTATTCGTTGGACATATACGGTCGATCGGTAAAACAATTCGCGTATATACTTTCCAAGTTGTTTTGCATTTTACTTTTTCGCCATTTGTATTTGCCTACTATGGCTTTTAGCTTGTGCAAGTTATATGTTTGTGTTCATCATTCATTGTTTTACTTTAATCAATTGTTGTATTTTGTTTTTCATTGCTTTTATCTGCTTTTATCATAAAGTTATATTTCACTATTTGGCAGCTTATAAGATACCTAAGTAATAGTGGTGTTTTATTGTTGTGTATCGTCATGTCATAACAACAATAAAAGCATGAAAATGCGTATGTTTCCAAAGGATGCAAATGTAGCAAGAAGTAAACAAGTTACGAATGTATACATTTATTGAACAATACATTTTGTATTAGACTTTCTGAACGTGCTAGTGTTGTTTTTACATAACGGTTTTCTAAATCATCCAATTAAATACTAACAGTTCATAACCAATTTAATGTCAGATGTATAGTAATTTTATACCTTCCAGAAGCAGAATAACTCACTCAAAGAAAAAATTAAAGAACTCGAAGGGAATTTACAAAAATTAAAGGAGGACCAAGAGAAGAGATATATTGAAATTAGCACAGCGGCCAAGGTAATCTTGGAGAATGTGAATAAAGGTATTGAAATATTTGATATAAAAATTATAAATAAATACTTACATAATTAAATAAAGCTTTATTACGCTTTACTTTTTTCGCCGCACTTATTTTGCTTTTCAAATGTTACGTGTCGTTCAGATACTCAGTTATGACCGGCATAGTGTGCCTTCTTCTTCTTAGGTGTTTACGTGTTAAGCTAGTAGCTTTTTACACTTTTTCTGATTATGGATTGTCGGATTAATGTAGTGTTGTGCTAAATTAGCTTATTGACGTCAGATAATTTGCCAGTTTGGGGCGTTTGTGTTTCCAGAAGTTATGGGGGTCATATTTCAGGGTTACCTGCCCATAAAAACAGGCAGAAACTAATATTTTACCTAGCCTCATTAAAATCATTTTATCTATATACAGTCGAACCTCTATATATATATATAATCATCCAATTAAATACTAACAGTTCATTATAACCAATTTAATTTCAGATGTATAGTAATTATTTAATTTTATACCTTCCAGAAAGAAAACGAGAAACTCCATAAAAGAGTAAAATGCTTAGGTGAAGAATTAAAAAAATCCAAGGAAGATTTAAATGAAATACGGACAGGGGCCGAGAAGATCTTGAGTGTTATAAATAAAGGCAAATGAAAACAAAACTTTGAGATTTTAATTATACTTAAATTAAATTAATAACATTTTATACCTTCCAGAAAGAAAACGACAAAATCCGTAAGAGAATAAAACTCTTAGAAAACAAATTAAAAAAATCTAAAGAAGAATTGAACGAAATAGGGATAGAGGCAGAGAGGATATTGAGACTTGTAAATAAAGGTATTGAAATATTTGATATAAAAATTATAAATAAATACTTACATAATTAAATAAAGCTTTATTACGCTTTACTTTTTTGCCGCACTTATTTTGCTTTTCAAATGTTACGTGTCGTTCAAATACTCAGTTATGACCGGCATAGTGTGCCTTCTTCTTCTTAGGTGTTTACGTGTTAAGCTAGTAGCTTTTTACACTTTTTCTGATTATGGATTGTCGGATTAATGTAGTGTTTGTGCTAAATTAGCTTATTGACGTCAGATAATTTGCCAGTTTGGGGCGTTTGTATTTCCAGAAGTTATGGGGGTCATATTTCAGGGTTACCTGCCCATAAAAACAGGCAGAAACTAATATTTTACCTAGCCTCATTAAAATCATTTTATCTATATATAAGGTCAAAAAATTTAAATTAATTATCATATACAGCACATGGACGTCTCGGTGCATATATACGCTGGTATTACCAGCAATACTTCCATCTGTATGTATATCAGTACGAATTAAAGGACTCGAAGCCGGACCCCGCAGTAGCGTAACTGGCAACGCACCTGACTAGTAATTAGGTGATTCCGGGTTCGAATCCTGGGCTGGTGGGTAATTTTTAAAAATATTAGAAATTATTCGTTGGACATATACGGTCGATCGGTAAAACAATTCGCGTATATACTTTCCAAGTTGTTTTGCATTTTACTTTTTCGCCATTTGTATTTGCCTACTATGGCTTTTAGCTTGTGCAAGTTATATGTTTGTGTTCATCATTCATTGTTTTACTTTAATCAATTGTTGTATTTTGTTTTTCATTGCTTTTATCTGCTTTTATCATAAAGTTATATTTCACTATTTGGCAGCTTATAAGATACCTAAGTAATAGTGGTGTTTTATTGTTGTGTATCGTCATGTCATAACAACAATAAAAGCATGAAAATGCGTATGTTTCCAAAGGATGCAAATGTAGCAAGAAGTAAACAAGTTACGAATGTATACATTTATTGAACAATACATTTTGTATTAGACTTTCTGAACGTGCTAGTGTTGTTTTTACATAACGGTTTTCTAAATCATCCAATTAAATACTAACAGTTCATAACCAATTTAATGTCAGATGTATAGTAATTTTATACCTTCCAGAAGCAGAATAACTCACTCAAAGAAAAAATTAAAGAACTCGAAGGGAATTTACAAAAATTAAAGGAGGACCAAGAGAAGAGATATATTGAAATTAGCACAGCGGCCAAGGTAATCTTGGAGAATGTGAATAAAGGTATTGAAATATTTGATATAAAAATTATAAATAAATACTTACATAATTAAATAAAGCTTTATTACGCTTTACTTTTTTCGCCGCACTTATTTTGCTTTTCAAATGTTACGTGTCGTTCAGATACTCAGTTATGACCGGCATAGTGTGCCTTCTTCTTCTTAGGTGTTTACGTGTTAAGCTAGTAGCTTTTTACACTTTTTCTGATTATGGATTGTCGGATTAATGTAGTGTTGTGCTAAATTAGCTTATTGACGTCAGATAATTTGCCAGTTTGGGGCGTTTGTGTTTCCAGAAGTTATGGGGGTCATATTTCAGGGTTACCTGCCCATAAAAACAGGCAGAAACTAATATTTTACCTAGCCTCATTAAAATCATTTTATCTATATACAGTCGAACCTCTATATATATATATAATCATCCAATTAAATACTAACAGTTCATTATAACCAATTTAATTTCAGATGTATAGTAATTATTTAATTTTATACCTTCCAGAAAGAAAACGAGAAACTCCATAAAAGAGTAAAATGCTTAGGTGAAGAATTAAAAAAATCCAAGGAAGATTTAAATGAAATACGGACAGGGGCCGAGAAGATCTTGAGTGTTATAAATAAAGGCAAATGAAAACAAAACTTTGAGATTTTAATTATACTTAAATTAAATTAATAACATTTTATACCTTCCAGAAAGAAAACGACAAAATCCGTAAGAGAATAAAACTCTTAGAAAACAAATTAAAAAAATCTAAAGAAGAATTGAACGAAATAGGGATAGAGGCAGAGAGGATATTGAGACTTGTAAATAAAGGTATTGAAATATTTGATATAAAAATTATAAATAAATACTTACATAATTAAATAAAGCTTAATTACGCTTTACTTTTTTGCCGCACTTATTTTGCTTTTCAAATGTTACGTGTCGTTCAAATACTCAGTTATGACCGGCATAGTGTGCCTTCTTCTTCTTAGGTGTTTACGTGTTAAGCTAGTAGCTTTTTACACTTTTTCTGATTATGGATTGTCGGATTAATGTAGTGTTTGTGCTAAATTAGCTTATTGACGTCAGATAATTTGCCAGTTTGGGGCGTTTGTATTTCCAGAAGTTATGGGGGTCATATTTCAGGGTTACCTGCCCATAAAAACAGGCAGGAACTAATATTTTACCTAGCCTCATTAAAATCATTTTATCTATATATAAGGTCAAAAAATTTAAATTAATTATCATATACAGCACATGGACGTCTCGGTGCATATATACGCTGGTATTACCAGCAATACTTCCATCTGTATGTATATCAGTACGAATTAAAGGACTCGAAGCCGGACCCCGCAGTAGCGTAACTGGCAACGCACCTGACTAGTAATTAGGTGATTCCGGGTTCGAATCCTGGGCTGGTGGGTAATTTTTAAAAATATTAGAAATTATTCGTTGGACATATACGGTCGATCGGTAAAACAATTCGCGTATATACTTTCCAAGTTGTTTTGCATTTTACTTTTTCGCCATTTGTATTTGCCTACTATGGCTTTTAGCTTGTGCAAGTTATATGTTTGTGTTCATCATTCATTGTTTTACTTTAATCAATTGTTGTATTTTGTTTTTCATTGCTTTTATCTGCTTTTATCATAAAGTTATATTTCACTATTTGGCAGCTTATAAGATACCTAAGTAATAGTGGTGTTTTATTGTTGTGTATCGTCATGTCATAACAACAATAAAAGCATGAAAATGCGTATGTTTCCAAAGGATGCAAATGTAGCAAGAAGTAAACAAGTTACGAATGTATACATTTATTGAACAATACATTTTGTATTAGACTTTCTGAACGTGCTAGTGTTGTTTTTACATAACGGTTTTCTAAATCATCCAATTAAATACTAACAGTTCATAACCAATTTAATGTCAGATGTATAGTAATTTTATACCTTCCAGAAGCAGAATAACTCACTCAAAGAAAAAATTAAAGAACTCGAAGGGAATTTACAAAAATTAAAGGAGGACCAAGAGAAGAGATATATTGAAATTAGCACAGCGGCCAAGGTAATCTTGGAGAATGTGAATAAAGGTATTGAAATATTTGATATAAAAATTATAAATAAATACTTACATAATTAAATAAAGCTTTATTACGCTTTACTTTTTTCGCCGCACTTATTTTGCTTTTCAAATGTTACGTGTCGTTCAGATACTCAGTTATGACCGGCATAGTGTGCCTTCTTCTTCTTAGGTGTTTACGTGTTAAGCTAGTAGCTTTTTACACTTTTTCTGATTATGGATTGTCGGATTAATGTAGTGTTGTGCTAAATTAGCTTATTGACGTCAGATAATTTGCCAGTTTGGGGCGTTTGTGTTTCCAGAAGTTATGGGGGTCATATTTCAGGGTTACCTGCCCATAAAAACAGGCAGAAACTAATATTTTACCTAGCCTCATTAAAATCATTTTATCTATATACAGTCGAACCTCTATATATATATATAATCATCCAATTAAATACTAACAGTTCATTATAACCAATTTAATTTCAGATGTATAGTAATTATTTAATTTTATACCTTCCAGAAAGAAAACGAGAAACTCCATAAAAGAGTAAAATGCTTAGGTGAAGAATTAAAAAAATCCAAGGAAGATTTAAATGAAATACGGACAGGGGCCGAGAAGATCTTGAGTGTTATAAATAAAGGCAAATGAAAAAAAACTTTGAGATTTTAATTATACTTAAATTAAATTAATAACATTTTATACCTTCCAGAAAGAAAACGACAAAATCCGTAAGAGAATAAAACTCTTAGAAAACAAATTAAAAAAATCTAAAGAAGAATTGAACGAAATAGGGATAGAGGCAGAGAGGATATTGAGACTTGTAAATAAAGGTATTGAAATATTTGATATAAAAATTATAAATAAATACTTACATAATTAAATAAAGCTTTATTACGCTTTACTTTTTTGCCGCACTTATTTTGCTTTTCAAATGTTACGTGTCGTTCAAATACTCAGTTATGACCGGCATAGTGTGCCTTCTTCTTCTTAGGTGTTTACGTGTTAAGCTAGTAGCTTTTTACACTTTTTCTGATTATGGATTGTCGGATTAATGTAGTGTTTGTGCTAAATTAGCTTATTGACGTCAGATAATTTGCCAGTTTGGGGCGTTTGTATTTCCAGAAGTTATGGGGGTCATATTTCAGGGTTACCTGCCCATAAAAACAGGCAGAAACTAATATTTTACCTAGCCTCATTAAAATCATTTTATCTATATATAAGGTCAAAAAATTTAAATTAATTATCATATACAGCACATGGACGTCTCGGTGCATATATACGCTGGTATTACCAGCAATACTTCCATCTGTATGTATATCAGTACGAATTAAAGGACTCGAAGCCGGACCCCGCAGTAGCGTAACTGGCAACGCACCTGACTAGTAATTAGGTGATTCCGGGTTCGAATCCTGGGCTGGTGGGTAATTTTTAAAAATATTAGAAATTATTCGTTGGACATATACGGTCGATCGGTAAAACAATTCGCGTATATACTTTCCAAGTTGTTTTGCATTTTACTTTTTCGCCATTTGTATTTGCCTACTATGGCTTTTAGCTTGTGCAAGTTATATGTTTGTGTTCATCATTCATTGTTTTACTTTAATCAATTGTTGTATTTTGTTTTTCATTGCTTTTATCTGCTTTTATCATAAAGTTATATTTCACTATTTGGCAGCTTATAAGATACCTAAGTAATAGTGGTGTTTTATTGTTGTGTATCGTCATGTCATAACAACAATAAAAGCATGAAAATGCGTATGTTTCCAAAGGATGCAAATGTAGCAAGAAGTAAACAAGTTACGAATGTATACATTTATTGAACAATACATTTTGTATTAGACTTTCTGAACGTGCTAGTGTTGTTTTTACATAACGGTTTTCTAAATCATCCAATTAAATACTAACAGTTCATAACCAATTTAATGTCAGATGTATAGTAATTTTATACCTTCCAGAAGCAGAATAACTCACTCAAAGAAAAAATTAAAGAACTCGAAGGGAATTTACAAAAATTAAAGGAGGACCAAGAGAAGAGATATATTGAAATTAGCACAGCGGCCAAGGTAATCTTGGAGAATGTGAATAAAGGTATTGAAATATTTGATATAAAAATTATAAATAAATACTTACATAATTAAATAAAGCTTTATTACGCTTTACTTTTTTCGCCGCACTTATTTTGCTTTTCAAATGTTACGTGTCGTTCAGATACTCAGTTATGACCGGCATAGTGTGCCTTCTTCTTCTTAGGTGTTTACGTGTTAAGCTAGTAGCTTTTTACACTTTTTCTGATTATGGATTGTCGGATTAATGTAGTGTTGTGCTAAATTAGCTTATTGACGTCAGATAATTTGCCAGTTTGGGGCGTTTGTGTTTCCAGAAGTTATGGGGGTCATATTTCAGGGTTACCTGCCCATAAAAACAGGCAGAAACTAATATTTTACCTAGCCTCATTAAAATCATTTTATCTATATACAGTCGAACCTCTATATATATATATAATCATCCAATTAAATACTAACAGTTCATTATAACCAATTTAATTTCAGATGTATAGTAATTATTTAATTTTATACCTTCCAGAAAGAAAACGAGAAACTCCATAAAAGAGTAAAATGCTTAGGTGAAGAATTAAAAAAATCCAAGGAAGATTTAAATGAAATACGGACAGGGGCCGAGAAGATCTTGAGTGTTATAAATAAAGGCAAATGAAAACAAAACTTTGAGATTTTAATTATACTTAAATTAAATTAATAACATTTTATACCTTCCAGAAAGAAAACGACAAAATCCGTAAGAGAATAAAACTCTTAGAAAACAAATTAAAAAAATCTAAAGAAGAATTGAACGAAATAGGGATAGAGGCAGAGAGGATATTGAGACTTGTAAATAAAGGTATTGAAATATTTGATATAAAAATTATAAATAAATACTTACATAATTAAATAAAGCTTTATTACGCTTTACTTTTTTGCCGCACTTATTTTGCTTTTCAAATGTTACGTGTCGTTCAAATACTCAGTTATGACCGGCATAGTGTGCCTTCTTCTTCTTAGGTGTTTACGTGTTAAGCTAGTAGCTTTTTACACTTTTTCTGATTATGGATTGTCGGATTAATGTAGTGTTTGTGCTAAATTAGCTTATTGACGTCAGATAATTTGCCAGTTTGGGGCGTTTGTATTTCCAGAAGTTATGGGGGTCATATTTCAGGGTTACCTGCCCATAAAACCAGGCAGAAACTAATATTTTACCTAGCCTCATTAAAATCATTTTATCTATATACAGTCGAACCTCTATATATATATAATCATCCAATTAAATACTAACAGTTCATTATAACCAAATTAATTTCAGATGTATAGTAATTATTTAATTTTATACCTTCCAGAAAGAAAACGAGAAACTCCATAAAAGAGTAAAATGCTTAGGTGAAGAATTAAAAAAATCCAAGGAAGATTTAAATGAAATACGGACAGGGGCCGAGAAGATCTTGAGTGTTATAAATAAAGGCAAAGAAAACAAAACTTTGAGATTTTAATTATACTTAAATTAAATTAATAACATTTTATACCTTCCAGAAAGAAAACGACAAAATCCGTAAGAGAATAAAACTCTTAGAAAACAAATTAAAAAAATCTAAAGAAGAATTGAACGAAATAGGGATAGGGGCAGAGAGGATATTGAGACTTGTAAATAAAGGTATTGAAATATTTGATATAAAAATTATAAATAAATACTTACATAATTAAATAAAGCTTTATTACGCTTTACTTTTTTGCCGCACTTATTTTGCTTTTCAAATGTTACGTGTCGTTCAGATACTCAGTTATGACCGGCATAGTGTGCCTTCTTCTTCTTAGGTGTTTACGTGTTAAACTAGTAGCTTTTTACACTTTTTCTGATTATGGATTGTCGGATTAATGTAGTGTTTGTGCTAAATTAGCTTATTGACGTCAGATAATTTGCCAGTTTGGGGCGTTTGTATTTCCAGAAGTTATGGGGGTCATATTTCAGGGTTACCTGCCCATAAAACCAGGCAGAAACTAATATTTTACCTAGCCTCATTAAAATCATTTTATCTATATATAAGGTCAAAAAATTTAAATTAATTATCATATACAGCACATGGACGTCTCGGTGCATATATACGCTGGTATTACCAGCAATACTTCCATCTGTATGTATATCAGTACGAATTAAAGGACTCGAAGCCGGACCCCGCAGTAGCGTAACTGGCAACGCACCTGACTAGTAATTAGGTGATTCCGGGTTCGAATCCTGGGCTGGTGGGTAATTTTTAAAAATATTAGAAATTATTCGTTGGACATATACGGTCGATCGGTAAAACAATTCGCGTATATACTTTCCAAGTTGTTTTGCATTTTACTTTTTCGCCATTTGTATTTGCCTACTATGGCTTTTAGCTTGTGCAAGTTATATGTTTGTGTTCATCATTCATTGTTTTACTTTAATCAATTGTTGTATTTTGTTTTTCATTGCTTTTATCTGCTTTTATCATAAAGTTATATTTCACTATTTGGCAGCTTATAAGATACCTAAGTAATAGTGGTGTTTTATTGTTGTGTATCGTCATGTCATAACAACAATAAAAGCATGAAAATGCGTATGTTTCCAAAGGATGCAAATGTAGCAAGAAGTAAACAAGTTACGAATGTATACATTTATTGAACAATACATTTTGTATTAGACTTTCTGAACGTGCTAGTGTTGTTTTTACATAACGGTTTTCTAAATCATCCAATTAAATACTAACAGTTCATAACCAATTTAATGTCAGATGTATAGTAATTTTATACCTTCCAGAAGCAGAATAACTCACTCAAAGAAAAAATTAAAGAACTCGAAGGGAATTTACAAAAATTAAAGGAGGACCAAGAGAAGAGATATATTGAAATTAGCACAGCGGCCAAGGTAATCTTGGAGAATGTGAATAAAGGTATTGAAATATTTGATATAAAAATTATAAATAAATACTTACATAATTAAATAAAGCTTTATTACGCTTTACTTTTTTCGCCGCACTTATTTTGCTTTTCAAATGTTACGTGTCGTTCAGATACTCAGTTATGACCGGCATAGTGTGCCTTCTTCTTCTTAGGTGTTTACGTGTTAAGCTAGTAGCTTTTTACACTTTTTCTGATTATGGATTGTCGGATTAATGTAGTGTTGTGCTAAATTAGCTTATTGACGTCAGATAATTTGCCAGTTTGGGGCGTTTGTGTTTCCAGAAGTTATGGGGGTCATATTTCAGGGTTACCTGCCCATAAAAACAGGCAGAAACTAATATTTTACCTAGCCTCATTAAAATCATTTTATCTATATACAGTCGAACCTCTATATATATATATAATCATCCAATTAAATACTAACAGTTCATTATAACCAATTTAATTTCAGATGTATAGTAATTATTTAATTTTATACCTTCCAGAAAGAAAACGAGAAACTCCATAAAAGAGTAAAATGCTTAGGTGAAGAATTAAAAAAATCCAAGGAAGATTTAAATGAAATACGGACAGGGGCCGAGAAGATCTTGAGTGTTATAAATAAAGGCAAATGAAAACAAAACTTTGAGATTTTAATTATACTTAAATTAAATTAATAACATTTTATACCTTCCAGAAAGAAAACGACAAAATCCGTAAGAGAATAAAACTCTTAGAAAACAAATTAAAAAAATCTAAAGAAGAATTGAACGAAATAGGGATAGAGGCAGAGAGGATATTGAGACTTGTAAATAAAGGTATTGAAATATTTGATATAAAAATTATAAATAAATACTTACATAATTAAATAAAGCTTTATTACGCTTTACTTTTTTGCCGCACTTATTTTGCTTTTCAAATGTTACGTGTCGTTCAAATACTCAGTTATGACCGGCATAGTGTGCCTTCTTCTTCTTAGGTGTTTACGTGTTAAGCTAGTAGCTTTTTACACTTTTTCTGATTATGGATTGTCGGATTAATGTAGTGTTTGTGCTAAATTAGCTTATTGACGTCAGATAATTTGCCAGTTTGGGGCGTTTGTATTTCCAGAAGTTATGGGGGTCATATTTCAGGGTTACCTGCCCATAAAAACAGGCAGAAACTAATATTTTACCTAGCCTCATTAAAATCATTTTATCTATATATAAGGTCAAAAAATTTAAATTAATTATCATATACAGCACATGGACGTCTCGGTGCATATATACGCTGGTATTACCAGCAATACTTCCATCTGTATGTATATCAGTACGAATTAAAGGACTCGAAGCCGGACCCCGCAGTAGCGTAACTGGCAACGCACCTGACTAGTAATTAGGTGATTCCGGGTTCGAATCCTGGGCTGGTGGGTAATTTTTAAAAATATTAGAAATTATTCGTTGGACATATACGGTCGATCGGTAAAACAATTCGCGTATATACTTTCCAAGTTGTTTTGCATTTTACTTTTTCGCCATTTGTATTTGCCTACTATGGCTTTTAGCTTGTGCAAGTTATATGTTTGTGTTCATCATTCATTGTTTTACTTTAATCAATTGTTGTATTTTGTTTTTCATTGCTTTTATCTGCTTTTATCATAAAGTTATATTTCACTATTTGGCAGCTTATAAGATACCTAAGTAATAGTGGTGTTTTATTGTTGTGTATCGTCATGTCATAACAACAATAAAAGCATGAAAATGCGTATGTTTCCAAAGGATGCAAATGTAGCAAGAAGTAAACAAGTTACGAATGTATACATTTATTGAACAATACATTTTGTATTAGACTTTCTGAACGTGCTAGTGTTGTTTTTACATAACGGTTTTCTAAATCATCCAATTAAATACTAACAGTTCATAACCAATTTAATGTCAGATGTATAGTAATTTTATACCTTCCAGAAGCAGAATAACTCACTCAAAGAAAAAATTAAAGAACTCGAAGGGAATTTACAAAAATTAAAGGAGGACCAAGAGAAGAGATATATTGAAATTAGCACAGCGGCCAAGGTAATCTTGGAGAATGTGAATAAAGGTATTGAAATATTTGATATAAAAATTATAAATAAATACTTACATAATTAAATAAAGCTTTATTACGCTTTACTTTTTTCGCCGCACTTATTTTGCTTTTCAAATGTTACGTGTCGTTCAGATACTCAGTTATGACCGGCATAGTGTGCCTTCTTCTTCTTAGGTGTTTACGTGTTAAGCTAGTAGCTTTTTACACTTTTTCTGATTATGGATTGTCGGATTAATGTAGTGTTGTGCTAAATTAGCTTATTGACGTCAGATAATTTGCCAGTTTGGGGCGTTTGTGTTTCCAGAAGTTATGGGGGTCATATTTCAGGGTTACCTGCCCATAAAAACAGGCAGAAACTAATATTTTACCTAGCCTCATTAAAATCATTTTATCTATATACAGTCGAACCTCTATATATATATATATAATCATCCAATTAAATACTAACAGTTCATTATAACCAATTTAATTTCAGATGTATAGTAATTATTTAATTTTATACCTTCCAGAAAGAAAACGAGAAACTCCATAAAAGAGTAAAATGCTTAGGTGAAGAATTAAAAAAATCCAAGGAAGATTTAAATGAAATACGGACAGGGGCCGAGAAGATCTTGAGTGTTATAAATAAAGGCAAATGAAAACAAAACTTTGAGATTTTAATTATACTTAAATTAAATTAATAACATTTTATACCTTCCAGAAAGAAAACGACAAAATCCGTAAGAGAATAAAACTCTTAGAAAACAAATTAAAAAAATCTAAAGAAGAATTGAACGAAATAGGGATAGAGGCAGAGAGGATATTGAGACTTGTAAATAAAGGTATTGAAATATTTGATATAAAAATTATAAATAAATACTTACATAATTAAATAAAGCTTTATTACGCTTTACTTTTTTGCCGCACTTATTTTGCTTTTCAAATGTTACGTGTCGTTCAAATACTCAGTTATGACCGGCATAGTGTGCCTTCTTCTTCTTAGGTGTTTACGTGTTAAGCTAGTAGCTTTTTACACTTTTTCTGATTATGGATTGTCGGATTAATGTAGTGTTTGTGCTAAATTAGCTTATTGACGTCAGATAATTTGCCAGTTTGGGGCGTTTGTATTTCCAGAAGTTATGGGGGTCATATTTCAGGGTTACCTGCCCATAAAAACAGGCAGGAACTAATATTTTACCTAGCCTCATTAAAATCATTTTATCTATATATAAGGTCAAAAAATTTAAATTAATTATCATATACAGCACATGGACGTCTCGGTGCATATATACGCTGGTATTACCAGCAATACTTCCATCTGTATGTATATCAGTACGAATTAAAGGACTCGAAGCCGGACCCCGCAGTAGCGTAACTGGCAACGCACCTGACTAGTAATTAGGTGATTCCGGGTTCGAATCCTGGGCTGGTGGGTAATTTTTAAAAATATTAGAAATTATTCGTTGGACATATACGGTCGATCGGTAAAACAATTCGCGTATATACTTTCCAAGTTGTTTTGCATTTTACTTTTTCGCCATTTGTATTTGCCTACTATGGCTTTTAGCTTGTGCAAGTTATATGTTTGTGTTCATCATTCATTGTTTTACTTTAATCAATTGTTGTATTTTGTTTTTCATTGCTTTTATCTGCTTTTATCATAAAGTTATATTTCACTATTTGGCAGCTTATAAGATACCTAAGTAATAGTGGTGTTTTATTGTTGTGTATCGTCATGTCATAACAACAATAAAAGCATGAAAATGCGTATGTTTCCAAAGGATGCAAATGTAGCAAGAAGTAAACAAGTTACGAATGTATACATTTATTGAACAATACATTTTGTATTAGACTTTCTGAACGTGCTAGTGTTGTTTTTACATAACGGTTTTCTAAATCATCCAATTAAATACTAACAGTTCATAACCAATTTAATGTCAGATGTATAGTAATTTTATACCTTCCAGAAGCAGAATAACTCACTCAAAGAAAAAATTAAAGAACTCGAAGGGAATTTACAAAAATTAAAGGAGGACCAAGAGAAGAGATATATTGAAATTAGCACAGCGGCCAAGGTAATCTTGGAGAATGTGAATAAAGGTATTGAAATATTTGATATAAAAATTATAAATAAATACTTACATAATTAAATAAAGCTTTATTACGCTTTACTTTTTTCGCCGCACTTATTTTGCTTTTCAAATGTTACGTGTCGTTCAGATACTCAGTTATGACCGGCATAGTGTGCCTTCTTCTTCTTAGGTGTTTACGTGTTAAGCTAGTAGCTTTTTACACTTTTTCTGATTATGGATTGTCGGATTAATGTAGTGTTGTGCTAAATTAGCTTATTGACGTCAGATAATTTGCCAGTTTGGGGCGTTTGTGTTTCCAGAAGTTATGGGGGTCATATTTCAGGGTTACCTGCCCATAAAAACAGGCAGAAACTAATATTTTACCTAGCCTCATTAAAATCATTTTATCTATATACAGTCGAACCTCTATATATATATATAATCATCCAATTAAATACTAACAGTTCATTATAACCAATTTAATTTCAGATGTATAGTAATTATTTAATTTTATACCTTCCAGAAAGAAAACGAGAAACTCCATAAAAGAGTAAAATGCTTAGGTGAAGAATTAAAAAAATCCAAGGAAGATTTAAATGAAATACGGACAGGGGCCGAGAAGATCTTGAGTGTTATAAATAAAGGCAAATGAAAACAAAACTTTGAGATTTTAATTATACTTAAATTAAATTAATAACATTTTATACCTTCCAGAAAGAAAACGACAAAATCCGTAAGAGAATAAAACTCTTAGAAAACAAATTAAAAAAATCTAAAGAAGAATTGAACGAAATAGGGATAGAGGCAGAGAGGATATTGAGACTTGTAAATAAAGGTATTGAAATATTTGATATAAAAATTATAAATAAATACTTACATAATTAAATAAAGCTTTATTACGCTTTACTTTTTTGCCGCACTTATTTTGCTTTTCAAATGTTACGTGTCGTTCAAATACTCAGTTATGACCGGCATAGTGTGCCTTCTTCTTCTTAGGTGTTTACGTGTTAAGCTAGTAGCTTTTTACACTTTTTCTGATTATGGATTGTCGGATTAATGTAGTGTTTGTGCTAAATTAGCTTATTGACGTCAGATAATTTGCCAGTTTGGGGCGTTTGTATTTCCAGAAGTTATGGGGGTCATATTTCAGGGTTACCTGCCCATAAAAACAGGCAGAAACTAATATTTTACCTAGCCTCATTAAAATCATTTTATCTATATACAGTCGAACCTCTATATATATATATAATCATCCAATTAAATACTAACAGTTCATTATAACCAATTTAATTTCAGATGTATAGTAATTATTTAATTTTATACCTTCCAGAAAGAAAACGAGAAACTCCATAAAAGAGTAAAATGCTTAGGTGAAGAATTAAAAAAATCCAAGGAAGATTTAAATGAAATACGGACAGGGGCCGAGAAGATCTTGAGTGTTATAAATAAAGGCAAATGAAAACAAAACTTTGAGATTTTAATTATACTTAAATTAAATTAATAACATTTTATACCTTCCAGAAAGAAAACGACAAAATCCGTAAGAGAATAAAACTCTTAGAAAACAAATTAAAAAAATCTAAAGAAGAATTGAACGAAATAGGGATAGAGGCAGAGAGGATATTGAGACTTGTAAATAAAGGTATTGAAATATTTGATATAAAAATTATAAATAAATACTTACATAATTAAATAAAGCTTTATTACGCTTTACTTTTTTGCCGCACTTATTTTGCTTTTCAAATGTTACGTGTCGTTCAAATACTCAGTTATGACCGGCATAGTGTGCCTTCTTCTTCTTAGGTGTTTACGTGTTAAGCTAGTAGCTTTTTACACTTTTTCTGATTATGGATTGTCGGATTAATGTAGTGTTTGTGCTAAATTAGCTTATTGACGTCAGATAATTTGCCAGTTTGGGGCGTTTGTATTTCCAGAAGTTATGGGGGTCATATTTCAGGGTTACCTGCCCATAAAAACAGGCAGAAACTAATATTTTACCTAGCCTCATTAAAATCATTTTATCTATATATAAGGTCAAAAAATTTAAATTAATTATCATATACAGCACATGGACGTCTCGGTGCATATATACGCTGGTATTACCAGCAATACTTCCATCTGTATGTATATCAGTACGAATTAAAGGACTCGAAGCCGGACCCCGCAGTAGCGTAACTGGCAACGCACCTGACTAGTAATTAGGTGATTCCGGGTTCGAATCCTGGGCTGGTGGGTAATTTTTAAAAATATTAGAAATTATTCGTTGGACATATACGGTCGATCGGTAAAACAATTCGCGTATATACTTTCCAAGTTGTTTTGCATTTTACTTTTTCGCCATTTGTATTTGCCTACTATGGCTTTTAGCTTGTGCAAGTTATATGTTTGTGTTCATCATTCATTGTTTTACTTTAATCAATTGTTGTATTTTGTTTTTCATTGCTTTTATCTGCTTTTATCATAAAGTTATATTTCACTATTTGGCAGCTTATAAGATACCTAAGTAATAGTGGTGTTTTATTGTTGTGTATCGTCATGTCATAACAACAATAAAAGCATGAAAATGCGTATGTTTCCAAAGGATGCAAATGTAGCAAGAAGTAAACAAGTTACGAATGTATACATTTATTGAACAATACATTTTGTATTAGACTTTCTGAACGTGCTAGTGTTGTTTTTACATAACGGTTTTCTAAATCATCCAATTAAATACTAACAGTTCATAACCAATTTAATGTCAGATGTATAGTAATTTTATACCTTCCAGAAGCAGAATAACTCACTCAAAGAAAAAATTAAAGAACTCGAAGGGAATTTACAAAAATTAAAGGAGGACCAAGAGAAGAGATATATTGAAATTAGCACAGCGGCCAAGGTAATCTTGGAGAATGTGAATAAAGGTATTGAAATATTTGATATAAAAATTATAAATAAATACTTACATAATTAAATAAAGCTTTATTACGCTTTACTTTTTTCGCCGCACTTATTTTGCTTTTCAAATGTTACGTGTCGTTCAGATACTCAGTTATGACCGGCATAGTGTGCCTTCTTCTTCTTAGGTGTTTACGTGTTAAGCTAGTAGCTTTTTACACTTTTTCTGATTATGGATTGTCGGATTAATGTAGTGTTGTGCTAAATTAGCTTATTGACGTCAGATAATTTGCCAGTTTGGGGCGTTTGTGTTTCCAGAAGTTATGGGGGTCATATTTCAGGGTTACCTGCCCATAAAAACAGGCAGAAACTAATATTTTACCTAGCCTCATTAAAATCATTTTATCTATATACAGTCGAACCTCTATATATATATATAATCATCCAATTAAATACTAACAGTTCATTATAACCAATTTAATTTCAGATGTATAGTAATTATTTAATTTTATACATTCCAGAAAGAAAACGAGAAACTCCATAAAAGAGTAAAATGCTTAGGTGAAGAATTAAAAAAATCCAAGGAAGATTTAAATGAAATACGGACAGGGGCCGAGAAGATCTTGAGTGTTATAAATAAAGGCAAAGAAAACAAAACTTTGAGATTTTAATTATACTTAAATTAAATTAATAACATTTTATACCTTCCAGAAAGAAAACGACAAAATCCGTAAGAGAATAAAACTCTTAGAAAACAAATTAAAAAAATCTAAAGAAGAATTGAACGAAATAGGGATAGAGGCAGAGAGGATATTGAGACTTGTAAATAAAGGTATTGAAATATTTGATATAAAAATTATAAATAAATACTTACATAATTAAATAAAGCTTTATTACGCTTTACTTTTTTGCCGCACTTATTTTGCTTTTCAAATGTTACGTGTCGTTCAGATACTCAGTTATGACCGGCATAGTGTGCCTTCTTCTTCTTAGGTGTTTACGTGTTAAACTAGTAGCTTTTTACACTTTTTCTGATTATGGATTGTCGGATTAATGTAGTGTTTGTGCTAAATTAGCTTATTGACGTCAGATAATTTGCCAGTTTGGGGCGTTTGTATTTCCAGAAGTTATGGGGGTCATATTTCAGGGTTACCTGCCCATAAAACCAGGCAGAAACTAATATTTTACCTAGCCTCATTAAAATCATTTTATCTATATACAGTCGAACCTCTATATATATATATAATCATCCAATTAAATACTAACAGTTCATTATAACCAATTTAATTTCAGATGTATAGTAATTATTTAATTTTATACCTTCCAGAAAGAAAACGAGAAACTCCATAAAAGAGTAAAATGCTTAGGTGAAGAATTAAAAAAATCCAAGGAAGATTTAAATGAAATACGGACAGGGGCCGAGAAGATCTTGAGTGTTATAAATAAAGGCAAATGAAAACAAAACTTTGAGATTTTAATTATACTTAAATTAAATTAATAACATTTTATACCTTCCAGAAAGAAAACGACAAAATCCGTAAGAGAATAAAACTCTTAGAAAACAAATTAAAAAAATCTAAAGAAGAATTGAACGAAATAGGGATAGAGGCAGAGAGGATATTGAGACTTGTAAATAAAGGTATTGAAATATTTGATATAAAAATTATAAATAAATACTTACATAATTAAATAAAGCTTTATTACGCTTTACTTTTTTGCCGCACTTATTTTGCTTTTCAAATGTTACGTGTCGTTCAGATACTCAGTTATGACCGGCATAGTGTGCCTTCTTCTTCTTAGGTGTTTACGTGTTGAACTAGTAGCTTTTTACACTTTTTCTGATTATGGATTGTCGGATTAATGTAGTGTTTGTGCTAAATTAGCTTATTGACGTCAGATAATATGCCAGTTTGGGGCGTTTGTATTTCCAGAAGTTATGGGGGTCATATTTCAGGGTTACCTGCCCATAAAACCAGGCAGAAACTAATATTTTACCTAGCCTCATTAAAATCATTTTATCTATATACAGTCGAACCTCTATATATATATATAATCATCCAATTAAATACTAACAGTTCATTATAACCAATTTAATTTCAGATGTATAGTAATTATTTAATTTTATACCTTCCAGAAAGAAAACGAGAAACTCCATAAAAGAGTAAAATGCTTAGGTGAAGAATTAAAAAAATCCAAGGAAGATTTAAATGAAATACGGACAGGGGCCGAGAAGATCTTGAGTGTTATAAATAAAGGCAAATGAAAACAAAACTTTGAGATTTTAATTATACTTAAATTAAATTAGTAACATTTTATACCTTCCAGAAAGAAAACGACAAAATCCGTAAGAGAATAAAACTCTTAGAAAACAAATTAAAAAAATCTAAAGAAGAATTGAACGAAATAGGGATAGAGGCAGAGAGGATATTGAGACTTGTAAATAAAGGTATTGAAATATTTGATATAAAAATTATAAATAAATACTTACATAATTAAATAAAGCTTTATTACGCTTTACTTTTTTGCCGCACTTATTTTGCTTTTCAAATGTTACGTGTCGTTCAGATACTCAGTTATGACCGGCATAGTGTGCCTTCTTCTTCTTAGGTGTTTACGTGTTAAACTAGTAGCTTTTTACACTTTTTCTGATTATGGATTGTCGGATTAATGTAGTGTTTGTGCTAAATTAGCTTATTGACGTCAGATAATTTGCCAGTTTGGGGCGTTTGTATTTCCAGAAGTTATGGGGGTCATATTTCAGGGTTACCTGCCCATAAAAACAGGCAGAAACTAATATTTTGCCTAGCCTCATTAAAATCATTTTATCTATATACAGTCGAACCTCTATATATATATATATATATATAATCATCCAATTAAATACTAACAGTGCATTACCAATTTAATGTCAGATGTATAGTAAGTAGTTAATTTTATACCTTCCAGAAGGACAACGACACCCACCTCGGGAGAATCAGGGAGCTAGAGGGTAAAATAGAAAAAATGTACGAAGAAAATGAAAGCAGAAAAAGGAGATCAGCACAGCGGCAAATTTGATTTTGAAACACACCCTCCGCGGGAGAATCCGGGAGCTGGAAAGAATTAAACAGGAAGACGAAATAAGAAAAAAAGAAATAATCAATGCAGCAAAATTGATTTTACAACTAAATAAAGGTATTGAAATATTTGATATAAAAATTATAAATAAATACTTACATAATTAAATAAAGCTTTATTACGCTTTACTTTTTTGCCGCACTTATTTTGCTTTTCAAATGTTACGTGTCGTTCAGATACTCAGTTATGACCGGCATAGTGTGCCTTCTTCTTCTTAGGTGTTTACGTGTTAAGCTAGTAGCTTTTTACACTTTTTCTGATTATGGATTGTCGGATTAATGTAGTGTTTGTGCTAAATTAGCTTATTGACGTCAGATAATTTGCCAGTTTGGGGCGTTTGTATTTCCAGAAGTTATGGGGGTCATATTTCAGGGTTACCTGCCCATAAAACCAGGCAGAAACTAATATTTTACCTAGCCTCATTAAAATCATTTTATCTATATACGGTCGAACCTCTATATATATATATATATAATCATCCAATTAAATACTAACAGTTCATTATAACCAAATTAATTTCAGATGTATAGTAATTATTTAATTTTATACCTTCCAGAAAGAAAACGAGAAACTCCATAAAAGAGTAAAATGCTTAGGTGAAGAATTAAAAAAATCCAAGGAAGATTTAAATGAAATACGGACAGGGGCCGAGAAGATCTTGAGTGTTATAAATAAAGGCAAATGAAAACAAAACTTTGAGATTTTAATTATACTTAAATTAAATTAATAACATTTTATACCTTCCAGAAAGAAAACGACAAAATCCGTAAGAGAATAAAACTCTTAGAAAACAAATTAAAAAAATCTAAAGAAGAATTGAACGAAATAGGGATAGAGGCAGAGAGGATATTGAGACTTGTAAATAAAGGTATTGAAATATTTGATATAAAAATTATAAATAAATACTTACATAATTAAATAAAGCTTTATTACGCTTTACTTTTTTGCCGCACTTATTTTGCTTTTCAAATGTTACGTGTCGTTCAGATACTCAGTTATGACCGGCATAGTGTGCCTTCTTCTTCTTCGGTGTTTACGTGTTAAGCTAGTAGCTTTTTACACTTTTTCTGATTATGGATTGTCGGATTAATGTAGTGTTTGTGCTAAATTAGCTTATTGACGTCAGATAATTTGCCAGTTTGGGGCGTTTGTATTTCCAGAAGTTATGGGGGTCATATTTTAGGGTTACCTGCCCATAAAACCAGGCAGAAACTAATATTTTACCTAGCCTCATTAAAATCATTTTATCTATATACAGTCGAACCTCTATATATATATATATATAATCATCCAATTAAATACTAACAGTTCATTATAACCAATTTAATTTCAGATGTATAGTAATTATTTAATTTTATACCTTCCAGAAAGAAAACGAGAAACTCCATAAAAGAGTAAAATGCTTAGGTGAAGAATTAAAAAAATCCAAGGAAGATTTAAATGAAATACGGACAGGGGCCGAGAAGATCTTGAGTGTTATAAATAAAGGCAAATGAAAACAAAACTTTGAGATTTTAATTATACTTAAATTAAATTAATAACATTTTATACCTTCCAGAAAGAAAACGACAAAATCCGTAAGAGAATAAAACTCTTAGAAAACAAATTAAAAAAATCTAAAGAAGAATTGAACGAAATAGGGATAGAGGCAGAGAGGATATTGAGACTTGTAAATAAAGGTATTGAAATATTTGATATAAAAATTATAAATAAATACTTACATAATTAAATAAAGCTTTATTACGCTTTACTTTTTTGCCGCACTTATTTTGCTTTTCAAATGTTACGTGTCGTTCAGATACTCAGTTATGACCGGCATAGTGTGCCTTCTTCTTCTTAGGTGTTTACGTGTTAAACTAGTAGCTTTTTACACTTTTTCTGATTATGGAATGTCGGATTAATGTAGTGTTTGTGCTAAATTATTATTATCTATATACAGTCGAACCTCTATATATATATATATAATCATCCAATTAAATACTAACAGTTCATTATAACCAAATTAATTTCAGATGTATAGTAATTATTTAATTTTATACCTTCCAGAAAGAAAACGAGAAACTCCATAAAAGAGTAAAATGCTTAGGTGAAGAATTAAAAAAATCCAAGGAAGATTTAAATGAAATACGGACAGGGCCGAGAAGATCTTGAGTGTTATAAATAAAGGCAAAGAAAACAAAACTTTGAGATTTTAATTATACTTAAATTAAATTAATAACATTTTATACCTTCCAGAAAGAAAACGACAAAATCCGTAAGAGAATAAAACTCTTAGAAAACAAATTAAAAAAATCTAAAGAAGAATTGAACGAAATAGGGATAGAGGCAGAGAGGATATTGAGACTTGTAAATAAAGGTATTGAAATATTTGATATAAAAATTATAAATAAATACTTACATAATTAAATAAAGCTTTATTACGCTTTACTTTTTTGCCGCACTTATTTTGCTTTTCAAATGTTACGTGTCGTTCAGATACTCAGTTATGACCGGCATAGTGTGCCTTCTTCTTCTTAGGTGTTTACGTGTTAAACTAGTAGCTTTTTACACTTTTTCTGATTATGGATTGTCGGATTAATGTAGTGTTTGTGCTAAATTAGCTTATTGACGTCAGATAATTTGCCAGTTTGGGGCGTTTGTATTTCCAGAAGTTATGGGGGTCATATTTCAGGGTTACCTGCCCATAAAACCAGGCAGAAACTAATATTTTACCTAGCCTCATTAAAATCATTTTATCTATATACAGTCGAACATCTATATATATATATATATAATCATCCAATTAAATACTAACAGTTCATTATAACCAAATTAATTTCAGATGTATAGTAATTATTTAATTTTATACCTTCCAGAAAGAAAACGAGAAACTCCATAAAAGAGTAAAATGCTTAGGTGAAGAATTAAAAAAATCCAAGGAAGATTTAAATGAAATACGGACAGGGGCCGAGAAGATCTTGAGTGTTATAAATAAAGGCAAATGAAAACAAAACTTTGAGATTTTAATTATACTTAAATTAAATTAATAACATTTTATACCTTCCAGAAAGAAAACGACAAAATCCGTAAGAGAATAAAACTCTTAGAAAACAAATTAAAAAAATCTAAAGAAGAATTGAACGAAATAGGGATAGAGGCAGAGAGGATATTGAGACTTGTAAATAAAGGTATTGAAATATTTGATATAAAAATTATAAACAAATACTTACATAATTAAATAAAGCTTTATTACGCTTTACTTTTTTGCCGCACTTATTTTGCTTTTCAAATGTTACGTGTCGTTCAGATACTCAGTTATGACCGGCATAGTGTGCCTTCTTCTTCTTCGGTGTTTACGTGTTAAGCTAGTAGCTTTTTACACTTTTTCTGATTATGGATTGTCGGATTAATGTAGTGTTTGTGCTAAATTAGCTTATTGACGTCAGATAATTTGCCAGTTTGGGGCGTTTGTATTTCCAGAAGTTATGGGGGTCATATTTTAGGGTTACCTGCCCATAAAACCAGGCAGAAACTAATATTTTACCTAGCCTCATTAAAATCATTTTATCTATATACAGTCGAACCTCTATATATATATATATATATAATCATCCAATTAAATACTAACAGTTCATTATAACCAATTTAATTTCAGATGTATAGTAATTATTTAATTTTATACCTTCCAGAAAGAAAACGAGAAACTCCATAAAAGAGTAAAATGCTTAGGTGAAGAATTAAAAAAATCCAAGGAAGATTTAAATGAAATACGGACAGGGGCCGAGAAGATCTTGAGTGTTATAAATAAAGGCAAATGAAAACAAAACTTTGAGATTTTAATTATACTTAAATTAAATTAATAACATTTTATACCTTCCAGAAAGAAAACGACAAAATCCGTAAGAGAATAAAACTCTTAGAAAACAAATTAAAAAAATCTAAAGAAGAATTGAACGAAATAGGGATAGAGGCAGAGAGGATATTGAGACTTGTAAATAAAGGTATTGAAATATTTGATATAAAAATTATAAATAAATACTTACATAATTAAATAAAGCTTTATTACGCTTTACTTTTTTGCCGCACTTATTTTGCTTTTCAAATGTTACGTGTCGTTCAGATACTCAGTTATGACCGGCATAGTGTGCCTTCTTCTTCTTAGGTGTTTACGTGTGAAACTAGTAGCTTTTTACACTTTTTCTGAATATGGATTGTCGGATTAATGTAGTGTTTGTGCTAAATTAGCTTATTGACGTCAGATAATTTGCAAGTTTGGGGCGTTTGTATTTCCAGAAGTTATGGGGGTCATATTTCAGGGTTACCTGCCCATAAAACCAGGCAGAAACTAATATTTTACCTAGCCTCATTAAAATCATTTTATCTATATACAGTCGAACCTCTATATATATATAATCATCCAATTAAATACTAACAGTTCATTATAACCAATTTAATTTCAGATGTATAGTAATTATTTAATTTTATACCTTCCAGAAAGAAAACGAGAAACTCCATAAAAGAGTAAAATGCTTAGGTGAAGAATTAAAAAAATCCAAGGAAGATTTAAATGAAATACGGACAGGGACCGAGAAGATCTTGAGTGTTATAAATAAAGGCAAATGAAAACAAAACTTTGAGATTTTAATTATACTTAAATTAAATTAATAACATTTTATACCTTCCAGAAAGAAAACGACAAAATCCGTAAGAGAATAAAACTCTTAGAAAACAAATTAAAAAAATCTAAAGAAGAATTGAACGAAATAGGGATAGAGGCAGAGAGGATATTGAGACTTGTAAATAAAGGTATTGAAATATTTGATATAAAAATTATAAATAAATACTTACATAATTAAATAAAGCTTTATTACGCTTTACTTTTTTGCCGCACTTATTTTGCTTTTCAAATGTTACGTGTCGTTCAGATACTCAGTTATGACCGGCATAGTGTGCCTTCTTCTTCTTAGGTGTTTACGTGTTAAACTAGTAGCTTTTTACACTTTTTCAGTTTGGGGCGTTTGTATTTCCAGAAGTTATGGGGGTCATATTTCAGGGTTACCTGCCCATAAAAACAGGCAGAAACTAATATTTTACCTAGCCTCATTAAAATCATTTTATCTATATACAGTCGAACCTCTATATATATATATATATATATATATATATATATATATATATAATCATCCAATTAAATACTAACAGTTCATTACCAATTTAATGTCAGATGTATAGTAAGTAGTTAATTTTATACCTTCCAGAAGGACAACGACACCCACCTCGGGAGAATCAGGGAGCTAGAGGGTAAAATAGAAAAAATGAACGAAGAAAATGAAAGCAGAAAAAGGAGATCAGCACAGCGGCAAATTTGATTTTGAAACACACCCTCCGCGGGAGAATCCGGGAGCTGGAAAGAATTAAACAGGAAGACGAAATAAGAAAAAAAGAAATAATCAATGCAGCAAAATTGATTTTACAACTAAATAAAGGTATTGAAATATTTGATATAAAAATTATAAATAAATACTTACATAATTAAATAAAGCTTTATTACGCTTTACTTTTTTGCCGCACTTATTTTGCTTTTCAAATGTTACGTGTCGTTCAGATACTCAGTTATGACCGGCATAGTGTGCCTTCTTCTTCTTAGGTGTTTACGTGTTAAGCTAGTAGCTTTTTACACTTTTTCTGATTATGGATTGTCGGATTAATGTAGTGTTTGTGCTAAATTAGCTTATTGACGTCAGATAATTTGCCAGTTTGGGGCGTTTGTATTTCCAGAAGTTATGGGGGTCATATTTCAGGGTTACCTGCCCATAAAAACAGGCAGAAACTAATATTTTACCTAGCCTCATTAAAATCATTTTATCTATATACAGTCGAACCTCTATATATATATATATATATATATATATATAATCATCCAATTAAATACTAACAGTTCATTATAACCAATTTAATTTCAGATGTATAGTAATTATTTAATTTTATACCTTCCAGAAAGAAAACGAGAAACTCCATAAGAGAGTAAAATGCTTAGGTGAAGAATTAAAAAAATCCAAGGAAGATTTAAATGAAATACGGACAGGGGCCGAGAAGATCTTGAGTGTTATAAATAAAGGCAAATGAAAACAAAACTTTGAGATTTTAATTATACTTAAATTAAATTAATAACATTTTATACCTTCCAGAAAGAAAACGACAAAATCCGTAAGAGAATAAAACTCTTAGAAAACAAATTAAAAAAATCTAAAGAAGAATTGAACGAAATAGGGATAGAGGCAGAGAGGATATTGAGACTTGTAAATAAAGGTATTGAAATATTTGATATAAAAATTATAAATAAATACTTACATAATTAAATAAAGCTTTATTACGCTTTACTTTTTTGCCGCACTTATTTTGCTTTTCAAATGTTACGTGTCGTTCAGATACTCAGTTATGACCGGCATAGTGTGCCTTCTTCTTCTACGTGTTAAGCTAGTAGCTTTTTACACTTTTTCTGATTATGGATTGTCGGATTAATGTAGTGTTTGTGCTAAATTAGCTTATTGACGTCAGATAATTTGCCAGTTTGGGGCGTTTGTATTTCCAGAAGTTATGGGGGTCATATTTCAGGGTTACCTGCCCATAAAAACAGGCAGAAACTAATATTTTACCTAGCCTCATTAAAATCATTTTATCTATATACAGTCGAACCTCTATATATATATATAATCATCCAATTAAATACTAACAGTTCATTATAACCAATTTAATTTCAGATGTATAGTAATTATTTAATTTTATACCTTCCAGAAAGAAAACGTGCAACTCCATAAGAAAGTAAAATTCTTAGGACAAGAATTACAAAAATCGAAGGATGATTTGAATGAGATACAGACAGAGGCCGAGAAGATATTAAGTATTACAAATAAATGCAAATGAAAACGTAACACATTTCTATAAATACATCCATTTCTGTTATTCACGAATTAAAGATGAAATAAATTGTGTTATTTAGTTTTAAATGTTTGGGGCGTTTGTATTTCCAGAAGTTATGGGGGTCATATTTCAGGGTTACCTGCCCATAAAAACAGGCAGAAACTAGTATTTTACCTAGCCTCATTAAAATCATTTTATCTATATACAGTCGAACCTCTCTATATATATATATATAATCATCCAATTAAATACTAACAGTTCATTACCAATTTAATTTCAGATGTATAGTAATTTTATACCTTCCAGAAGGACAACAACGCCCAGCTAAGAAAAATTAGGGATCTAGAGGGTAAATTAGAAAAAATGAACGAAGAAAATGAAACCAATTTAATTTCAGATGTATAGTAATTATTTAATTTTATACCTTCCAGAAAGAAAACGACAAACTCCGTAAGAGAATAAAACTCTTAGAAGACAAATCAAAAAAATCTAAAGAAGAATTGAACGAAATAGGGATAGAGGCAGAGAGGATATTGAGACTTGTAAATAAAGGTATTGAAATATTTGATATAAAAATTATAAATAAATACTTACATAATTAAATAAAGCTTTATTACGCTTTACTTTTTTCGCCGCACTTATTTTGCTTTTCAAATGTTACGTGTCGTTCAGATACTCAGTTATGACCGGCATAGTGTGCCTTCTTCTTCTTAGGTGTTTACGTGTTAAGCTAGTAGCTTTTTACACTTTTTCTGATTATGGATTGTCGGATTAATGTAGTGTTGTGCTAAATTAGCTTATTGACGTCAGATAATTTGCCAGTTTGGGGCGTTTGTGTTTCCAGAAGTTATGGGGGTCATATTTCAGGGTTACCTGCCCATAAAAACAGGCAGAAACTAATATTTTACCTAGCCTCATTAAAATCATTTTATCTATATACAGTCGAACCTCTATATATATATATAATCATCCAATTAAATACTAACAGTTCATTATAACCAATTTAATTTCAGATGTATAGTAATTATTTAATTTTATACCTTCCAGAAAGAAAACGAGAAACTCCATAAAAGAGTAAAATGCTTAGGTGAAGAATTAAAAAAATCCAAGGAAGATTTAAATGAAATACGGACAGGGGCCGAGAAGATCTTGAGTGTTATAAATAAAGGCAAATGAAAACAAAACTTTGAGATTTTAATTATACTTAAATTAAATTAATAACATTTTATACCTTCCAGAAAGAAAACGACAAAATCCGTAAGAGAATAAAACTCTTAGAAAACAAATTAAAAAAATCTAAAGAAGAATTGAACGAAATAGGGATAGAGGCAGAGAGGATATTGAGACTTGTAAATAAAGGTATTGAAATATTTGATATAAAAATTATAAATAAATACTTACATAATTAAATAAAGCTTTATTACGCTTTACTTTTTTGCCGCACTTATTTTGCTTTTCAAATGTTACGTGTCGTTCAAATACTCAGTTATGACCGGCATAGTGTGCCTTCTTCTTCTTAGGTGTTTACGTGTTAAGCTAGTAGCTTTTTACACTTTTTCTGATTATGGATTGTCGGATTAATGTAGTGTTTGTGCTAAATTAGCTTATTGACGTCAGATAATTTGCCAGTTTGGGGCGTTTGTATTTCCAGAAGTTATGGGGGTCATATTTCAGGGTTACCTGCCCATAAAAACAGGCAGAAACTAATATTTTACCTAGCCTCATTAAAATCATTTTATCTATATATAAGGTCAAAAAATTTAAATTAATTATCATATACAGCACATGGACGTCTCGGTGCATATATACGCTGGTATTACCAGCAATACTTCCATCTGTATGTATATCAGTACGAATTAAAGGACTCGAAGCCGGACCCCGCAGTAGCGTAACTGGCAACGCACCTGACTAGTAATTAGGTGATTCCGGGTTCGAATCCTGGGCTGGTGGGTAATTTTTAAAAATATTAGAAATTATTCGTTGGACATATACGGTCGATCGGTAAAACAATTCGCGTATATACTTTCCAAGTTGTTTTGCATTTTACTTTTTCGCCATTTGTATTTGCCTACTATGGCTTTTAGCTTGTGCAAGTTATATGTTTGTGTTCATCATTCATTGTTTTACTTTAATCAATTGTTGTATTTTGTTTTTCATTGCTTTTATCTGCTTTTATCATAAAGTTATATTTCACTATTTGGCAGCTTATAAGATACCTAAGTAATAGTGGTGTTTTATTGTTGTGTATCGTCATGTCATAACAACAATAAAAGCATGAAAATGCGTATGTTTCCAAAGGATGCAAATGTAGCAAGAAGTAAACAAGTTACGAATGTATACATTTATTGAACAATACATTTTGTATTAGACTTTCTGAACGTGCTAGTGTTGTTTTTACATAACGGTTTTCTAAATCATCCAATTAAATACTAACAGTTCATAACCAATTTAATGTCAGATGTATAGTAATTTTATACCTTCCAGAAGCAGAATAACTCACTCAAAGAAAAAATTAAAGAACTCGAAGGGAATTTACAAAAATTAAAGGAGGACCAAGAGAAGAGATATATTGAAATTAGCACAGCGGCCAAGGTAATCTTGGAGAATGTGAATAAAGGTATTGAAATATTTGATATAAAAATTATAAATAAATACTTACATAATTAAATAAAGCTTTATTACGCTTTACTTTTTTCGCCGCACTTATTTTGCTTTTCAAATGTTACGTGTCGTTCAGATACTCAGTTATGACCGGCATAGTGTGCCTTCTTCTTCTTAGGTGTTTACGTGTTAAGCTAGTAGCTTTTTACACTTTTTCTGATTATGGATTGTCGGATTAATGTAGTGTTTGTGCTAAATTAGCTTATTGACGTCAGATAATTTGCCAGTTTGGGGCGTTTGTATTTCCAGAAGTTATGGGGGTCATATTTCAGGGTTACCTGCCCATAAAACCAGGCAGAAACTAATATTTTACCTAGCCTCATTAAAATCATTTTATCTATATACAGTCGAACCTCTATATATATATATAATCATCCAATTAAATACTAACAGTTCATTATAACCAATTTAATTTCAGATGTATAGTAATTATTTAATTTTATACATTCCAGAAAGAAAACGAGAAACTCCATAAAAGAGTAAAATGCTTAGGTGAAGAATTAAAAAAATCCAAGGAAGATTTAAATGAAATACGGACAGGGGCCGAGAAGATCTTGAGTGTTATAAATAAAGGCAAAGAAAACAAAACTTTGAGATTTTAATTATACTTAAATTAAATTAATAACATTTTATACCTTCCAGAAAGAAAACGACAAAATCCGTAAGAGAATAAAACTCTTAGAAAACAAATTAAAAAAATCTAAAGAAGAATTGAACGAAATAGGGATAGAGGCAGAGAGGATATTGAGACTTGTAAATAAAGGTATTGAAATATTTGATATAAAAATTATAAATAAATACTTACATAATTAAATAAAGCTTTATTACGCTTTACTTTTTTGCCGCACTTATTTTGCTTTTCAAATGTTACGTGTCGTTCAGATACTCAGTTATGACCGGCATAGTGTGCCTTCTTCTTCTTAGGTGTTTACGTGTTAAACTAGTAGCTTTTTACACTTTTTCTGATTATGGATTGTCGGATTAATGTAGTGTTTGTGCTAAATTAGCTTATTGACGTCAGATAATTTGCCAGTTTGGGGCGTTTGTATTTCCAGAAGTTATGGGGGTCATATTTCAGGGTTACCTGCCCATAAAACCAGGCAGAAACTAATATTTTACCTAGCCTCATTAAAATCATTTTATCTATATACAGTCGAACCTCTATATATATATATAATCATCCAATTAAATACTAACAGTTCATTATAACCAATTTAATTTCAGATGTATAGTAATTATTTAATTTTATACCTTCCAGAAAGAAAACGAGAAACTCCATAAAAGAGTAAAATGCTTAGGTGAAGAATTAAAAAAATCCAAGGAAGATTTAAATGAAATACGGACAGGGGCCGAGAAGATCTTGAGTGTTATAAATAAAGGCAAATGAAAACAAAACTTTGAGATTTTAATTATACTTAAATTAAATTAATAACATTTTATACCTTCCAGAAAGAAAACGACAAAATCCGTAAGAGAATAAAACTCTTAGAAAACAAATTAAAAAAATCTAAAGAAGAATTGAACGAAATAGGGATAGAGGCAGAGAGGATATTGAGACTTGTAAATAAAGGTATTGAAATATTTGATATAAAAATTATAAATAAATACTTACATAATTAAATAAAGCTTTATTACGCTTTACTTTTTTGCCGCACTTATTTTGCTTTTCAAATGTTACGTGTCGTTCAGATACTCAGTTATGACCGGCATAGTGTGCCTTCTTCTTCTTAGGTGTTTACGTGTTGAACTAGTAGCTTTTTACACTTTTTCTGATTATGGATTGTCGGATTAATGTAGTGTTTGTGCTAAATTAGCTTATTGACGTCAGATAATATGCCAGTTTGGGGCGTTTGTATTCCCAGAAGTTATGGGGGTCATATTTCAGGGTTACCTGCCCATAAAACCAGGCAGAAACTAATATTTTACCTAGCCTCATTAAAATCATTTTATCTATATACAGTCGAACCTCTATATATATATATAATCATCCAATTAAATACTAACAGTTCATTATAACCAATTTAATTTCAGATGTATAGTAATTATTTAATTTTATACCTTCCAGAAAGAAAACGAGAAACTCCATAAAAGAGTAAAATGCTTAGGTGAAGAATTAAAAAAATCCAAGGAAGATTTAAATGAAATACGGACAGGGGCCGAGAAGATCTTGAGTGTTATAAATAAAGGCAAATGAAAACAAAACTTTGAGATTTTAATTATACTTAAATTAAATTAGTAACATTTTATACCTTCCAGAAAGAAAACGACAAAATCCGTAAGAGAATAAAACTCTTAGAAAACAAATTAAAAAAATCTAAAGAAGAATTGAACGAAATAGGGATAGAGGCAGAGAGGATATTGAGACTTGTAAATAAAGGTATTGAAATATTTGATATAAAAATTATAAATAAATACTTACATAATTAAATAAAGCTTTATTACGCTTTACTTTTTTGCCGCACTTATTTTGCTTTTCAAATGTTACGTGTCGTTCAGATACTCAGTTATGACCGGCATAGTGTGCCTTCTTCTTCTTAGGTGTTTACGTGTTAAGCTAGTAGCTTTTTACACTTTTTCTGATTATGGATTGTCGGATTAATGTAGTGTTTGTGCTAAATTAGCTTATTGACGTCAGATAATTTGCCAGATTGGGGCGTTTGTATTTCCAGAAGTTATGGGGGTCATATTTCAGGGTTACCTGCCCATAAAAACAGGCAGAAACTAATATTTTACCTAGCCTCATTAAAATCATTTTATCTATATACAGTCGAACCTCTATATATATATATATATATATATATAATCATCCAATTAAATACTAACAGTTCATTATAACCAATTTAATTTCAGATGTATAGTAATTATTTAATTTTATACCTTCCAGAAAGAAAACGAGAAACTCCATAAGAGAGTAAAATGCTTAGGTGAAGAATTAAAAAAATCCAAGGAAGATTTAAATGAAATACGGACAGGGGCCGAGAAGATCTTGAGTGTTATAAATAAAGGCAAATGAAAACAAAACTTTGAGATTTTAATTATACTTAAATTAAATTAATAACATTTTATACCTTCCAGAAAGAAAACGACAAAATCCGTAAGAGAATAAAACTCTTAGAAAACAAATTAAAAAAATCTAAAGAAGAATTGAACGAAATAGGGATAGAGGCAGAGAGGATATTGAGACTTGTAAATAAAGGTATTGAAATATTTGATATAAAAATTATAAATAAATACTTACATAATTAAATAAAGCTTTATTACGCTTTACTTTTTTGCCGCACTTATTTTGCTTTTCAAATGTTACGTGTCGTTCAGATACTCAGTTATGACCGGCATAGTGTGCCTTCTTCTTCTTAGGTGTTTACGTGTTAAGCTAGTAGCTTTTTACACTTTTTCTGATTATGGATTGTCGGATTGATGTAGTGTTTGTGCTAAATTAGCTTATTGACGTCAGATAATTTGCCAGTTTGGGGCGTTTGTATTTCCAGAAGTTATGGGGGTCATATTTCAGGGTTACCTGCCCATAAAAACAGGCAGAAACTAATATTTTACCTAGCCTCATTAAAATCATTTTATCTATATACAGTCGAACCTCTATATATATATATAATCATCCAATTAAATACTAACAGTTCATTATAACCAATTTAATTTCAGATGTATAGTAATTATTTAATTTTATACCTTCCAGAAAGAAAACGAGAAACTCCATAAAAGAGTAAAATGCTTAGGTGAAGAATTAAAAAAATCCAAGGAAGATTTAAATGAAATACGGACAGGGGCCGAGAAGATCTTGAGTGTTATAAATAAAGGCAAATGAAAACAAAACTTTGAGATTTTAATTATACTTAAATTAAATTAATAACATTTTATACCTTCCAGAAAGAAAACGACAAAATCCGTAAGAGAATAAAACTCTTAGAAAACAAATTAAAAAAATCTAAAGAAGAATTGAACGAAATAGGGATAGAGGCAGAGAGGATATTGAGACTTGTAAATAAAGGTATTGAAATATTTGATATAAAAATTATAAATAAATACTTACATAATTAAATAAAGCTTTATTACGCTTTACTTTTTTGCCGCACTTATTTTGCTTTTCAAATGTTACGTGTCGTTCAGATACTCAGTTATGACCGGCATAGTGTGCCTTCTTCTTCTTAGGTGTTTACGTGTTAAACTAGTAGCTTTTTACACTTTTTCTGATTATGGATTGTCGGATTAATGTAGTGTTTGTGCTAAATTAGCTTATTGACGTCAGATAATTTGCCAGTTTGGGGCGTTTGTATTTCCAGAAGTTATGGGGGTCATATTTCAGGGTTACCTGCCCATAAAAACAGGCAGAAACTAATATTTTGCCTAGCCTCATTAAAATCATTTTATCTATATACAGTCGAACCTCTATATATATATATATATATATAATCATCCAATTAAATACTAACAGTTCATTACCAATTTAATGTCAGATGTATAGTAAGTAGTTAATTTTATACCTTCCAGAAGGACAACGACACCCACCTCGGGAGAATCAGGGAGCTAGAGGGTAAAATAGAAAAAATGTACGAAGAAAATGAAAGCAGAAAAAGGAGATCAGCACAGCGGCAAATTTGATTTTGAAACACACCCTCCGCGGGAGAATCCGGGAGCTGGAAAGAATTAAACAGGAAGACGAAATAAGAAAAAAAGAAATAATCAATGCAGCAAAATTGATTTTACAACTAAATAAAGGTATTGAAATATTTGATATAAAAATTATAAATAAATACTTACATAATTAAATAAAGCTTTATTACGCTTTACTTTTTTGCCGCACTTATTTTGCTTTTCAAATGTTACGTGTCGTTCAGATACTCAGTTATGACCGGCATAGTGTGCCTTCTTCTTCTACGTGTTAAGCTAGTAGCTTTTTACACTTTTTCTGATTATGGATTGTCGGATTAATGTAGTGTTTGTGCTAAATTAGCTTATTGACGTCAGATAATTTGCCAGTTTGGGGCGTTTGTATTTCCAGAAGTTATGGGGGTCATATTTCAGGGTTACCTGCCCATAAAAACAGGCAGAAACTAATATTTTACCTAGCCTCATTAAAATCATTTTATCTATATACAGTCGAACCTCTATATATATATATATAATCATCCAATTAAATACTAACAGTTCATTATAACCAATTTAATTTCAGATGTATAGTAATTATTTAATTTTATACCTTCCAGAAAGAAAACGACAAACTCCGTAAGAGAATAAAACTCTTAGAAGACGAATTAAAAAAATCTAAAGAAGAATTGAACGAAATAGGGATAGAGGCAGAGAGGATATTGAGACTTGTAAATAAAGGTATTGAAATATTTGATATAAAAATTATAAATAAATACTTACATAATTAAATAAAGCTTTATTACGCTTTACTTTTTTGCCGCACTTATTTTGCTTTTCAAATGTTACGTGTCGTTCAGATACTCAGTTATGACCGGCATAGTGTGCCTTCTTTTTCTTAGGTGTTTACGTGTTAAGCTAGTAGCTTTTTACACTTTTTCTGATTATGGATTGTCGGATTAATGTAGTGTTTGTGCTAAATTAGCTTATTGACGTCAGATAATTTGCCAGTTTGGGACGTTTGTATTTCCAGAAGTTATGGGGGTCATATTTCAGGGTTACCTGCCCATAAAAACAGGCAGAAACTAATATTTTACCTAGCCTCATTAAAATCATTTTATCTATATACAGTCGAACCTCTATATATATATATATATATAATCATCCAATTAAATACTAACAGTTCATTACCAATTTAATGTCAGATGTATAGTAAGTAGTTAATTTTATACCTTCCAGAAGGACAACGACACCCACCTCGGGAGAATCAGGGAGCTAGAGGGTAAAATAGAAAAAATGAACGAAGAAAATGAAAGCAGAAAAAGGAGATCAGCACAGCGGCAAATTTGATTTTGAAACACACCCTCCGCGGGAGAATCCGGGAGCTGGAAAGAATTAAACAGGAAGACGAAATAAGAAAAAAAGAAATAATCAATGCAGCAAAATTGATTTTACAACTAAATAAAGGTATTGAAATATTTGATATAAAAATTATAAATAAATACTTACATAATTAAATAAAGCTTTATTACGCTTTACTTTTTTGCCGCACTTATTTTGCTTTTCAAATGTTACGTGTCGTTCAGATACTCAGTTATGACCGGCATAGTGTGCCTTCTTCTTCTTAGGTGTTTACGTGTTAAGCTAGTAGCTTTTTACACTTTTTCTGATTATGGATTGTCGGATTAATGTAGTGTTTGTGCTAAATTAGCTTATTGACGTCAGATAATTTGCCAGATTGGGGCGTTTGTATTTCCAGAAGTTATGTGGGTCATATTTCAGGGTTACCTGCCCATAAAAACAGGCAGAAACTAATATTTTACCTAGCCTCATTAAAATCATTTTATCTATATACAGTCGAACCTCTATATATATATATATATATATATATATATATATATATAATCATCCAATTAAATACTAACAGTTCATTATAACCAATTTAATTTCAGATGTATAGTAATTATTTAATTTTATACCTTCCAGAAAGAAAACGAGAAACTCCATAAGAGAGTAAAATGCTTAGGTGAAGAATTAAAAAAATCCAAGGAAGATTTAAATGAAATACGGACAGGGGCCGAGAAGATCTTGAGTGTTATAAATAAAGGCAAATGAAAACAAAACTTTGAGATTTTAATTATACTTAAATTAAATTAATAACATTTTATACCTTCCAGAAAGAAAACGACAAAATCCGTAAGAGAATAAAACTCTTAGAAAACAAATTAAAAAAATCTAAAGAAGAATTGAACGAAATAGGGATAGAGGCAGAGAGGATATTGAGACTTGTAAATAAAGGTATTGAAATATTTGATATAAAAATTATAAATAAATACTTACATAATTAAATAAAGCTTTATTACGCTTTACTTTTTTGCCGCACTTATTTTGCTTTTCAAATGTTACGTGTCGTTCAGATACTCAGTTATGACCGGCATAGTGTGCCTTCTTCTTCTTAGGTGTTTACGTGTTAAGCTAGTAGCTTTTTACACTTTTTCTGATTATGGATTGTCGGATTGATGTAGTGTTTGTGCTAAATTAGCTTATTGACGTCAGATAATTTGCCAGTTTGGGGCGTTTGTATTTCCAGAAGTTATGGGGGTCATATTTCAGGGTTACCTGCCCATAAAAACAGGCAGAAACTAATATTTTACCTAGCCTCATTAAAATCATTTTATCTATATACAGTCGAACCTCTATATATATATATATATATAATCATCCAATTAAATACTAACAGTTCATTATAACCAATTTAATTTCAGATGTATAGTAATTATTTAATTTTATACCTTCCAGAAAGAAAACGACAAACTCCGTAAGAGAATAAAACTCTTAGAAGACGAATTAAAAAAATCTAAAGAAGAATTGAACGAAATAGGGATAGAGGCAGAGAGGATATTGAGACTTGTAAATAAAGGTATTGAAATATTTGATATAAAAATTATAAATAAATACTTACATAATTAAATAAAGCTTTATTACGCTTTACTTTTTTGCCGCACTTATTTTGCTTTTCAAATGTTACGTGTCGTTCAGATACTCAGTTATGACCGGCATAGTGTGCCTTCTTCTTCTTAGGTGTTTACGTGTTAAGCTAGTAGCTTTTTACACTTTTTCTGATTATGGATTGTCGGATTAATGTAGTGTTTGTGCTAAATTAGCTTATTGACGTCAGATAATTTGCCAGTTTGGGGCGTTTGTATTTCCAGAAGTTATGGGGGTCATATTTCAGGGTTACCTGCCCATAAAAACAGGCAGAAACTAATATTTTACCTAGCCTCATTAAAATCATTTTATCTATATACAGTCGAACCTCTATATATATATATAATCATCCAATTAAATACTAACAGTTCATTATAACCAATTTAATTTCAGATGTATAGTAATTATTTAATTTTATACCTTCCAGAAAGAAAACGAGAAACTCCATAAAAGAGTAAAATGCTTAGGTGAAGAATTAAAAAAATCCAAGGAAGATTTAAATGAAATACGGACAGGGGCCGAGAAGATCTTGAGTGTTATAAATAAAGGCAAATGAAAACAAAACTTTGAGATTTTAATTATACTTAAATTAAATTAATAACATTTTATACCTTCCAGAAAGAAAACGACAAAATCCGTAAGAGAATAAAACTCTTAGAAAACAAATTAAAAAAATCTAAAGAAGAATTGAACGAAATAGGGATAGAGGCAGAGAGGATATTGAGACGTGTAAATAAAGGTATTGAAATATTTGATATAAAAATTATAAATAAATACTTACATAATTAAATAAAGCTTTATTACGCTTTACTTTTTTGCCGCACTTATTTTGCTTTTCAAATGTTACGTGTCGTTCAGATACTCAGTTATGACCGGCATAGTGTGCCTTCTTCTTCTTAGGTGTTTACGTGTTAAACTAGTAGCTTTTTACACTTTTTCTGATTATGGATTGTCGGATTAATGTAGTGTTTGTGCTAAATTAGCTTATTGACGTCAGATAATTTGCCAGTTTGGGGCGTTTGTATTTCCAGAAGTTATGGGGGTCATATTTCAGGGTTACCTGCCCATAAAAACAGGCAGAAACTAATATTTTGCCTAGCCTCATTAAAATCATTTTATCTATATACAGTCGAACCTCTATATATATATATATATATATATATATATATATATATATATATAATCATCCAATTAAATACTAACAGTTCATTACCAATTTAATGTCAGATGTATAGTAAGTAGTTAATTTTATACCTTCCAGAAGGACAACGACACCCACCTCGGGAGAATCAGGGAGCTAGAGTGTAAAATAGAAAAAATGTACGAAGAAAATGATGACTTGTAAATAAAGGTATTGAAATATTTGATATAAAAATTATAAATAAATACTTACATAATTAAATAAAGCTTTATTACGCTTTACTTTTTAGCCGCACTTATTTTGCTTTTCAAATGTTACGTGTCGTTCAGATACTCAGTTATGACCGGCATAGTGTGCCTTCTTCTTCTTAGGTGTTTACGTGTTAAGCTAGTAGCTTTTTACACTTTTTCTGATTATGGATTGTCGGATTGATGTAGTGTTTGTGCTAAATTAGCTTATTGACGTCAGATAATTTGCCAGTTTGGGGCGTTTGTATTTCCAGAAGTTATGGGGGTCATATTTCAGGGTTACCTGCCCATAAAAACAGGCAGAAACTAATATTTTACCTAGCCTCATTAAAATCATTTTATCTATATACAGTCGAACCTCTATATATATATATATATATATATATATAATCATCCAATTAAATACTAACAGTTCATTATAACCAATTTAATTTCAGATGTATAGTAATTATTTAATTTTATACCTTCCAGAAAGAAAACGACAAACTCCGTAAGAGAATAAAACTCTTAGAAGACGAATTAAAAAAATCTAAAGAAGAATTGAACGAAATAGGGATAGAGGCAAAGAGGATATTGAGACTTGTAAATAAAGGTATTGAAATATTTGATATAAAAATTATAAATAAATACTTACTTAATTAAATAAAGCTTTATTACGCTTTACTTTTTTGCCGCACTTATTTTGCTTTTCAAATGTTACGTGTCGTTCAGATACTCAGTTATGACCGGCATAGTGTGCCTTCTTCTTCTTAGGTGTTTACGTGTTAAGCTAGTAGCTTTTTACACTTTTTCTGATTATGGATTGTCGGATTAATGTAGTGTTTGTGCTAAATTAGCTTATTGACGTCAGATAATTTGCCAGTTTGGGGCGTATGTATTTCCAGAAGTTATGGGGGTCATATTTCAGGGTTACCTGCCCATAAAAACAGGCAGAAACTAATATTTTACCTAGCCTCATTAAAATCATTTTATCTATATACAGTCGAACCTCTATATATATATATATATATATATAATCATCCAATTAAATACTAACAGTTCATTATAACCAATTTAATTTCAGATGTATAGTAATTATTTAATTTTATACCTTCCAGAAAGAAAACGAGAAACTCCATAAGAGAGTAAAATGCTTAGGTGAAGAATTAAAAAAATCCAAGGAAGATTTAAATGAAATACGGACAGGGGCCGAGAAGATCTTGAGTGTTATAAATAAAGGCAAATGAAAACAAAACTTTGAGATTTTAATTATACTTAAATTAAATTAATAACATTTTATACCTTCCAGAAAGAAAACGACAAAATCCGTAAGAGAATAAAACTCTTAGAAAACAAATTAAAAAAATCTAAAGAAGAATTGAACGAAATAGGGATAGAGGCAGAGAGGATATTGAGACTTGTAAATAAAGGTATTGAAATATTTGATATAAAAATTATAAATAAATACTTACATAATTAAATAAAGCTTTATTACGCTTTACTTTTTTGCCGCACTTATTTTGCTTTTCAAATGTTACGTGTCGTTCAGATACTCAGTTATGACCGGCATAGTGTGCCTTCTTCTTCTTAGGTGTTTACGTGTTAAGCTAGTAGCTTTTTACACTTTTTCTGATTATGGATTGTCGGATTAATGTAGTGTTTGTGCTAAATTAGCTTATTGACGTCAGATAATTTGCCAGTTTGGGGCGTTTGTGTTTCCAGAAGTTATGGGGGTCATATTTCAGGGTTACCTGCCCATAAAAACAGGCAGAAACTAATATTTTACCTAGCCTCATTAAAATCATTTTATCTATATACAGTCGAACCTCTATATATATATATATATATAATCATCCAATTAAATACTAACAGTTCATAACCAATTAAATTTCAGATGTATAGTAAGTAGTTAATTTTATACCTTCCAGAAAGAAAACAACACCCTCCAAAGGATTATAAAACACTTAGAGGAAGAATTGAAAAAATCAAAACAAGAATATATAGAAATAGGGATAGAGGCAAATAAGATTTTGAGTCTTGTGAATAAAGGTATTGAAATATTTGATATAAAAATTATAAATGGTTGTAGTTTGACACTGGTAAGTGTATTCATTGCACGGATAATCGGATTGTAGACTTAAAACGAATAACTTGAGATGTCGATACTATAGCGCTGTCAGTTTATGGAAACGCGTAGAAACGTCAACCAACAAATTTTGTGTGTGTTGCTAAACATTATTTTTCTTATTACTACGAAGTTAGTGGTGTTATAATCGTACCGTAAGTTCTGTGAAGAGTAATATGATAATTTTATTAAGTTGACATAATGCATTTTTAGACTTAAAGGATGGATAGAAGCTCGTGCATTGTGTGTGGGGCGTACAAGCAAGAAGCAAGAGCGATGCATATTTTCCGAGAATGCGAACAAGTAACCAAAGTAACTAACGGCATAATAGTTGACATATAAGCCGAAGGTGAGCTGGAGATTTTTTGTTTGTAGTTCTGATTTCAAGTGCAACAAGGACCACCTGGTTGTAGTAAGGATTTTGTTGGTTCCCGATTATACCAATTAAAGTCGAAGTCACAGTTGGTGATCTCGATTGAGATAACCCGAACCAGTAATAAATTTAAACTCCAATATAATAGTTCGATAAAGCTAATCGACCTTGCTGGGTCGGAAAATGTAAATAATATTCCTGAAGATAGGATTTCTGAAAGCGGAATTATTAAAAAAAGCCTTCTGGCCTTGCAAACAGTAATCCTGGCATTGAGAAGCAAAGAGAATCACGTGTCATACCGATCTTCCAAATTAACAATGTTATTTTAGAAACCAGTTTAGGTGGGACGTGCAAGATATTGTTGATGGTAAACATATCACCCCACAAAGAACACCTTAAAGAAACAATAGCCTCACTACGATTTGCCCAGAGCACAAAATAAATAAAAATAAACCAATAAAAACGTAAGTAGCGATAGGTGTTACTTAGGTGTCTACCGTACGAGGACTAGCCTCATTAAAATCATTTTATCTATATATAAGGTCAGAAAATTTAAATTAATTATTATATACAGCACATGGACGTCTCGGTGCTTATATACGCTGGTATACCAGCAATACTTCCATCTGTATGTATATCAGTACGAATTAAAGGACTCGAAGCCGGACCCCGCAGTAGCAAAACTGGCAACGCACCTGACTAGTAATTAGGAGATTCCAGTTCGAATCCTGGGCTGCTGGGTAATTTTTAAAAATATTAGAAATTACCTAATTAACAATTAAAACTAATTTTAAAATAATTTAAAATTAGTATGACCTCTAAATCGTCCAAGAAATTAAAATTATATATATATATTTAATGTCAGATGTATAGTAAGTAGTTAATTTTATACCTTCCAGGACGTCAACAACACCCACCTACGACGTATCAACGAGTTAGAGACCGAATTAAATAAAGTAAAAGAAGAAAACAAAATCAAAAACAAAGAAATTGAGATAGCACCAACATGCAGCAAGTAATATTTTACCTGTTTGACACTGGTAAGTGTATTCATTGCACGGATAATCGGATTGTAGACTTAAACCGAATAACTTGAGATGTCGCTACTATAGCGCTGTCACTTTATGGAAACGCGTAGAAACGTCAACCAACAAATTTTGTGTGTGTTGCTAAACATTATTTTTCTTATTACTACGAAGTTAGTGGTGTTATAATCGTACCGTAAGCTCTGTAAAGAGTAATATGATAATTTTATTAAGTTGACATAACTCATTTTTAGACTTAAAGGATGGATAGAAGCTGGTGCATTGTGTGTGGGGCGTACAAGCAAGAGCGATAATTGGAAAGAATGCCGATTTAAAATTGAGGCAAACAAGCTGCCTTAACTTTATTGATCTTGCGGGAGCAGAAAAGGCTGATATTACTTCTGAGCTCAGATTAAATGAAACTAAAAATATTAATAGAAGCCTGTCTACACTAATAACTGTAATGTTAGTTATAAAAGCAAAAAATCGCCCTATACCATACAGACAGTCCAAATTAACAGACTTGTTACAGTCATACTTGGGCGGAAACAGCAAATTATTAACTATAGTCTACCGTACGAGGACTAGCCTCATTAAAATCATTTTATCTATATATAAGGTCAGAAAATTTAAATTAATTATCATATACAGCACATGGACGTCTCGGTGCTTATATACGCTGGTATACCAGCAATACTTCCATCTGTATGTATATCAGTACGAATTAAAGGACTCGAAGCCGGACCCCGCAGTAGCGAAACTGGCAACGCACCTGACTAGTAATTAGGAGATTCCAGTTCGAATCCTGGGCTGCTGGGTAATTTTTAAAAATATTAGAAATTACCTAATTCACAATTAAAACTAATTTTAAAATAATTTAAAATTAGTATGACCTCTAAATCGTCCAAGAAATTAAAATTATATATATATTTAATGTCAGATGTATAGTAAGTAGTTAATTTTATACCTTCCAGGACGTGAACAACACCCACCTACGACGTATCAACGAGTTAGAGACCGAATTAAATAAAGTAAAAGAAGAAAACAAAATCAAAAACAAAGAAATTGAGATAGCACCAACATGCAGCAAGTAATATTTTACCTGTTTGACACTGGTAAGTGTATTCATTGCACGGATAATCGGATTGTAGACTTAAACCGAATAACTTGAGATGTCGCTACTATAGCGCTGTCACTTTATGGAAACGCGTAGAAACGTCAACCAACAAATTTTGTATGTGTTGCTAAACATTATTTTTCTTATTACTACGAAGTTAGTGGTGTTATAATCGTACCGTAAGTTCTGTGAAGAGTAATATGATAATTTTATTAAGTTGACATAATGCATTTTTAGACTTAAAGGATGGATAGAAGCTCGTGCATTGTGTGTGGGGCATACAAGCAAGAAGCAAGAGCGATGCATATTTTCCGAGAATGCGAACAAGTAACCAAAGTAACTAACGGCATAATAGTTGACATATAAGCCGAAGGTGAGCTGGAGATTTTTTGTTTGTAGTTCTGATTTCAAGTGCAACAAGGACCACCTGGTTGTAGTAAGGATTTTGTTGGTTCCCGATTACACCACTTAAAGTCGAAGTCACATTTGGTGATCTCGATTGAGATAACCCGAACCAGTAATAAATTTAAACTCCAATATAATAGTTCGATAGAGCTAATCGACCTTGCTGGGTCGGAAAATGTAAATAATATTCCTGAAGAAATGGATTTCTGAAAGCGGAATTATTAAAAAAAGCCTTCTGGCCTTGCAAACAGTAATCCTGGCATTGAGAAGCAAAGAGAATCACGTGTCATACCGATCTTCCAAATTAACGATGTTATTAGAAACCAGTTTAGGTGGGACGTGCAAGATATTGTTGATGGTAAACATATCACCCCACAAAGAACACCTTAAAGAAACAATAGCCTCACTACGATTTGCCCAGAGCACAAAATAAATAAAAATAAACCAATAAAAACGTAAGTAGCGATAGGTGTTACTTAGGTGTCTACCGTACGAGGACTAGCCTCATTAAAATCATTTTATCTATATATAAGGTCAGAAAATTTAAATTAATTATCATATACAGCACATGGACGTCGCGGTGCTTATATACGCTGGTATATCAGCAATACTTCCATCTGTATGTATATCAGTACGAATTAAAGGACTCGAAGCCGGACCCCGCAGTAGCGAAACTGGCAACGCACCTGACTAGTAATTAGGAGATTCCAGATCGAATCCTGGGCTGCTGGGTAATTTTTAAAAATATTAGAAATTACCTAATTAACAATTAAAACTAATTTTAAAATAATTTAAAATTAGTATGACCTCTAAATCGTCCAAGAAATTAATATTATATATATATTTAATGTCAGATGTATAGTAAGTAGTTAATTTTATACCTTCCAGGACGTCAAGAACACCCACCTACGACGTATCAACGAGTTAGAGACCGAATTAAATAAAGTAAAAGAAGAAAACAAAATCAAAAACAAAGAAATTGAGATAGCACCAACATGCAGCAAGTAATATTTTACCTGTTTGACACTGGTAAGTGTATTCATTGCACGGATAATCGGATTGTAGACTTAAACCGAATAACTTAAGATGTCGCTACAATAGCGCTGTCACTTTATGGAAACGCGTAGAAACGTCAACCAACAAATTTTGTGTGTGTTGCTAAACATTATTTTTCTTATTACTACGAAGTTAGTGGTGTTATAATCGTACCGTAAGTTCTGTAAAGAGTAATATGATAATTTTATTAAGTTGACATAATGCATTTTTAGACTTAAAGGATGGATAGAAGCTGGTGCATTGTGTGTGGGGCGTACAAGCAAGAAGCAAGAGCGATGCATATTTTCCGAGAATGCGAACAAGTAACCAAAATAACTAACGGCATAATAGTTGACATATAAGCCGAAGGTGAGCTGGAGATTTTTTGTTTGTAGTTCTGATTTCAAGTGCAACAAGGACCACCTGGTTGGTTGTAGCAAGGATTACTGATTACACCAATTAAAGTTTAAATGACAATTAAGTAAGTAATTGGCAATTAATAGTATAATTTTTAGGAGTATAATATAAGTGTATAAGAAAGCATTTAAAGTACAGGAAAAACTTACTACTTGTTTTTAAGTTTCAAATTTCTTGGTACAGAAGCATTTATTATTTTTTCTAATGATTTTCCTAAGCAGTTTCCTATAATGAAAACGCGCCTTTATACTATCGTTGATATTTGTTAGTATACTGTTGTAATTATTATATGTTATTATTTAGAAGCGAAACTTGGCAACAGCAAATGGATGCCAGTATAATGAAAGAAAGAAAGAAACTTTGCAGCCTACATTTTGACACAACCTGCTATGCACACCCTCAATCAGTACGTCTCAACAGAAATGCAGTGCCGACACTCCACCCCATGAGGCAACCATATCATTGGATGTCTCATTTATTTCATAACAACAATAAATTAATCAATTTGGTGTTAGTTTTTAAAGCCCAAATTGTCACTGTTTTAGTTATGTATTGATGATGTCTACTAAATTTGTTAGGTATCTTAGGTATCCATATTTTTATTTATGTCACCTTATTTTATGTTCATCATTTATGTAATACAAGATTTTGTAAATGATGGTATAGTAAACATGGGCTTAAGTTATTGTGTCTTTATCGGGTTTAATTACCTACTTTGTAGTATTTTGAATAGGTACTTGTGCTTTTCAACAGCAGTTCTATCTTACTGTTAAAAATATGTTTGTTAGTCGAATATTCTACTTTTGGTAGATTATGCTATTGTTCGTTAATTAATTTTTGTACTGGTAATTTCACTAAAACATACGTGTTAGATGTTACTTATTAATAATCATAAATGTACTTTGTACCTTTTCTACGTAACAATATTAAAGTGTAATGTTGATCAGCAGGAACTCATGCATCTTATCAATGTTCAAGGCGAACAGGTTATGTTACGTCTAGTCGGCAGTTTTGAGTCTTTAAAAACTGATTTTTTGAACCTAGCACAAAATAATAAACCATCTACTGTTGCACCTACTGAGCGTCCTACCTATGCTGAATTATTGAGAACTAAAACTAAACCAGCTGTTATTGTTCAACCAAAGCACTTACAGGAAAGGCTTAAACAAAGACTGACGTTCTACAAAAATTTATCCTGTCAATTCCAATTTACTCTTATCTAAGGTCAAGCCTGTGAAGAATGGTGGTCTACTTGTGAGCTGTGTTTCGGCCCAAGATAACGACAAATTTAGAAGGTTGGTCGAGGAAAAATTATCAGATGATTATAATGTCAAGGAACTTCGTGGTATTAATCCCAGGATTCGTGTTGATGGCTTCACCGAGGAATTTCATGAAAATGATGAAATTATATCCAACAAAGAAAAATTGTAATTTATTTCAGGCAGTTCTTCAACTTGATAAGGTTGGTTGCAGTATAAACTTAACTCTAAGGAAACCTATCAGGTTGACGTGAATCACGTTGCTTCTTCTTCTTCTTTTCGGGCTCTCGAGTTAGGCTTTTCTCATAGTCTGTGTACGAAGGATCTGTATATGGCATATGTGTTCTATTATTGCCTATTCATAGGTTTCGGATGTTGCAGTGCCGTGTGCACTTTTGGGTTCTTTAGCAGAGCAGTGATAGGATTTGTTGTGTGTTCTGTATAATTGATTGAGTGACTTCTGGTGGTGGATTTAATTTCGCTATGGTTTCTAGCATAGATCCTAGGGCTGTTGCTGCGAGTGCTACTTTGTTCGTGGTGTTTGTATTTTGCTTGTGATTATTATTTGTAACGTTGGCGTAGGTAAGATGTGATGTGACTGTGTAGTTTCTTGTTTCTGTAGGTTGTGGATTACTGATGCCGACTTTTGCGTAGCGATTAGGGGCTTTAGGGCATCCACTATAGGAGGCCGGGTGTTCTCCATCACAATTAGCACATGTGGCTGGGGTATCTCTGAGTTTTGTGCATTCGCTGGTAGGGTGGTTGTTACCGTATTTTACGCATTTGTAAACTGCTCTACATGTCATTTGTGAATGGCCAAATAGCTGGCAGCGGTGGCACTGTCCCGCGCTAGCTTTTCTTCTGAGCGCCTCTGGAATAATTACTAAGTCACATAGGTGCCTTAACGCGTATACTTTTTTGGCATCTTCTTTGTGCACTTCAACTAGCACCATGGGTATATTTTCTGTTTATTTGGGCTGTGCATTCTGGAGGCCTTGATGGCCTGGATGCCTGTGAGTTGAAGCTCTTTGAGGACTTCAGTTGTTTCGATGAATTCTGGGATACCTGTGATTACTATTTATCTTGATCGTTCGCTCTTCTTCGAAGCGGAAGGTATGAAAAGATAAGTTGTTTGTTCTTTTCAAAGAAATTGGTTGTTTTCTTGCTTCTTTAATTGCAAGCTATCATTTAATCAGCACATAGCGACCATCACGTTTCAAGCTCTAAAAAGTCTTGGTTTCGTTATTCGGCATACCAAAGAGTTCAATAACTGCTCAATTATAACCAAGTTATATTTTACATTTGTTCGGTCGAGATTGGAATATACTTCTGCAGTGTGGAATCCATTCTATGACATACACTCTAATGCCCTGGAAAACGTTCAGCGTCGCTTTTTGAAATACTTATATTTTAAAGTTGATGGTCAATATCCTGTCATTGGTATACCACGGAATGGTGTTACGGCGTTTTTCATTGGACACATTGACGTATTATAGACGCACTGTAACGTCCTTAGTTTTTTTATCAAATACATTTAAAATCAGATTAATTTAATATCATGTATGTATAATTTTTGTGTCGCTAATCTGTGATTAGACATCTGCCTGTTGATTAGTGTATCAAATAAATAAATAAATTGTCCATGCAGCAGCACCCTAACGAACCCAGAAATAACAATGAGAAGATGACACAAGGGGTTGGACAAAGAGACTTTTCACCCCTTGAGGAGCTTCAAGGCGACTTTTTAACACACGCAAAAGTGGGCCATGGATAGACAGGATTTTTTCAGAGAGGTATTGTCTTGTCTTGTGTCTCATTTTCTGTGGAGTACTTGGGCAGCTTGCCGCTCAACTCCTCCGTCTCCTCAGTGGATGTTCGCCCGAGTTTCCAGCTACTCAATCCACCTTCCACTCGGGCGAACTTTGTCCTCTTCGTGTTCACATCCACCGTCATCGAAGTGGTGATGCACTCCTGGGTGTGCGTCGGTAGGTTAGAATCATCCTCGGTCTTCTATACTGCCACATATTCCTCGCGGTCCTCTTGATTGGGAGGTATTTACACACACACATATATATTACATACATGCATACATACATACATACGCTTCATCGACATTAATTTTTTTCTGCTGTATATTTAAAATATATTAGGAGATAGCCTTTTCAGGGTTAGTTAAATGTGGAATACCTTTCTCAAAGAAGCGGAACGACGACGTACTAGTATCGATTATTATCTTGATAATATTGTAATGGAAAACGTTAGCCATATTAAGGACATGGATATTATCTTTGAAAGATCTACACATAGATCACGCTATAGTTAAATCAGATAAAATGTGTGTATTTATAAAAAGACAAACCCGTAATTTCTCATATATAAGTAGCATATAAAAATGTACTACAGCCAAGTGCGTCCTCATCTATAATAATGTATTAAAGTAAACGGAATAATTCATACACGGCAACGCATGTTGAACGACTTAAACCTGCAAAGACCTCATCAACAGCAGACGCCTTTCTACGTTGAAAACTGTTTAGGCTTTTCATAAAAAAAATGAGGTGTGGCCACCACACCACTTTCTTATACGTATGGGCGTTTCAAACTGTACAATTTTAAGAATTCTTTTTATACAGAAAATATTCAAAATCCTATTCTAAGTAACTTCCATTGTCTTAATAAATCTCTATAGAATGCATGGTTATCGTTTATTTAATTCAAAAACGTAACTCCAATGAAGAGCGAGACGAGAGCGTGATATAAATCTATTTAAAAAAAAAAAAAGTGATACTTTTCCCTATGGGCAAACGAATTTTCTGCTCAAGCTGGGTATTAATTTACACGAAAACATATGGAATAAGGAAGAGCGCTCCTTCCTTTTACAATTGATCTCAAGAAAATAGTGGCCAACAGAGTGACTTGAGAATGTTTCTTAGTAATTAGATAGATGTTAGATATCAAAGTTTGTGTTTGATATTATGTACAAGGTCCGGCAGTGAAACGGGAAGATTAAGATATTGCGAAGATTAGAGTCAGACGGATCGAGAGGAGTGGGGGACTCGACCTTAAGCGTCCAGAGGGTCGGTATTTTCAGTCGTCATGTTGCGTTGGACGAATGAGTAGCGTGCTTTCGCCGTAAAAGCATTTTACAAAAATGCTGATAGTGCTGTTGGTGCTCAACGTGCTTTCCGTAGGGAGTTCAATTTGTTACCGCGTGATCCTGTACCTTCAGCGAACGCTATCAACCAATGGGTAAGAAATTTTGAAAAAACTGCTAATGTAACCAAGAAACGAGGTGGTAGTGTAAGGACGGCTCGTACTCCCGAGAATGTTAATCGGGTGCGAGAGGCTGTAAGAAGAAGTCCACGGATATCTGCAAAGCGTCACAGCATTCAGTTCGGTCTTAGTGACCGAACCACAAGAAGGATCCTGAAGAATGATCTCCACTTTCATCCATTTAAGATACAGGTGGTCAAAGCTCTCTAACCTCAACACTACGTTAACCGACTACGCTTTTGTCAACAGATGTTAAATTTAATTGATCAAGATGGACAGCTGGTCCATAATTTATGGATGAGTGATGAGGCACACTTCCATCTTTGTGGATATGTCAATAAACAGAACTTTCGTTTTTGGAGTGACAATAACCCACGTAATCTTCACGAAACGCCTCTTCATTCACAAAAGGTCCACACAGTTACCTTTTGCGCAATGTCTACTCTAGGTGTGGTTGTGGTTTTTCGAAAGTGAAAACGGTAACACTGTAACAGTGAACTCTGAACGGTATGCTGAGATGTTGGTGAACTTTGCATTTCCTGCTCTCGATGAACATGTGAATGATCGGTCATTATTCCAGCAAGATGGTGCTACTAGCCACATTTGCTAACATTTCGATGGACTTCCTGAAATTGGCGTTTCCTGGTCGCTTAATTAGCAGGAATGGCGATATTCCTTGGCCTGCCTGTTCACCAGACTTAACGGCTCCTGACTTTTTTCTGTGGGGTTATTTAAAGCTAAAGATTTTTGAATCAAACCCACCCACAACTAGGGACGAACTGAAGGAGCGAATCCAACAGGAGATCAACAACATTCCGTTGGATATGCTACGCAGAGACATGGGATCCTTCACCGAAAGACTTCAAGAATGTGTTCGAAACGAAGGACGCCATCTTACAGATATAGTTTTCAAAAAATGAACATTTTCATATATCCTCATCAATTTCCACTAATTTAGATTAAATTTGTAAAAAAGTTCAATAAATATTAATAATTAAGACTTTGAGAATTTTTTTAAATATTCCCGTTTCACTGCCGGACCCTGTATATTATAGATGTTTTATGAATTATTATTTTTATGATTTCCGGTGGATGCCCAGAAAGAATTAATTCGTTGAATAGTATTCGTACAGTTCAAATAAACATAAATAAAGTAAGTAGTGCAGTTTTATTATAGTTCAAGAAGTAAATAAATATTATAGACATAAATAGTAGTGATAGATATAAATACGTGTGTTAATTTGTTTGTAGTAGTTTTAAGTGCGATACATTTATTTTATATTTTTATATTGTGATTAGTTTTAAGTGTGTAAATATACAGACTGTTTCAAAATATTTGCACGAGTTGTTTATTTCGACCCCGAAAACGCAACACTATTTTAATGCGAAAAAACCTAATTACGCATTATTTCGTAAAAGTATATAATAGTAACAGCTGATGGTATTTGAAGCGAAGCTTGAACATAAGTCGCACCGTGAACGCTCAATAATAATTCATATTTATATTTGTCTAAACTGGTATTCAGCTCAACAAAACTGTCGAGAAATGAATTATGATGATCAATAACGCGACGTGACAATGAATTAGGTATACCTACGGAATCTATAGGATATTAAAACGCATGCAAAATCCTACCTTGTCACTCCATAGTACAAATACCTCACATTTCCGACGAGTGGATTGCCCCGATTGAAGTAACTCGTGCAAATGGATCATCGATATGAAGGCGGAAAGCCTACACAACCGCGGTCTCTTCCGAGTCCGTGTGACAAGTACGGAAAATTCCTGGAAATGTAAGTAAATATAAGTACAACTAAGGAATAAAGTTTTTACAATAATAAACAATAAATAGCCAAAGGGTCATCGACATTGATTGTCATGGTCGCTCCCGTGGTTTTGAGGTAAGTTTAAAAGTGTGCCACCCAATACGAATGGGGGATTCTAACTACAAATTTTTCATTGGAGTGCTGTGCTGTCAGAATATCATTTTTTAGGGGGTGCGTTTCAATATTGGCAAATCGATTTAGGTTCGAATCTAAGATTTTCGTGTTTGTTAAGTACTACTAGTAATAATAGGATGCCGCTACGATATGAGTTCTAAAGAATAAGAATGACCTGAAAAATTTTACCGTCATTGTTATTTTACCTGCTCTCCAAATTTATTATACCCCTACATACGCAAATGTGTAAATTTATACTAGAATCGCCCAACAGATTCAGCAATAAAAGTGTGTGATCACGTATAAAACTATGTATGCATAAAAACGGTCGGCAGCAAACATCGTTTACATTAGAGAGTTTGCGCAAAGAAGTTTTCGTTATAGTTATACACATATAACGATAGTTTTATAATTATAAGGGAAACTAAGCTTTTGTCGTTTGCGCATGAAGTTTGCTATAATTTGACAGTTTGGACGGAAATATAAAAGTTCACACACGATCTAACCCCAAATTCACCAGTGGATGTATAGTGTGTAATATAAGTAATTAATAAAATAATATGAATCAAGCGTTGGAAATTCTTGCAGCAAGTTCCAATGCTGAAGACATTGAACAATATTTGGTGCACAAATCACTGCAATATGAGCTGAAAGAGAAAACACTATTATATAATTGTTCACCTTTCGATATTAATAAAATACCACTGGCCAATTTTTGGTACTTGTTTCGGTTCGAAAAAGCCGATATTTTCACATTACATACAGCTTTAAAAATGCCTAGGCGATGGGAGACGACAGATCGCCACATTATAGGAGACTTGTATGAAATACAAAAAATGAGGTGTGGCGACCACACGACTTTCTTATACGTATAAGCGTTTCAAACTATACAATTTTAAGAATTTTTTATACAAAACTTATTCAAATTCCTAATCTAGGTACTTTCATTCGCTTAATAAATCGCTATAGAATGCATACTTTGCAAGATATTATCAAAAAAGTGCTCCTCGCTAAGAGTAAAAGTGGTACTTCCGGTCCGAATTTTGAAATTTCATATATACAAAAAATATTGCAAATCCAGTTCTAAATACTTTTGTACTGCTGATAAATATATATAGAATGCATAACTTACGACATATTTGCAAAAAATCGCTATTCGATAAGAGTAAAAGTGGTACTTCCGGTCTGAATTTTGAAATTTTTTTTATACAAAAGATATTGAAAATTATGTTTTAAATACTTTTATAACCGAAACGTACTTGTCTAAAAAGCATGACTTGCGAAATATTCGCAAAAAACTGATTTTCGATAAGAGTAAAAGACCTACTTCCGGTAGGAATTTCGAAAAACTTTTTAAATAAAATTATTCTCAATTTTAATTTTAAGTATATATGAATCCTTTATAAATTTGTTTAAACTTAGTAGTTGACGAAATATTCGCAAAATTCAATTTTTTCGCTGAAGTAAACTGCTACTTCCGGTCTACCGATTTTACTGAAAAACTAATCAGATCTCAAGAGGGAGATTATACACGTAAATACAAAATTTGGAATTGATATCTACAGCGGTTTGACCGCTATCGTGGTCACACACACACACACAGACAGACACACAGACACACAGACATTTTTTAAAAACCACTTTTTCGGTATCAGGGGACTTCAAAACGTGGACATCTGCAAAAATCTCGAGGTCGAAAATTTTCATCATCACAATACTTCCTTATACTACGTATAAGAAAGTAAAAATACATTAAAATTATAATTTGTAGGTGTGGAAGGCCTTTGTCTACTTTTTCGACGCTTTACGTACCCTAACAGATTGTTTGAACTTCAAAATGAGTTCGGTTCCAGTATTCTTCATTGAGTAAATTGTTGAAACACGTTATTAACTTTGTATATGAAAAATGGCGTAAACTCTTGTTGAATTTTGGTGAGAATAAATGGTTAACAAGAGAATTTCTCCAAGAACTTGCGATAATGGTACATGTAAAAGATTCACCACTAAACAATTGCATAGGATTTATCGATGGAACAGCACGGTCAATCTGTCGTACAAGTCAATTGCAACAGGAAGTGTATAGTGGGCACAAGCGAGCACACTGCCTTAAATTTCAAGCTATAACTTTACCAAATGGAATAATCTTACATTTAAGTAATCCATATCCAGGTAGTCGGCATGATGCATTTATTTTGCGAGATACTAAAATTATGGACCAGTTAAGGTTATATGCCCCTTCATTTTGTATATATGATGATGAAGGGTACCCTCTAAGGCATCAACTTATACGTCCCTATTCAAATCCGAACTTAACACCACAGCAACAAATATTTAACAAAAAAATGTCAAAAGTATGTCAGTGTGTAGAATGGGGTTTTGGTAAAATCATTCAACAATTTGCATTTGTTGATTTTAAGAGAAATCAAAAACTGTTTTTACAACCGCTTGGTAAATTTTACTTTGTTGCTGCCATACTTACTAATGCCCACACATGATTTTATGAAACTATAACTTCACAATATTTTAATGTTGAATCTCCCAGACATTTTGCAGTATTTTCAATAACACATAATTTGTAATAAAAACATATTGTAAAAAATATGTAAGATATACAATAAAAGGTTATGATTAGGGAGCGGAATCGAGCGAGCAAAACTACCACGGAGCCACAACCGTGAAAAGAAATAATGTAAACAACTGCGTGTTGTTTACATTATATCTGAATAGCACTAATTCATAGGGCGAACTGCAACATCTGTTTACGCTCGACAAGAGACCGAGAATCAGAGAAAAAAGGGCAATAAAACAAGGAATTTATGAGGTAAAATTCTTTATACACGGGCGTAGATAACGGCGTCAGGAGTGTTTAAAATTTATTATATTTACGTAATATTTCCAAGAGAAATAAAATTTTCATTTATACCTTACGTTAGTTTCCTTGTTTCATTGTTTTAACTGTTAATTACGTACTTCGTAATTTTTGTAATAGTTCCTGCCGGTTCATTGAATCTACTTCTTCCATTTATATCGACGTAAGTGTTAATTGGATTTTGTTAAGATTAAGATTAAAATTTTTAGTTATCGTTTATTTAGATCTAGAACATTGTTTATGTTACTTTTTCAGATATGATATGGAAGAACGTCGAGAAATACATCGTGAAACAATGGCGAGTTGGATTGAGGGTCATACTGATTGTATGTCCATTGTCAGTGATTCCGATTTATTGCAAAGTCTGTAAAATATCGTTACATTGGCATTCTGTAACGATATTTTACAATCGAACGTACAACGTCACTTAGCATCGCTAAAACATACACAGAAATTGGACCCGTTGAAAGCTGACAATTTTAACGAAGAACTCTGTGAAGCTTTAATGGCGGCTAATATCCCATTAAAGAAACTTAGCAATCCCACTTTCAAAACATTTCTCCAAAAATATACTGGTCGACATGTTCCTGATGAATCCACCTTACGCAAATGTTATGTTTCTAAGTGCTTCACGAAAACAGTAGAATGCATTAGAAGACATCTTTCAAATCAGTACCTATGGATAAGTGCCGACGAAACTGTCGATATATTAGGACGCTGTGTGGTAAATGTTGTAGCTGGTGTACTACATCCAACTATTCCATATAACGCATATGTAATAGCATCTAAAGTTATAAATACAGTTGATGCGGAAACAGTTGCTAAAACCATTGACGAGAATTTGCACAAAATGCTTCATTCGGACGACAGGTACAGGGAAAAAATACTCTTATTTGTTAGTGACAGTGCCGCATATATGTTAAAAACAGGCAGACTATTAAAGGAAACATATCCTTATATGCTGCATATTACTTGTGTAGCACATGCTCTCCACAGAATCTGTGAATATATCAGAGACAACTATCCGGAAGTTGATAGACTTGTATCGGCTTTTAAAAAAGTTTTCAGAAAAGCACCATCGAGAGTGGCCCTTTACAGGGAAAAACTTCCATCTTTGTCACTACCACCCGCGCCAGTAATAACTAGATGGGAAACATGGCTGGAAGCTACTAGTTTTTATGCAGAGAATTTCGATAGTTTTCAAAATTTCGTTACATGTTTAAATGACGATGCTCGAAGTATTTCTGAGTGCAAGGAACTAACACAAATCCCAAATTTAAAAAATCAGCTGTTATTCCTTCAGGAACACTTTGGAAATTTGCCAAAACTAATCACATATTTTGAAAATCGAAATCTCAAACTAAAAGATGGATTAACCACATTAGATGCGGCTATTAATAATTTCAAAAGTATTCCAAGTGACTTCGGATGTGGCCTTCGGCAAAAGTTAGACGCAGTTTTTAATAGAAATCCAGATTTAATAACATTGTGGCAATTGTGTATGGGGACAATGACACAAAATCAAACTGCTAAATACGCTGAAATAAAAGAATATTTCCAGTACGCACCTATTATAACCAGTTGCGATGTAGAAAGAACATTTTCTATCTACAAGGATGTACTTCATTCAAAGAGAACAAATCTTACAGAAGAGAACCTTCAGAAAGTATTGCTGGTGAATATTAATACTCCTTTACTCGACTTGAACAACAAAATCAACAAATAATAATGTATTTTGTATTTTATGAGTTGTTATTCAATTATATAAATAAAATTAAAACCTCTTTAAAAATACAACATTTCAACAGTGCGCCTATGGGCGATGAGTCATGGCTCGCTCGATTCCGCTCCCTAGTTATGATACTAAATGTTTTTTAGTAAATTTCCCAACAACGCTTTTTCGAGAAGTGAATTAATCATTTTGTTTCTATTCCTTTCGATTTGTCTATATTCTTGTTGTTCCCTCCACTGTTTGACATTTCTTCCAATAAGTTTGGTGTTTTTTTAATATTACTATTACTAATGTTGCTAGTACAAGTTTCTCTAAAATTCCAATTTTAAAACGTTCGAACCTTCAGGATTTCGAACGGTTCTAGAACCAGGATTTGGCCGGACATGCGCATTATTATCAGAACTACTAATTCTAGAACGGTTCCGGATGAAATGTGGGTGAATGCTGGGCATACCTACCGTAAACAAAATATGAACTGATAAATCTGTTCTGACTGCAAGGCAAGCATTCATAGAAGAGTTGTCTACGGATGAAGACGACTAATTGTGTTCCAATTCCTAATTATACTGATATTATTACTATTATTATATTTGCACTTATAAAATGTAAAAGTTCTCATAAATAACAAAAATATTTTATTTATTTAACATACTTGAATTCATTTAATGGTTATAGCCACTTTGAGTGTTTATATGTTTTTATGTCTTTTAAACAACAGAGAAAATTATTTAAAATATTACAATAACACAGTTTTTTCATCTGTAAAATAGTTTATTCCTTCATATTATTTTATAGAGACAATACAATTTTAATACGTTTTGATAGAAAACATTGAATATTCACAACTCCTTATGTCAAATACTACGGCGATAACAATTTAACTGACTTAGATCCGTGAATGATTTTATGTGCCTGTGTGCATACGACTTTGTTGTGATCACGTGAACCCAACGTGATGACTGGATCTGTTCGGCGATTCTAACATAGTCTGTGCAGTCTTCCTTTGCAATTTGATTTTATAGGTATGAATCTAATCGATACTTCCTATGGATACTTCTTAACCAGATTGCATGCTGAATTAGTGAATTTATATGTAAATTGTTAAACTTTTAGTTTGACATATCCTAATAAAATGTCGATTGCCTTATGCTGATGTACTAAATACATAATTTAAATTAAATTACTTTTTATACATTTGCAATAATCCTTTAACATATTCCTAAATGATATTTGAATTAGAAATGACAAAATATTTAGTGACTTTCCTAAAGCGCCATCTTTACATTGAAAAGCGGATATTAATGTCAAGGTCGCGGAAAATATAATAAGATCACGTCAATGAATCTCGATCGCGTATTTCCAGTACATACCGTATGTGTCAATTTTCATTAGGTATAGGGATTCAATGTTTATGTGCGATTTATACGTATACAAATAATATGTGGCAACGTGTGTCACCCCTACTCTCCGTCACCAATCCCGGCAAAAATCGACATTACAACGATTTTCTCCGATCTCCCCACCAGATTTTACATTCAATTTTTAGCTGCGAACACGTTGCGATCTAGTCTGCCACAAAAGCCGTCTTATTACTGGAACGGGAAACATCAAATGGCCGCCACGATCTCATGATCTACTAGTTTATTAGTATTTTCAGAATCCTTTTTTATTTACCTTATTTTTAATTTTATTAGAATTACGCTTTTGTTTGTGTCATGCAGCGTGAACGCAGCTTAATAATTCTCTGCATTTACTGAAAGGAAAAAGAAAAACAAATCCTTGCAACGCGTAAATATTATTTCTGAACGCATTACAAACACCCAAGTCAATGGTCCAACAGTTACTGCTATAACTTGAGCTTGTATCGGTCGCGCTCGCATTGAAGAGGAAAGTAGGGGTGCCATGTTGTCACGTATTGCATGAATTAATCGCCTATGGCTAATGAAAATTGACACATGCTGCATGAGTAAAGCTGAAAAGTATATTTTTTCTAAAAAAATCAAAATATACCCTTCTTTCTTTAACTGAAAAATTAACAATATCATGAATGTCGGTAGCTTCACAATTTAGACTCTAAGACGAATGCATAATTTAAGAAATATTAGCAAAAAACTGCTATTCAGTAAGAGTAAAGTGTTACTTCCGGTCCGAATATTGAAATTCTTTTTATGCAAAAAAATATTCAAAATAAAGCTTTATAGAAAGCACGAACTGTAAAATATTCGCCAAAAGCTGCTTTCCGGTAAGAGTAAAATGTTGTTAGGGATAAGAGGCTTAAGCAAAATGTAAGGGGGGGGGGGCTGAGTCATTGCTTTCATTCAGCAGGCGGATCGGGAACCGATCCCGCTCCAACCGTTCACTTCACAACAGTTGAGTGTTCGCTGGACAGGACCGCTCACCTTTATGTCATGGTCTATCATCTGATACTTTTCATTGCTGCCATATGTTAAAATTGTAGAGATTAAACCGAATAAACAATAATAATAAATTGTTTTTCTGCATTAAGTTTTGGCGTAGTTTTTAGTGGAAGGGCTGGTTTTTCCAACGGCGAATAAAATAATGGGTGAACTCCAATATTTTAATACATTTATTTCTGCACAATACCTTTAATTTGCTGTATCTTACTTTTCTAGTAACTTTCTTCAAAATTATGTATAGGTTGGTCTTGGAATGCATCAATGGCGCATGCGTACAGAATACGCTCACTAAGTGAGCATAGAATTTTTCCGCTCACAAAAATGGCAGCCGCTTCTGAACATGTTCAGAGTGAGCGCTCGTCTACTGGACATGATCACTGAACAGTTGCGCAACTGTTGTGTCTGCTGAATGAAAGCATTGCGTTACACTCCACTGGTAAATATATTAAGTTAAAAAAAAAACAAGTAATGACAATAAGAAACAAACATAAATATATAGATGTAGATATAAAATGATTACAGTTTTCATAGAATTTTCTAAAAAGTATACAGCAACGTTTTAAATGAAAAGGATTTCTAAACATTTCTTTGTTTTAACTTGTAAATTAAAATGTATTCCACATTTCTGTTTTATGGAATAAATTGGATTTATATAAAGCTATCGTAATTTGCAAAATTCAGGACAATCATGTTATGAAAATTATCAAATTTATTAAAATCGTATGATTTTTACTCACCCATGTCTCATTTTCACCAGATGTCTAAGTCACCCCCTTCTGAATTCATTTAAATAATATGAAGATTTTGTACATTTCCAATTTTGAAATAAAATTCTTAGAGTATGTATCCAGAAAAGACCAATCAGTATTTTGTAAATGAAGATATAAAGATGCCAAATCAGCCTTACGGAAGTTGTATCGTGAATTATCGTTTGACACAAAGTTTCCAATCCTGGCGGCAGTAAAGAAATCTAGCTACTATTGTCCGGCAATTTAGGTCAGTGAAAACTAATTCAAGCAATTTGTAACCATTTGTAAATCCACAAGCACTGCTTCATTCCAACAGCTCTGATATCATTCTCCAATTATAGAAGTATCCTGATGGAATCTTTCTCCGTGTTCTTCACTGACAACTGTACCACTAGGTGGCAAAAAGTTGTCGAATTTGTGTCCCACCAGAAATACCTTCCTCAACTTTTGCATCAATCTGTCTCTTGAATACTTAACGGCATGTCCTTTTCGACTTATTTTTTCCAAAAAATTTGTCATCAAATCCGGCTTTATTTGAAGGAGTGGAAGAAGAGTATCTTTTGGGTATGGAGGTCTGAATGTTAACCTTGTCGAAATATACGTTTCAGTAATTTTACCAACAAGAAGTGCAGAAGAACTGATTAGAGCTGAAGCCAATATCCTTCCTTCTTGAAATCTGCACATAGATCAGAAAACTTTAGTTAATTAAGCAGCACGAACAGTTACAATAAGTCTGTTACGATAAAATAACAAGACAAAAAAACATTGTAAGATTCCCAGTTTGAATTAATTACAGTTAGGATATGTTGCCAGAAAAATTAATGTGACCAATATTATGAAATCTATTAGCAAATTGTGATGATGTCAGTAGAGAAATAGTGCTTTGAATACATACAAAAATTGGAAGAGAGTAGTTTTACTAACAATATTGCAAAATTATTTATAATTCCAACTACGAGTGATAGTGACACAGATGGTTAATTATTTAATGCATATATCTGTAAATTGAGTTTTCAATTTTTGTTTATTCAAATATTGACTTAGAACTATTTAAATTTCAAAATTGTTGGGAATTAAGAAATATATTTAATGTTTTACCTGGATTATTTGGAAATGAAATATTGTATATTTCTTTTAATAAATGTATATTCATGTACAATCACTAATATAATACTGAATAATTATTTAAGTATAGCACAAATTTATATTTAAACGATGAGACAGCAAAATGTGATATGTTTAGTTTGAAATTAAAGGTTTTCTTGGCTTATAAGAGCCAACAAAGAGACAGGCATCTTTATTATAATTAAAAAGCTAAGCGACTTTTGCAATTTATAACGAAAATTAACCAAACAGACGATACGAAATTACAATAATACCTACTAATCCTAACAATACTATCTGTCCAGTGAACGTATTGTGTTACCAGAACTGTACGCGGGTGCAGCATTGGTTGTGACACTTGTGACAGGAAGCAGGCCTGATTAGCTTTTATTGTATTAAAACGTATAATATTCTTGCAACAGTATGTTCGTATGAAACGTAAGAATGTATGCCAGTTTCTGTCCCTTGATGAAACCTGGGTTTATTAAGACGGCAAAATACAAGTCTTAGGAAAACACAGACAACAGAAAGAGATTGGTAAAACAAATTAAAAAATCAGTAAGAAAATCTGTTTGCGTTTGGTGTGGCATTTTCCGAAACAAAATTGTTGGGCCTATATTTTATGATTATAATTTAAATGGAGCTACCTATTTGTAATAATTACCCTAGAGGCTGAAAGTATTCATAGGCAGAATTTTTTGGAGGCCGAACTTGATGATATGATTTGGATGCAAGATGCCTTACAAGTTCGAGATCATTTGAATAATGTATTCGCGGTATGGATAGAGAATAACGGAAATATTAAATGACCACCTAATTAAGTCAAACACAATAGTTGTCATTTTCATAGCTTACTTTAATACATAATGTTAATTTATCCATAGTATAACAGTAACTTCGATATTCGACATTTAATAAGTTGAAAACGGTTTAAGATACCGGTGTTATATGGTATATTTATGAAATCAGAAAAAAGACCATTATAAAATTTTAATAATACATACACAGTAATGGTATCCCATTCAAAAAAAATATTTTTGTTTATTCCGTTACGTTGCCACTGTGTTTTTGATAGCATGCAAATAAAATTCTGTCTGAGCCACACAACTTTTATTTAAAACATTTTTAGTATATGCAATAATAATGATGTTGAAGGGTGGGTAATTTATAATGAATAACCCTGTACGGATACAGCGTCCGTTATTCAGTATGAAACAAATAAAGTCTTATCTGTATTTAATTTTCAAATAAGATTTAGTTTAGTTATTCTAATTGAGAATAAAGATGCCAAGAAATACGTATGTACTGTGCATACGTGTCAATGCTGGCATTGTGTACACAATACAGGTGTTTCCATGAATATGGCCATTGTTAGATAATATACCTTCATGTATAAAACGACAGAAAACGACAATAGCTTAGTAGTGGTCTCTTTTAAAATAATTACGTCTTACATGTTATTGGTGTGAAATGTAGTAAGCAATCCAAAAATGAACCAATATACAGAGGGGTGTGTTCCATTCGAAAAAAAATAACTTAAACACAAATATGTCATGTAAGCTTGATCCAGTTTTCTGCAAATTTAATTAGTAATTGCAAAAAAATAAAATATGTTTGTATCCACCTAAGAGTGGTAATAAGTCGAAACCTTTAATTTTACGCCTATACTATTTTATAACTTTTTAACTAAGAATTATACGGGGAATACAAAAAATGTAATAAAATATTGGGTGTTCCATGTAAAAAACTATAACTATGGTCAGCCACCAAGTTATGGAACACTCTGTATAATACAATATAATTTTAAAACATGCTCCTTATAAGTGGCCATCATCGGAAGGAAACCGTTTCGAAATATCTTTTGTCATAGTCACAATCTGCCTTCCCCGCGGAGATGATTCACCCTGTATATGTATTCAACAAAATTGTAATGGACATTTTTCTAATTTAGATCCCTTTTGGTGCCATATCATGTTGCACAAGATGTAGGCAGTGTAAAAAACATACTGAACTATAATGATTTACCGTTTCTTATCGATAAAAGAAAGAACATTTAGCAATTGATATTGATATACCTAGTCATGCACGAGTTTAAGCAGTCAATTATGAAGATTATTGCCGCCATGTATAAGCAATTCATTGGTTCCACGTTCATTTATTCAGTTTATAATAAAATCATTCGAAAGTCTGTTTGAAACAGTTTTCAGAAATATACAAGACATAATTTGTCAGCAATTAAAACTTGTGAATGTAAATGAAGAAGTAATGGTATATATAAATAACTGTTTTAAAACGTATATTACGGAGTTCAGTAGCTCTTTAATACAGAATATAAAAGAACGAAATATTATGAAAATTCTAATAAGTTAATTCTGCCAGGAGATTATACTATTGGCCATGTTTCACGTCTAAAAAATATTAATAATGTGATTACATCGACAAATGTTGAAATAAAAAGCAAAATTATTCCAATACATTAATTGCAAAATCAGGTTTATACGTGTTTTGTCTAGATACGTATAGGAACCGAATTATTTTCAATTAAACAAGATGGCTGTCGTTATCGAAGCACCATAGAATTATTAACGTTAGTTGCAGAGATACTTCAATTTCAATATAATTAATTCAAAAATAATAAGATATACTCACACTGCACAGTCCAAGACTTGTAGGTAAAAACCGAGGACGATCTTCTCTCTAAAAACACAATAATCTAATTAGGTTAGGTAACCAAGAAATCAAATCAAAGAAGTAATTTTTTTTAGAAATGACATTTTCAAATACGTTCTAGATTTATAAATTCAAGGGATGCATTAAGATTACATGCCGTTAAAAAAAATAATTTATTACAACAGGAAAGAAGGTATGCAAGTATATAATTAACATAAATACACTGATAAATTTGAAAATTAAAAAAAATTTAAAAAAATGTGAATTTTTATTTCAAAGTAGCTGTAACATGTACATACCTAACTTGAATATAATTACATTGAATAATTATTCATACTGCTGTAAACTTGTGTTATTCTTTGTGTTTTGTTAAACTCGAATGAAACACTATTTATAAACTTGTTTTAAATAACTTTAATTGTGGACTGTATTACAATTGTGTACGTGCACAGCGTGCATCACATGCTTTCTTACTCGTGTCTATTTTATGGTGTTCATCTGTTTTTACTCATTTCTATATGTGTGCGCACGCAACCCGCACATGCGCACACACCATGTATATATGCGCACGCACCCAAGGTTGCCTGGTAACTTTCAACCAATAGAAAGCTCCGCGGGAAAACGTCATCCAGCGTGCCCATTCAAAATTATTACTAGTATTAAAGATGCTGTAATGTACATTAGATTATAATTGGAGACTTTATATGATGTCTATATAAAAATAGTGTTTTAATTTTGCATTTTAATAATAACAGAATACGAGAATAAATTTAATTAACAAATTAATGAAGGTTTTATTCAATAAAATCCTATAGTATACATATATTATATTTTTTAAAAGAAATTCTCATCTACTAAAGATTATTTTAACAAATAATATACAATCTAAACTTTTTTACAAATTGTGAATTTTAATATAAGTATGAAATATGTACATATATTGTAATTACATTTTCAAGTCCTTTTGTTATACATGTACTACATATTATAAAACTAAGTTATAGTTTTTTTCATTTTCTTTGAATTCCTATGGTCATCTGTTCCATTTCGTTTCCCCAAATTTACACTTCGAAGATTTATATTTGTAGCCCAATGTTGCAATGTAGACAGTCCAGGTAAAGGATAGTGTAATGTTTGCCTCAGGTAAATGTAGCATCGTTTACTAAAGTATCTTATGGTGAAAGCTTTAGAAAATTCTTCTGAATTCCAGCGTGCCTTACTTTTCATTTTTAAAACGATTTCTAGCTGGTTAAGTGTTAAAAAATCTTTGAAGGCAGTTTCAAGCTTTTTATCAAAGTCAGTTGCATCTCTGTGAACCTGGGCTTCCAATTTTAAACAGAGTTGCTGTAAACTATCTTCACTGCTTTGACAAATTTTTACTTTTCTTGACACAGGGCCTCATATTTTCTTTTCAAAAGGTCATAGTCTGTATCTTTACTACATGAGAGAATTATTTCCCCTATTAGTCCAATATTTTCTGTTGGTGTTGATTGAGATTCATTTGCCTTTGATTCTAGAAGTAAGGGCACCAGAAATTCTTTACGATTTTTGGTTTCCATTATCGTTAATCGTTCAGATAAACTTTTATTTTCGATTCGTAGCAGTAAATGTTGAGAAGGAATTGCTATAAAAACACAAAACATGTTATTAAAATAGTCACAACTAAGTTAAATATAACCCGCTTACCTGTTTTTTTTTAATTTCCTGGGTTGCAATCCCATTATACTTGCTTGCATTTCATCATCATAATCATGTAATAAAAAGTGTTGGCTACATACTCTCTTGTTTTCAGGATTAAATTTGTCTTTACGATAACATTTTTTAATCCATTTCTTGTTAATTTGAGGGTTCTTAGGAAAAGTAAAAAACATGAAGGAACATGAACCAGCCTTTTTTTTAGTTATTTTTACAAATTGCAACACTGCAGATGCTTCCACCAGGCATCTAAATAAATTTCATTATTTCCTATATATGCTACAAATTTTATATTACAACCCTTACCATAAAAATACAAAAAAAAAAAACAATACCAGAACGGTTGTACAATACTAACTTAAGTTTATATGTATTAAACACTCTATAAACAGAAGAAAAAATTGTAAAACAAAATAAAACCAAACATACACAACACAAAAGACATTTATCGCACGATAAGTATATTAAATCCAATGACCAACTGTATACGTCAATTGAAGCCCTTCGTGCAAAAAGGTGTTAACTCACTAATTTACAATTTCGAGAAAAAGTACTTGAAGTTTGATTGACTGGAACTTTTGTTCTAAACACATTTTACTTGTTTTTGTAGTTGATTGTGCGTTGAGATATACTTAAAATTCTTGTGAATGTTGCATTTTGCAAATACAAACCTTCATCTCCTGAAAAATATACCAGAATTTTAAAAAATTTGAGTTAACACCTTTTTCTAAAACTATAATAGCGCAATGGTGCCAATCACAGATTAACAAAAAAGTGTCATCAAAGGAAACTTTATTAATTATTGTATTGTTTAACAAAAATCAAAAATAGAAACATTAGGTACATGTTACAATTTGAAAAGAGATGACAATAATATGAACAATTATTGTTAATTATTGTCATCTCTTTTCAAATTGTAATAAAATCCTCTGAAATTTTCCGGAATGTAAGGAATTTGTTCCTGAATATTATCAAATTTTTTGGCGGCAATGGCACGGTTTTTATTGATGGTCGTTAAAATCGTGTTTGGTGTTTTATCACACCTATCCATTTTTCTATTTTTTCTTATATCAACAACAATCCATTCTTCTCTTTCATCTAACGAATATCTGTATTTTGTTTTTCCGAATACATCAACCTGTATCCACCTAACGTCTCGGAATAAAACTTTTTCGTTTTTTTCAGATTTCTTTCTGTCGATTAGCCCTAGTTTTCTGGGCAATTCTTTGATGTCCACGAATTTGTCTCCCATTCTTGTAATATTGAATGGTGTTTTTTTTCTTGCTTCGGTCATGATTGATATATACTGATCCACTGTATAAATGTTTTGATGTTTTCTTATTAATTTCTCAACAGCCGCAAAGTCTCTGTCTGAGTCCATAAAAGTGTGGCCCACTTCAGGAAATTTGTGATCAATTTTCTGAAAAATGCTCTCCTTTACCAAATAATGCCATAAACACACAATAAAAAAAATTTTATTCTGTCCTCCAGCTGAATCGCTCCATGCAATTAGATGATCACGACCCCTTGCCTGTTCTCTAATATTTTCCAAAAATGCCAAAATTGAACTACCAACTTCCTCGGGACCACGAGATGCTTGATCTTCCGTCCAGATATGAAAATATCCTCGTCCATTTTGCTGCTGTGTAGAAATCAAATGAATCCCCAAGTTATATAGCCAAACTTGCCGTAAATAGAAAGCTTTGCTTGTTGAAATCTTAGGCAAAGGAAGTGTCTTTTGTAAATCAAAAGTGATGTACAATACATTATCATTTTCTTTTGCAAAATTTCGGTCAGTTTTTTGTTGTTCAAAGGCTTTCTTGAATTTGTAAATGTGCTCATTATCATTACTACTTACATCGCATATTTTACAAGTATCTGTTTTCGGGGATCCAAAACCCAAATTAAAGTCAGTAACGAAAATGCGTCTATAGGTAGTACTGGACACGGGACTTACATTACTGTTCATACATTGTTCCTTAAACATATCGTACATTTTATTGATCGATAACCACGGTGAAAGGTAACGACGGTTAGGATTTTTATGTCTCGAATAGTGGGACATTTCACTGGGATAAGACGTGATATGGTCTTGAACCAGGTTGCGTTGTTCTTCCGAAGTAGCATTAGGTCGGTTGTCATGACGGCCTCTTCCATCTTCTTTAGGAGCAGATCTTCCACTTGATATTTGATTCCGTATTAAATCAATCTTTTTTCGACCAATATTTAACATCGACATCACTGCTTCTTTACACACTTGACGACGTTCACCTTCAACTTTAAAGAAATATCTATAAGACTTCTGACGACACTTATGAGTACCATAAGGTTGCTTAACTTCAAACGGTTCCAAAATGCCAAATAAATAAGCGTTCTTTTGATTTTCATTCAATGAATAAAATTCTTCAAACAAACGGATTTTAGCTTCATTAGAGAATCTGCTATCACATTTTAATCGACACTTTTCTCTACAAAGGGGTTTATCTGTACAAAAGACTTTCGCGGGCTTGTCTATTCCTTTGTATGTTTTATATGATTTACCTTTCTCTTTATTCGATTTGTTTTGGTTACGTTTCCACATTTTAGGATCACACTTTCTTTTCCTAGATTTTTTGCCTTCGTGAACTGTTGTAGGTTCAGGTGAATTTTGTTCTATCTCCTGGGAGAAATTATTATTAACAACAATTTCTGGATCTTGAGCAACTTCGCTTTCAGCTTCAAAATAATAATAATTATTATTGTCAAGTTCCTTTTCGTTGCTACGAGGTAAGTTTTCAGTATGATATTCGGATTGTGGGCGACCTAAGGCTGGTGGTTCCACTGCTATCACAACTCGAGCCCTCACTGTACTCAATGGTTCATCATCTTAGGAACTGCTGTCTTTTTCATCAGACGACTCTACCATTGGAGTCGCCAAAGCCATCTCAACGATTTTCTTTGTCCGATCACTCATCTGTACAATCACAAGAGAAACTTGTTAACAAACTAGGTATTCGAAAAGACGCAACGATTATAATGGAATTAGTGACAAGTACACTTAGGTAATACTGTTTGTGATTCAACAGGAATTAATAATTTATTATTATTTTAGGTTATGTATACATAGAACCATAAAATATTAGTTTTTGGAACATGATTTAACCTTTCCATCATTTTTCACAATATAACATAAAACACTTACCTTGTGTTTTCGTAGAAAAACACCCAAAAAGGTACGGATACACTTTTAAATAGACTATTAGATTTAGATAGACTATTAAACAAAGTACAAACTGCAATACAAAAAGGTGTTATCTCCGGAGTTAACACCTTCATGCGAACAAAGTATGAGTTAACACGTTTTTGCACGCAAATCTTTTCTCCTGTCGAGAGATGACACTTTTATAGTTTTCTACAACGGCGCAATGAGCGCCATCTGGCTGCTGGAGATTTTACCAGTAGATGAGGAATGAGTTAACACCTTCTTGCACGCAAAAATTCTTAATTCAGAAAAACCGTGAGTTAACACCTTTTTGCACCAAGGGCTTCAATTACAAACTACCGAACGTTCGCAAAACGGCACGCTTGATGACGCGCAATGTAGCGGTCCACCCCCTCTTCTTTACAGTTACCAGGCAACCTTATACCGATAGAACCACCGGCCATCTGCCTATAGGGAATTGTATGCAGTACACATTTATATGTACATATATGTATCTAGTCCTACCGTTTATCAGAAGCGTTGTCTATGCCGACGCTAGGGATCGACAGTCAACCGCGTCAGTCGTGTCTTGACTGCGGAGGAGTATCATAGTTGGTCGAACTTGCAAAAATACGCAAATTCTTGCTGTCTGCATCTTTAGGGTTTAGAACTATTTAGAGCTCAGTATTTTTTTCTGTTTTTTTACCGATATTCATTTACGTATTTACTATGCCGTTAGTTTATAGTAAAGAAGAAAAAATAATTATTATTAAATGGTATTACTCATCTCAAGGAGGTACGCAAGAAGTGATTGGTCGTTTTGTTTTTTCGTTTCCTGATCGTCCAGTTCCCTGCCGTCGGACGATACTAGATATCATACATCGTTTTGAAAAGTCGGGTTGCATTAATGGATGTTCGAAATGCTATCAGAGTAATTTCCATCCTATTTCGGAGGAAAGAATAGAGAAGGAAGTCAGTGTGTGCGCCTTTGTAGAATCAAGTGAGCCCTGCTCTAGCCGCCAAATTTCTGAACAATTAGGTATTCTAAAAACCACAGTTAGGCGTATATTACACAAAAATAAATATAAGTGTTATAAGGTTAGAAAAAATCAAGAAATATTCCCAGATGACCAGTTTAGACGTCTCGAATTTTGTGAGGCTATTAGAGAAAAATGTGATAATGATGATAATTTTACACGAAATATTTTGTTCACTGACGAATCAACATTTTCCCTTCACAAACGCCATAATCCATCTGCCGTTCGCTACTGGTCTCAGAAAAACAAACATTTGAGCAGGGATATCACCACTCAATATCCACAGAAACTAAATGTCTGGGCAGGAATCTTAGGGGATCACATCATAGGGCCATTTTTCCTAAACGGAACATTAAATGCGCAGTCATATTTACAATTACTGCAAAATCATATTGTTCCTGCAGTGCGTGACCTTGCTGTAAACTTTAATGATATTTGGTTTCAGCAAGATGGCTGCCCAGCTCATAATGCCAGAATAGTACAAGAATGTCTTTCATTGCATTTTCCACATACCATTAGCACTAGAGGTAATATTTCTTGGCCGCCTAGATCCCCTGACTTAACGCCATGTGATTTTTTCCTTTGGGGATATTTGAATGAAACCATTTATGTACACCAGAATGAAAGACCCCGCACATTAGATGATTTACGAATGCGAATTACACAACTCTGTAATAGTATTTCACCTGTAACTCTCTCTAATGTACGTAGAGAATTTTACAACAGACTGGGCTACTGTGAGGCAAACAATGGAGGCTTGTTTGAAAGAGATATTTATTAGCCTCTAGAATTCTATTTTATTTTCTCTAGAATTTTTTTTGTTTGACATCAATTATTACTTTTTGAACGTTTTTTAATTTCTCCATGTTGCTTCCTTTTTAGAATTATTTTTCTTATTTTCTCTTGGTTTAGTAATTTGCAATTTAATTTTATTTAACTAGGTACATTCAGAATCACTAGTTACTACTTCTTTGGAATCTCAAACCTTCGTTTTCATTACAAATCTACTACTAATATTTCTACAACACGAAACTTTATGCCGATGATTGATTCTTACAAATATCTACGAAATGAAATGGCAATATCTGTGTCATATTTAAAGATTAAATATGCTTTATCGACGGATGTGTATTTATTTCTTTTTACGCCACAAATTATTATTGCCGGTACGTAGATATACCTTACCTTATTTTTAATTTTATTAGAATTACGCTTTTGTTTGTGTCATGCTTAATAATTCTCTGCATTTACTGAAAGGAAAAAGAAAAATCCTTGCAAGGCGTAAATATTATTTCTAAGCGCAGTACATACATCCAAGTCAATAGTCCAACAGCTACTGCTAACTTGAGCTTGTATCTGTATCTTGTATCATCGGTCGCGCTCGCATTGAAGAGAAAAGTAGGGGGTGCCATGTTGTCACATATTGCATGAATTAATCGCCTATGGCTAATGAAAATTGACACGTGCTGTATACGTAGGCGTATATAAATGTGTACTGCATACAATTCCCTATAGGCAGATGGCCGGTGGTTCTATCTGTATATCTATAAACCTTGGCACGCACCCTGCACACTCCCCACTCAATGGCGCGAGAAAATCATATATAAAACTATGATCATTACCCAAACACATACCTATTTTAATTTATTTACAGGGCATTTTATATAATTAAAGCATTTTTACCTTGAATATCAATCTAAATCACTAAAGAGCAAATAACAATACCTAACAACGTACATACCTAGACAGTCAATTGGGACGATTAACATCTGGCCACATCTGGCATTCACATTGAACAAATGTGATCCGTTTTTTAGGTGTTTTTCGACTCTATTTCGCTGTAAACACCAATATGAGTTAAGTTGACTTATATGTTGGAAATTTATGTAGTAATGGTCATGCAAATTATTTAAAATGTATTATTTTGTTAATACATTTGTTAAATTGCAAATCTTATAGAATGCACTCTGAAGTTCCTTTTTAATTAAAGAAAAAATGTTTGATTTGATTTGATTTTGTTGGTTGTTTCATCGGACAGAAAGACTGTGCTTCACAAAAGGGAATTCGCTTATTTAATTATTTCAAAGACCGCTTCGAGTATCTCTTAAAGTAACAAACGCAAAAAAAATAATTCAACCAACATTAATTTGTCTCATATGTATTTTACAATTTCTGTTTCGTCCATTTCTAATTTTTAAACCATCTATGATCGTCAGCGTGATTTAAAATAGTCCCATTATAATCTAACTATCATTAATCATTGTATATTATTAGTTTTTAAACTATTTAGTCCATTTATTGTGTACATATATTTATGTCAATTAGTTGTATTGGTTTAACTAATGTATTAACGCTAGAAGTATGCTATAAATTGTTTATTTTATTGACACAAATAACATTGTAAAATTATTTCTTAGTAATTATATGTACATTAGAGCAGATAATTTTAGTGCAAATAAAAACAGGGATTATAGTGTTATATACGATTAATTTTTATATTCGAATATCGTGACATAATAAAAGATTAGATATATCAAAAATACCACAGATATTACTACAGAACAAAAATTAGAATGGATTAATTATTTATATAATGAGTTCCGTTAATCAGATTTCAAAGCACTAATATACTAATTTGCGTAACAAACCAACCAGTAGTGGCGCGTGAATAGTAAGCAAGATTGTTCACTCTGGGTCGTATGCATTAAAACAAGTGTTAGGCCTACATATATGAGACGATGCTAAATTTTACAGAAAATTTCCATGTAAATTATTACGAAAATTTTCTGCTTTAATTTAGCATACAATTTTGATATTATTGCATTACTCCTGTATGATATGTATGCAAAATTACGTATCAAATTTAGCACATGCACATGCGTAATATATGATGTAGTGACATAATTTTAGTGTTATCGTAATTGAAATGTTGGCTGCCCTGCGAGAAATTAATTTTAAATTCCTTGATTCATTAGGATACACAGTTAACCTTTATAATCATCTTCTCTTGCAACACTTTTTTGAGACTCCTTATATTTTCTATGTTCATTTAAGAAATTAGTTTCGAAATTAGACCATGAAATTTAGCTTTAATATCTGAATATAGACACTCCTGGTTTTATTTTTATCACTATATTTTTAATTGCTTGTATACCTGTGGCACGAGCATGTTTGTTTTATACCTTGCATCTTTAACTGCATATAAACAAGCATATTTTTTATATTCCTCTATTAACACAGACGCCTGTTCACGTATGCAGGTCATCTTTTAATTTATGCAATAAGAACATAAAAAACACTGTGATCATTCACACACAACCTCCGAAACAGGAAGATTTCACACAGAAATTAGAAACAACTCTAACTAATTTAGCCGCTGAATTTCGCATGAAATATTGCAAGCACTTTTCTGTTTTACACGTTGCTAAATTTCAAAAATAAAATTTACATGTCGTTATTTTGTTTAAATATTTAATTTGTAGGGAAAAATAGCATTAAACATATTCACAAATCTTGCTATTGTAGTTACTACACAATTTAAATTTTATAGTTACAGTAGAGTCTCGATATAGTGAACACACCATATAGTGAACTATCCACTGCAGTGAACAGTGAAATATTAGTATTGGCCTCGAAATAGTGAACAAATTGTACCTCGCTAGAGTGAGTTGCACAAGCACATACACAGGGACTTCCCCGGAAAGCGTAAAGGCGTACGTATGTGTAATGCGTTTATTCCGCAGTTCAGATTTAGCAGTTACTCGGGGAGTTTCGGTGTATTGCAGTGAATATTTTTGTAATACAAGTTAACAATTACGAAGACGTACTGTGAAGTGTACATTGTGTTTATGTTTTCCAAATGTCTCACGCTAAAAGGAAGCATCTAACATTGGAAGAAAAGGCAGAAATCTTAGAATCATTGCAACAGGGTGTTGCATCTGTACTATTATCCAGGAAATATGGAGTTGCTAAATCGACAATAACTTCGATAAGAAACAAAAGGCGTATGATTTTGAAAACGATTGATAGTACGTTTAGTGGGCCCGGAAAAGGAAAAACGTTAAAACTATCGGTTTATAAAAAAATGGAAAAAGCTCTTTACAAGTGGTTTTTGAAACAAAGAGAACGACACACGATTATAACCGGAGAGATACTTAAAGAGAAGGCAAAGGTGCTTCATGCAAAATTTTACACAGGTTCCTTTCATGCAAGCAACGGTTGGCTGCAGAAATTTAAAAAACGCTACGGCATAAGGTTTTTAAAACTTGCTGGGGAGAAACTGTCATCCCAGCCAGAACTAATCGCTCCATTTAAAGAAAAATTATCCGAAAAAATAACAGAACTTCAACTTAATTTAGAACAAATATATAATGCGGATGAGTCAGGTTTATACTGGAAACTCTTACCTGATAAATCTTATGTCTCGTCGTTAGAAAAAACAGCTCCTGGAAGAAAAGCAGAAAAACAAAGAGTAACATTCTTAGCTTGTACGAATGCCTCTGGAAAACACAAAGTCAAGTTGCTAGTCATAGGAAAAGCTAAGAATCCTCGAACACTCAAAAACTTCAATCGTCCTGTTAATTATGACCATTCCAAAACAGCGTGGATGACAGCAGAGATTTTTAAACGTTGGTTTAAAAGCAAATTTATTCCTGAGGTAAGTTTGCAGATGTTTTTATGCAGCGTCTTCACATGCAGTTTTAGGTAAAAGAGTTTTTAGAAAGTCAAGGTTTGCCAATAAGAGCATTATTATTGTTAGACAATGCTCCAAGCCATCCACCAGTAGAAGAACTTAATAACATTGATGAATGCATTACGGTAATGTATATGCCACCGAACGTCACCCCATTGATCCAACCTATGGATCAAAATGTGATACGTTTGGTAAAACTATTTTATCGTAAAAAATTGTTATCTGACGTGGTTACCAAAAATGACATTGGAACAGCGTTAAAAGCCGTAACTCTAAGAGATGCTCTTATAAACTTGAATTTGGCCTGGGAAAAATTAAACCCAACAGTAATTAGAAAATGTTGGCATAACATATTACCAGAAACAAACGATTATGATGATGAAAAAGAAAACATTCCGTTAAGTGTTTTAAAATTACGATTGAATGATGAAGATCCAGAATATGCACAGTCTGAAGTTATGAATATCTTAAACCTCATAAACTCTGAAGTAAAAAAATTAAATGCATATCTACTTGCATAGGTTCTTAAAATTAATTTACAGGTTTATGATCGACATGATGTTCAAGTTTGGAATGAGGATCGTCAGTTAGAAAATGAGAAAGATGAAGTCACAACTGAAATTGAAAATGAAGACAGCGTTGGTGATGACGATGAAACTGTGACTGACAAGTTGATTTCCACTGATGAAGCACTGAAATCTTTGAATACGGTTTTTCAGTGGGCTGAAGAAAACCCAAATGAAATAGAATATTCTCGTGTAATTGCCCTTCAACATTTGAGAACTAAGTTGGTTCAAAAAATGTACAATAAGCCAACAAAGCAAACAAAAGTAACAGATTTCTTTCAATCCACTGACTAACTTCATTTTGCATATGTATTTTTTTTCTACTGTATTACATAGTTATTAAGCACTATTACAGCTATTCATTTTTTTATTTTATTATAAGGTTTAAGCATTAAAATATGAAGTGTTAAGTTAATAAAGTAATAAACACCTTGTAAGTATTCCTATTGAGCGTTCTTAACTGCACTCCAAATAGTGAACAACCTCGGTGGAGTGATAAAGCCATGCATTAATTAGTTCACTATATCGAGACTCTACTGTAATTCCTTTTTATAAATTATACTTCATAGGCACCCATAGGTATGTAGACAGAAAAGCATTCATGTCTGTGTTATATGTATGTACCTCTGCTTGTTTTGATAATTTAGGAAATATTTAGACATTAGTAACATTTGCATGATTACTAATTGTCTTTATAATTAGCTTCATTCAAACATTCACTCATTTTGCGTTTGGGATTGTATTAAAAATATGGTTTTACACACAAATGAAGATAAACTGAGTATGGTTTTAATTTATGGAGAATCCCGTAAAAATGCATCTGAAGCAGTGCGATTATATGCTCGACGCTTTCCAAACAGGCCTTTACCAGATCACAAAACATTTAGCTTTAAAAAAACAAAAACAATTAAGGCAGAAAAGAGTAATATATGATGAAATTACGGCAGCGGTACTACAACAGTTAATAATATAATAATCCACATACATCACTACGGCAATTAAAAGCATGACCTATCTGTAACTTCTTGCGGTAGGATTTTAAAAGAATATAAATATTTCCCGTATAAAGTTCATTGAATGCGCCATTTAAGAATAGGATCAACCTAGACTCGATTTTCTGGCAGAATTTTCTGTAATGTTAGCGGAAGACAAAAACTTCATAAATCAGATCATGGTAGTAGTTTAATATTCAAAGAGTGAGGACGTATTTTTATCGGCTCTGCATATAGTGCAGTGTCGAAAAGAAAAATATTGTTATTTATTATTGACACAAACATGAAATTGTGATGATGTAAACTTTTAGTGAAATGCATCGATGAAGCAAATGGATGATTAATCATTTGTCAAGTGGGTCAACATATATAAAACGACAAAAATATGTCTAACAATATGTGCTATGTTTGCCGAGTAGAATTCCGAAGAACAGAAAGAACGGTAAAGTGCTTCATATGTGGGGAAGAGAGACATAATAAATGTGCTGCAGTTAATGACAAAACAGCTAAGAAGTTGAGTGACACGGATATAATTACATATTGCTGTGACCTCCTCTACTTTGGTTAATAACCAATAGTTAAATTAATAAATTGATATACTTTAATAATCTCAGGGTCTAAATGTGAATTTCTTTGTTTTTATAACGGTTAATGTGTCGCAGCCTTTTGCTTATTGTGAGTTCTAGCTGTGATAGTGATGTTTACCTTCCTTATGTTCTCCTTTGGGATGGGTATAAATAAGTAAATATTGAATGTCAGCACAACTTATTTTATTTACAATATAAATTTACAAAAACATTGCTAGTAATTTTTTGTTATCATACAATACAATACTTTATTTTATTGTTATGTGTTGCCTTTTTATTAATAGTACAAGCACCTTGCAAATCCTTTGTTCCTTAAGAAATTAAAAAAAAAATCACTGCACGAATTCTTCATGCATGCTTACAAATCAAAGAAATTTACTAAATTCACTTTCTTTACCTTTTTACCGATGTATCCCCATTGGATCATCTCGACCTGAGATTCTCACGTCAAAATCGAGATTTAAACAATGAAGAACTATTTGATGTTTCCCATAATATTTCAAATTATTGTTGTTCAAATGAAAGCGTTAACGCCTCGTTGAGTCGCCCTAAGTTGAGATTCGCACGTCAACCCAAGGCTTACTCAAAGAAGAATTTATTAAATATTTAAATAATATTCTAAAATTTATTGCTATCTGGGTAAAATTATTGATACTCCGTTGAATCGCCTTAAGTTGAGATTCGCACGTCAACCCAAGGCTTACTCAAAGAAGAATTTATTAAATATTTAAATAATATTCTAAAATTTGTTGCTATCCGGGTAAAATTATTGATGCTCCGTTGAATCGCCTTAAGTTGAGATTCGCACGTCAACCCAAGGCTTACTCAAAGAAGAATTTATTAAATATTTAAATAATATTCTAAAATTTATTGCTATCCGATAATTTTTATATCACACACATGAAGATTCCTTTATTTATTTATTTATAGGATTGCAAGATGGAACTTTATTTAATAGTGCTTGTACTTACTTTTCTTGATCGTATATTTTTTCGAATTCTCCTTGATAATCCGGGCCTTCCATCCTACTGGAAATTTTCTTATTATAGCGGGCTTTGTATAGTCGAATAATAATGTTTCGCGCTTTTATTGTATATGGCGCGCACTTATCGTCTGAGAATACGTATCACGCGTTTTGTTCTTGCGACGTCTGGATCTTAAAGGCGTTTATGCCTTTTAGATTTTTATTTTATTTATTTCACTTGGAGCACTGGTTTAACTTTTCTTTTCTTCTTGAGTCTTGGAGATCTTCGGATGGACTCCCTCTTTTAGCTGGTGCATGCCCTTTTATACCGTTTAACATTTGACAAACGCCTTATTTTGTTTTAAATTATTTTCGTTCAGTTTAAATTTTCATCCACTGCGCCCTCCGTGTTTGTTATGGTAACTATCGATGTCACGTGGTCATGTGACCTTTCTTCCGCCATGTTACCGTTGTTGTTATTTACATATTTTATACTTGCATATTCCATGGACATTGACTGATTTTATCTATTGGTAGGTATTCTTAAGCTGTACCATATTATATACTAACTAATATTTTATTTATTTTTAGCCTGAAGTCTCTTGAAGTATTTTTATATGAACGAAATTATGTACTAATCGCATATTTAAATGTACATTCAACAATATCTTTTATTAGTGAAAATTAGTGAAAAATTGCATACCCAACATAATGTTTTATTTTTAACAGTGAACCAGGCCACAATATTTACATTCTGGATGTGTTTGTGTATAGAAACAAATAAATCATATACCTTTGTATGCATTTCCATGTCCCATACGGAAGAATATACAATTAATCTTAGTGACTGTGAATTAAGTGGAATATATATTTATTTATGTATATAGACCTTTGTTCTAGCCATAGTGTTTATTATTATCGCAATATGCTGAATGCAGGCTTCTATTCACTGATTATTATTGCTACTAAAGAATGTGTTACCGAATGACCTACTTTCTATTAATCACTAGTAATAATGTTTGAATCGTTACATATCCTTTTTTTAGACTGAGGTCAGTATTTAAGCATCATGTTTTGTATGATATTTAACATAATTTTGTGCTCTAGTTTATTTAAATTTGGGGTCAACACTTTTTAATTTTCAATGCTCTCATTTTTACGGGTATGCAACCCACATTGCATTGATGTGTATTCTACTGCATAGTTATTAATTTGTGTACTCACTATTACATGACAATTTAAATTGTATATGTTATTCGCAATAGCCGAAATCGGCCACTGTCCGAATGTTTTGCCCACTACGCGTTTTGTGTATTGCAGTTTACCCACGAAGCGATTAAGAAGATTTTTATCGAGCAGTGAGCAAAACGAATTACCCAGAACGCGTTGTGGGTAAACTACGTTACTCAAAAAGCGAAATTATCTTTCGAGCGGCTTTGTTTCGCATTGTGGATCTTTTCGTTTACCCACGTCGCGTTGATGTGTGTTTTGTGTACCGGCAATTGTTTTAAACAAGATGAAGGCTGAATTTGAAGAAAGATTGCGGATCCTAATGTTGGAAAAGAAAGACAGGTCGTTTCTATTATCGGATGAACGTTACTTAGAAATAGTTCAAGAAACCAAAATTGCTCTACAAAAGAAAGGGGATGGTCTTGAATTATCGTCAAAAGATTATCGTAGATTAAAACGATATGATTTATTGACAGTTGAAGAAAAGGATAAACTAGTCAGTAAAGAAAAATCAAGAATCCAATCAGGTTTAATTTTTTACTGTACAGCAAGTGAGATGTATGATATAATACACACAGCACATTTACAAATTGGACATAAAAAAGAGAAGGCAATGGAAAATGAATTGAAAAATAAATACTGCAATATAACTAGAGAAGTAATTTTGATATATTTAAGTCTGTGTCAATCATGTGCCTTGAAAAAGAAAGCAAAGAGTAAGGGATTAGTTGTTAAACCTTTAATTATGAGTGAAATGAATTCTCGATGCCAGGTAATATTTTTTTGTAATATTTTTTACTCTGTTTTATAGAAATATACTTTTATAGGTTGACCTCATCGATATGCAGAGTGAACCTGATGGAGAATATAAATTTATTCTTAATTATCAAGATCATCTAACGAAATATGTTATATTGCGACCACTTAAAACAAAAACGGCGGATGAAGTAGCAGAAGTTATTCTTGATATCTTCTGTTTGTTTGGTGCTCCGAACATATTACATAGTGACAATGGAAGAGAATTTTGTAATCAAGTAAGTGTAATGGCTTCACACAAGGGCTTTCCTTTATCTAAGTGCCTACTTTTTAGGTAATCGAAAAGTTAGCAGCAAATTGGTCTGCTCTCAAATTGGTCCATGGCAAACCTCGACACTCCCAAAGTCAGGGTTCCGTTGAACGAGCAAATCAAGATGTTCGTGATAGTCTTGTAGCCTGGATGTCAGACAATCAATGCCAGAACTGGGCAAAAGGTCTTCGCATTATTCAAAGCACAAAAAATCGCAGTTTCCATACGGGTATAAAGCGAACACCTTATGAGGCTATGTTTGGAAGTCCACAAAAAAATGGGCTATTGGATACATGTTTAGATACCTCTGTCATAAATACAATTAAGACTGAAGAACAACTAGAAGAACATTTAAAATTAATAAAAGAGTCTTTGGAAACAAATACCATAAATGAGGAACCTAATGCGACAACAACTGAGTCGGAATTAGAAACCGAAATGGAAATTGAAACAGAAAATGATAGCAGAGATGGAAACGTTAACGATGATAATAAGAATGACACTGACAGTATGACCAAATGTTTTATTTGTGATAATATGTATGTCCCTCGTATCCAAAATGTATGTATTGAATGCAATGAGTCACTTCATATCGAATGTGCTGCTAATTTGGATTTACCATTATGTCAATTATGTAGCAATAAAAGAGCAGCTGATACGGAGAGAAAAGGTTGCAAACGGGGGCTAGAAAAACAGGCTGATAAAATGCTTGCCCAATCACAACATAAATTCCCACCTGCCAATATAGGTGACAATGTTTTAGTAAATATACCAGAAGTAGATCGGGGACGTCTAGCTCCTAGGAATGTATTAGCAATCATTATAGACAAGACTGACCAAGGTTTTTATATTCTCGGTACTAAAAATGGAAAACTAAAACGATTATATAGCCGAAATGAGTTTCAATTGTCACCTTCAGTATTTTTATCATTATCTGAAGTGCCATCAGATTCTTCTGTTAACGTGCGAGAAGAAGCAAAATTATCTTCTGGGTCTAAGCAAGGTTTTATTCGGTGTAATTGTTGGAAAGGGTGCCACACAAAAGCATGTAAGTGCCTTAAATCAAATATTAAATGCAATTCAAAATGCCATAAAAGCACGTCTTGTAAAAATAAGTAACATATTTTTTTGCTTTTTTATTTCTGGTTTTTATATTTCCATATTGTTTTCTGTGTTTTTTTATTTTTATGTGTTTTTTATGTTTATTAACATATTATAATTATGTTATATATTTTAATGTTCCGCTAAAATAAATATTTTTGTTTAATTATTTGTTAATTTATTTACAACGCGTTTTGGGTAAAGTTCTATACCCAGAACGCGACGTGGGTAAACGAAAAGATCCACAATGCGAAACAAAGCCGCTCGAAAGATAATTTCGCTTTTTGAGTAACGTAGTTTACCCACAACGCGTTCTGGGTAATTCGTTTTGCTCACTGCTCGATAGAAATCTTCTTAATCGCTTCGTGGGTAAACTGCAATACACAAAACGCGTAGTGGGCAAAACATTCGGACAGTGGCCGATTGCGGCTATTGCGAATAACATATATATTTATATTAATTAGTGGATTATTCTGTATTTATCTGTTGAAATATTAAATTATAATTTATATCTAACATGTAAATTTATATTTATTTAAAATAAATGTGGTGGTGTTTTATTTTTGTTGACTTTTTATTTGTTTGGTTTCTTTATTTTTCTATTTATTTATTTAAGTGTAAAAATACCACAGCAATATGTATGCGATATTTGTCGTAAAATGAAAGTGTGTCAAACTCGAAAGAAATGGATCAGAAACTTAATGATTGTCTCCAAACAATATCAGAACAAAATGTATTGATTCACAAAATTTTAGAGTTTATTTGGAACACCGAAAATAAGGCAGAAAAGAAGACATTAGGTATATAGCGATCAAAAATCAAACGAAACAAAAAAGGATATTAAAAATAAAGTGGATCCAAGTAAACTAGCACTTGGAATTGAAACAATAAAAACTGTTGGAAAAGGTGGTATCGCTATTAATTGTAGTGATAGCAATTCTAAAAAGTGATAAAAGAAGTTGGAAATAAGTATGTAGTTTCTGAACCGAAATTAAGACATCCTAAAATAATAATTACCGGTGTTGAAGCAGATGTTATTGATGAAAACAATGAAAAAGTGTTAGACGCGATTATTAGACAAAATGACTTAACATATATGTAGGCAAGGACATCTCAAACAAAATTAAAATAGAAAAAAAATACTTAGACAAGAAAAAGAAGAACTATGGAAATATTATATTGTCTGTTCAACCGGCGATGTATTCCAGCATCATAGACAGGGCACAAATAAATATAGCATGGAAAAGATGTAACGTGTATGAACATCTACAAATACATAGTTAGATGTTATAAATGTGCAGGGTACAATCATTTTGCTAAAGAATGTAAAAATACGGAAACATGTGATAATTGTACTGGTAGTCATTTGACAAACAAATGTGATAGCCTAATTATATATAAGTGTATAAATTGTGTAAGAACAAATGATAAATTTAAAATGGATATTGACACTAATCACACAGCGTTTAATAGAGACAGTATACATTACAAACGAATAGTAGATAAGCAAAAAACGAAAATAAAATATATGTAACAATTAGATTGTAAGTAGGATTGATTTGCTCAGTAATGATTTAATTGTAGTTTTTTAAGTGTTAAGAACATTAGAATATTTGAACAATTAGTCCGTAAGTATATTATAGGAAAAGTTTTAGTTTCTAAGTAATATATTTGTATATTTTAATAGCAATTGCTAATAAAGATTATTATTATTATTATTATTATTATCATCTGGAGTGGCGAAGGTCGTTTTCACAACAATGGTACTTTAATTAAGCATAATGCTCGTTATTGATCAGAAGATAATCCTAGGTGGATAAGGCAACCAAGAAATCAAACAGTTTTTGGCGTTAATGTTTGGTGTGGAGTTTTAAACGGATATATCATAGGCTCCCACTTTTATCAAGAAACATTAACTGATGTGCGCTACTTACAATTCCTGTCAAATAAGTTACCACTACTTTTGGAAGATGTAACAATAGAGCTGCGAAATAATATGTGGTTACATCAAGACGGGGCACCTGCTCATAATGCCAACATAGTTACAGATTATTTTAATCAAACGTTACCAAGTCGTTGGATTGGTACTAATGGCGTCCTCAGGTGGCCGGCTCGTTCGCCAGATCTAACCCCGTTAGATTTTTACTTGTGGGGCTACTCAAAAGCTGAAGTTTACAAGGAACCCATAACAGATATGGGCGACTCAAAATTTATGCAAGTGTTCAAAAAATTAGTAGAAATACATTGTCAAATGTTTGCGGAAGAGAACTAATAAGGCGATATACGTTATGTATCAATCAAGACGGCAACAATTTAGAGCACCTTTGTTTAAATATTTAAACAAAATAAAGACAAAATTGAAATTACTCTTACTTTCTTTAAACACGAATATCTATGAAACCGTTTAATTTGGGAAACTAAGGCAAATAATAAAATTCACATTAATTTTAATACTCTTTCAAATAAAAAACAAATGAAGATTATTGCGATCAAAAAAATTCTTTTCATCGCAGCGCCATCTATGTATTTACATAATAAAACACAATTGTGAGAGCAAACTAGAGTCAATCACATTGTTTAGTAACTGCTTTTTACAAAATTCAAATATGTTTTTCCGTTTCCGAGATATTTGACCTGGGAGTTTTAAGTGGTACACCCTGTATATAGATCATTAACATACATAGGTTTATTAAGTGTGAATTTGTCTAAACCTACTAAACACACATAATATTAACACGGCAGTCAAAACCAGTAACAATCTATACAAATACATCAAGAACAATAAAGATAGTACAAAAAAAAATATAAATCAGGGGGTCTATGAATTACCTTGTGGGTCATGCCCAAAGTTCTATAGTGGACAAACAGGAAGATCGTTTGAAACACGTATCAAAGAACATCTGTCATATTAGAAGAACTAAAAAATAGATTCGACATATGCGAGCCATTTAACTGACGAAAGACATAATTTTAACGAAGATTTTACTGTGATGGGTACAAAAAAAGCATGTAAAATTGAGTTTCTTAGAAGCTTTAAATATTAATAAACACAGAAACTCTATTTTTTTTTAATGATCAATTAGAAATAAATAACTCTCATTTACTTAATTTATTTGTTAAGTAGTATATTACACATAGCTTTACGAGGGTTTTAACCCACTTTCCCTTTTTCATTTTCTTTTTTTTCTTACCTCCCACAACCGATACACATCGGATATATACTTTGTAACATGCGTTTTTAGTCATTGCTGAAGATGCCACTGTGTGGTGAAACAATTGTCCGTTTTAAGTTATCACCATCATTTAGTTTAATGAGTAAATCTTAAAAAGAATATAACAGCATTCAGTGCAGCAGACCTAGTTACATATTTCTACAGTAATACGAGTACAGATTAATAGAGAATGCACATGTGTACCAGTAATATGATAGCTATATAGAAGTTACTTTTTTTATATGCATACATAAGATATGTAATATAACACTCAGACATTAATAACGCGAACTACTATCAGAGTCTACAATCATTAACTATTTCAAAATACACAGTATTATTTTAAGGAAGCAAATATATGTAGGTAAAAATATTAAAATTCCTACATAAGTAGAATTGTTCCTCTAAAGGCGTAAGTTATTAAATTATCAATAGTGACAAAAACAATATTTACCATGCTATATGTGCATCTGATAACGGAGAACCCAAATTTCTCGCCAAGTGGGTTGCCTAAAGGAAGAAATATCCCAAAGACAATTCTGTATTTTCTGAATTCCCCTATCTTAAAATTTAATGATATTAATTATACCCATTATTACTGGTGCTACCACATATATTCATTCAAACACTTTATTCAAATTAAAATTAACCCTCTACTCATATTTTATTATCTGGGTGGTCTGGGTCTACGAAATACAAATAAAGCTACGAGAATACGTATTATTATAAAAAAATTAATTGAAGAGGGACACACTTATTGAAACTCCATGACAAATAATAATAATAAAACACTGATTTTAAAGTTTCAAAATTTTAATTACAGTAAACCACTAAAACGTTGTTTCGTCGCACTGCGACTTCATCAGGTGGATGAATAATGAAGAACTTACATTAGTGCGAGAAATTACAACTGGACAAACTTATTACAAATTTAAGGACAAAAGTGGGGAGTGACATAGGTTTGTTTGATCATTTAGTGCTAACCCTAATTTTGTAATTCTAGGAGATCAAGTTTTTTACTTTTATCTTGCATATGAAGTATTTTAAAATGTTTGTTAAAAGTATGTTTATATTCTGAACAATGGTTCTCAAATGTAGAATCAGCTTTTTTATCCCGGTAACTTCATGTTCGGACACTCTCTGGGCAAAGGATCTTCCAGTTTGGCCAATATACGACATGTTACAATCACAAGTTAACTTATATACCCCCGAGTTTGTTTTTTTGTCTGTTTTGCCTTATTGTTTTTTAAAAATATTCTAAAGTATTATTACTAATTCATGTTTTTTATTTACATTCTGTGAAATAGTAAGGTCTAGGAAATTAATAGAACCGTTAGTCTCTGTTTCTAGTGTGAATTTTATATTAGGATGTATATTATAAATATAATCAAAAAACATATTTAATTGTCTATCGGTACCTTTAAAACATACCAATATATCATCTATAGTTTATTTCAAATTATAAGAATATAACTTTGAACGGCTCTAATGCTTTTATTGCACCACCTGCGGCAATAACTACCTGGCCGCTCAATACGATTATCTTTTACGCAAACAAACTGCTGAGGTCCGTAATGACAAAATTCAAGTAAATTGTAATTACTGCAATTTAGATGAAATAAAATTTAATAATAATATAAGTACCAACAGTTGCTAATTTGAATATATACTTACTATATATAGTTAAATAGTCATTAAATAACAATTTAGATGAAATAAGTGCTTATATTTATTAAAGAAAATTTAAGTAAATATAGTTAGGAGAGTTGGTATATATTACATCTAATATTGAGTCTATTTATCATTTATTGTTAATCTTTACTGCTGTATACATACTTGATGATACTTCACGAAAATGTGGCGACCTTTTGCTGAAAGTGTTAGTAATGATGATGCGGATAGTGATAATACTGTTGGAGCACAACAGAGAAAGCATGCCGTATTTGATAATTTTCATTAGGTATAGGGATTCAATGTTTACGTGCGATTTATACGTATACAAATAATACGTGGCAACGTGTCACCCCTACTGTCCGTCACCAATCCCGGCAACAATCGACATCACAACGATTTTCTCCGATCTCCCCACCAGATTTTACATTCAATCTTTACCTGCGAATACATTGCGATCTAGTCTGCAATAAAAGCCGTCTTATTACTGGAACGGGAAACATCAAATGGCCGCCGCGATCTCCTGATCTAGTAGTTTATTATTATTTTCAGAATCCTTTTTTGTTTACCTTATTTTTAATTTTATTAGAATTACGCTTTTGTTTGTGTCATGCAGCGTGAAAGCAGCTTAATAATTCTCTGCATTTACTGAAACTAAAAAGAAAAACAAATCCTTGCAACTCGTAAATATTACTTCTGAACGCATTACAAACACCCAAGTCAGTGGTCCAACAGTTACTGCTAACTTGAGCTTGTATCGGTCGCGCTGGCATTGTAGAGGAAAGTAGGAATGCAATGTTGTCACGTATTGCATGAATTAATCGCCTATGGCTAATGAAAATCGACACATGCTGTATATCAGAAGATGCAAAACAGATAATTCTCAATGTCTATCGTACCCTGATGGATGAAAATAACAAACTACAAACCCAGAACATTCAATGAACGTCGCAATTAACCAAGGTGCCTTTTGAAACAATATATAAGATAATTAAGAATAACGCAGGGCTTCGAAAGCAAAGAAGTGACAAAGGAACACCGAGAAATAATAATAAATAGTAGCACCTTTGATTATAAATTTGCAATATGATTCAGACACAGACACTGATTTGCAAGACGACTCAATCACAGAAGATGAACTTTTATTACAAGATATCATATTTAAAGTTTGATTTTTTGCTAAACTTGATAGTTGATCGGCGTCAAAGTCGTGTACTGTATAATGTAATGATTTACAAAACGATAATGAAGTGTATTGTAAAACTTAAAACAAATTAAATTTTAAATAGAATAATAATGTTTATAACCTATAATATTTCAGTCTCATAGTGTTGGTACCTATACGAAGCGCTATTAAAGTTAACGTTATTGTACATTTGAAAATCGTTTTATGAAAGAGAATTAGCTTTTAAAAGAAATGATTTACTTCTGTGTTTACTTGTGCACAAAAGCAACATTGAACTCACCATTTTATAGATTAAACGACATGCAATCTTACCTTTATCTTGTTGACATGGGAAATACCTGCGCTCAGTTGAATCATGTTCATAGTTTATAAACAAAATTTCACTTAACTGGGAACACACTCGGCGAATGTAATAGTAAGCAGAAACATAAAACATACTAAATAATAGAGATTTCTAATTTAAACACGAGTGAATACGAGTAGGTAATTAACGAAACACATACACCAAAATGCAACATATTTGAAGTTTTTGTACTTCTCTATTCCGATTGGTTAATCTGTCGGCCTGAACAAAGTTCCTCCGCTAAATCAAGTAACTCCTAAATAAAGTGACCAAGATTTATATTTAATTTAAAATTTTCGAAGGCTAATTTTCATTCAGTTTGTTGTTTAAAATAGCACCTAGCCCAATAAAGGAATAAAAATTACGTACAGTTTTGTGCAATAAATTGGCGTACACGTCTTATTGCTAATTTTGACATTATTTTGCCATTGTGAAAATGGCTTAAGTTAAGTTGACAATAGTTATTTACGAACCAAGTGCGTGAAATCATATTTCGCGAATGAGTGACCAGTTTAAAGCGCGAGCCGAAAGGCGAGCGCTTTATGGACACGAATTCGCAAAATGTTTCACGCACGAAGTTTGTACAATATTTTTTGTACGAGAACTATAATAATAATACATATTGTTAAATACGTTATCGTTTATGACACACTACTAATCTCTTGATATTAATTAAAAAAAATTGAATTGGCAGTATTGATTATTTGAAGTGACATTTAATTTAAAATTATCAAATTCAAAAAATTCTATTTCATTTCCTTTTATTTTCATAGAAAAACAACGAACTGGGTAGCATATTATTAAGGTTAGGAATTTATGATTTTAAAATGTCACTAAATTAATCAAGTTCTAGGAAGTACCAACTTTACTTTTACGCACTCGTGTTTAAAGTGACTTTTTACGCACGCAAATCGAATTGTGAAATGACAGGTTTTGATAAGCGAGTACAAAAATGGAATTATAGCGTCAATTCAATTCAATACATGACAGGTATTCAAACAAAAGTCATATTTACATAAGCGTATATTAAGTGTACGCCAATTTATTGCACAGAACTGTACATTATAATTAGTTACTTGTATTTTTTCATATTTATTTTAAATGTAGGTGGTTTAAACAACGAATCCTTTTAAAATACAGTATTCCATTATTATTTATACCACTTTATGCTAACTTTAATAAAGATACGTACTTCTGATACGTATATTACTAAAACCACTGATCTGTATAATATAAATGGATAAGCAATGCAATAGGATGCGCGTGGAATTTTTATGCCAAATTGAATACTCAACGCGGGGCCTACGAGTATGCGCAGTCCCTAGTCTTTTGACATTCGAATGTGAAATCACAGTGTGGAATCACTAAAGTTCCGAACGCCGATTTCAATAGACGTCCCAAGTAGCAAAATCACAATTTTAGAGAAGGATGAAAATATATATTTCCTAATGTAGAACAAGTGTGCATATAGTGATTTTGCTACTAGGGGTACTAGCTTTTTGTTTATATTTTTGGAGTATTAGACATTGAAAAGGATTATAATTATATAATTCCCGACATACCATCATAGACATTGTTATCCCAAAATGTCGTTATTTCTGGTTTTGTTGTCTAACAATTGAAGCGCATTGTTAAGTGTGCTAAATGTGTGTCCGTACTAGAAGAAATCTCACAAACATCTGTCGATAATGCTAGTTTTCATCTTTTGAATAGAAAAAATCGTGCTGCTTTAATACGTCCTTCACAAGATGTCCAAGTACACCATATTCTTGTACAAAACTTCCTGTAGAGGCAGTGTTTTTTGGGCTATTTGTACGTTCAATTTCTATTACCTTATGCCTTGTTAGTAGAAAATAAGTACTTTGTATCCTTAGATACACATATGTTTGATTCATCTATTTTACATGAAAGTCACGTTTCTCTTTTAATTAACACTTTTTTATAAACAGTAAATATTTCAAAAGGAATGTATTGTTTATTTTGAGTGTTTCTTCAAATTTCCCTTAATAAATAAGTGTTTCATTATCTTCAGATGCAGATTTTTATTTTAAAGTTCATGTTCTGTTAAATACTTTTCAAAGATTTTAGGCATTTCAAATTAGCGCCTTTATTTTATGTTATTGCGCATGTGGGTCAGCCCCGTGCGCAATTCGTATTTGATCACAATTTTTAACATGCTATTGCTTATCCATTTATATTATACAGATCAGTGACTAAAACAGAGTCGCTTTTTCTTTAAAAAAATTGTACAAAGCTTAAAGAAAATTAGAAACAGAATTAATTGTATTTTTAGGGCCAACTACAATAGTTTATTTTTTATAGAGACGGTCATTATGCCATTAGTTGTTTAGAGAAATTACAATTAATTGACCTATTTACAACTTGATGGTTTTTGACCATAGAATTAGTCTTACTTTTTGAAGATAGCCAACCTTAAATTCACAACAGGCAAGCATTAATAAAACTTAATTACAATAAAATATATGAGTTTATAATTAAACTGTAATAAAATTATACAATTAATTTGAGTCTTTTATTATTAATTATATATTGAATAAGAAAATAAGTGCCACTAATTACCACATAATGACTTGCATTTTAAATGCACTGTTCTATTGCTTGGTAGCTGAATTTACTAGTTTACTAGTTCAGTAAACACTAGGTAACCCTTTTCGAAAAATTAATATTGGTTTTTATTATTTTGGATAGTTCGGTAAGAAATATATTGATTATGTATTATAATATATTGCATATCTAATCAACATGTTATAAGAAAAAACGATGTGGATAATTATATCAGAACATTTATTTTAACAAAAATGAAAGTGTATATACATACTTAGATAACAGGGTGGCAATAGATTTTCTCGATTAAAAGGACTGTTCCAGTAGACAATACGGGCCGTTTTTATTACTTTACAATTGGACCTAAAACTCTTTCTTGGCTTTTTTGATTATTAATGAATAAACAAGTGTTTTACCTGGAACCAATTTCTTGTGTATTTAACGATCACTTAAAGATAAAACTACAAGATTTGTTGATACCAGAGGCACATACAACAAGATTTTATAGTATTTGCTGTATGATTTTCTTAGTTTTCCAGGGCGTAATGCTTTAGAAATCCTTTATAAATTCTTTCACAGGATTTTTTGACTTCTTTAGATAAAATACAGAGATGTAGAAATAGAAATATATATTTATTTGCCTGAGAACTTTAAATAGGAATGTTATGCACGTTCAAACTCCTCTTTCTTATTAATTGTTTATGAACTAATTTAATTTAATGTATTTTCACATAACTGTTTTACGACTTTATTGCTCATTAAAATTTTAAATAATTTTAGTGAAACAATTTCTCAATATAGAATTTCAACTTTCTTCTAACTGCGTATGCAATTTTCTATAACAGTTGTATTCTTTCTCATTACATTCTATCACTTGATGGGGCGGAGTCCTTTTGAAGATGTTTGCCAGATATTCCAGGTGTATTTGTTTGCGGTACTGGTGTGTTGGTCTGACGTCAATAATCTTCGATATTGCAGTATTTAATATTAGTACATATTATGTATTATTATTATGTAACACATTTTTTAGTATAAAATTATGAAAAATTCTTTTTTTTTTTGCCTAATAATTCCTATTCAAACATATTCCGTCACTATCTGTCTACACTGACAGTTGACAAAATATTATTTCAGCCTGTCAATTTGCTATGAGATAAGAAAATCTAATTTCAGTCATACCTGCAAAACAATTGTTGTCTTAGGGACAGAAAATAAAATCCTCAATCCCATTCGTTTATATAAAAACTACTTCCTTAGGATACTATAAGTCTTGAGAGGATTTTCATAATATTATATAAAACATTTTTAAGAATAGAGCTACCTCGAATTAAAACAAATAGGAATACCGTTTACTTATTTCTTATTTTTTACATAACCAAAAAGAATTTACCGTGCATTTTTTTGTGCGAACAGTATCTATTCTTTTTTATAGAAATTATTATTAATTTTTAGGAAAATAATGGCAATATACATTCCATGAAATTTTAAATACCTTAACTTACCTATATTTTTATTAATATCTACAACTCCTAAGATTTCGTAATCTTGTATTGTAATTGAAGAACTTCCATCAAACTAGAGCGTTATACAAAATAGCGTTAAACAAGGTACGTCATCTCATCATTTAAATAATGGGGTTAGGGAAAAACGGGTATAAAATTAAAAAAAATGTTCAAGTATTTTGTCATTTAAGTTCATTAAATATGTTTTTTATAACAATACAACAACAAAAATTTATGTCTTACAAATATAGAAACATTACAAATGAATATATAAAAATAAATAAAAGTCTAAGTTACCATTTATGTTTGAGATCATTCAGTTTCTTCTGCATTTCCAATTTTCTGCTTTTTTATCAAGAAGGTTCTCATGTTATTTGCATTTTTCTTTTGCGCTCTGTAAGAAGTTGTCGATAAGTGGACAAGGCATCCATGACACCCCGTCTTGCCTCTAAACTCCTAGCAACATCTGCTTCATTTTCAATAAAGTGGTCTATAATTTCCGTTATAGTGGCCATACTGGTCTTTATAAATGCCATTGAAAGTTCTTTTTGCTCTTTTTCAGAATCGCTATTTTCACTATCTTTATGTTCTTCTTGATGCGCTAATTTTTTTAGCTCATCGTTAGAAAGACTTGCTACTGTTTCTTGCAAAATTTCTTCGAGATCTTCCACATTTACTTCATTTAAATTTGTTTATTTAGCTAATTCCACTATTTCGTGCATATCAACAACAGAGTCTCTAGTGTCATTGTCCTTGTTTAGATCTGGCCAATTGTTTTTCCACACTCAAACATTTTTCCGTTACCTCACTCCAAGAAGGATTTATGTTTCCTATAGCATCCATGATATTATAGTTCTTCGAAAAATCTCTTACTGATTATTTAAATAGCAAAACCACTTTAATAAAAAAAAAAATATATTCTTGAATAAAATTTTGGCAATATTTAAAATATTTTGATTTGCAATTTTTATATACTTTGAAATACTATAACTAAAATCCTACCATACAACTTTTGTGTCTAAATAAAGTCACCGTTAATTTCAAATATTTTATGGCTTTACCTGGTCTTACACCGACAGCAATAATTAATTTGCAGTCCAAATACTTCAAACGTTGCCGCCAAAATCCTATACTTTCGTTTGTTTGTTCACCATAGCTACGAGGATAATTGTGCGAGTGAGAACAAAGAGAGATACCTAGATGCTACAGATTTAAAGCTAACATTATCACTAGGGCGCGGACACGAGCGAGTCATGACTCATCGCCCATGGGCGCACTATTGACTTGTTGTATTTTTAAAGAGGTTTTAATTTTATTTAAATAATTGGATAACAAGTGGCTGGTGATCTATAAAATACAAAATACCTTATTATTTGTTCATTTTCTCTTCTGTAAACTTGTTGTCTGTGAATTAAGTACATCCTTGTAGATACAAAACGTCCTTTCTACATCGCAACTGGTTATATGTGCGTACTGGAAAAATTCTTTTATTTCAGCGTATTTAGCATACACAATTGAAATCTGGATTTCTATTAAAAACTGCGTCTAACTTTTGCCGAAGGCCACATCCGAAGTCTCATCTAATATGGTTAATCCATCTTTTAATTTGAGATTTCGATTTTCAAAATATGTCATTAGTTTAGGCAAATTTCCAAAGTATTCCTGAAGGAATAACAACAGATTTTTTAAATTTGGGATTTGTGTTAGTTCCTTGCACTCAGAAATACTTCGAGCATCGTCATTTAAACATGTAACGAAATTTTGTAAACTATCGAAATTCTCTGCACAAAAACTATTTCTATGTATGTTTTAGCAAAGCTAAGTGACGAACGTGCGATATTTTGGCATTCTGTAACGATATTTTACAGACTTTGTAATAAATTTCGGAATCACTGACAATTCATTTTCATATCAGAAAAAGAAACATAAACAACGTTCTAGATCTAAATAAATAATAACTAAAAATGTACGCGTATGTTATTGAAACTAAATAACAGTAAGTATATACATATTTACATTATTTCTCTTGCGAAATATAATGAATTTTAAAAACCCCTCAGGCTATCTACGCCGATGTAGAAAGAATTTTACTCATCAATTCCTTATTTTATGGCAATTTTTTTGCTCTCATTCTCGGGCTCTTCTCGAGCGTAAACAGATGTTGCAGTTCACCATATGAATTAGTGCTATTCAGTAAATGTGTGTTGTTTACCATTATTTCTTTGCTCCGTTGTAACTCCGTCGTAGTTTAACTCAGTCAATAATAATAATAATAATAATAATATTTATTTACCTTTCGAGTGTAGATACATAGTGTAAATACATTATTAGGCATGTCATATACAACAAAACATTAACTATCTATAAATTGTGAGACCGAATAAAAAGGATTATTTATGAAAAACTGTGAACATTTTCTTTGAAAGACCTTAACGTTAGTTTCATTTTGTATGTCCGTAGGCAGTTTATTAAAACACAAAGATCCCATATAGTCTGCTCTACGTTGTGATACGCACAGTCGCTGAAAAGCCGGTCGCAGAAATTCACTGCCCCTAGTATTATAGGAGTGATAGTCTTTATTTTTCTTAATATCACTGTTTCTTATGTGCATTATCAGTTTGTATATGTATAACGAGTAAATAGTCATTATCTTGAACTTTTTGAACAGGGGCTCACAATGTGTCAGTGGGTGTACACCATCCATAATCCGCACAATTTTTTTCTGTACTTTGAAAATCGTTTCTACTTGCGCAGTATTACCCCAAAAAACCAACCCGTATGAGATGATAGACTGTACCAAACCGAAGTAAATGTGTTTAAGCACCAAACTTGAAACCGTGGATCTTATTGTTTTGAACAGATACACAACACTACTCAGTTTACTGGAAAGTTGACTTACATGTTCGTTCCATGTTAGTTTGTCGTCCAGAGTCAGTCCCAACACTCTTGCACTGTGGACATGTTGCAACGAGCTCCGATCCACGTAAACCAGCAAACTTCTATCAACATGATGATTTATAGGATAGAACTGCATCATCTGCGTTTTGTTTGTATTCAGTAGGATACCGTTGTTTTTACACCATATTTGAATTTCTTTTATGTTATTATAAGCTGACTCTACTAGACCATGTGTACTAGAATCTGTTATGACAGCACTGGTATCATCCGCATAAACACTGATGGAAGCTGTTGATGCACACACTGATGGTAAGTCATTAATCATGATCGAGAAGAGCAGCGGACCCAATACAGTGCCCTGTGGTACCCCTTTCTCCATGCACCTCCTTCCCGAGCGTAAGCCATTTACCACCACAACATGATCCCGGCCCCCCAAATACGAGAGGACCCACTCATATGCAACACCTCTCACTCCTATACCATGCAATTTTTGTGCCAGTAGCTGATGGTCAACAGAATCGAATGCCCTACTGAAGTCGTAAAATAGTCCTAGAACGTTCCGTCTGTTGTTTAAACCCTCACAGACTGCATTGATTATTTGTTCCGTAGCTGTAATAGTAGATTTAGCCTTTCGAAATCCGTGCTGACACGATGACAATACCTCGTATTTTTCGAGGAAGCTGTACAGCCTTCTATGGAAACAATGTTCAAAAACTTTCGAGACTTGGTTTTGCAAAGCAATAGGTCTGTAATTCTCGACATTACATTCATTACCTTTCTTTTTAAAAATCGGTACGATCTTGGAAGTCTTCAGATTCGCAGGATATTCCCCAGATTCAAAAGATTTATTGATCACCATGCATAAAGGTGGACTTATGCATTCCTTTACCATGCGTAGAATTGTTCCCGGCATTTGATCTATGCCTGAGGACTGTTTCGTACAACAATCATCAATTGCTTTTGAAACTTCTGATACGGTCACAGGACTAACGTACATGGTATTCAACACATCGTTTTTGTTATATGCCTTATGAAGTGGTGGTGGGCATTGTCCAGCAATCTCCGCAAAGAAATCGTTAAAGTAATCAGGTGTATCACCTATGCTAATCTCAGAGTCGCCATCTTTTATTTTAATGTTGTGTTTGGTATTAGTGCCCTTCAAATCCCTTATTATATTCCAGCACGTTTTGTTGATATTCTCTGACTTCAGTATGCGATCATTATTGTAATTTCTTTTAGCGTTATTGACTTCTTTTGTGTACAATTTTTTTAAGGAACGGTATCTTTCGTTATACATATCGCTATGAATTATCTTATTAATAGCAGACATCTCTCGAAGAAGTTGTGAAAGTTGCTTAATTTCAGGCGTAATCCATCTGTTCCGAGTGCTGGGCTGACTGAACGACGAAACCAAAGGGAACGCTTCATTGAAATTTCTATGCAATATTTCTTCAAATCTATTGAACATTGAATTTACATCGGCTCCTGCATTATTCCATTCCTGCCAATTGCATAGTCGGAACTCGTTTTCAATTTTTTCTATGAAGTGCAATTTGTTGCCTTCTGTGTATCTCCTGGTTAATGACTTGTCAGACCTCGTATTGGGATCCTGACAATTGATCAAGATTTTGCCTATCTGATGAGTGTGATCTGATATATGGTTGTCTTCAACACTCACACTACACTCCTCTGTATTAGTAATAAATACATCAATTAAAGTTTCGGATGTCGCAGTAACTCTTGTTGGCCCGTTTATTCTGTTGGAAAGACCATGTTCTCCCAATGTGTCTACTAGTAGTTTCCTGATAGGGCTATGCACTAGGAAGTTTATATTTAAATCCCCACATATAGTAATTGTGGAATTAACTGGGAAATTACCAAGTAGTTCATCTAATTTATCCAGAAGCAAGTCAGAGCTATTCGGAGATCTATATACACAGACTATAAATATTTTTAGACGCTCTATCACAGCACAAGCGGATACAACCTCGAAATCTTTTTCTGTACCTAACTCATTACCAAAACACTGCATTTCAATATATTTTTTCGCAAAAATACAAACTCCGCCCCTCATATAAGTACTCCTGCAGTAACCTGCTACCAGCTTGTACCCATCAATCACGAAGCTATTGAGCTCCTCATACCGCAACCAGTGTTCCGAGATGCACACTATATCTATATCATTCTCCTTTAATAATATCTCCAAATGTGGTATTTTTTTATGTATTCCCTGTATATTTAGGTGCATTACCTTTAAACAGTTCTTATTTTCCGGGTCTCCATTAAATAGTGATTGCTATGCGGTGTTATTAATTTTATTTCTTTGTATGTTCATTATTCTGTTGTAACTCTGACACGTTTTATCCCATACTGTATGCTCAATATCAATACGCAGGTTGAGCTTTGTTCTTGCTTCTGCACTTTTTAATATTATTTCTACATTGTTCCAAAGTATGGCCCTCTGCACAAACCGGACACTTCATTTCATTCTTGCATTCTTTAACCAAATGTCCATATTTTTGACAATTAAAACATCTAAGGATCTGTAAGTCTTCCTCCAATCTACAAGACATCCATCCGATGAAAACGCACTCTTGTTTCATTAGGTATTCGTATACTGGACCATCACATTCAACCACCAAGTTGAATTTATTTTTCCTTATTTTAGATTTATGCACTATATTTAATTCTTTTACTATATGTTCTAGTTCAGTATTACTCTCTTCATGAATTCCAATAATTTTAATCCTAGGTCTTAAAGGTTTTGGATTCTCAATTTTATATTTTGCGTTTAGTTTCATTTCTATATTTTCTTTCACTGTCGACAATGATATTGGCAAGTTAGTTATTTTTTAATTAATATTTTCTAATATTTTCCCTTATGGTGTCTAAATTAACTTGCGTTCAATAGTTTTTCTGGTTAATATAAAATAATGAATAATTAAATAATGTAAAATAATAAATAAATAAAAAAATATCGGTATTACATATTCATAATTACGCTAATTAATTAATTTGTTTCTCTTGCATAAATTGTAGTCAGTAACCATTAAATGAAGACTGCCTTAACTGTTTGTAAATTGTGCGTTTCCCTGTCGATGTAATTCAATAGGTCTATATTATCCTCCTATCAAATTACAATCCAAATACAAAACAAACATGCTTCTATTAAAGAAATGTTAAGTGGTCTTTAAACAGCAACTCATCTTGGATTACTCAGTGTCTGATTCGTATAATTTTGTGATACTCCGTTTATTTTAATTTTGTTGAACTAGAATTGCAATATCTGCAACTGTATGAATTGCTAGATGTGGTCAATTTGTCCGTTCTCTTGCATAAATTGTAGTCCGAAAATATTTGACGTGCATTCCTTCACTATGCCTAAAACTGCAAAAATTAAAAACTTCATTTATATATAAATATAGTTTATCGTTTAAAATTATATCTCTATATAGGTATCTAACTTTAAATATGGCGATTAAGGCTGGGACAGAATATAAATAAATTTATTGATATATCCGTAGCAGTATTTTTCGAATTTGGCGGGTGTTTTAAGTTTGCACTGGACGCAATAAAATAACATATAGAGGTGTACTCCCTCATAATTGGCACAATTAATCAATAGGAATATAATTTTATGAATAAATGCTTCTACGTCTATTTTGTTACCAATCTTCTACTTGGGTACACGGTTGTCTAGTAATTTTGCATAAAATGGGAATTAGCCTACCTGTATTCTATTCGATTGAAACTTAAAATACCCGCGAAATTCAAAAAATGCTGGTAGGGATCGAAATCCTAAATAAAAACATGAGTAGCATCAAGGTTGCATAGCTTTCTTGATGAACTTCAATAATCGAATTATTATTTAGAAATAATCAATATAATGTTAATTCGATATTTATCAATGTATCTATAAATCAATATTTCTGTTAGAAATGCATCATGGGCATTTCCTGTACAAAAATACATGTATAAATCACAAATATATGTGTGGTCTGTGGTGTTTACCCTCGAGAATTGTGTGTATATGTTATACTCATTAAAATGCCAGCACTCTATAAGATGCAGCTGGGCTGGACAAATGCGATATATGTGTAGATATTATTTTTCTCTTGAGTTAGTTCTACAGACACGTTAATATTGAATACACACATATTTAAGTACACTGTGTTTTATTTTAATACCTATTCCCAATAATTTCGATATATTTGAAATATCGATTACAAATTCAATAATAATGGGGATGCATCCAATACACGATATCCGGGAATGACCACTATCTATGATTGACTATCTGGGGTACCGTTTTATGTGATAATTAACATTCTCGACCTCCAGATTTTTGCAGAAGTCCCGTGATACCAAAAAATGTTTTTTGGAAAATGTCTGCCTGTGGCTCTCTCTCTCTCTCTCTCTCTCTCTCTCTCTCTCTCTCTCTCTCTCTCTCTCTCTCTCTCTCTCTATGTATTCGGTATCTGTGACCACGATAACGGCCAAACAGCTAAACCTACCAGTACCAACCTTTATATTTTCGAGTATAATCTGCTTCTAGAAAATTTAGATGTGAGTGAAATCGATAGACCGGCAATAGTAGTTTACTTAGATGAGAAAAGTTTCCCAATATTTTGTCGAGTAATAAGTTTAAACAAACTTTTAAATAATACAAATGTACTTAAAAGTTGATCTGAAGAAATATAAAAAAATTTCGAAACTCCTACCGGAAGTAAGTATCTTATCGAAAAAAGTTTTTTGCGAATAATTTGAAAGTCACGTTTTCTAGACATATATAGTGAAAGTATTTAGAGCTTAATTTGGAACAGTTTTTGTATACCTTAGCGAAATATCTGGCAAATTAAGCGTATAGTATACAGAACGAGACGTGCCCGGTGGGAGAAATCGTCGCAGCGCGAGGTGTCACTCAGTGTCAGACAGCGTAAGTATTCGAAAAAAAGAAATGATAACATTTGTTCATCATCGCATACATTAGCCGGACGAAGGAGTAAATGCAGATAAGTAATGGTAGGTAATATACTGAAAAGAGATACATATATAGGAAACACTTCAATGTGTAACACTTGACAATTTTTTGCTAGACTGCTCGTGCTTATCGTACTATTATAAGAATCAACTGCGCACCTTATGGGAGGGGCATCTCACCGGCCAAGTCCCGTTCTGTGAGCTGTATACAAGTATTTAGAGATGGATTTCGAATAATTTTTGTAAAAATTCGGACCGGTAGTAACACTCACAGATTTATTTTATTAAGACGATGAAGTATTTATAACTTAATTTGGAACAACTACTATATAAAAAAAATAGGGAGCGCGCATACGTATAAGATAGTAGTGTTATGCCCACACACACGGATGTTGGCGTACATAAAACTTCGTTTACATTTCGTTAGTGAATCACTGGACAATAGATTTACAGCGCTCGGTTCAACAGTTCTAGTGAACTTCACAAACTAAATTATTTAGTCGATCACAATGTTCACATAAACGTACTAAAACGGTTACGTCATTGATTTTGATGACGAAGGTGGATTGTTTTGTGTTTTAGTACATATATACATTTACAATATGTATTGGGATACCCAAAACACATTTTACCTTTTTATACGTAGTATAAGAAAATTATTCAAAATTCGGACCGGGTTTATTAAGTGGATTAGGTACCTAATACAATATTTAAATGAGGTGTGGCCACCATACGACTTTCTTATACGTATAAGCGTTTCAAATTATAGAATTTTAAGAATCTTTTTTTACAAAAATCATTCAAAATCCTATTCTAAGTACATCTATTCTCTTAATAAATCTCTATAGAATGCATACTTTGCAAGATATTATCAAAAAAGTGCTCCTCGCTAAGAGTAAAAGTGCTACTTCCGGTCCGAATTTTAAAATTTCATATATACAAAAAATATTGCAAATCCAGTTTTAAATACTTTTGTACTCTTGATAAATATATATAGAATGCATAACTTACGACATATTTGCAAAAAATCGCTATTCGATAAGAGTAAAAGTGGCACTTCCGGTCCGAATTTTGAAATTTTTTTTGTATAAAAGATATTGAAAATTATGTTTTAAATACTTTTATACCCGTAACGTACTTGTCTAAAAAGCATGATTTGCGAAATATTTGCAAAAAACTGATTTTCGATAAGAGTAAAAGATCTACTTCCGGTAGGAATTTCGAAAAACTTTTTAAATAAAATTATTCTCAATTTTAATTTTAAGTATATATGAATTCTTTATAAATTTGTTTAAATTTAGTAGTTGACGAAATATTGACAAAATTCGATTTTTTCGCTGAAGTAAAGTGCTACTTCCGGTCTACCAATTTTACTGAAAAACTAATCAGATCTCAAGAGGGAGATTACACACGTAAATACAAAACTTGGAATTGATACCTACAGCGGTTTGACCGCTATCGTGGTCACACACACACACACAGACAGACACACAGACATTTTTTAAAAACCACTTTTTCGGTATCAGGGGACTTCAAAACGTGGACATCTGCAAAAATCTCGAGGTCGAAAATTTTCATCATCACAATACTTCCTTATACTACGTATAAGAAAGTAAAATGTGTCAATCAGTTCATGAATGAACCATGATACAAATCTGTACGGTTAGAGCGCACATGCTTAAATAGAATGTCAACCTTCATTAGTTTATCAATATGAACAGAATATAATTTGCGTGTATTTAATGTTTATACCTATGCCAAAATTATACGTGAGATTAACAAACTATACTACATAACCTCTCTTGTTTACGTTTTTGTTAATATGAATACGTTGTAATTTAACGATGTTAGTTTTAGTGTTTTATGTGCATTGGTATCCAAGTAGATTCTCATTTCAAGATATGAAAGGTAAATGACTCCATATCTCCACATTTTCTCCAGGCAAAGTTGTTTCCCCTCTCGGTTATATAATATTTTAGACACTATATTATTATCATAATAATAGGGTTGCCAACCATACTTTATAATAACATATTCATACTTCATTTTGAATTTTACAGTGATTACGCTAAACAAAACTCTTCGATGCGTAATTCCGAACGATTTTATCTTAGGTATCGACACGTTATTTTTCTCAAAAAATGTTGATAACGCTACATAATACTAACCGTACTAACCTAACTAATTTAGTATTGGTGAATGTAAAGGTAGGTAATGCCACTGGTCCGCGAGTCCTCGAGACCGGCAACTTATTGGTTAAATTCTCGAGTGCTTATACTGAATGAAAATTATTTAGATAGTTCGTATACTTCTCTCAGTACTGTTCGTTACGTGCAAAATATAATCATTAAACATGGCGGGTTATCACAAACCGGAGGCGAAAATCGTGCAAGAACTAAAAGATATCGCCAATAAATTGCGGATACATTCAATTACATCTACAACAGCGTCGGAATCAGGGTAAGTGTCTTTCAGTCTCCTAAGTATGTTATGAAATAACGACCCTGCTGTGCACCCGCATGTTTTGACTTCGCGCGGCAAGGGCGGGAAGGAGGAGGGAGTTTCAGGTGGCGAATGGAATAAAAAACATGTCTACTATGTCTAGTGAACATAATGTGATGATGTAGGAGTCTACACACATGTTCAGCCGGCAACTTTTTGTTCTTTTTTTTTTTTACTGATATATGCATAACACACTCAAGTTAATGATAATATTTCAATACTTTAAATAATACGGAGCGTTAGCAGATCCACACATTTCACATCGTGGTGCGAAGTCGTTACGAAATCGAAATGCCAGGTCAACTACAGGGCGAATACGCTGAATTATTAGACATTGCTAATAAGCTAAGAATTCATAGCGTGGAATCTACAAGTGCTTGTAACTCTGGGTATGTTTATTTTTTCTAAAACTCGATTATTTTTAAACACATATTATTGATCCTACATTTTAGCATGTCATGATGATAAATCAGTATTAAATTTTCCAACAAAATTCCATATATAAAGTTAACAAATTCATTTTTTTAATCCAATTATTTGATTAACATACAAAGGCTTTTTTTACTTTAATAAATACGAAGACTTGTAACTTATCATATTTAAGTACGTATATAGGTATATATATTCATTATGTATCGGTATCGGTTTATTCAAATTGTGTATGGCCACAAACACACGTTAAAATAATATCAAAAAGTAAGGCACACCAGAATAAAATTATCAGGATATATAGTAAAACTAATTTTACTTAGATTTGTATATGCACCTAACCTCAATGACCTGCGTTTTATCATAACAGTTTCAAAGGCATTCTTTAATTTGAAAGTTATCAGGAGGACAATCTCTCTCTTGCATGAATTTATTGACATTCGAGAGTTTAAAAGTAAAGAATACAATATTAGTGTATTTTAATTCAGTAGGTATAAATCCATTTTTCTTTATTTAACAATAATCAAGATAGAGTAGTAAATTTATGTTTATATTAAAATCTTGAACATTATTATTAAATCAACGAATTGTATGAGCAATTTTTTTTGCATAAGTTTATAGAACAACTCAATAATATAGAATACTTTACTATAAACACCTATAGATTAATTTTAGTGATTAAATATTTTTTCAATAGGTAAACGTATAAGTTTTTCAATAAATAATAATCGTAAAAATAGTTTGAAATAATTTTTACGATTAGGTATTATTTATTCTAATATAGAGTTTCAACAAGTAACATGCCGTTCAATTAGCATAGGTTTTTCTTATTCTACAATAAATAAAGTAAGTAAGTATGTAAGTGAAGTAAGATATTACATTTTTATAATTATGTATACATAAATTCATGTAAAACCGAGTGTAAAACGTACCTTATAGATCTACTGAAAAGTAAAACGCCAAGTTTAGTTCTCATATATTGGTTAAATCTACCTCCAAGTTGACCTAAAGTATTTGTATAGATATTGAATGTTATTCCTTAGATAGTAAATATTAATGATCTGCATATAAATATATTATTTTATAAAGCTACATAAGTTCCTTAAAACCTTTTACAACATTTTTTTGTTTACCTACTTCTCTTGTTTTACTAAGAGTAGGGTATGCAAGTGCAGTAAAATAAGTTCTTGTTCATAATGGACATAAGAAATATAAGACAGAAGAAACCATAAGACGTAATATAGACATGAGAAACACATAAAGCCTAAAATTTAATTATCGTTCACAATGAACATGAATAAGGCTCGGATTATATGCACAAAAAATATGCGCATATATATGCACTTATTTTTACAAAAATATGCACAAGATATTAAGAAATATGCTCCAATATAGGTATGCACGGAAAAGTTATACAGTTGATATTCTTTGTTTATTATAATAAGTTTTTAAACTTATTTTGTTATTGGTTGCGGGATAGTTTGTAATAATTATAAATTATAGTAAAATGATTTCATATTGTATTTTCCTATTTGTCAATTTTATTTCATTAATTCACTAGTCTAACTTTTATTATTCCATTAATTTTGGACATTCATACATAACAATAGAAATTAATTCATACACTCATATTGAACACATTAGAGACCGGAAAATTTCCCAGTTGCTAAGAACTGCAAAGTAATTGGTAACCTTAAAAATCAGAAGTAGGTACACTGTATTTGAATTTCTTTAAATATCAAGAAAATATCTCACTTTATGGGCTGATATACTGTCTTGCATATTCTAATATTTTTTAAACAGTGCATCATACATCCGTAAATAATTCCTAGAGTCAAACCAACAAGACGTGACTCTTCGAGCATATTCCCATACAAAAACTGAGCGCGCCAGTATTTAAATCAGTCGTGTCATATCAAATGTTGTTATGTAACGATTGTAGTTAAAATAAGATTCGAATATGCCTATACATGATATTTGATAAATTTTGAGAAAACATCAAATATATATGTCATTTATTCAAAGATAGTAAAGTAAAACAAGAATTAATTGATATGGCACTGTGACTGTATCGCGGGCTCCTCTTGGAAGCCGTGTTTATAAGTTCCACGCTGAGGTAGCGTCCTCCTTGTGGTGTATATTTGTTGAGGAAATCACAATCTTCCCGGACACCCGTGCCGAGTACAAAATTTTGTGTAAATGTATGTGTGTGTTCGACGTTGTGTGATTTATATTTTCGATTTTACTGAATGTTATTAACAATTATTGTGGTTAGAATTAATTGATTATGATATAGATGACTGGTGTACGCGTTAACAAGCTGACGATGGTGCGACCTACCCGGAATATCCCGTAGTTTTCGGAGAATGAAATATTTTGTGTGCTGATGTATGTGCGAAATATGTGTATTTCGCTATGTTAAGTGTGTATGCAAAAGTCCGACTGCGATGTGAATTCTTGACCGAAACCGTCGTACCCGGATTTTGCCCGCAGTTTCGGTGAATGTTGGTAAATGTCTTTTATGTGTTTGGAGCGGTTTCTACGGTGGGATTTGGGAGTTTTTGGTTTTTTTGGTTTGATTTCGTGTTGCTGAAAAGAATTTTAGTTATGTCTACCTCAGTGAATGCCTACTTCAGGTGCCTGAGTGCCTCCGTGGTGGTTTTTCTTTTGGTGCGTCCTTTTTCTTTGGTTACGGTCGCTTTCTCGATTTCTGTGTTGGTGGACAGTTACGCTTTCTGGAAAAATATTTTGGTTAGTTTGTTAACATGTACCTTAAGCTCCACGACTTCCGCTGTTCTTCTGAGGGCTCCCAGGGGTGTTGGTCTGGGGGACTTTGTTGCCGGTCTCAGGCATTTGTTCTGCATCACTTCCAGTTGGCTGGAGAAGTTTGTGTCGGACATCGTGCTCCATACTGGGCTGGCGTATGTCAGGATCGGTCGGATGTATGTCTTGTACAGTCTCACACCCGCCTTCACCGAGAGCCGCCGGCTCCATGGGTGCAGTCACCTCATTGTCGTCCTGCTGGTCTAGCCGCAGTACCTACGGAATCCGTTAGGGTTACTTACCCACGAGTTCCATTGATATGGCATGATATACATTGCTCTATATATAGGTACTACATAATTTTTAAAATTATGTTTCACCATCTCATTGTAACCAATCGGTTTCTGAATCTGATTCACCTAATCTAATAATAAATTCTTCACGAACATCCATTAATTTGCCACTTTCGATGTAGTCTTTTTCTATTTTCTGTACGTGTTGCCACAAATTCGGAGTAATTTCAGCAAACGCCTGCGAAATTAAAGCCTCAACATGGCAACTCCCATCAATATTTTTTGAGTGAAGAAAGGTAGTTTTCACTACGCTCCAAATCTTTTCTGTCGGGTTAAGGTCACAGTGATATGGAGGTAACTTTAGCACCGAATGATCTAAATTTGCTGCATAATTGTCTATGGCATATTCAGGTTCTGGTTTATTGCGTCTCACTAATTCGAGCAATTCACACTTTAACATTTCGGGGTGATATGGTATATTTTTCAACAACAGCCACTGCTTTTTCGGCATTCTCAACTATGGATTAATTTTAATGGTTAAATATTTTAAATAGATAAACGTACAAGTTTTTCTTATTCTGCAATAAATAATTGAAGTAAAATATTAAATTTTTATAATTATGTATATAAATTCATATAAAACCTACCGTATAGATCTAATGCAATGTAAAACGCCAAGTTTAGTTCTTATATTAGTTAAATCTACCTGCAGTTGACTTTGTGAATTTCAGAAAAGTTTTTTGGGGATATTCAACCGAAAATTCTTCTAGTAATTTTATCGATATCTAAACTTTCAGTTATGATATGTTCTATAGAAATGGTTGCTAAATTATCAAGTCTTTAATGATTTTCAATTTTGAAAACGATCACTATGCAGTAGCTACTTATACTGTCAAAGTAAGTAATATTCGCAAAAGCAATTACTCACTATATTTGGAAAAGTTGTGCACAAATTATTTTCTAATATGTATTCCAAAATTTGTGTGACATTCATATTTGGTTTTATAATATTCTTATAACTTTTACCTCATCCATCATATCGTCTGCGTCTACATCTTTTTCTTTTCTAGCTGTATCTGTCAATTTAGTTTGCAGATTCTAACAGAATGTTAGTAATTCTTCGTCATCTATGTTTTTTAAATTGTTAATATTATATAAAAAATTAAAATCATTATTAAGCGCTTCTAATAACTTAATTCTGTCGTTCAGCGAGTTTATTGTTGTATCTAATATATAGCGAAATAAAAATTAATTTTAAAATTTAATTTTGGAACATTATTTTATCAGGATGTTCATACTGGAATTGCACTTTCGTTTTTCTATGTCGTATACCTAATATATTAGGAAAGGTAGTGTCAGTTTCAACTATTTCAGCAAGTTTTGTTGATTCATTAATAGAATTTGTAAAGCCAGTATCTGACTGTCTATCTTTAAAATAATCAGTTAAATTTTTTAATTGATCAATAAATGTTTTTAAATTCAGTTCTGGGTTTTGCAACATTTTACAAACAACAGGATGCAAGCTTAAACGATTTTAATTTCGTGTATGGCTAAACACTGTGCTTGGTGTCGAGATTTTCCGTCTTTGTTTTTGTCATTAGCTAATTCTACTAAACTATCAAAAATTTCACCAATTTCATATCGAATTGGTTTGATTGCATCAATGCGACTTGTTTCTGAGAGTGGTTTTACAATTAACCTCTTAACATTCTTTTTTAATAAGTCCCATCTTTGTGTTGACGCAGAAAAAAATATACAGGGTGTCCAGAAACTCTCCTGACAAACGAAGGCCGGAGATTCCTCAGATAATTTTAAGACAATTTAACCCAATTCACCCTAGTCCGAAAATGCTTCCTAAGGGAGCTAGAGCTCTTTGAAGATGGCGCCTTGTAATTAGTTTTTTTTTTAATATCTCCCGAACGCTTCTATTTAGAAAAACAAAAACTGGTATGCTTATTTATCCTCCAGAGATGAATCGATTCCATCAATTGCGAATTTCTAGTACCGGTCATAGGCGTCCGTTTTGGGGCAGGTAGACGGTTATTTTAACGCATAACTTTTTTGTCTTTAACTTTTAAGCATTTGTGACACTAGATTATTAAATTTTCAGGTATTCTAGTACTAAAAGGTACTCTTACTTTAAGTCGGTAGGATGCACCGTTTTCTAGAAAAATCGATTTGAAAATTTTTCGTTTTTTCGTCATTTCATCTTTCGTCATTTCAACTTCGCGAACTGACAACAATTTGACAATTAAAAACGTAGGTTTTATTTCTGTTGGCAGTTCAGAGCGAACTAGTGCAAAAAATAATAAATTGAATTTTAATGACGAAAAAACGAAAAATTTTCAAATCGATTTTTCTAGAAAACGGTGTATCCTACCGACTTCAAGTAAGAGTACCTTTTAGTACTAGAATACCTGAAAATTTAATAATCTAGCGTCACAAATGCTTAAAAGTTAAAGACAAAAAAGTTATGCGTTAAAATAACCGTTTACCTACCCAAAACGGACGCCTATGACCTTAGGAAGCATTTTCGGACTAGGGTGAATTGGGTTAAATTGTCTTAAAATTATCTGAGGAATCTCCGGTCTTCGTTTGTCAGGAGAGTTTCTGGACATCCTGTATATATTTTGGTGATGGTATTAAGAAATTCAACAGTTTCATAATTAATTTTGGCAGCATCATTAACGACTAAGTTAAGGCTGTGTGATGAACATGGTACATAAAATGTACGAGGATTGATATTTAAAAGTTTTGTAGACCATTGTTTTTACCCTTCATATTTGCCCCGTTGTCGTATTCGTGACCACGCCAATTATTAACGTCAAGACCTAAATCTGCTAACTTACCTATAACAAGAGTACCTAGTCAATCTCTTCCCTGTAGTATCTATTACTGCACAGAAACCTTTTTTGTTTATTTTATTTAATTCGACAAACCGAATTATTGTCAGGGGTGCAATTTAAAATGATAGAAAAATATTTAGATTGGTTTGCTAAGCATAATATGTTTTTTGATCTCCTTTGAAAGTAATGGAATAATTTCTTTTTGAATCGTATCCCTTAAATATGTAGGTGTATGTTTAATGCCTGATGCTTCTTAAATTCCTATACACTTGAAGAAAAATATGAGTGTAAGAAGTGGGTTATGGAAGGTATCGTTTTTTAAAGTAAACAACTGGTCACCTACTTAAAATTTTTCTTTCGATAAACTAGTCTTTTTTAAATACCTCCTTGGTATTATTTTTCACATCGTTGTTTTGGCGGCCCGTGTGCATTGCACACATAAACGTAATTAACAACGCGGGCCTGTCGTATAACAAAGTAGAGACAGCTTGTACCAATCCCGCTAAAGATAATTTTCATTTACTATTTATCTTATATTTATTTTTCATCACAATACTTCTGATATACTACGTATAATAAAGTATAGACAGCTTGCACCAATCCCGCTAAAGATAATTTCCGTTTACTACTTATCATATACTTACTCATATAGAAGAGTTTAATTTCAAACATGCGTATTACACATACATAACATTCGTATACACATATAAATAATACATGCATATACGAACCATACTTACGAGGTGTGATCAATATATAACCGTTATTTTCAATTTTTTCAAAAAGTATTTATTTATTCATCAATAACAATCTTGTCCCCTTCAAAGTAATCCCCCTCAGATATAATACAATTATGCCAGCGTTTTTTCAAATCCTCGAAACACTTCTGAAACGCGCTTTTTGGTATCGCCAACAGCTCCTTTTTCGATTTTTCTTTAATCTCCTCAATCGTAGCAAAACGCTTTCCTTTCATCGGTGTCTTCAGTTTTGGGAAGAGGAAAAAGTCAGCGGGGGCCAAGTCCGGTGAATACGGTGGTTGAGGCATGATAACGGTTTTGTTTTTGGCCAAAAACTCACGCACAAGCATCGATGTGTGAGCTGGTGCGTAATCATGGTGCAAAATCCATGATTGTTTTTTCCACAATTCTGTGCGTTTCTGACGAAGTGCTTCTCGCAAACGGCGCATAACTTCAAGGTAGTATTCCTTATTGACCGTACGACCTTGTGGCAAGAATTCATGATGCACCACGCCATTGCAGTCGAAGAAAACAGTGAGCAAAACCTTAACATTTGACCGAACTTGACGTGCTTTTTTCGGTCTTGGCTCTTCTGGACGCTTCCATTGTGTGGCGGAACCACAGGGGTTCCTTTGGTTCGTCGCTTTAAATAATACAAGTAGTACACTTTTATACTTCTTTATTCAAGACGGTCAGGTTAGTTCTATTATAATAATGATCCCGTTGTATATGTACCTATATGTATATATATCTGTCTGTTGTCATCTCGGTGTCTGTCAGACTGCAGCGTAAGCATTAGCTTCGTACGTGCTTCTATGCGGCAATCGACCAAGTACGGAAGCGCAACAGACATGATCTAATATTACAATAAGATATGATAATATTGTGTATTACATACATCCTGTCAAGGTATACACTACAATTGGGATGATTGGGCTTTGGTTTCAATGTCATAGCCATACACCCATGATTCGTCACCAGTTATGACCTTTTTGAGGAAATCTGGATCGTCGTTGATGATGTTCAACAGCTCCTGAGCGATGTCCATGCGACGTTGTTTTTGCTCAAAATTTAGCAATTTTGGAACAATCTTCGCTGCCGCACGTTTCATGCCTAAAACATCCGTAAAAATTGCTTGACATAAGCCGAACGATATGCCAACATCATCAGCAACCTCTCTGATAGTGATTCGACGATTATCCAAAATCATTTTCTTCACTGCTTCAATGTTTTCATCGGTTGTTGACGTGCTCGGGCGACCCGGACGAGCATCGTCATTGACATCTTCTCGGCCTTCCTTAAACCGGTTATACCACAATTGAACTTGTGTTCTGCTCATAGTAGACTCGCCAAACGCCACAGTCAACATTTCAAATGTCCTTGCGCATTTAATTTCATTTTTTACACAAAACTTAATACAATTTCTTTGATCCATTTTTTCGAATAGTAAAAAATCGAAGAGCACACCAAAACACGACTAACCTTTTTATCTGTCAAAAACAAACTGACAATCCAAAATGGCTGATATTGCCAACATATATAACAGACATGTGTACCAACATAACAGAAACAAAAATGCGAAAATCGAACATACGTAACTCACGAAATTTGAAAATAACGGTTATATATTGATCACACCTCGTACATACATACATGGGTGGCTAGATGTATTTCTCTCAAATAATCCAAGGTTCTTTGTATGAAGAGCTATATCAAGATCTACACTAATTTCACATATAAACAGTTTACATCAATGCGTTGGCTTACATGCTAACTTATCAACAGAATACTTTATTATTGCTTTCATTTATAAATATCCATCTTAAATTACAAGCGCTTTCGATAGCAGTCATTTACTATAAATATCCTAGGTGATATCCAACAACGAACACTGTTATGATCGCTTGTGCAATGCCAGTTGATAAGAAAGAAAGTCATAGTCATTATATACTTATTTTTCGCTTTATTTGAGTTTAATATACATACTTAATATTTAATGTATTAGGTAAAAATTATAAAACAAAATTTCCTGCACTTGATTTTCAGACATCCAACATCATGTTCATCAATTGCAGAAATTATGTCTGTTTTATTTTTCCACACCATGAGATACAAACTATCAAGTCCAAGAGATCCATCAAGCGACAGATTCGTACTATCTAAAGGACATGCTGCGCCAATACTGTATGCCGCTTGGGCCGAAGCGGGATTGTTTCCGGTCGAAGATTTAGAGGATCTGCGGAAATTGAAATCTGATCTAGAAGGTCATCCAACTCCACGACTTAGTTTCGTAGATGTTGGTACAGGATCTCTTGGACAGGGCTTAGCTATTGCAGCTGGCATGGCATACGTTGGAAAGAAGTACGACAAAGCAAGTTACAGGTAAAAGAAAGTTTGAAAATTATATTAGACATTATACCCGGCTTCAAAATAAGAAGTGATTGGAATATTCCGTCAAAACCCGGAACACAGCTTAAAATGTAGTAAACAATTTGATGACATCTAAACAGTCGCGCATGTAGTATCTCAAATTTTATGATATTTTCTAATAAGTGTAAAAAAATTATGTTGGTAAAATGATTGTACAGGAGTATCTTTTTGGATTAATATGGAATATCTACTTAAAATTAGGACTGAAAACGTTGTTTGATATAACCATTCAATGTTTGTCTTCCAAGCCTGCTTCGTAGTTTATTGCCAACATAAGCAGCAGCTGAAAACGCTCGCTCAGGTTCTACATTAGTTGGATTTATATGCTAATTCTAAGTGATATCCACGAACTCCTCCATTTTCGAACAGGCTCATTTCGCGTCTAATACTATTTACCAACCACAATTCATTTTGTACTTTAGGATATGGGCATTCCATGCTCTTATTAATTTCGAGCTGTAACTTTTCCTTTAGTGTCAATTGGGGTTGGGTGGTTTGTTGCCTTGGCTCATCATCTGTTTGTGATCCTGACCTTTCTTCCTCTTCCGTGTCATCTCGACTATTTAGTCTTTTAACAATACTCTTTATTTGATTAACTGGAAATAAGTCAAGCCTTTCCAAATCCGATAATAACTGATTTTCATCATCTTTTCGTGGATTTTGTAAATAATTCAACACACCAGTTAAATCATCACTTCGTCGTTGCTTTATACGTTTCACTAAGGATGTTTTCATTTTATTGGCGAGTGCTGAGTTTTTGCTAGACAATTGTTTTATAAGAAACTTCAAAGCGGCATCAGCTGTTTATAAATTAGTATCTCGCCGACAGAATGCTTCTACTGTTAATTTAGTTGAGGTCAGCACATCAACAATTTTATTTACCAAGTCAAAATCAGCATCTTCTAAACGGATAGGATGATTGAGATCTATAAGAGCTTTTTGAATGCAGGCTTTTAAAAGAGAAAATCGTTCCAGCATGGTTAAAAGGCTATTCCACCTGGTTTTACAGTCCAAAAGAAGTGACAGCTCTTTTTCATGTTCAATCTTCACATATTTTTGAAGTACTGTTTCATTTTTCAATGGTGATCTTTTGAAATACACTTCAACTTTGCGGATTTTCTTTATAAGCTCATTAATGTTTTCATCTTTTGTTAACTCTGGTATGTGTTCTCGCTCGGGATCAAAAAACAGCCGGGATCCCGGGATTGTATTCTCTAATTCTGGTAAACTCTAAACCCAAACATGCAAATATTTCATGAAGTATTCTTTGAATATGAAAGTATAGTATATGCACACATCTTAAATAATTGATATTTATATCAAGGTTGATTGTAACAGTTGAAGTAAAATTGAAACTTTTAAATTTTACTACAATGAATTATACAATACATTACAATTACTGTTATTCCCATTTTTGTAATTTGTTTTCGATATTGAATTTGTCTATGCAAGAAACAATGAAATCTCGTAAAAACATGTACTATTATGGTGCGATATTTGAATCACCCTTATACTGAGACAAGGTAACTCTGATAATAACATGTGTTAAAACTGTCTATATATAACACACTTTAGTTCAGATTTAAATCTTTTGTTAAAATGAAATAAGTATATATAGTATTTAGATAGCTTATTAATTAAAATATGTTGTATATAATATGAAGGACCTTCAAAGAATCAACTTTTATATGGAATTTTCATAACTACCTAATTATAACTTATTTCTTCGAAGAATCAGTATTGCGTCGTTCATTAGATACTTCATTATAAGAGTGCTACAAAAATGATAACAATTACGTGAAAAAAGGAGATACCTATTAAAATAAATTTAAATTTCACACATGTCGATCTATTTTTTCACTTCTCTTCAATAGATATGTACAAATCACAAAGTACTAGATTATCTGCAAAGTTATTTTTTTAACTACGACTGTTACGGTTAAATTAAGTCGAAGAAGTCACTTTATCTGCAGATAAACTAGCACTTTGTGGTTTGATTAAGGATTTAGGGAATATCTCATACACACAAACATACCACCACTTCGTATATATACAATAAGATATGAAATTGCTATTGCGAAAAGCGTACCGTATCTGATGAGATTCAAGGAAATCGAAACGCGTCCACGTCTTGATAATTAGCAATGGCAATTATATTTTTCAAATTTAAATTCATGAAAATAAAACTGAAAGAATTAAGGTAAATGTACCTATAGTTGACGTTGAGCCGGTAGTTGACATTCTTCGTTTTGTACTTCAAAAATAAGGTTCTACAGAAACCTACAGCAATTTTACTCGAGTCACAAACTTTGGCGACATCTATTGACTGAAGCTCTAGGTTAGATGTAGCTGGAATGCACAATTTCATTATGGCGAATTTTATTAAAATTTATGTGTTCTCAATCTAGTGCTCCTGTTGATTTAGACTGTTATACTAACTAAGAAAGTGATTTACTTCAAATAGCTGTTTTTATATGAAAGTATTATTATTTTAAAGTATTTTATACCTTACTAAAAAGTTAAGATTTTATTAACGTCTTGTTCCATTGATTTCACTGTTTGTAATCATCAACGATTTTTTTTAAAACCTGTCAACTACCGGATCAAAAAAATTGTATAGGCGCCAGTAGTTGACATGTGCGTCAACTACTGGTCCTTTAAGATTTTATTGTTTTTCGCCTTGTTGTTAGGCTAGATAAGAATCAAAATTGAATTTTTGGCACTGAAACAAATATTACTGTCCCACGTCATGCGGGACCAGTATTTGACAGGATGTCAATTACTGGACCATTAAAGTGTCAACTATTGGTATTACAGGTAAGAAATATGCCGCCCATAAAAGGACGTATGTTATTGTACTCGGAACATCAAATGGAGACTGCTATAGATGCAGTTTCAAAGGGAATGACCATAGCAGCAGCTGCAAAGCAGTATGATGTACCAAGAGCCACTCTCTCATATAAGCTTTCAGGAAAATCTCCACGTCGTCGACAAATGGGACCGAACTCTGTACTTTCTTCTAATGAGGAAAAAACTCTAGTTAGATGGATTTTAACTATGGCAGATGCAGCATTTCCAATAGGAAAGGATGCTTTATTAGATAGTGTGCAGCATCTAGTAAAAGAGCTTAAACGCAACAATAATTTTACCAATAACCGACCTGGTCGAAAGTGGTATCATAATTTTCTTAGGAGAAACCCAGAGATTTCCACCAGAACTGCACAAAACTTAACTGCGAGTCGTGCCGCTGTAAAGAAGGAAAATATATTTCAATGGTTCAATGAAATAAATACCTACCTAAATTCCCATAACTATAAAGACATCTTAACTAATCCTAAACGAGTTTTTAACGCAGACGAAACTGCCTTTTTCTTAAATCCGAAAGGAAGTAAAGTTCTTGCAAGAAAAGGGGATAAAACTATTTACCAGCAGGTCAATAGTGACGAAAAAGAGTGTTTGACGGTGTTAGTTACAGGACACGCAGCCGGTGATTTGGTGGCGCCAATCGTGATTTTTAAATATGAGCGAATTCCTTCTGAGCTTTGTAACAGTGTACCTGGCCATTGGGGTATTGGTCGATCAGAATCTGGATGGATGACGGGAAAAACATTCTACGAGTTTATAACAAATGTTTTCCATCCATGGCTAAAGAAGAGTGGTGTAGAATCACCTATAATACTATTTATAGATGGTCATTCGTCACATATGACCCTACACACAAGTAAATACTGTGAAACTCATGGTATCATTCTGATTGCGCTCTACCCCAATGCTACACATTTTCTGCAGCCGATGGATGTAGCTGTATTCAGGACATTAAAAGAGGGTTGGAAACATAAAGTACAAGAGTGGAGAATTAAAAATTATTCATATCCGATTTTGAAAAAGGTGCACTTTTGCCCTTTACTAGAAGATTTGCTAAAAGAAAAAATTAAACCAATGAAAATGGCTTTCGAAAATGTGGACTAGTTCCATGGAATCCACAGGCTATTTCTTTTCCTCATACCCTGACAAAGATGTAAAAAGTCAAGAACAAACACTGAACGAAATAACATCTGAATTTCAAGTCTTAGAGAAATATTTGGACCAAGAGAAAATAAAAAAAATTAAAAAACATGAAGAATGGGATGCCAGTTCACCTGACTTCTCTCTTCACCAGTTTTATAGAAGAATATTTAATGAATATACCAGATTAAAAAGCCTGATCAAGGAACCAAGTAGAAGCATGAATTAGAGCAAAATATAGCTGAAACTGTTATTGACCAGGGACGTAATCGGGAACTAGAAAATGAGGTGGAAAATGTGGAACTAGCAAAGGAAGACACACATAGAGAAGAAACTGAGACTCACGATGAAGCGGGGCCAAGTCGCCAATATGAAAACACATGTAATAATAATGCTCTTGAAATAACTGTTCCAATATTGTCTGAAATTACTCCTCAGAATAACACGCCAAATGAATTTATCCCAAGCCCTTTCAAAAGAGCATTGTTTTGGCCTGAACCAAGGCAATCCAAGGAAAAACGAAGAAAAAGAGAAATTATACCATCAGTTGTGACCGCCAAAGAATGGCAACAATATCATGAGAAGAAGAATATAGCAAAAAAAGAACTTGAAGAAAATAAGAGAATAAGAGCTGAAGAAAGAAAAAGAAAGAAAGAGGAAAGAGATTTGTTAAAAGATAAAGAAATAAAAGGAAAATCAAAACGTAAAAGAATAAGAAACAAAATAATTGATTCCTCTTCAGATTCAGAAATGGAAGAATGGGTAGATTCACGAGATAGCTTAGATGATGTTAGTTTCAATTTTAAAGATGATGACCAAGAAAATGAAAATTATAAAGAGGGTAACTACATACTAGTTGGCTTTCCAGGCAAAAAGAGAATTCTTAAATATGTTTGTGTAATACAACAAATTTTGTCAATGAACGAAGCGGAAGTAGTTGCTCTTGTCTGTTGTAATGAGACTAAAACGACATTTAAATTGAATGAAAATGATGTAAGTATTATCAGCTTTGACCAAGTAATAAACAAGCTCGAATTTCCAAATATGGTTCTATCTGGTGATCGCCTTAAATATATATTCAAAAGTTCAATTGATGTTGATGGTTAATGTCAAATATTGGACCACCCACCTGTCAATCACTGGAACTTTTAATTTTTTCTTATGTCAACTACAGGTGTAACTAACATGTATTTTTGTAACTCAGATATATTTATAATATGAAACATTAGTCCTATTCTGACTGAACTAATATATTAAGAAACCTTTCATTTGTTGGTATTAGAATATATGCAAATACAAATTTAAAATAAATGACTTTATTCAAATAAAACCAGTAGTTTTGCTCTTAACATGTCAACTAATGGTACACTTATCTTAGTTGAAATATTAACACTATTTTTATAAGTTAAATTTTGGAATTGATGAAAAGAATTTGAAAAGGACTCTAATGAAATTAAAGTTTGGAAAATAATATTTCGTATATTATATCAAATCAATTTTATGCGAGCTCTCTTCTGATGAAATAATTTAAAAATTACGGAATGTTGGCAACTGGAATTTGATTTGTTTCTTACTCTCATAATTCGGTAATTTATTTTTTTATGTCATTTAACAAAAAACGAACTAATATTAATAAATAAAAAAAAACAAATTTAAGAGTGACTAATTCTGGTCTTAGAACTGAGTTTTTCTTATAAGAAAATGTATCAAGAATACGTTAAACAGTTGAATTTAAATAAGACAGTAATTTCTAGAAATATATATTCTTACAGGTACAATTGGGAAAGGTACCTATTTCGAGTGAAATTTGTAAGTAAACGCAAATAGCTTGATTGATAACATTTATAATAATAATAATAATGATAATGGCCTCAAAATGTTATTTTTTTTTGTTTGATTTTCGTTACAATTTGTTCCATTCCTTGTACGTCTCCATTATTGAATATGTTGAATACGAATGAGTCATAATTTTAAAACAATTAGAAACATTAGCTTGGATATAAGACCAATAATGTATCACTTGTCCCATAAATCGCCTTTGAACTTTTTGAAAGGATGTTTATTTAGTGTTGTACATCAATATGAAAAACACACATAAACCCTCTTTCTTTGTTTGAATACCTTTACCAATTAAATCACTGAATTAGTTATTTATTTCCCGTTTTTTATGAGTTTTTTTATATTAATTTGATCAGGATTTTCGTTTCTCTGATATTTTTGTTTGTATTTATGCATGCGTCTTCTAACATTTACACCAGATATGTTTTTATGTTCTTAAAAGTTGTTTTCATTTTTAAGAGTATACTGCTTGGTTGGTGATGGAGAGAGTGCTGAAGGATCAATTTGGGAATCTATTAATTTCGCTAGCCATTACAAATTGGATAATCTATGCGTCATTTTCGATATTAATCGTCTAGGACAGTCAGAGCCAACTGCACTAGGTCACGACATAGATACATATTGTAAGCGTTTGGAAGCATTCGGTTTCGAAACTATCCCAGTTGATGGTCATGATGTCGAAGCTCTGGTGAAAGCCTTTCATATCGCAGCTTCTACAAAGGATAAGCCGACGGCGCTCATCGCAAAAACTTTTAAAGGAAAAAATTTCCCCGATGTCGAAAATTTAGAAAACTGGCACGGAAAACCGTTGGGAAACAAAGCTAAACAGGCACTAGAGGTATTACAAAAACGAACAAAAATCTAAATCATACATATATTAAAAAATATTCTTTCAGCACTTACGTAGTTTAATAAAAAATTCTGGCCCACTGCAAGTTCATCCAGAAAAACCACTAACAGATGATGCACCAGCGGTTGATATTACAGGCATTAAATTATCCTCGCCTCCGTCGTACAAATTGCGAGATCAAATTGCAACGAGAAGCGCATATGGAACGGCTTTAGTTAAAATCGCCCAATCAAATTCGAGAGTAATTGCCTTAGATGGTGATATGAAAAATTCTACTTTCTCAGAAAAATTGAAAGAGTATGACCCAGAGAGATACATCGAATGTTTTATTGCTGAGCAAAATCTCGTTGGTGTTGCTATTGGTGCAGCTTGTCGAGATAGAACTGTAGCGTTCGTATCAACTTTTGCAGCATTTTACACAAGAGCTTTTGATCAAGTAAGAATACGCTTTTTTTTTTTTTAAATAAATTATAACTTCTTAAAAAAACTAATTGTTATTGTTATGTTCTATCACAAATACTGCTTATGAATGTAACATCTAACGGGTAATAAATAGGTCGCTGGGACATAAGTCAGACTGTCGGAATATTACGAATTACTTATTACTTCAGAGTTTATCATATAGAGATAGATAGAGTCGAGTTAGGGTTAGAAAAAATCCAACATTGAATAGACACGAATTGAACGCGACACCCTCGCACTTGTTACTACTCTAATACCCCAATCCTACGCACGTAATAGTCAATATATTGTGAACAATTGAGATGTAGATACAAGAATAATACGAAACCAATACTTGGATTTGCATCAAACTGTCCAGAATTATTAATTGGTCGCGATGTTCGTAACTAATACCGTTATAGTTTGTTCGTAGCCCCGTCTTGAAAAGGGTTAACAATTGAGCCGCGTATTTTGATTGGGTATATATAACTTCCAAAACAAATGAGATTCGCAACACAAAATACTTTTTTAATTTTACACCGCATGTGTCAAGTATCATTAGGCATAGGGAATCAGTGCATGTAGTACGTGGCAACGCGGTACCCCTATTGTCGGTCCCAATGGCGGCGATGATCGATACCACAACGATTATCTTGTAAATATAAGTTAGCGGTAACCATTGGACCACCGACTTGGGTGTTTGTAATCCGTTCAGAAGTATTAGTTACTAGTTGCATAGATTTGTTTTTCTCTTTCCTTTTAGAAGTAGTATTTTTATCGTGAAAAATGATGGCAGAACCGAAAAGACAGTTGAACTTCTAATTTTCGCGCTATTTAGAAAAGTTACCTTTTTTTAAATGGAACACCCAGTATATTTTTGCATATATTGAAAGAAGGAATTATTTTAAAAAAGAAAGCTTTCATACATTATTGACAAAAAATGAAAGTTGCGGGAGTTATCCACTATTTTGTACAGCAATTCATATCAATAAAATCAAGATGGCTATGATAAAAAAAAAACAGCAAATATTAAATAAGCATTGGGTATTATGTATATTTATTGTAATAGATGTTCGAAGACATCACCGTTTTGTCCAATACAATACATCCAATACAAAAAACAGCAAATATTAAACAAGCATTCCGCATATGTTTATTATAATAGATGTTCGAAGACATCACCGTTTTGTCCAATACACTTTCGAATTCGTTTATGTACATTGCGAGTTACTTTTAAAATCGATCTTGCGTCTGTTATTAGCAATAGTAATTATTTTTTGTACCAGTAGTAAAAAATCATAGCATTTTTACACGTAACAAAGCGCCACGAAATGACATTTCACGACCTGGAACTAATAAGAGGTAAATAATGAGGCCATTATTGACCTAGGGAAATAATGAAAACAAATAAAACGAATGCCGCAACCATGCACTCATGCTTGTAGTAGTAGTAGTATGTCAAGTTGTGAACCGTCAAAATAAATAACTCTATTTTAGGCACAATTTTAGGTTAACAATACCAGAATTATAATATACGTTTATTTAGCAATTGCTATTAATTTTATATTTTCTAACAATACTTTGTTGTTTACATGAAAAAAAAAAGCATTTGTCTATTAATACATAAAATATGTATGATAGTATAATATGGAATCAATATATCACCTAACTATTACAGATGCAAATAATTATTTAATTCATATTGAAAATTCCTGTATATATTGCAGGTGTGGTTGCGTAAGTAGATGTAGGTAGATCTTGTAACATACATTCTATATTTTTTTTATTTACTAGGGAATCTTCGATATAACCTTTAGCTACAAAGTGGTTCCATTATTACAAACTTTTGAGACGTACCATTTTTGCTATTATGGATGTGAATAACAATTAAATTATCTCTCATGATGACATCAGAAATTAATAAATTACACAAATCATCCTTCGGCATGCACCAGCAACACCAATTACAAGACCAGTCTACAGAGATATAAATTATCAATAATTTCAAAGTATTAATATATAAACATACTATCTTAGTTGCAATGTAACATATGTCGGGTACCTCAGTAAAGAATTTTATAATTTCCTCGAGTAAATACTAATGATTTTTTGGGCTTATAATTTTAAGTTTTTCTTTTTAAAAAGGCAACTAATTTAAAATATTTTGATATGTTAATATTCTCTTTTAGGCCAAGTGTAGCTTTCAATATTGAATATTGCGCCCATAAAGTCGAGGCTTTTTTATTTTTTGAATATTCATGAAAATAAGCCAGAAGTACGTTTTCAGAAGTTACTACTGTATATTTGGAATTATACCATTTTTTAAATTCTGTAAATGTTTTCATGTATAAGTGATTGTGATTAGATTTATGCGGAAGCAAGTTCTCAGCTGCCTGTTCTGCAATCTCGCGCATTTCAGGTGGTGTACATCTAAACTCTTTAGACATTATAAATGGAATGAAAAATAATCTAAAAAATACTTGACTTTTAGTTTCAGCATTTACGTCAAAACTTATTTGTAAACATCAAAATATAGCCTACTTATTTGTTTACATGAAGTTTTATTACAAGGGCATTCTTACATATATGAGTAAATTTATTCATAATTATTAAGGTTTTAAGGTCCAATTAGACTACTGGTACAAAAAATAGTATACATACTACGGTTGAGAAGACTATTATTGCCCTTGTGGCTTAAATTCCTCGGCGCTTTGCGCCTCGGAATTTAATCTCGCCACTCGGGCAATAATAGTCATCTTCTCAACCTTGGTATGTAATATACTATTATTTTGCAGCTCTACAACGTTTTCACATCTCCCTTTGCAGATTTCATTTTTTTAATATTCCCAAAAATAAGAGTCCATAGGGTTTAGATCCGGGGACCTGAATTGGTCCATTCGTACCTATCCATTTATTCCGAAACATTTCGCTCAAAAAATTTTGTACTTCACCATGATTACGCGCTGGTGCTCCATCTTGTCGAAAATGTATATGTTGCCGAGTAGCCAAGTCCAGGTTATCCAAAAATATTCCTAAATGTTCAGTCATGAATTGTAAATATCTTTGCCCGGTTAATGTACCATTATAAAAGAATGGTCCGACAATCGTCGAGCCGATTAATCCACAACAAACATTAAAACTAAACTGTATTTGTGGAGCATGGGGCCGTTCCAACAATAAATTTTCTCGTGACCAATAGTGATGGTTTTTTTTTTAAAAATTCCAGAATTAGAAAAATTCGATTCATCGCTACACAAAATATGACGAAATGCATTTACATTCTGCGCTGAATAATTAAGGTACCAGTGACAAAACGTTAAGACTCTTCTCTGAATCACTCGGGAATAATGTTTGCACGGGAAATAAACGCATTTGAGAGTATGTATTTTTAAAAGTAAAGATAAGATTATGAATTCCGACAATGGACCGATACCTAAATCGGATTTGTTTAATTTGTTGACGAAATAGATCCGCACTAATGGCTTCTAGGTATAAGTGAGTTACAATGACGCACACTCGGAGGAAATTGTGGATGATAGTCGCAACTTTCATTTTTTGTCAATAATGTATAAAAGCTTTCTTCTTTAAAATAATTCTTTCTTTCAATATATGCAAAAATATACTGGGTGTTCCATTTAAAAGAACTTTTGTAAATAGCGCGAAAATTAGAAGTTCAACTGTCTTTTCGGTTCTGCCATCATTGTTAACGATAAAAATACTACTACCTTGCTAATTTAACCGATACTGTACCTTCATTAATAACAAAGTTAGCAATAGTGCCGACTTAATTTATAACACCCTGTATGGGTTGTTCCGGACCGAACTCACTCTATATATTTTTTCTATTATTAAAACAATTTAAATGAAAATCGACTTACAACTAGAACATACCTGGTAATTTAATATCATATCATATTTAGATGTAATATTTAGGACATGTGTATATTAAGTTGCCTGCTTAAAAATTGGAGTAAAATTTAACTTTCTCCCATTTAAATAGAAAGAGTGCCTTTGATTTTTTAAATAAATATACATACATATGTACAGGCTTTGATTATGTATACTATAGATATACAACTGAAGGTTAGTTCGTGTAGGTAGCCAACAGAGGGGTTGGGCAGTAGGATGTGCCCATTCATAAATTTCTCCCGCTAAATTTCTTTTAGTAAAAGCAGTCTTCTTGTAGTAGTAAAAAGAAGCCAATGGGAGCTTAAAGGAAGTGACGCAATTGTCCAATTACACCAATAGTGTTTGTTAGAATTTTATAGGCGTTTTGCTTTAGATTTAAATATCTTAAAATATTTTGAATTAAGGGGTAGGATAAGTCTACTGATTGTAATTTTTTGAATAAAATAAGTGATGATGTGATTGTGGATGTTAAATGTTATTCTGAAATACATATTGCAAGACGATGTAACGAAGAAATGTCATGTTTCCTATATATTTTACATTGTAATTGACAATGATATTACAGTACAATCTGAAAATGGTTCAAACTACCAACCTTTAACAAAATCTTTGCTTGGTCAGAAATTAGTTTGTTTGTCTAAGTTGTTGGGTTGGTACTATCCTCAACAATAATTGATGATTATTCATCCAGGCTTGCATCATGGCAGTTATTGTTACGATTCAGGCCTGGATAAAATAAAGTAACTAGAACCATAATAAAATAAGTAATGTCAAAGCTGAGTCTGAGTACATTTAAGTGTGTATCTAATTACCTTTTACGAAGTGTTATATTTTACTTCAATGAGTATGAAGGCTAAAATTCTAAATATATAACACAATAAAATCCATAAAGATTTCAAACAATTGCAATTAAACATGGGTGAAAGAAAGATTAAGTAGTAGAAATACAAGTAAACTAGTTTTGTTTGATAACCCCAAAGTAACTTCAATTATTAGGAATTATTACTATTATTGAAAGCAATTTTTAAAATCGCAGGTAAATACAAATTGAAGAAACGTCCATATATAGACCACGTGTAGGCAGTACTTACTAGATTGATAATTACCAAGAATGTAAATATATAATGAAAGTTGCTGTGACTTCCCTGATGAGATGAGGTATTGTGTGTGTAAAAGCAGGATTAATTATAACACTTCTGCAGTAAGAAGGATAGTGTTTCTATTATAATAATAAATTTATTATATCAATAATAAGATTTACATACAGTTTACACAATATGACATTCAAGCAAAAATGTGATGATAACGTCAACACAGGTAATCAAAGGGCTAATTTATGTCATTGACATTGTAGAATGCTTCTTGAAGGAGAATATCCTTTATTTTCTCTTTAGATACGAAATTAGAAAGATGTCTACACATAACTTTGACTTTGTTAAATAATTACCAGTGACGATGTTGTACTGAAGTGGTTTTTGTCCTATGTAATGCGGGACGTGCTGCAAATGGTTATGAGGGGTGGAGATTTCTGTAATCTCACCCCTAGTCATCAGGTGTGACAGCTTTTTCAAAGCTTTCCTTACTTGTTGCAGAATATGTGTCTAGGCTAATGGACTTATCATAAGCTCTCTGAAGAGAGGTTTGCAGTGGATAGTTTGTGAAACACAGACAATTGCTCGAACAGCCTTCTTCTGCAGGATAAACACCTTTTCTACATAGGCCTACTTACCCCATATTGGTTAAACATTGTTGATATGTAATTTGATAGTCCATTGTATGTCGTTATTCCAGTAGACTATCAGTTATAAATCTGATACGTCTAATTGCATAAGTAGCAGAAGACAAGTGTTTGATTAATTCATCTATCTGCGGCTTCCATGTTAATCTTGTGTCTATATAGTCTAATATCAAGGAATTTTCAATTCGTAGAATATATGTTTGATCTATGTTTACTAGTCAAGTAAATTGTCTCACATTTATCCTGGTTAAGTGATAAACGATTGGCTGTGAACCATTTAAATGTCTAAATTCTGAAGATACCAAAACCTTAAAATAATGTGGTGTTTATAGTGCATTTTCTTTGTAAAACGTACTACATTACTTGTTTGAATGCCTCACATGAACCAGTCAAGTTGATAAAACCATACGAAATATATAGAAGAGTGTTTTAGACATACCTGTTGAACACAGAAAAAAATGAGAATAACCCAAACTCTGAACCCGAAACAGACTGACATTTCATGTAGATATTTAATAAAAATGCTGGATTTTTAATACCGTTTCCTTGTTTAGATTTATTTCTTTAAAAAACATTAATACGTTTTTTAAAAAGCCTTTCTTTTTTTTTTATTATGTTACAAAAGGGTAATTGTGAGTATAATAAGGGAAAAAATAGTAATCCTACGATTCTTCAATAAAACATTTACTTAAAACTACTTTAATTTATCATAGTTATAGCTATATAGGTATATATAGGTTATGTTGATATGTAATTCAAGGGCAAACAATGTGAAAAGCAAATCAAACAAAATATACTCTTAAGTAAAATTTAATAGAAAATATCAAAATATATTTACATTTTTTATAAACTTCCGGATTAAATTGTGAGAGTGGGTTGAAAATATTTCATTGGCTGATCAGTTTCATTCATAAATATTAATCCATTTGAAAGATATCAGAGGACGACACTTTACTACATAAGAAATATTTACAGTTTTCTCTAGGTTGTATAACTGTAGTATTAATAAACAAGGGTACAGAGTTATTCATTATAAATAACCATATATATAATACTACTATATCGCGTGTAGACAAGGAAAACTTCGCTCCAACATTGTGAAATAAAACATATGGTGTTATGCCGTTTAAGAGTCGAATTGTCCAAACTGCGCATGCGTTATAAATAATTTTTCAAATTTAGGTCTGTTTGATTATCACATAGATTTATTACTATAAATATTTGATTAAAGTTTGTACATCGTTAAACAAGCATTAATAGTTTTAAAATCGACAAACCTCTTTATAATTAATAATTGGGCCTTGTTAAATGTGGAAAAATAATTTAATTTCCCTTAATGAATGAAGAAATATCGTCGTGGCATCATATGCAAATCATATACAAACAAACGATCATACCGCAGAAATATATTTGTCAAAAATTGTTCGAATTGTGGTTATGTTATAGTAAAAATTGTAAACTAATTAACTAAAACTCGCAGTCAGTTCAATTGCATTGCTATTGTGTTTCCTTGAAGATAGAAAGAAAAACACCTCTATAGGTACAATAATTTGTGATATAATAACAGCACTAAAATTATTCAACTCAACATGCAAGAATAATAAAGGATTAGACAATGTGGTATTCTTCTTACTATGTTACATATTAAAATATTTGAATGCTTATATGTAATAAATAGGCTCTTATTAAACCTTACAGAGTTGCACACCCATCTCTTTGCCATGACCTTCTAATTTTTTTGGTATATGTCTAATAGAACATACATGTGTTCATAGAAAGTTGAAGAATTTTGATATGTCCACCACGGAATCCACAGTAGGGTGGAGCGAAAAAAATTTTTTTTTGATATCAATGAGCTTGGGAGCGCAAAAGTTGTTACTGTATACCAGTAGATTGTGATTAATTTTTTTTTTAATTTTGCCGAATTTTAAAGGTGCCACAACGACCTTGATTGTTTCATAAAATGAGGTTAATTGATATATTGTATTAATTGTTTTAATTACTTGTCGATATCACATATAGTTTAACTTGAGCCAAAAAGAAGTACTCAAAGCTATGAAAAGGACCACAGAAAAAAATTAGGATAGTGTCGTCGTCTTTTGAGGTGCCACAAAGGGATCCAAATTTGGTAAAAATAAGGAAAATCACATTTAATTAAAATGAAATTTATATTTCTTTTACGGAAGATAAGCTCTAGCCTAACTCTTATAATTTTTATTTAGAACTATTAAACTAAACATAGACATATTCAACGACAGTGGCGTACATACATAAAATATATAAACTAAATTAATGAGAAACAAAAGATTTCAAAAACGCATTTTTATCATTTAACATTTAAAATAATAAGTTTAGACTACTACATAAGTTTGTATTCCGATTTCTTATTATATCGTGGCATGATATATCTAGACATCAGCCTCGATCGAATGTAGCCATCTCTTTCTAAGTCTCCTACAGCTGCTGCAGCTTCTGTCACCAAACGGACACAGCGTTCGATGGCTTGAGTGTGACACACAAGTTTGGGAATATCATTTCTTCGCCGTTAGTTATGTAATTTTTAATTTCGGCTGTTGTAAGTGATCTTGTTAAGGGAGGTTCAATATTTTAAAAGACTCATGATCTATCATCTCGTAGTATTCTTGGGCATCAAAATTTAACACGGGAACTTTAAACTGTCGTATTGAATTAGGCGTCTGTTGCTCTCTTGTACCTATTATTCGACAAAGGGCAAGTTTCCGAATATTTGGTCTTTTATCTTTAATCATAGCCAATAATAAGTTCTCCGGGTGCGCGAAATAGGCGTTTCTTTGGATAACTGGATCAACTACATCCTTCAAATGTTTTGGAAGATATCTAGTTAAAAAGATGAGTTTCCACAAATGTCTTGGACCTTCCCAGCAAGCTGATTTAACTTTAATACTATACCAGACCGGTGCATACACTTTTACTACATATGTAGCTAAAATGATCAGATTTTGTGAGGGTTCGTTGGAGGAGACATATAAACGAAGTATTCGACTGGCAGTTGTGAGCCATCGGGAGTGTGATATTGGTCCAGGTCGAATATTGGCCAGATCTTTATTACATTCACCCGATGTAACAGCAAGAACCATATTATACAGATATTTCTGATCATTGCTTAATTCCTTTAAATCAATTTCCGGCAGTGGAGATCCTTCATGTCCTTCAATTGGTTTAAATTTTATAACGGGCTGAGCGCATTCTTTTAAAGATTTACCAATTGGACCACCAAATGATTTAGGACCATGTGTTGCGCCGTCGAGACTAGTGAAGAGATGTCTTAGCGGAAGTTCATTTGTGTGCAGCAAGCACACAAACCAATGCAGAGATTTGTTGTAATGGAGCTCTAACTTTCTTATCACACCATTTTCATAACCGGTATTCACATTTGTCCCACCACATGCTATAACAATTAATTCTTGAGTGTCATATTTTTTCAGTAAACAGTAATCGGTAATGGCGTTTGAAATATTAATAGCATTTCCAGACGGAGGAGTAACATGTCCTAAGTATTCGAAATTTGGTTCCCGAAGAATGACAATATGTTCTTCAATAGTTCTTACCGGATGATATACTCCATCTTTTATAATATTTTTTCTGGATGGATCTTTCCTTCCATCGAAATAAATAGATCTTAGCACCTCATTTTCCCCGGAATCACACAGGAATTTACTCCGACATTTCTGTCTCTTACGTCTAATTTTACTGCGATCGATAATAGACGCTGTATCGTTTTCATGAACAATGCCTAAATCTTATAATAACTCAGAAGAAACAGCAGCAGCACCACGGTCAGAAAGACCCCATCGATCACATTCACGAGCTAATGTTGGCAGAGTTTTACGCATTTGGCCATACGCGGAAATACCAGATGAAGTAGAGGGGGTGGTAATATCTTCAAATAAACGCAAGTCTGAATTCATAGTTAGATCATCTAACAGACTATCACCTAACTCCACGGATGTGTCTTTATCGGGTTTGTCAAATTTCTGCATTTTAGAACTTTTGGCTTCTTGTAGAGATTGTTCTTCTTTCAGTTTTCTTTTTTCCCGTTCTTGGAGCTGTTTTGTCGTATTGTTATCAATATTTCCTATCATCATTTTTCTTGCAGTTCCTTGGTCTAGTAGAAACAATCTTTCCGTCACAGGAACTTTTTTGTTCTTTTCGCAAATGCACTTTTCGCAATTTTTACATTTGCATGAAGCAATGTCGAACAAAACTTTCGATTTATCTTTAAATTCTTCGGTTTTCTTTATAAAACTGGGAATATTGGATCGTTGTTTGAAAGGTTTCATAAGATTTCTGTATTTACAGTGGTAGTCACGGATTCTTTCAATAATACATTCAGTAGATATTATAATATATATATAATTATATAATAAAGGAAATATAATTATATAATTAAGAAAACGAAAAACTGGAAAATATTTGTGATTTTGGTAGTAAATCTTCGAAATTCAGTAATATTGTGGCACCTCAAGAAATCTGTTTGAAATTATGACATTTGTTCAGGGCGTTACTGATAGCATAAATATTTAATTTTTAGCTCAAGTTCAATCATATTTTGAACGAAACACAAATTGCATAAGCATTGATTTTTGCGTAATTTTAATTTTTTTTAAAAATTTTAAGGTCGCCGTGGCACCTGAAGATATAATTCGATATATTGCAAATTCTGAGGGCACAATCAGTATACGGAGTAACAACTTTTGACCACCCAAGTCTTATCAAATTTTGAAAAAAATTCAAAACGCTACATTTTCGCTCCACCCTAATCCACAGATCCCATATGATATGAGATAATAATATGCCGAAATTAGGTATTTTGGGCCGGTTATTGGAATTTATGCTATGATGCATCACTGATTGTGAAAATAACTTGAAGGATGAACACATTATTTATAAGATAGTGAAGTGATTTTTTTTAATTTGTACTTTGCTGAATATGTATCGTAATTTCTGTCACTAAATTATAATCAAGCACATATAAAATGTATTTTATATTTAAATTTTCAATAAAATATGTTTTAGTTTAAAACAACTTGTAGATGGTACAGTATAAAGATAATATTCATTTTGGAATTTGCCAAGACAATGTGTGATGAGTTCTTCTGAACTTTTCCCAACATTGTGGAAGTAAATACTGCAGTGTTATGAACGGCAAGGTAGGCACGGCATCAAACGGTATTCCTGTTTTTATGATATTGTTACATTCTCTAAATCTTTTTTATCATTTTATAAATGTGTATGTATCTATTAATTCATACAAATATTTATATTTCATAATTTTTTGTTGTTTTAATTCCAAGAAAGTATAAACAAAATAGATTTGCGAACATAAATAAAATAAAATTTAATTTTTTACTTCGTAAGTAGAAATTGTACTTTGATGTAATTATTGAATCAAATACAACATCAACATACCTTTTTTACAAGCAATAATATAAATTATTTGCAAGTCTCATTTCTACTCATCTGTTAGACATCAAGAAAAATGTATTGATTATTAATGTGCTATTAGATACACTACAGAAATTCAAATGTATCATAGTAATTGTTTGTTTATATTCTTTGCTACCATATGGGCGTAAATTAGGCTTCATCACGTTTTTATTTTCATGAATGGTTTAATCATTCTAAATTTAAAAAAAAAGTTAACAATAAAAATTATATTCAATCACAAAAATGTAATGCTGATTAATTCTACAACTTTTTCTAAAGCATTCATGTTTCAGTGTACATCTCGACACACAATTAAATAAAGGAACACAACAGGAATTTAATTAGTTCTTTACATTGTTGATTACGCAACATTATATTCAATAATGTAGGTACGTAGACAAATATAAAATAGATGTTTTATTCTTATATATAGCCAAAATACTAAATACAGTAATTTAAGTAATTTTATTTGCATTCTTAAGCTTAAAATACATAGCAAAACTATATGTTGAAATATAATACAATCTGACTTATATAACATACCTGAATCTATTCGATTGTGTATGTAAAACATTAATTTATGCGTTTTCTGTAAATCAAAATGAAAGAAGCAGTATTTATATTCAATAATTTCACATACACCAATAAGCATACAGAAATCAATGTACACAAGATTTTCTGTTCAAAATCTTTTCAATAAGACGAAATGAAACGATCGGTATTTACATTTAATAATATAATTTCACATATACTAATAAATAAACACGTACAAATCAATGTATTAGTTGTAAGTTCACAAGTTTTTCTGTTCAAAATCTTTTCTGTTAATCAAAATGAAACGATCGGTATTTACATTTAATAATATAATTTCACATATTCCAGTAAGCACGTATAAATCAACGCAGAAGTTATAACTTCACAAGTTTTTCTGTTAATAATTCACTGGAATCAGGCTTCATATCGTTTATTTATTCTACCGCGTATTTTCTGAGTAATTCTACAAATTCACCGATGAACTAAACTTGCACAAAACTGGATTCAATAAAAAAAACAACCTTGCGTATGCTTTCAGTAATATATAGTTATAGATGTCAATTTAAATCAGAGGTTATAATTATATTTTCTGTTTATCTGTCATTTCGTAAATTTCAAAATGGACAGTTTGAGTTGACGCATGCGCAGAACACGCAAGGCGGCCAATTCTGTCTCTCTTAAGCGGGGTTCACACCTACGCATTTTAATGCGGCATCAAAAAATGCAAAATGCAATGCATTTCTTCATGCCTGCTTTAAAGATGCCAATTTGTTCACATTAACGCATTCTGACGCATGCATCAAAAATCACACTAACATGTACTGGCAGAGAATTTCTTTTTGGCCAACATATTTTTTTTTAATTTTTGAAATAGTGCAGCGGGAAAAGAGTTTAACCTCAAAATTTTGTTTTGCACATCAAATGTTGAAATGGACCTCGAAGAGGCTTTATTGCTAAGTATAGTTTCAACATCTGCGTTGCTGTTGATGCAAAACAGACAGAGGAGATGGTGGGTAAGACCGTGGCTACAGGAACGCGAAAAAAAGAGTAATGGTTGTATACATTTATTACACCAAGAATTGGCACATTCAGATAGAGAGAATTACAAAAATTTTATAAGAATGGATGAAGATGCATTTAATGAACTACTTCAATTGATTTTTGATACAGTTGATTGCCTCTGCTCTCTTAATTTTATTTTTATATTCCTTGCTTTTTTAGTAGCATATAAAATTCTTTGCGATTCGTATAAATGTATCAAATCCTTAAGGATTTATCGTGTCCAATTGAAAACTTTTTTATCCTGTGACATGGTGGCAATTTTTTAATTATATATTTATATGCACAAATCACAGGCTATATACAGTAGGTAACAATGAAAAATTTACAATAACCTCAAAGTAAATCCAAACAAGAGTTGGCAATCAATCGCTGTTGAAATATCCCTAGACAATGCACTAGAAATGCGTCAAGAAATGCAGAAAAATAGAACATGTTCTAAAGCTTTGCATTTCGATGCAGCATGAAAAAATGCACTTGGCATGCATAGTGTGAATACTAAAAATGCACGCATTTCGCTGCGGCATGTCAGTTGCAGCATTAAAATGCGTAGGTGTGAACCCCGCTTTAGTTGGGACGAAAAATTACACATTATCAAGATACAACACACGCAATATAGTAGTATTATATATATGTAAATAACCCACCCTTCATCATCGTTATTGCATATACAAAAAAAATTTTTCAAATAAAAGTAGTGTGGCTGACACTGAATTTTATTTGCATGCTATCAAAAACACAGTGGTGTGCAGATACAACGGTAAAAAAAGAAAATAATGTTTTTTTTTTTTAAATGGAATACCGTGTATATTATTAAATTTTTATAATGGTCTTACTTTGATTTCAAAAATATACCATATGATACCGTTATCTTAAGCCGTTTTCGAGTTATTAAATGTCGAATATCGTAGTTACTGTACTATGAAAAAGATAACATTATTAAAGTAAGCTATGAAAATGAGAATTATTGTGTTTGATAAATGACATTTCTTTAATAAAATGGTCAAAATGTAAATATCTCCATCGTAATCATCATCACTACATACTGCAATATTCTCCAAGTCTGAATTATTTGGATTTTTATACATCCTAAAATTAGTGTTTTTTCTTTTTCCTACCATAAAAGCTAGTACTAGGTACACGACTAGGTATTTGTCAATCATTAAACCTGTGAAGAAGTGATATGATGTATAAAATAGGAATTTGAGAAGTAAATTTAATTTGTTTCTCATCCTTAGCTGTACGCTGTCCACATACGTGTACGCATGTTTGACATAACATACCAGCTATTTTATGGATGTAATTATATTTTCAAATGTTGAAATTGTCACTTTTTTCAGAAAAAATGACCTCTTCTATTGATTTACATAACCTCAAATGTCCACATGCGCAAAAGCATAAGCAAACGCTGCCACGCGATTCTGGGGTTTGTCCACGATACACGTTTCTGTCGATTGTATTCTCAGTCTGCGCATGTGACGTCACTGGAGAGTTCCATAGTACGTGTTGCGTTCAATTTATGCTTAATCTATGGCTTAAACGTCTTAAACGTCATTGTCAAATTTTAAATACCACCACCCAAAATTGATCATTTTAAAATAGTGTGCAATGTCTGTTGCATTGTAATCAAAAAATTTTGATTTTAAATAATCGTGAGAGGAAATATACAATTTATACTCACCTTTTTTTTTAACAGGCTTCTGTTCAACTAAAGAAAATTAATTTGTAGGGTAATAAATTATAACAATTTTATTTTACGTAAATTTTACAATAACAACAAATTATTTTATAATTTTTTTCATTTTACGTTTGCGGTTTTTGGTCCTATCTACTAGGTCTTTATTAAGGGACTTAATTCGAAAATACATTCGAGAACGGAAAAACAATCGTTTGACTTTGTCACTACAAGGAATTTCACTTGCTAATAACAATAAATGTTTTAAATAATCTCTGCTGATACATAATGACTCTGAATTTACATGATTAAAAATAGATTCCAAATTTGTCACATGATTCATCATTTCATCTGTTGGCTTTTTCAATCCACCTGAGAGATGATCCACCCATGTAAAAGAAGAAGTTTTATTTTCTGACGTGTTTCCCGAATCACCGATTTTATGGGTTATAAAACCAGCTAGATGTTCTAAGCCGTCATATGCCAGTGAATCTATTTCCTCTTCTAATTCATCATGCTCTGTATCTGTGCTCCCTTCAGAGACAAGTTTTGAAAAATACTGCCCACTTAGATTTTTTTCATTAATATGTTGAGACAAGTCTGGAGTTGAATCTGTCCCAACGTTTCCAAAAGTTGATAAGCTTCCTTCATTACGCCCCAAGATATATTGTCTTAATCGATATTTAAATTCTAGAGCATCTGGCACATCATGCAATCCACCTTTAGCTCTGATGACACCAAAAAAATTTTCAAGAACATCTTGATTTAAGTTATAAGTTAATATATATTTTGCCGGAAATCTTTTGGTAACATCTTCAAACAGCGATGTCAGTGCATTATTTGTCATAATCACACCTAAGAAAAATGGAGTAATTAATTACAAACAATTTTTTAATTACATACTTTACCTTTCTGAAAAGGCATTAACGAGTTTTTGTTCTTCACTCTCATTGTGTTCATCACTCCAGTCATTTTCTGTATGATTGGGAACTGAATATTTAAGTCGAGACCATAACCCTTTATGCGATTCCTACTGTCTGCTTGCGGGACTCTAGTGTTCAAACAATCGAACCAATCATTCACCTAAAAAAGAAAATCAATGTGCATATGGATTTCATATAAGTATAAACATGTGCCACTCACATCTTTAAAAAATTCAGAACACTCCAACCAATTTACATTTACTTCAAAATATCCTAACATACCGCATCTGCTTATTGCTGTAGACACAGTATGTGAAAATAATTTTGTAGCCATTTGAACTTTTTGGCGCTCAGCGCCTTGTACATTTAAGTGATGTTGCGAAATTTTAAAGGTAATGTTAACTAGTAAATTCTAATACTTTTTCAATTATGGATTTGCTTTTTTCCTTTCCATTGATAATAAAACCGTAATCTAAAAATTATTTCTTATCAATTTGATCAGGTGAGGAACATCAGCAAAAACATAGATTCTATGACTATTAGTTGGATTTTGAAACCACGGTTCATTGAATGTGATACCTAATGCAGTATGTAAGCCGCGGTTACTGGGACCCAAATCACTGAGAATTCCAACTATGCGAAAGCCAGCTGATTCTGTAAATTCTATTATTTGAAACAATACATCTTTGTGCATATTTGTATCATAATTAAAAAAACAGGCTGTTTCCATTGACTAAACAAACCTCGCAACATAGCCACCTGTACATAGGCATACGGTTTTAGCGTTTCATCATTCGCTTTATCATATAAATAAACTTTTCTTATTTTCATTTCGTCGAATGAGAGTACAGCAACTCTGACAAATTCTCTCATGTCAGATCGTTTAATTACATTAAAAACGTGTTTCAAAATCCCTGGTGCAATTTGAATTTTCTTACACCATGACCTTAATGTTGAGACGGCTGGATATGGGTAGCCTTTTTTTAGAAGAAGTCTGTATGCTCTTGGTCCAGCAGAGTAGATGACAATGGCACGTGACACATCTTCTGCTGTCCATCTAGGCAGTTTATGGTTCTCTGTCAATTTTTTTATCTGTGCGGCTGTGAAAAGATTAGCAAGGGCTGAAGCCTGCTTCTCTAAAATGCTTATTTTTTCTTTTAGATGTTTAATCACTTCGACCGAATTTTCTGTTGGGTTAGTTTCTGTGTTTACCCTAAAAAAGATTACGTATATAAATAAGACCGCAATTTTATTTTTAATGCAAAGGTACCCAACATCCTTCTGATGAGAAACGCGTGCTTGTTCTACGTTGTTTAGTAATGGATTATTATTCAACCCAACACCTTCAGAACATATATCCACGCTGTTACCATCACCATCACCACATGTACTGGCAAAGCAAAAACTTTGATAAATAGTAATACATGCAAACCCACATTTTAAACGAAAGATAATAAGCCCTATGGCCCCCGATTTAGACACCAAACATAATGAAACAAATTGAAAAGCTTATATACTTACTGTGACTGCATAACAATTTCCACAAACTTGTTTCTATCTCTACGTAACAACCTATTTTTCTTAAATCATCTTTAGCATCCTTCCCTTTTTTTTCTAGGTAGATTTAAACACGGAATTGCATTATCTTTGAGCAAACGACGATTTTTGGCACTATTATTCAACAGCTCCTGCCGTAAATCTCGTTGAAATTGATCCTCTTGAAAATGAAGTCCACACACTCTTGCAGTAACAATATTAAAATTGTCAAGTCTCGAACAAGCGTGCTTCCACGCTTCGGTGAGTGGAACATTTTTTAATGGAAATCTAAAGAACTTTATGTCGTTTCCGCAATTTTTGGACTGGTTGTCGCTGGAGCACCCAAATACAGCACACCGCATTATTGTATGTCTTGCTTCTACACAAATCTTTAAACAGTTCAAGTCAGTCGCAAACAAGTGTTACAAACGCTTTGATAAAGTCAACAAAACACGTGTGAACTCTCCAGTTTCCACTACAGGCACCAGGCACCCAACTCTCCACTGACGTCACTAACCAACTCCCCACCGCGGAACGGCTGCGCAATATCATATCTTCTTAGTAACTGTATCGTGGGGTTTGTCAGCGTGAAATCTGCGAGGGAACAGTAAACGGCAACACATGTGATACGCAAACAGTTGAGAACTATATTGTTTTGTGGCAAAAAATCACTAAGAAATGTCCACCTATGTGCCAGTGTACTTGAAGAGGTTAAGATTTCAGATAATCTGCAGAAGAACATTACATGATTTGTACAGGGTGTTTCATCGGTTGGGGTATCGCGAATTAAAGTGCCTAAATATAAAAATATCGACTTCAAATTTTAACCACTTATAGAGCTTTTAAACCGCTACCAGCAGGTTAGGTTGTTTTTGATAATATTATTTTAATTAATGCGTAAATTAAAAAAAAACGTATTATCAAAAATTAAAAGTGCTCAAAAAATGTTCAAATTTGAATGGTGATACGTGGAAATATCACCCATATTAACTTCACAATCAGAATTTTTATAAACGAAACCGTTTGTCAAATAAAGTCAATATTAAATAATGTCGTTTTTCTTACGACAGATTTATGGTACTTAACTTTCTAATTGTGCTGTCCGCAAACAGGTAGTCCTTTTAAATTTATGACGGATAATAAATAAAAATTTATTATAAACTCAACACACAACACTGTAATAAAAAACCCATAAATTCTTCAACGTCCGCAAACAGGTAGTCCTTTTAAATTTATGACGGATAATAAATAAAAATTTATTATAAACTCAACACACAACACTGTAATAAAAAACCCATAAATTCTTCAACGTCTTGCCTTTAATTTTGAAATTATTGTAAAATATTCAATAATTGATTAAGTTTTAATTTTTTTTTCAATTGCATAGTTGATTTTATAGACATATCTTTTTAACACCTGAATTTCAATAAAATCTGAGTACTTTTGATTTTTTGAACGAAGGTTTTTTTTTATTTACGCATTAAATAAAATAATATTATCAAAAACAACCTAACCTACTGGTAGCGGTTTAAAAGTTCTATAAGTGGTTAAAATTTGAAGTCGACATTTTTATATTTAGGCACTTTAATTCGCGATACCCCAACCGATGAAACACCCTGTATATATTAAAAGTACATAAAAAATACATTTTAAGTGTACAAATATAATATGTTTTATAATTCGAACTAATTAAAATTTTGTCCTTGGTGGTTGACGAAACGAAAGTTAATAGCCATTGTTGTCTGCTCTAATCGTGCATTATATAGACAGTTTTCACGGACTGTTATTTGTATTATGATTATTAAATTCAAATTATGCCTCACCTAACATAAAAAAACTGTATTTCAGATAAGAATGGGAGCAATTTCTCAAACGAATGTTAATTTTGTTGGATCACATTGTGGAGTTAGTATTGGCCAAGATGGTCCAAGTCAAATGGGCTTAGAAGATCTAGCAATGTTCCGCTCGATTCCTGGAAGTACAGTCTTCTATCCAAGCGACGCGGTTGCATGTGAAAGAGCTGTCGAATTGGCTGCAAATACGAAAGGCATAACATATATTCGGACCAACAGGCCAACAACTCCAGTAGTATATGCGAATGATCACGTGTTTAAGGTAGTATATTTCTTTAAATTTTTTAAAAAAATAAATTAATAATGTATTGTTGTAGATTGGGAAAGCGAATTTAATAAGATCGTCAGAGCAGGATAAGGTTCTTGTAATAGCTGCTGGTGTAACTCTGGCCGAATCAGTGAAAGCAGCCGATCAACTTTCCCAACGTGGAATTTTCATCAGAGTTATGGATCCATTTACTATTAAACCAATTGATAAGGAGGCTATTGTTAACAACGCCGAAGAAACTGGTGGACGCGTAATAACCGTCGAAGACCATTATCCCGAAGGAGGACTTGGTGAAGCTGTTTTGTCTGCACTTGCATTAGAACAAAATACTATCGTTAAAGTTATTGCTATTCCAAACGTACCTCGTTCCGGCTCACCACAGGCTTTATTAGATTATTATGGAATATCCGCAGAGCACATTGAAAAGGCTGTTCAAGATATACTTAAACTGTAAACTAAACTAACGTTAACTCTTTTCCTTTCAATATATTTGTTCGAGAAATATTAAACCAGGTACATTCCAAAATGTAAAATAAAGTATGTTGAAATAAATTTTTAATGTTTTGTTTATATCTTTGCGAATGTATTACTGATAAGAAATTAAACGGTAAATTGAAATTGAATTAAATCTGCGTCGAAAGTGAATTATTGTCAAGTTATAGAAGAAACGTCCTGGACTGTAATTACTGGCAATACATCTATCAACGCAGAGTTAATGCTCATGTTTTGATTGTCAAAAAATTAAAATTCAAATACATAGGTTGAAAACCACAATATTGATGATTAATTTGTCACTTTTCAATATAATCTCCGTCCATTTCCACAGTTTTGGTCCATCTGTTAACAAGGGCATATATCACAGTTTGAGTTGTTGTTTGGGCTATTTCCATCGTTTGAGGAACATAGGTAGTCCGACGTTTCGGCAGTCCGTCTACTGCCGTCATCAGGGTAGTCCTGAGAAGGACTGTTTCTTGCCAAACTTGTCATTATATCAACGACTTTATCTGGCGGTATGTGTCTTCCCTATAATTTTTTTAATCTGATGTGCTCTGTGTCAGGTTTTGAACCCGGTCGATAAATTCCGAATTTCAATATCCTATCCACTTTACCACTCGACTAATTCGGGGGACAGAAACTACTTTCTTAAACCTATATTTAAGTTACAGGTGTATGCGCAGTAGGTGTGCGCAGTGTGCATTTTTTCGTATATGCGTGGTGGATGTGCGCAGTGTGCATTATCACACCACGCATATACGAAAAAATGCACACTGCGCACACCTACTGCGCATACACCTGTAACTTAAATATAGGTTTAAGAAAGTAGTTTCTGTCCCCCGAATTAGTCGAGTGGTAAAGTGGATAGGATATTGAAATTCGGAATTTATCGACCGGGTTCAAAACCTGACACAGAGCACATCAGATTAAAAAAATTATAGGGAAGACACATACCGCCAGATAAAGTCGTTGATATAATGACAAGTTTGGCAAGAAACAGTCCTTCTCAGGACTACCCTGATGACGGCAGTAGACGGACTGCCGAAACGTCGGACTACCTATGTTCCTCAAACGATGGAAATAGCCCAAACAACAACTCAAATTATACTCCATCGTCAACAATTACACGTCATGAGATATATCACAGTGTGGTAAAAAGCACGGTGCTGCTTCCTAAGCTATTGACGCGCAGACGTTTTCACGGCCTCCTCATCTACAAAGTGAATCCCACGATGAGCTTTTAGCGGCCCGAACAGATTGTTTTTCTTGTTTCTTTATTCTGATCAACATTCTTGGTACCCACCTTGCACAAACCTTTGAATACTTCGCACCCCAAGAAGAAGACTATTGTCGACTATTTTAATGTCGTAATTCTGTGGATAAAAACTGAACACGAGATTCAATACCTTTCTAATGCAACTGAGATGAAGACAAAAAGCACCATTAGAAACTGTTACTTCCCATAATGTTTGCTTCAGACCATTCTTTGATGTATACAAAACATATTTGACAAAAATTCGAAGATATTTTGACCTATAAATTTGTTTCCCGATATAGCAAATACTTGCTCGCCTAATATATTGTCAGCATAATAGAACAAACATATTATTATGCTGACAGTAAATAGGCAGGTAAGTATGAACAAAAACTCGTTCATATACTAATGTGTCTTTAAATCGCAAACAGTGATTATAAATTTCATACGAATGTAGGAAAAGTAAATACATAATGGATAATAATAATATTCGCTATTTTCTTATTTCAAAATATTGATTTGTATGATTATTTACCAATAAGTAAACAAACCACAACTGACAATATGTTTACAAGCACTTCGGGAAAATAATCGATGTCGAAATTCTCCAAAAAAATATTAATAATTTCGTTCAAAAATGTAAAGCATACATGTTGTATACGTCAATTCAATATTGTTTATAGTACATACAACATGCCAATGACTGACGATTTTGAAAGGAGGGTAAAGATCTCTCTCCTTTCAAAATCATCACTGGCATGTTAGAGGTAGAGTATCAGGGAAGCAGAAGAGTAAGGAGATAATTTATTTTATTTTACTCCTGATACATTTGATATACCTCCTGAGTTCTATGCTTACTAAGAAATTTACTAATTTAAAACTGTTAAACGCTGATGATACTATGTGATAATATAAACTTTAAAAACTTATATTTGTATTGCAATTATACCGCATGTGTCAAGTAACATTAGCCATAGGGGATCTGTGTATACGTATGTATGTATGTATATAGACACCGCGCTGCGAACTAATAAATATATACATACATATAGACTGATTCTGTATAGCTAATGGTATTTGACACAACCTGTATATTATTTTAATTAACTGAAAGTATTTTCGTAAATTATACCTTCTTAAAAGATGTTTAATTTTCTCCTAATGTTCATTGATTTTCAGCCCTCCTTACGTAGCTTATGGCTCCTAGTCAGTTGGAATCATTTATTTTGAGCAAATGCTCGAAATATTCTTTCTATCTTTGGATCACTTACATTTTACCTTATATTATTGTTTTTCCTATACTTTTGACTTAATTTTCTTTTTCTCAATTTTCACGTCATATGCATATCTTATTTGCTCTGGTCCGTGCATTGCCGTACTTTAAAATATTTTCTTCCGACATATGTTTCAGTACTTTCAATCTTCTCCTATTTTGTTCCTCATCGCTTATCTACAATCCTTTCTCTACCTCATTTGACAAAAAAAAAGCTCACTCTCCCAAAATGATCTCTGTCGTCTGCATTCATGTTTTCATTTTTTCGTTCTTCAATTATTATTTCTCCAATCTTTTTGTACATAAATCTCTAATTTGGATTTTTATATATAGGAATTCATGTGCTAAAGCTACCAACGATCATGGCCTTAGCGGAAAAACCTAATTAATGTATTACACACTGCGAAATATATATGCGTGTATAAAATTTGTCTTCCTACTTAAAACCGTTGAAAAAAAAATAAGGTATGTTATTCTGTCCTAAAATAATATAAATGTGTAATATAAACAATTTGCGCAAGTGCATAGTGATGCTACTTTAGTTCAGGAAAGCTAGGGGGAGTTGCACCCCCTTCAAAAAACCGCTTTCTGGTTACGGACGTGTCTTAGTGATTAGAGGCGCAAATTAAAAGATCCCAGGTTAGAGGCAATTTAAAATTACTTTAAATGGTGTGTTATAGTAGGCATATATTAATATATTACACACTTTGAAAAATAAGTTCGTTTATAAAATGAAGAATATTAATTGTTATTTATAGTGTTAGAACGCTTTTCTTTTATTTGCCATGAGGATGGTTCTCTTGCGTACATAGTTTTATTAAGATATTTAGTTTAAATATAGCTCGACTTCGCTAATAGTTAGTGGAACGTATGCCTAACCAATGTACTGTAAAAAGTGATAAATAATCATTACTTTGTTTTTTTGCATTTAAGAAAATCATGAAATGCAACCTATTACAATAAAAGATAATGTAATACTATTTGAATACAATATTAAATTTCTATTCACACGTGATCGTTAGGTAAATAACAAAGTAAGTTGTATTGATTCATCATCAACATATTTGCATAGCACGAGGCGTAGGTATTATTCAATGTTAAAATAACAGTACCAAGTGATTTCGACACTATACGATAATGAAACCTATAAATATAATAAACAGGACATTTCAGTTCACAATATTACATGTGTAGTATTGGTAACGCTCTGGTTTGTTTGTTTTTGCATTAATTTGGGTTACTTTTTATGTTTAAATTATTCAACATAAACTTGTGGGATAACATTTAATTATAAAACAAATTTCTTTTTTGTTCCGTTGGCCAAACTGCCGTTCAATATATTTGTGCGCCAAATTTAAAACTCTCTGCTAGCCCAAATGAAGTTATATATTAAAAGGCAGTTTATCAAAAAGAATCTTAGATTTATGTTTAGTTCCAGTTTCTTCAATGTAAATTCAGTGATTAATTCGAAGAAACCATGCATCAAATGTAGGTAAGTATTTATTTAAACAATCAATATTATTAAGGTAGTGTCTTAACGTATATTAATTATGAACAATATCACTATATACATAACATTTAATTGGGGTTATGTATTGTATTTTTTATGTTGTAAACTGTTATTTTTATAATAGAACTGATGACAGAGGTGGATTGTATTATTTGGATGCCCGCCATTTAACGTTATTTCTGACGTAAGTCACGCTTTCGTAATTTCATTTACGAAAGTGCAATGTTGAAAATAATTGCTATAAAAGTATATGTGTAAATAATAAGTACAGCATTATCGTTATTTAAAGAATATTAAGTTCCTATAATGTAAATATATTTATGAGATATAAATACAAACAGGGATTATTAATTTTACAATATGTTTCATTAATATCTCGTTACGTTTTTAATTAAGAAAAATGGCAGAAAATAGCAAACAATTTTAGATATATAAAAATATCTTATATTAATCCTAGTAAACTAACAAATATATGTTAATCCTAAATTTTCCATTTGTTGAATATTATGTATAACTGTTAACAGTGGCGGCTGGTGACTTAGTTTTGGTGGAGCACGTACATGGACAAGAGTGATTCGTTTATTATCGGTGATATGCTCGGCATCTGGAAGTATATCACCGATAATAAACGAATCAGTCTTGTCTATGTACGTGCATCACCAAAACGTACTCACCAGCCGCAAACATAAACTTTATATTTTGTTCAAATAAAAGCCGTGGTTTTACAATAAACTACTTAAACTAACTGCTAATAAAAATTATACAAAAATCACACTACACACATTGAGTAATGAAAACAATATATTTCTTGAAATAGTATCATATGAACAAAATCTTTTATGGTCTAGTTCTTTCATCAATATTATATTTATGACATAAAATACTGTCAGTGTGTACAGTGTTTGGATATTTACATTTCTAAAATGTTTACAATAAATCACAGTTTTATCATCTTTCAAAATGATAGTATGGTAGACATATAAAGAGATTTAGCAATTTTGAGATGACAGACAATCATCAGGAAAACGCACTGTTAGCCAACATCCCAACTGTTCCCAAGTGAACAGTTAGGGCGAGAACAACTCCCGATATGTCTGCTGAATGCGATCATTGCGAATGTGGAAATATATCGAAATAATTTATTACGACCATTTCTAAATCAGTTACATGACGATGAATTCCGCCAAGAATATTTTCAACTGGATACTGCTATAACAATAACCCTAGAAACATGAAATTCATACATGAATTCGTTGAAAATCGCATAGAAGACTTTACAGCACGATCTAAAGATTGAGTAGTCATGAATTATTTCATTTATAGACATCTAAAAGAATATTTACTAATCCTCCTCATACAATAAAAGGATTTATCCAAGCCATGCAAATGGTCTGTGACGCAATTTCAACACAAAATTCAAGGAATACCTTCAATAATACACAAATATGTAGGTATTGAAAAGGAAGGAAGTTGCTTATACATTTTTAAATAAGCACATATTACCCTAACACGTAAAATTAAATTGTGGAACTAATAAAAAATTTGACACTAGATTCACTTATTAAAAAATATATATAATCATATAAACACATAACTGTAAACATATTTCAAGAACCGCATTAAAGGACATTTCACACCTCACATTCTTCCCAAGTCTCATGCAGATTTATGTATTAAGTTACTACATATATATACGAGGGTAGTCTGAAAAGTTTCCGACCTCAACATGAAGATGGCAGCATTCGTTGACAAAAGTAGTGGAGCGTGTTTATGCATGTTTTGACATGTACGCACCAAAACTTCAGCCACCTCGGACGCTCAGTTATTGTTTAACAATCGTTTGAGTAAGTTGCTGTGAGTGTTTTTGTGAAAATGGAAAAACTTGAGTGTCGAGCTGTGATTAAATATTTATTTTTGAAAGGCAATACGCCTACACAAATCAAGGAAGAGTTGGACGCTGTGTACGGGGACTCTGCACCATCATTTACCACCGTGAAATTTTGGGCAGCTGAATTTAAACGTGGCCGTACCAGCTTGGCTGACGATGAACGTTTGGGAGGTCCGAAAACTGCAACCACTGACGAGAACATTGCTAAAGTTCACCAAATGGTGCTAGACAATCGCCGAATTAAAGTTAGAGATATAGAAGAAGCCATGAAAATATCCAAAGAACGTGTTTGTCACATATTAATTAAAGATTTAGCCATGAGAAAGCTGTGTGCGCGTTGGGTGCCGCGGTTGCTCACGTTGGATCAGAAACGTGTTCTAATGAACATTTCCAAGTTGCCATGGCAAAAATCCACGAATTACGGTTTGAACTGCTTGATCACCCACCTTACTCACCAGATTTAGCTCCCAACGACTTCTTTTTGTTCCCCAAATTAAAAGTTGCACTCGGAGGACAGAGATTTTCATCAAATGAGGAGGCCATCACCTTTGTAAACAACTATTTTGCAGAGAAAGACGACAAGTACTATTTGGACGTGCTAGAGATATGAGAACATCGCTGGGTGAAGTGTATAGACTTACAAGGAGACTATGTAGAGAAATAAAAATAATTTTGTAGGAAAAATGTCTTATATCTTTGTTAGGTCGGAAACTTTTCAGACTACCCTCGTATATCGTAGTCGACAAATTTTAATTTCTGGTACGAAAGTAGAAGAGGAAAAGAGCACGGCGAAATAAAGTAAAGACAAACATATAGCGAGACTGCCCAGTACACCCGGCAAACATTTCCTATGAAATGTGAAGATCCCGCGAATGCGTTGCTTCTCCCACCACTGTTGGAAAGCAGGCATCGCTGCATATTATAAGGTCATCTTCTGCATGGGATAGATAGCTAGTATAGAGCTGTAACCAGAAATTAAAATTTGTCGACTACGGTATATATACATATATTAAGAAAAATTAGGTATATGAAAAGAATAAAATTAAAGTAAAAATTAGGTAAAGTTTTAATTTTTTAAAAAATTTACGCACAGATGAGATCCGAACCCCAGACCTCCCGATATCTATTCGGGTGCGCTTACCTTTGTGCCACCGTGGTGTAAAGGCTTCATTGGTCGCATTCAGCAGACGGATCGCCCACCCTGAACATGTGGTGGAGCACCACATGTTCAGAGTTACATCATCTAAATCCGATCACTGAACAGTTGCGCAACTGTTGTGTCTGCTGAATGCGACCGTTGATAAATACAGTGAACTAACTAATAACAAAATGACAAATAGGAAAGTAGACTACTGGATTTATACAGTTTCTGTCTGGGAAGGACGCAACTTATTACCCGCATTAAACTTGGGATGGATCTGATGTGTGCAATAACCATGTGTTATACGGATCTTGAAATATGCTTAAAGTAAGGTGTTTATATCATTGTTTTTTCTTCTTAATGTACTGTAAACAATTTCGTTACATCCACAACTTAATTTTAAGTGTTAAGGTTATATGTGCATATTTAAATTATTATTTGATAAATAAAGATAATTAATAGTGTATTTGTGATTCACCGGAAATATGAATTTGCAATTTATGAAGGCCACTTCAGTTGCATCACAGGTCGTATGCACAGCTTTATAACCCTCCCTTCTCTATCATAATTGTATTATCTCGATGTTTGAAAACTACATTATCCAACAGCAATGTTAACAAGAAGGATAAGAATATATGTACTATACTTATATACTTATAACTAGCGGAGCGGAATCGAGCGAGTCATGACTCATCGCCCATGGGCGCGCTATTGAAATGTTGTATTTTTAAAGAGGTTTTAATTTTATTTATATAATTGAATAACAAGTGGCTGGTGATTATAAAATACAAAATACCCTACTATTTGTTCATTTTCTCTTCTGTAAGACTTGTTCTCTTTGAATTAAGTACATCCTTGTAGATAGAAAACGTCTTTTCTACATCGCAACTGGTTATATTTACGTAATGGAAATATTCTTTTATTTCAGCGTATTTAGCATACACAATTGCCGCAATGTTATTAAACCTGGATTTCTATTAAAAACTGCGTCTAAGTCACTTGGAATTATTAATAGACACATCTAATGTGGTTAATCCATTTTTGAAATTTTCGACTTCGAGATTTTTGCAGATGTCCACGTTTTGAAGTGTCCTGCTACCGAAAAAGATGTTTTTAAAAAATGTCTGTATGTCTCTATGTGACCACGGTAACCGCTGTAGATATCAATTCCAAATTTTGTATTTACGTGTCTAATCTCCCTCTTGAGATCTGAGTAGTTTTTCAGTAAAATCGGTAGACCGGAAGTAGCAGTTTACTTCAGTGAAAAAATTAAATTTTGCCAATATTTCGTCAACTACTAAATTTAAACAAATTTATAAAGAATTCATATGTACTTGAAATTAAAATTGAGAACACTTTTATTTAAAAAGTTTTTCGAAGCTGCTACCGGAAGTAGGTCTTTTACTCCTATCGAAAATCAGTTTTTTGCGAATATTTCGCATGTCATGCTTTTTAGACAGGTACGTTACGGGTATAAAAGTATTTAAAACGTAATTTTCAATATCTTTTGAATAAAAGCAATTTCAAAATTCAGACCGGAATTACCACTTTCACTCTTATCGAATAGCGATTTTTTGCGAATATGTCGTAAATTATGCATTCTATATGTATTTATCAAGAATACAAAAGTATTTAGTGCTAGATTTGCAATATTTTTTGAATATATGAAATTTCAAAATTCGGACCGGAAGTAACACTTTTACTCTTAGGGAGTAGTCCTTTTTTCGAATATCTTGCTAAGTATGCATTCTATAGCGATTTATTAAGAGAACAGAAGTACTTAGAATAGGATTTTGAATAATTTTTGTGTAAAAAAAATATAGTATAGTTTGAAACGCTCATACGTATAAGTAAGTCGTGTGGTGGCCGCACCTCATTTTTTAATTTGAGATTCGATTTTCAAAATATGTCATTAGTTTAGGCAAATTTCCAAAGTGTTCCTGAAGGAATAACAACTGATTTTTTAAATTTGGGATTTGTGTTAGTTCCTTGCACTCAGAAATACTTCGAGCATCGTCATTTAAATATGTAGCGAAATTTTGTAAACTATCGAAATTCTCTGCATGAAAACTATTTCTGTGTATGTTTTAGCAAAGCTAAGTGACGATATTTTACAGACTTTGCAATACATTTCGGAATCACTGAGAATTAATTTTTATCTCAGAAAAAGTAACATAAACAACGTTCTAGATCTAAATAAATGATAACTAAAAATGTACGCGTATGTTTTGAAACATACATATTATATTGCGAAATATAAGGTAAATATAATAAATTTTAAAAACTCGTCACCCTTGTACCTACGCCGATGAAGAAAGGATTTTATTCATAAAATTCCTTATTATATGGCAGTTTTTTCTCTGATTCTCGGGCGTAAACAGATGTTGCAGTTCGCCCTATGAATTAGTGCTATTCAGATATAATGTAAACAACACGCAGTTGTTAACATTATTTCTTTTCACGATTGTGGCTCCGTGGTAGTTTAGCTCGCTCGATTCCGCTCCCTACTTATAACTTCAACAGATCCAATATGTCTAGAGTAGATTAGAGTAGATCGGTACGCGAATACACGATACATTTAATTAAACGATACATCAGCAGTTTGGAATTTGAAGAATCGGAGATCAAAAGTCAGAGCAGTCTGCATTTGTGTATGAAAGAAAAAGATAGAATATAACACACTTTGCACTCCACTAATTAGTTATCATTATCATCAACGATAAATTTTAAATATGAATCCAAGAGCGATCATTTAACATTAGATTTGGACATGAATGGTACTACAAAAGATAAAATAATTGGTCTTTATATACAGGTAAAAAGACGAAGTGACACCAAACGCTTAACTGGCACCCAAAATTTTTCGCGCTTTATGTGAGCAAGTAGCTCCCTATATATTATCAATGTATATATTCGTTGTGACACCATAGGTATATATTAAAATAATAATTTTTTAGGAAGGTAAGATTTTTATCGTTGGAGCTTTTTTTTGTAGGTGCGTGTTGCTTAACCTGGGAAGCAATGAGATATCCTATACATCCTCGTCTATAGGCGCTCATGTTCTGTTTTTTGTTGTAAATACTGTATGATTATTTGAAGACGTTCTGTATAGGTAGAAATCATACGTCAAAATAAAGGAGAACATTGCTTTCATTCAGCAGGCGGATCGGGAACCGTTCCCGCTCCAACCGTTCACAACAGTTGCGTGTTCGCTGGACAGGTCCCCGCATCTTTATGTGTTCGTCTGTCATCTGGTACATTTCATTGCTGCCATATGTTAAAATTATACAAATTAAACCCAATAAACAATAATAATAAATTGTTTATCTGCATTAAGTTTTGGCGTAGTTTTTAGTGTAAGGGCTGGTTTTTCCAACCCCGAATAAAATACTGAGTTCACTCCAATATTATAATACATTTACTTCTGCACAATACCTTTAATTTGCTGTATCTTATTTTTCTAGTAACTTTCTTGAAAATAATGTATTAGGTTGGTCGTGGAATGCACAAATGGCGCATGCGTACAAAATACGCTCAGTAAGTCAGCGTAGAATTTTTCCGCTCACAAAAATGGCGGCCGCTCCCGAACATGTTCAGAGTGAGCGGTCGTCTACTGGACAGTTGCGCAACTGTTGTGTCTGCTGAATGGAAGCATTGTCTTTATTTATAAATGTGATTTAGAAATAGAACAAAAAATGTTACACATTGTGTGCATTCCTTTTTAAAGATTCAATTTCGCTTTTTAAGTATCTTCACAAACAAGATTTCTTCTTTGGGTATTCTTATACCAGTACTGAGTGTGGTCAATTATATTCTTGTCCCAAACACTGATCAATATTCAATTCACAGACAAACGTAAAAATGGCTGGCTCCGTTCTTGCCCAACATAATCTTACACTACCATTGTATAGGTTTGAATAGGTCGGAACCTGTTTAAAAGTTTTGGTTGGCTAATCAAACTGTCACTGTCAAACCATCAAATCAACTCGACTCTAATTATTTCACAAGTTTTATTAGATTCCTCGAACACATGTTTCTGTGAAACAAATTGCCATTATCATCATTATTATGAAACTTCTGAAATAATTTGAGTCGAGTTTGATTTGACAGTTTAACAGTGACAGTTTGTTTTGTCAAGCAAAACTTTTTAATATATATAGGTATATAATGTTTTACCAAGAACCTTTCGCAAAAACAATTAGTTCTTAACCTGCACTGAACTTGTCCCGGTGTACAACAACTGTTGCGCCATATTGAAAATCCGTTGTACTTCTATTTTTATTTTACCTATTATTTATTATTTTATCTTAAATCGACATTAAATAACTTTGAAATTGCTAATTATTGTACGATTTCAATATATGTTGGCTTGCATAAGTTGTCACTAGTTGACAGCTGACAGCGAAATGTGTTACTAATTTTGTATTATCACATAATTAACATTGAAAAGTAAAATAGAGATTTGTTTTGCATTATTACGTACGATTGCAGATAAAACTTAATGTGCAACTAGACAGTAATAGTTCTTTACGTATCCAGGGAGTAAAGTAATATTTTACAGTCGAGACATGTATATTGCATAACCAAGTCGAGACTGAAATATTACTTTGCTCCCGTGTTGCGTACAACAGTTTTTCGCCCGTGTCATCATGTTTACTTAAAAAAATTACGAAAGTACTGATATTAAATACTTACAAAATGTATTATTCACACCTTTTTAATTTTTTGACAGTCACTGATGTTTTGTCAACTGTCAAATTGGATGTAAGCAGCCATGATAAATGTATCGTAATTGTATAGAATATGCAACACAATATACACAACAGCGGTTGTTATTGTTTTTTGTGTCTTTTTCTGCCTTCTACATCGACGTCCATAGAAGAAGTTTTTCGACTTTGAAACAACAAGAACAATAACCTTCTTTCTTCCTCTCCTTGTAATATGTTTTCTCAAGACCTTCACGTGGTTCTTGCTTCTTGGGAAATTATTCCGACTAACAGAAATCCAATAAATTTTAATAGATATACTAACGTTGTTCGAAATGTCCCATCCGCGTTGTCACCCTATCAGAAATCTTGCGGGCCACCCCTATTATAGTGGTACTAACATCCACATCCACATTCGTGATGAAAAATGTACTTTTACTGCCTTTTTACGCAAATGGCTTATTATTATTTATTAATATCCTTCAGTTATTTTTCTTTAGTAAACTGAATATTAAAATATGTATGCATATATTTTACATATTGTAATGAAACAAGCCCACAGAGAAGCAGACATCCGGGCGACGACAAAAGAAAAGCAAATATTCGGCGCGACTGGTAAACAAGTTGTAAAGCAATAAATCATCCACATGTGTATAATGTGTGGGCGACGAAGAGTCTCGACTGTCTCTCGAATGCTTCCAGGCCTATCAAGAAGGACACTAGCGTTTTTCTGGTGTGTTCCAGATGTTTCGGATGCGTATATAAAAGCAGTTGAACAGATGGATGAGTCAACTCCGGAATAAGAGATTCATTCATTAGTCTCGTGCGGAACAGGCAGATAAATAAATAAACATAAATAAATAGTTCCTTGAGTGGTAGTCGAAGAGTAAACATAGATATAAGTAGTACAAAATAAATATAGTGGTGCGGTGTTATATAAATAGAAGTGATATAAATACGATAGTGTTACATAAATATACGGACATAAATATTAGCAATAGAAATAAATACCTGTGTTAATTTAAATCATAGTAGTTTAAGTGTGATACATTAGTTTTACATTTTTATATTGTAATTAATTTTACGTGTGTGAATATACAGACTGTTTTAAATAAATAAATTGCACGAGATGTTTATGTCGAACCCGAAAACGTTACAATATTATATAACATAAATAAAATTACGAAAAATAATTAAATTGTCTGTCTCTGTCCATATATAAAACTATTTTTTCCAATAAATTGCTAAACTGTCTAATAAAACACTTAAATTATGTCTTAAAACGAACCACTACTGCATTATCGAAAATAAACATTTATTCTTAATTAATTGCATCATTTCTGAGGTCAAATCTATTTACAATTGAAACCTTATTAGTTTGATTGTCCCTCTTTTATAAGGTTACCCTAGTGGAATCTTTCGTGATGTATTCTATTTGTTTTGTATAATACTTAATGTTTCAGTTAGGAAAATAACGGAATCTTACTGTCGAAGATAATATAAATATATATATTAATTAATTTCATTAGAGACATATATATTTTCCATATCCACTTTATGTTTAACTTTGTATTTGTAAAAATTCTAACAAAATAAAGTTCAAGGATGTATTTTATTTATTACAGAGTAATAACAAACAAGTCAAAAGAAAGTGTGCATCATTAAAATGTTAAATTATTACAGTACAGCTTTCTGCGCTAACCAAGGTAAAACTGGTTGCATAATTCTAGTACGTGACAACCCATTTTTATAGAAAATTCATTTATTCAGTGAAAATACATAAATACATCAGATATAATGCCCTAATATTAGGAAAAAATATATTTCTGATCTATTGTGTCCAAATTGACTGAATTTTACTTAATCTTACCTTCCTTATTTCTACATTTTTTATTCTATATTTTGTATCGCTGTTCAATTTAACTTTGAAATAAATTATTTGCAACGAGTTATTCGTCTTATGCAGCTTACTTGCACAATTCGAATTTTTTTTTGGTCTATTTGCATTGCACAAACATAGTTTGAGAAGAATATTTATTCTATACAATTACATAATTTGCTACATATTTTCTTATCATATAAGCTCATGCTTGTTTGTTTGTTAATAACATCAAGTACGTAATGAATGAAAAAACATCTTGCTTATTTCAATGGAAGTGCGTTATAAAAACTTGCGACACGTGTAGTTCATAATTAATGATGAGATGTTTAGGATATTAAATATACAAAAGAATACCTACATTATAATTTATAATGTATGAAGAATATAACTACGCGGTATTTTGAATTTTCAATGAAGTACCTACCTACGTAAATTTCTCATATTTTTCAAAGAAAGAAGTCTATAAATACAATAAATCAGCACTGAAATGACCGACATTACATCGGAATTTAGGTTTACTACTGTTTCTGAGGAAGATCAATCCAAGTACTTGTTTGGTATTAAATCTGAATCTGCTGGAATGGATCAAATAAGTTCTACAATGCTCATTTTAAGCCCAAAGTGACCACTCAATTTCGGTCCAGTAACTGTCCAGTAACAAACCTATTTGCTACAGCAGCACTTCCATTTAGCTCATCTCTATTTTCATCCAATAATGCAAACACATTGCGATCCATCGATTTGCGTGTTTAGTCGTTGATGTATTCTCAAATTTCCTAACTTTTATTGCTAGTAGATTCAATCTATTATACTATACTGCAATTCTAAGTCTGCTATCGTTAATAAATTCTATATTTGTAATTTTGCCTGCCTAGATTTAGTACCTCTTGCTTACTAACCTCACCCCCAAACTCCAAATTACTCCTTGAAAGTTCCGTGTTCTGTTGACTTAGTAAAAAGTATTTTTGGCAAAATCGTTAATATTGTAACGAAACCAGAAGACATTCGAGCGACAATAAAAAAAAGGTTGTAAATCATCTCGGCGTGACGTATAAAAACGAAATGTAAATAGTCATGAATCATCTCCACGCCGTACGGCGTGCATAGCGAAAAGACTAGAACGTTTCTCGTACATGTGGAGAAAAAGCCGGACTGTGCCCGTATGTTCTAGTAATCTTCTCATACGTATATAAGGCGGCTGGATCACCGATGGATGATTGATTGCGGATGAATTCGGGATCAAGAAGTTCCTTAAGAAGTAGCCGACGCGCGTAGAAATAAATATAAGAAATAAATATGTCGTACGGTAGAAATAAATATAGTGGTAGCCGCAGAAAAGACATAAATACGGTGCAGTTTTTATTATAGTGTAATAAAGACCTAAATATTACCGTGTTATATAAATAGTAGTGGTAAATAAATACGTCTGTTAATTTTAATTTATTAATAGTAGTTTAAATTTGATACGTTAGTTTTATATTTTTATATTGTAATTAATTTTAAGTGTATGAATATACAGACTGTTTTAAATAAATAAATTGCACGAGTTGTTTATTGCGAACCCGAAAACGTTACAATATAAATTAAGAACAAAACTGGCATTTCAGCAGAAGCTCTACCCCCACCTTAACTATCTGACGTCAGTTACTTAGGTACGACTTGAAATACCGCAAAGATAATTCATCCAATTTATATAATTTAAGCTTATTCAGTAAAAGATTCTGATTGTGACAATCGAACGCTTTATTACTATCGCAAAAAGTAGCTGCACAGCATTCGCCATTCTCAAAACATGATAAAAAGTAAAATCCAAAAAATCTAATTCAGCTGCAGTTGTGGGCAAAACTCTCGTACCATTCTGCATTAAACCATCATCGGTATTCTGTTTTTCAGTTTGCAATTTTTTGAGCAACTGACTTTCTTACACAATGAGATATACCGTCAAGTGGGGCTACTTGGGACACTTTTTACATATTTTTGACGTTTACAGATTAACAAAATTTTATTTTCAAAATTCGCTTTCGTACATCGGAAGAGGGTATATAGGTCCTCCATGTGGACAAGATGGTTTTTCAAAATACCCACTGATTCACCTTTTTTTTTTAATTTGAAAACTGTCCCAATTTATACCACTAGTGGGGTAAATTAAGACAGTCGTTAAAAATGCAAAGAAAAGTATTTTGCACTTGCCTAGTTTAAATTGGGAAATTAAAAATCGAAAAAAAAAATTTTTTTCATCCCGGTAATGCAAAAAAAATCAGAAAAATATCTCAAAAACTGTATATTTAAGTAAAAAACAAACAAAATATAAAACTCTTCGATAAAAAACTGTAAATATGTAGGAAACACTTAGTTTAAACCAAAAATATCATGATTACAAACAAAAAAATTAAAATTACAATTTCTGTTAAACAAAAACAATATTTTGCTTACAAACTAAAACAGGAAAATGACAATTTATAATTTAGATTATCACAACATTGGCAGGAAAAATTCGAAGACCTCTTTTCTCAGTCGGCTTCGGTAGACGGTCCCGAATTTGGTCAAATTGTATCTCATTTTCGTCTTCAATTTGTGGAAACACAAATATATTTTCAGTCTCTTTGTAGCGTCTAAGGCATCTTATTGTGTAATTGCGTTTTTTCACAGCCACGATTTGAGCAACGAATTGTTTCAAACATTCTTTCTTGCTGCCTTGATTGTAACAGAATTCGGCAATAATAAAATCTTCTTCTTTTAAGTTTTCTTTGGTAAGTTTATGTTGTACCACCATCTCAGATTCTTCATCGGTTTCGTATTCTTCGCTGTCCTCGTTTAACGGGCGATTGGAGCAGGAAGGTTGAGGCTCATCATCTTCATCGACTTCGTTTGTAATGTCATCCAATTCGTTTTCCGATTCAATCACATCGATCGTCTCCTCGCTTTGCCTCAAACTTCTCAATGAGACAGATTGTCCGGGCTTGACATTCAACTTTTTTCTGTTCCGCACAGGCTCCTTCGGTCGAACAACATGCTTCTTAATAATTGCTTCAAATGCTTCCCCCAGCTCATCAGAGTGATCGACTTGATTATAACCTGGAAGTTTTTTCAAGACCTCCACTCGATTGAGCGGGAATATCCCCGATGCTCGAAATCCAGATTTAATATTTTGATTTGCTGCCAGCTGTGATAAGGTGTTCTTCAGAAGAGTTGGAAATTCTGATTTTGGAAGGCAGCCACTGTGGGTTTGTTTCCATTCCATGAGCATTTTTCTCCATAACTTTTTCAATGGTGCAAAATACGCGACGTCTAACGGCTGACAAGCGTGTGTGCTGTTGGGCGGTAGGAATATGAATGTTATTCCCTGTTGTTCGCATGCTTCAATAATTTTAACAGACAGATGTGAAGCAAGATTATCTCCGATTATAGCCTTCTTGCCCTCTCGATGTCGAAAATATGGACAGACCACTTTAAAAAACCAATCTTCGAATATTTCACAATCGAACCATCCACTTTTTGATCTGTTATACGCATAATCGAGTTCACCTCCTTCCATCCACTCCGGATATAAATTTCTTGCTTTGTATACAATATAAGGAGGAAGTGTTCTGCCAGAAGCGCTTACGCAAAACATGACTGAAGTTGACGATTTCGAATTATCCATTATTTTGAGGGCTCTTTTCTTATTTCGTCTAACAATAACTATAGATTGTCCTGGATCATCAGTCAAATTGGTTTCATCAAAATTTAACAAATTGTCGGGGTTAATTCCTTCCAAACTTTGCTCTAAATGGTCGAAATATTCATTTATTTCTACTTCTGTCACATCGCTTCTGTACTTCTTAATATTTTGTGAGAGTCGTTTTGATAGTTCGTTATGCCTTGCTAGAAAACTTCGCATCCAATCTTGTCCTGGTAAGTTTTCATTGAAGCGTCTTTCTACAATGCCTTTCCGATCCAAATATTTTTTTACAAGTTCCCGAATTTCGGTTCTTGTCATTGGGTAGCCCCATTCAGCGGCAGCTGTGATGGCTTTCACAATGCTGGCTTCTTCATTTGTGCCAAGAACTGGTTGCCTTCCTGGATTTTTTGGGTTTTTCCCAAGATATTTTCGGCATAGGGTGGCGCGGGGAATCCCATATCGCTCTTGGGCCCGTCTAAGGGAAAGTCTGCCATTAGCATACGCTTCTAAGGCCGTTTCTAAGGTTTCTTCTGTATAATCCCGGTACCAGCGACAACCCAACTGTCTGCGATACCTTCGAGGCATTGTCCTAATTTACCCTACAAAAACGAACATTTTTACTTAACCTTCCCTCCACACTTTGGAGTTTGTATTTTAGGTTAGGTTACAGCAGGATTCTGTTGAGGAGGTTTCAATGTAGAATCGGGATTTTCAATTTCTCGATATTGTGAATGGCCTTTACTGAGGCCGTGACACTCTTTTGATAATTTAAAACATGCGAAAATTGTCAACTTACCAAAATTTTTCTGCCGGCAAAATGCACCGTTAAAACAAAACACCAACATTACAGGTCGCTAATTTGACGTTTTGCCAAATTAGTATGGCAGTTTAAATTAGCAATTTCACAAACAGATGATGCTCTGTGTCATTTAAAGAAAATAAATACGCGATGTCCCAAGTTATCCTGGGTGTCTCAAGTAGCCCCACTTGACGGTATGTATAGTTTATTTCAAATTATAAGAATATAACTTTGAACGGCTCTAATGCTTTTATTGCACCACCTTCTGTGACGATAATTAATATACCTGGTCTCTTTATTGAACGGGTACGGTTTACCTATTTGCAACGTATGACTTTAGAGGTCGTATTGACTATAAATTAGGGCCCTATAAGATAATAATAAAACGCTGTTAATTTCAAATATATAATAAAATATTATTACAAATCGTGTGGCAACATGTGTAGTGGATACATATAGATATATAAAGGTAATTAGTTTGTAATACACAATAAAAATGTTATGTGTCACCGCATTTCATAAATCATCTTCTGTGATTGAGTCGTCTTGCAAATCGGTGTCTGTGTCTGAATCGTATTGCAAATTTATAATCAAAGGTGCTACTATTTATTATTATTTCTCGGTGCTCCTTTGTCACTTCTTTGCTTTCGAGGCCCTGCGTTATTCTTAATTATCTTATATATTGTTCCAAAAGGCATCTTGGTTAATTGCGACGTTCGTTGAATGTTGTGGGTTTGTAGTTCGTTATTTTCTTCCATCAGGGTATGATAGACATTGAGAATTATCTGTTTTGCATCTTCTGATATATGCTTTCTCTGTCGTGCTCCAACAGTATTATCACTATCCACATCATCATCACTAACACTTTCAGCAAAAGGTCGCCACATGTTCGTGAAGTAAAGAGAGAAAAATCAAATATGTAAACAGCAGTAAAGATTAACAATAAATGATAAATAGCCTCAATATTAGATGTAATATATACCAATTCTCCTAACTATATTTACTTAAATTTTGCTCCAACAGTATTATCACTATCCACATCATCATCACTAACACTTTCAGCAAAAGGTCGCCACATGTTCGTGAAGTAAAGAGAGAAAAATCAAATATGTAAACAGCAGTAAAGATTAACAATAAATGATAAATAGCCTCAATATTAGATGTAATATATACCAATTCTCCTAACTATATTTACTTAAATTTTCTTTAATAAATATAAGCACTTATTTCATTTAAATTGTAATTTAGTGAGTATTTAACTATATACCAAAGTCAACATATTTTAATTTCTGATACGAAAGTAGAAAGAGGAAAAGATCGCGACGAAATAAACTAACTCGCGTGAGGGTTCCCCGACATCGACACTGCGTTGCTCTCCCACCACTGTTAGCAAGCAGGCATCGCTGCATATTATAAGGTCATCTTCTGCATGCGATAGAAGTGTAAACCGAAATTAAAATTTGACGACTACGGTATAAAAGTATATATTCAAATTAACAACTGTTGGTACTTATATTATTATTAAATTTTATTTCATCTAAATTGCAGTAATTACAATTTACTTAAATTTTGTCATTACGGACCTCAGTAGTTTGTTTGCGTAAAAGATAATCGTATTGAGCGGCCAGGTAGTTATTGCCGCAGGTGGTGCAATAAAAGCATTAGAGCCGTTGAAAGTGATAATCTTATAATTTGAAATAAACTATACGGTGTTTAGTAATAAACTGACAAACATAAAATTGTGTTGCTAAACCAGCCAAGAAAATTAAGTAACAATTTTTGCATAATTTTACTTTATTGTTTATGACGCATCAACGGTTGCATTTATGCAGTATATGTATATCGAATCATAGTGGAAAGAATTAACAATAGACATTGTGACAGTGGAGTAATTTATATACAAAAAAAAATTACTTAAATGCACCAGCCTTCTTATAGAAATTCCAGGAAATTCTGTTGTAGTAAATTTTCCGAACATAATGCTCTGAATGTCATTTGAATATTTAAATTTTAAATTAAGGAATGATGTAAAAACTGTTCTGTAATTGTACACACATATGTATTTCTATAGAAATAATAATAGAGTCTCAATTGCTAACCGTTTATTATTTTAACGACATTCTTTAATGTAAGAAGAACTGTTTTTCTTAATTATAAACGATTCATAATACATAGGTACCTACATAGTTTATTTCATATTTCCAAAATGTTATGCGTGTGGTCTGAAGAATAATCTATTTATAACAAATAATTAACAAGATTTATTTTCACTGTGTATTGTCAACGGTAATTTGATCATTATTGAGATTACATAATCCATTATTTATTTTTTTCTAAGTTGAATATAAATTAAGAAAACTTCAGATAACTCTCTACTCGCTAATTAAAAAAATATATACACATTTTGTATATTGCCCTCTATTGTGTGATTATCTTCAAAAAAAAAAAACAGAAATATTGTGTAATTAATAATTATATTATTTATACGTATAAGTCAATCAGATAAATGTATACATGTATCCCACTTTTCCATTTATGATGAAATAAAAAATAGGTGTTGTGAAATCAACTCGATACGTTGTGTATATTTGTTATAAAATATACGGGAAGTGAAAATAGCTTGCAACAAAGAATAACATATTATAAAGGTTTACATTAGCAAAACGTTTTTGTAAACTGTCTATGAAGTAAAACCCCTGTTTACGAAACATTAACTTACGCCTAATAAATTTAGAAATGCCTAATATTTTCTCCTTGTACATGTATGCAAATGTAGATTTACAGATCTATGCTAGTTTTGCACTGACCATTTCTTCTTGAATAAATTCACGAAGTTGCGTCCTGAATAAGTTTGAGAAATATAATAGATATCTCAATATTGACATCAAATAAGGCTCACGAACTTTTTTGATGGATTAAGAGTGTGTTCTATTTTTCGTGAATTTTAGTAACACCAACTTATGAAACTTAAGGTTATGTTGGTTAGCTAGTGGATTTCCTTTAATTATATATGTGCATTGAAAAAATGAATGAACTAGCTTTCTTGGCAATAGCGGCAAATGACTATGCAAATAATAATAAAATGACAATTGGCTGTCATCTAAAAATTACAAATATAGAATGTAAAATCAAATATGTATAAGTGAAAATGTAAATAAATAAGCATAGGACAGGCGGTATTACTTATGCAGTCCCACAAAAAGGTTTAGGTCTACCATAAACATGCATTTAATGTTAATATATAAATAATAACGACGCAACTATGTAATCATAAATTACGAGTAGAGCTGTTGATATTATTCATGTGAGTCAATCAGGCAGTCAAGATGAATCTTTGGCGAATGACCAATCCGGTCACACAATAATGCAAACTATATCTCTAACATATAATATAGAATTGTGAAAGTAATTCAAAATATGCAAGTGTTAATATGTGTTAGTAGCTACAGACATATATAAAATAGATTCGGCTTTTACTTATAACAATAATAATAATAATAACATCTTTATTGTCGTAAATTCAATAGAACATTGACACTGTCATATAAAAAATTACACAGATCAGGTAGGGGAGAGGTGGTGTGAAAGGGACATTTTCAAAAAAGTAGTCTGTAACAACAATTTTAATTCAACAATAAAAACTGAAAGTACTACATATTGTTACGTGTATCAAAAGCTATTATATCCCGAGCTTACATTTATTTTTTTTTTCTTAATATAAAACATTAACATGAAATTAAACAAATAACGCATTTTGTCCCTTTCATCACTTGTGTGTATTGAAAAGGACACTATATGTTTTGAAAGGGACACTTATATTAATCCTATCAAATTAGTTAAATGTACATCAAAGCAAAAAAAAGAAGAAGCCCTTTTACTGGAATTACTCTTGCGAGGCATTGGCAACTTCATTACTATATCATTTTTTACAACATCTGCTATATCGGCCGGTTCAGGATATATAAAACTGTTAGTTTTGCTTGATTTTTTTAAAAAGTTTACACTAAATTCATTGTCGCCTAATATCTTTTTAACAACACCAATGGCATAATTAGTTGCTTTCTTTGAGGTAAACTTAACTAGTACAAAGTCAACATATTTATGTCGGTGTCTATTATATCTTTATCATCACATATCTCAGTGCCCACACTGTCATCACTTTCTGCATATTCGACGTCACCCAAATTTTCTTCGCTGCTGCATCAGTTTTCTTTTTACAGCAGGATTTTGCTTTATATTTGATTTCCGCATTTTTGAAGCTTTCTGTATTAGTTCCCCTTCTAAAATCTTTTTTTCATTTGTATCGGTTAATATTCTCATTGTACCTTTTTTCCTACCTCTGGCTGGTTTCTTCCTTGTTGGTGCCTTGGGGTAGGGCCTGATTTCTTCAACAGAAAGACAACCAGCAGAAGCTTTATTATCATTAGACTTATGTACTTTTGTACTAGGACCTGATTGTGCATCATCTGCTTCATTTCTAGGGACTACACTTTCCAGCAGATGGTCTTCTATGGGGCGGTAAGTCACATATGATGTAAGGAAATCTTCGTCACCAAAGTTGTTTGAATTTATAGGGTAAATACCTGATTTCTTAAAACCTGATGTTATGTTTTTTATATGAAAAGCATTTGTATAAGCCAGATTTGCAAACTGTGGAAGCTGATAAATAGTCACAGTCTGGCCTGGGTGTGATAACATCCAGTCATTCATTGCAATTTTGAAAAATGCTTTGAATGGCCCGTAAACAGTCTCTAGACGTGGCTGTTTACGGGCCATTCAAAGCATTTTTCAAAATTGCAATGAATGACTGGATGTTGTAACTTATGGCTACAATGCGGAGGCAGGGTAAGAATAATAACTCCATTCTCCTTTGCATAAATTACAACCTCTAAATTAACATGACTTTCATGGTTATCAAGTATCAGCAATACTGGTTCTTCCACCGAACATTTAACATATTTCACAAAGTGTTTTATTGACAGTAGAAAATTGTCTTTTGTCATCCATCCGGATTTGTTAGAAAGTCCAAGGCTCCCGGGTGGACAATCTTTAGACATAAATTCTTTATATCGAACTCTCGAGAAAATAAAGACAGGTGGAACACTACCACCTACAGCCGAAATAAACGCCAACATTGTCATGAGTTCACCACGTTTAGCCGGTCTTGCCTGAGCAACCTGTTTGGTACCGCGTTCAGCAACCACCTTTGGAAGTTCTGTTACCGTAGCTAAACCGGTCTCATCAGCGTTAAAAATACGATGTGATTCAAATTTGAATCTGTCCATAACATTCTGTAGGTTCTCAAAAAATTTCTATACCGTACTTCTATTGAATGCTGTAGCACGACCTAGAGATGTTTTTCTGGCCGGCGAAGAGCCAGATCATGATAACGACCCATAAATTACTTCAACCAGTCTATAGAAGCAATTTCGTCCTTCTTCCATTTTGCAGGACCCTCCTTATTTAATTTACACATATATTCATAGGCCAATTTTCTTATTTGAACATATGAGAGACCATAGGCCATCTTTGAAGACATCTTTAAATATTGCAATAATGATGCCTCTTCTTCTCTGCTAAAGATCCTTCTATTGCCAATGTTAGGTTTGTAATTGAAATTCTCAATATTGGGGCACGATTTTGCTTGATTTACAAGTTTGGCTAATTGTGATTTTGCAATGTTGTATCTCAAAGCCTCCTTGATAGTGGTTTCAGACTTTCGTTGAAGGGTTCGTTTCGTTTTTGCCATGTTCTGTAAATAAGAAAATGGACCTTAGGGGACCCTCAATGATAGTTAAATATGGTACTAATACCTAGGTATTGAAAGGGACACTGTCCCTTTCAACATTTAACGACAGGTCCTTTTCAAAACTAAGTGATAACAAATAATTATATGTGACTGAAAATATAACCTCTATATATATTTTTCAAATTGATATCATGTGATGTGTGTAACACTTGCCTGTAGTAGGTGATGCGAAAAAAACGGCAAAATCTGTCTTCAAACACTCAGAACGCCATAATTTGCACCCTGATTTTCAACGGTAATGCCATCTATCCTGCAGTGGTAGAACTGCATATAAATTATACAGATACCTACCGGTATTTTGGTTACTGTCCCTTTCAGACCATGTCCCTTTCATACCACCTCTCCCTTACAGCTCTTGCAGATTACAGGCTCATTACCTGGTAGTAATGAACCAATATATAACACTATAGTCAAACTATAAAATCGTTAATGATGTAGAAGGCTCCCTTCAACAGATAAAGTTTTAGTTGCTTCTTGAATGCACTGAGATTTGTACTGCTTAGCGATTTTAAGTTAGCCGGCAATGCATTATAAGCCTTTACCGCCATGTACCTCGGAGATCTTTCATAAAATTTGGAGTGATGTAGCGGGACAGAAAAATCATTATTGTGACGCGTCACCATAGTATTGTAGATCTGATTATTGCTCCTATATTTATCTGTATTTTTGAGCAAAAAGATAATCAATTCATAAATATATAACGAGGTAACCGTTATCATATTCATTTCCCGAAACAGAGGTCTGCAACTACTACGTGAGGAAACACCCCTCATGGCTCTTAACATACGTTTCTGAATAATGAAAATGTCGTTAAAGTATGTAGATGATCCCCAAAAAATGATTGCATATCTTAAATGTGACTCGATACAACCATAATAAAATAATTTCAGGCTGTCCAAAGAGACAACCCTATTCAGCATACCAATAGCATACAACATGGGATTCAATTTTTTAGATAGGCCCACGCAATGCTCGCCCCAACGAAGACACCTGTCCACCGTCAAACCTGGAAAGACGGACGACTCACTCTCCGTCAATGATTTGCCCTCCAAGCTCAAACACAAACTGTAATCCAAATTTTTAGTTTTGGAGAAGTTGACAATATTTATCTTATCTGCATTAAGAATGAGACGGTTTTTTAATGACCAGGACTGCATATCAGCAATCACACGCGATGCCGACACAACGAGCTCCTCTTTATATTTAGCTGTTATTACGCATGAAGTGTCGTCCGCGTACTGTGTAATAGTACAATAGCTCATTTGATTCTGTAAGTCACTGACATAAATTAAAGAAAGAGTGACGAGAATGGATCCATGCGGTATGCCCCTGCCCACAGACGCCAATTTGGAAACATTACTTTTAATTGTGTCATCCACCCTGCCAACAATAGCGGTAACGTGAGATCTACCACTGAGATAAGATCTGAATAAGCCGAACGCCGCCCCCACTAATGCCATAGCGTTCCATTTTATACAACAGGATATCATGATCCAACAAATCGAATGCTTTTGTCAAATCAAAAAACATTCCCACCGCATAACAATCACTATCGAACGCACAGTATAAAGAGTCTAATACATTATACATAGCGTCTTTCGTGGATTTTCCAGATATGAAACCAAACTGGGCCGAATTAATTATTTTACATTTGATCAAAAATGACTGCAGACGCAAGTTAATTACTTTGTCGAAGATTTTACTGAATGCCGGCATTAGAGATATAGACCTGTAGCCAGCAACATCGCCACTAGATTTACCCTTCTTCAAACACGGTATCACCTTAGCGATCTTCAATCTGTTCGGAAATATTCCGTTGATTAGTGATAGGTTCATTAAATAAACCAAAGGTTCCACTATATGGTCAATGACCAGAGATAACAAACAGTATGGAATATCATCCACACCGCTAGACTTCTTAGCAGACATTTCCCTAAAAATCTTTCCAACTTCAAGTGCATCAGTCGGTTCAAGAAAACAACCGATAGCATTTTGCCCGATACTCACATGCCCCGCTCCAGCATCAGAACACGGGGCTGAGCCACTAAAATAAGTATTCAGTAAATCAGCCACAAGTGATGGGTCAGTAATAATTTCCCCCTCCCCACCGCAAAGCTAAGTTTCCCTATTTTGCTGCTTTTTTGTTTCTCTGTTAATGATATTCCAAGCAGTACCAAGTTTATCGCTAGAAGAGCCAATTTGCCCACTATAATAATCGCGCTTAGTATCACTAATTAATTGGTTGTAACGTTCTTTGCTCATTTTATAACAGTTACTTAGGTATTCGTTATTATGTGTTTTTGACAATATATATATAAATCTTTTAGATTACTGGCCATCTGTCGCAGAGTGTTATTATACCACGGGATGTGAGTGCTTGATCTAGTTTTACATTTTTTTAGTGGAAAAGATTCATTGAAACAGCAAAGAAACGTATCATAGAAAACATTGAAACCATGATCCAATTCCGTGGTCTCGAAAACCTTCCCCCAAGACTCACTTGACAACATCAACTGAAAACTCGCCCTACTGCCGTCAGTGAAACAACGCCTTTCAGAGAACAATGGAGGCTCGTCAGTCTTCTCACACCGACAACCCATCGACCACAGCTGATAACAGTGATCCGAGATATCCTCATCACCCATCCTAACACTCAACGTCAATATTTGCAAACACACAGACAATCTGTTTCCCGCATTAAAGTTAATATTAAACTCTCCACACACGAACATTATATTTTTCAAAGGGTTGCCATATTCTAGATGATGTTCCATATTACAAACGTAAATAAAACAAAACAAACTTGTTGAACCACACTTTAATTACTAAAAACTGGACAATTGTTTCACCAGACAGTGGCTTCTTCAGCAATGATTAAAAATACAAGTTACAAAGTATGTATATATCTCATGTGTATCGGTTGTATCGAAAAAAAGGAAAAAAAGAAACAAAGGGGGAAGTGGGCTAAAAGTTTTAACCCATTCACAGATTAGTGAATTCCCCTTATCCCAGGATAACTTTACCAAAGAATTATATTTAATAAAACAAATTGCACTTAACAATGGTTATGACCCGACCATGATTGATAAGTTAGTTTCGAAAAAATTATTATTAAAATCAGTTGACAGAACAAAAACATGATAAAGTCTATAGATCATTAACATACATGGGTACATTAAGCGTGAATTTATCAAAACTACTAAAAATACATAATTTAAAACAAAATTTGTTAATTAATTATATTTATATTATTATTATATTTTATTTTATATATACAGGGTGAGTCATCTCCGCGGGTAAGGCCGATTGTGCCTTTACGAGTAAAGATATTTCGAAGCGGTTGTGGCAGCTACTCTTTAGGAGCACATTTTAAAAATATTTTGTATTATACAGAGTGTTCCATGACTTGGTAGCTGACCATAGTTATAGATTTTTAAATGGAACACCTTATCTATTATATTAAATTTTTGTATTCTCCGTATAATTTTTAGTCAAAAAGTAATAAGATAGTATAGGCCTAAAGTCTAAAGTTTTCGACTTATTCTCATTTTTCTGAAAACTTCAATGTTTGTATAAAATTTTATTTCTCGGAAACGAGGTATTAGATGGACACAATTTTTTGTAGTATTGTTTATAATAAGACGTCTTAATAGAAGCATACTTTATTTTTTTTCAGTTACTAATTGCATGCGCAGAAAACTGGATTAAAATGACATGACACGTTTTTGTATAAAAGTATTTTTTTTCAAATGGAACACCCTGTATATTAGTTCATTTTTGAATTGCTTATTTAATTTCACATCAAAAACACGTAAGATGTTAATACTTTAAGAGTGACTGTTACAGAGCTATTGTCGTTTTTTGATATAATTTTGCCAAATTCAATTTTTTTATTTTAATACGGTATAGTGAGCCATGATATTTGTTGCAAGATTGATAATTGAATGGATGCCATTTAATAAGTTATTACTCAGTTGACAAGCATGATTTTATAATGAATTTTTCTAAAAATTAGCTTAGAGACATGAGTTTTATACGTATTGGGGGAATTTAAAAAAAATGTTTAGTAGCTCAAGATTTTCAGTTGTTTATAAAACTGCATTCCAAAAATATGTAATATAACATTACTCTTCTGTATCCTTTTCATCTAATACGTCGTTTTCGAAAAATATAATTTTATACAAACATTGAATTTTTCAGAAAAATGGGAATAAGTTGAAAACTTTAGACTTTAGGCCTATACTGTCTTATTACTTTTTGACTAAAAATTATACGGAGAATAAAAAAATTTATGTTCCATTTAAAAAACTATAACCACGGTCAGCCACCAAGTCATGGAACACTCTGTATAATACAAAATATTTTTAGAATGTGCTCCCAATGAGCAGCTATCACAAGAAAAAAAAGGTTTTGAAATATCTTTACTCGTAAAGGCACAATCGGCCTCACCCTCGGAGATTATATATATTAAATTAACAAATTTTGTTCAGTATCCCAAGGAAAGGAATAAGGGTTTGGAATATCATTGAATAAAAGAACTTTATCTAGCTTAAAGTACGAATCAATTTTAACGTCTTATAATATTATATCTTCATTGCAGAAGAAAAATTAATATTTAATTATTATATAATTCATTCATTAAAATAATTATAAATTCTACAAAGCCTTAATAAAACATACGTTTTTGCCGTTGAAAAATTAAGTGCATTCTGAAAGCCGGGATATTCAAGCAATATTCCGTTCCTTGGGATGGTAAACAAAATTTGTTATTAGTTAATTAATACACTATCAGTTCGAAATTGGATCATTAAAATTAAAAACAAACACGGCAAATGACTAAGACACAAAGTAGAAGCTGCGAAAAGTTAATTTGACTATTTTAGAACATGACAGTTAATGAACAATAAGCCGGTTTCTACGAAGTGAAAAATAAAAACTACAAAATTAAAATAATAAAAAATAAAGTTTCTCTTAAGTCTAATTCATAAAAAAATGTTGAGAGTGGCAAATAAATGAAGTTCATGGCAAATGTAACACGAAACTTATAACATGAAGAAATTGTCAGTGCAAAACCTAGATTTAGTTTATGTTATGACATTAGTTTATGTCATATTAAATTCATTACCTAACCAAATAATGGTAAACATTTAAAGTTATATTTTATTGACGTAGAGATATTTAAAATTGTCTTTAAATTGTCCGAGTATCAAAGGTATCAATAATAATTTGAAAACTTACAATATTATGTCAATAATATTATACGATTTTCTAAAGAATGTATTTTAAAAGTATGTATTTCATTGTTATAGATATATCTTTCTTCGATATTAAACGTATATCCGTTGCACTCAATACTTGTCGACGATAATTAAGCTTTTTTCATACATTTTGAAAGTTACGAATTTTTGTCACGAGCATGCGAGTCTGTACCCACTACGTGACGTATAGAATCATTCAATCACGTTTTATTTTGTTACTTTTCTAAAGAATTATTTCTAATAGAAATATCAAAGTAAAAGTATTATACCCCTGCTTATGAGTGGGAAGTAAATTAATGGTATCCCTTTACAATGAGTATTATTCGTTTTCGTATTACGTAAAGTGTATCTACACCGCAAAAAATAAAGCACTGTTTCCTGTAAATAATAAAGAAAATAACCAAATTACGTTAGCGGTAAATTATGTGGCTCAGTAAAAAAGGAAAAGGGGTACGTGTGCGTTGCCATGTATGAGTACAAAAATCACATGCCTGTTGTAATGTTTGCTAAATGCTTCTTGGAACGGAGGATATATCTGGAGGTGTGGCTCTGTCGTCATAGCCGCTGATCTTGAACGGTTAACGGTTTTATAATGTGCTTTTCGATAACATTTCATAAGTGGCTTTCCAGTGCCTCGGCTAAAATAGAATTATCCTATATTAAATTATATAATAATATATATATATAATATAGGAATAATATTTTATTCATTTTGCTTTACGTTTATCTCTCTTAAATTTTAATAATAAGCATTGAATGAATAGAGAAATTAATCAGAAATAAAATACCCTAACTGATGTATAATATTCTTATGCCAAGTATAATTTTCGGATAATGTGCAATTGCTACTGATAGATAAAAACTTCATTAACAATACATATTTGAAATTAGCTATACTACAGCTATTCCGAGAAACTAATTTTAAATAACATTACCTAATGAATATTACATGATGTAATTAAAATGCTTCAATACACATGGAGGTGTGTCATAAATAAATATGTTATTTTTAATTGAACTGGAAGATTATCTCAAATGATAAGACAAAAATATGGTCATGTGTGGGAGATGAATCCAGTATAGGTACATTATTGAATCAAATATAGAATAATTATCTGTTAAAATTCTTTCAAATTTCTTATATATTTATTAGAATAAATGTATAGTTGTATAATAGTAGTTTATCCAACGAGTCAATAATGACAGTTATTATTCCCGAGAGTCAACTACTTTATTGTATAGTCATCGATAAAAATAATTAGTTATGAACTCAAATCTTACTGCTTACCAACGGTTCACAAAATTTTGTCTGCCCGATTAACAGAAAAATATATTCCATAAATGCTTTTAAAAGGGTTATTTATTAATAAAGACCACAAATTCGAAGTGTAACAATTTTTACTGCTTAACATGGAGTGATTTAACCAAGTTTCTGGATATTTATAATGATATATAATTCTAACATAGATCTTAGTTGTAAGACAGTGTTTTGTGTTATATAATTCTCAAAATGTTTTTGATATTTTTAAGAGCCTCTTTATAAGAGTTTATAGCACTGGCGGCTTTCTTGATGAATCATGTGAAGCACTCGGAATATGAGTTAAAACTAATTTCTTTCGTATAAGAAAAACAGTATTATTTATACTAATAATATTACAATAAAATAAACTATTATTAATATGTTCATATTTTCATATTTTAAACGAGAATGGAATGCTCTTCCCTTAAGCAAAGCAACAAACCCGACAAAGCGAATCAATTCACACTTTGCCGCAACTTGATTTCCCTGTTTACCCAGTTGCCATGATAACGACAAGTAGGCCGTAAGCGAGAGGGGGTCGCATTACGTCATCCCAGCGAAGCAACACAGTACGTTGCTTCACTCGTTGAGACTGCGTCTGACACTCGCTCGATCTGTGTATGTTATGTATCTCTATCTCTAGGCATGTTTTGCAAGCCACCACTGGTTTAATGTTAGTTTTCTTGATACAATTTTTTTTCTTCATCATTAGACTAATTCCATTGGATCGTCTTCAATAATTGTTGCCGAAGTTTCGATATTTTCGTCTTCTAAAACTAAAATGTCGTCAATATTCATTTATTCCAGAGGATCATCAATCTGATAAACAACTCTTTCATACTTATTAAATATTCTTTGAGCACAGAGAGCGATAAATTATCTTCGGCATCAAAACCTTTGTTTTTTCTGTAGGATTTGGGTCTTCTTGACAAAACTCTTCTTTTTTTAAAACAATTATTGTTTCGTGGGAGACGGTCTGCCATGCAGCTGTGATCATATTATCTAACAAATGTATTTTTGGTCATTTACAGACGTAACACTGTTCATTTCGGCTAAAATATGTTTTAAAATAAGAGGTCTGTGTAAAATTTGAAAATTTTATATGATTCCTTGATCAATAGGTTGGCAACATGCTGTTGTATTTGGAGGCAAAAATATAATTTTTGTATTATGCAGACCAGGCGGCCGTGAATGACCATGAAAAGCAGAATTTTTCTTTTTTGGGCACCTATTTTCCTATTCAATTGAAGAAGCGACTCTGTAATGATAATACATGTCATCCAAGCTTTCAGATTCGATTTTCTTGTTATTGGCAAACGCACCAAATTATTTTTTTTAATGCGCGAGGATGTGCTGCACGTGCTATCGGCCCTGATAATGGAATGCTTTTGTTTCGAGCTTCCTCAAACCATTCGTAACATATGATATTAATTTGCAGTCCTTCTTTTTTCAAGAAACTTCTTTTTTGATTAACATAGATATTTGACACCCACTTTTTAGTTAGTCTATGCTTTTGTCGAATGATTTCCACTAAGTTTTAATTTTTCGTAAACATTTATTACGTCCATGTTTTCTTTTAATGATAAAATGTTTTTTTTTAATTGAAAACCTATCTTGAAATATGAACCAGCCTAAAACACATCTACACTAATTTCGACCTACGCGACAGTGCAAGAATGCGATTTATTACTGCGTGAATGCTATCGAGTTTTCAGGGAATTCCCCGAACTGAGTGCGTGTTGATAAGCAATCGAGTTGTCAAATTCCCCGAACTAAATGCGCGTTAATAAGCAAAATAAAAAAAAATAATAAAAAATCATTCACAAAACCCATACATGATACTATGATAATCACACAAACTTGATTTGTTTCGAAAAATTTAACCATGTTGCCAATTGTTCTGTACCTTGTGATGGAACACTAATACAATTAATTGTGCTTGTGATCTAGTAGGCGGAATAACACATTCAAAAATTTGCATTAAAGCGTCGAGTTACAATACTCCAAATATATTTGGAATTTTTAATATGAAAGTAACTGAATTTTTGTTGTATGACATGCATGCAACGAATTTGCTTTCTTTAACAACTTTAAAAATAATACCCAATTAATTTGTGGTGCGTTTTCTATTGGACTATATTTGGTTTAGATGAATGCCAATATATTGGTAACCATCTTCATTATCGAAAATCATAGAATTTGATTAAAATATGTTCTTATGTAATTTATTTTGATCAAACCACTGATTGAGGTCAGTAAGAAGAGAATTGACTTTAAATTTGATATCATTAAAACATTTATTTACCATGAACTATAATCAGCATATACAAAGTGATCCATTTCAAGTGCAGGCTACGTAGCCGAAATTTTAAGTTGTTAAATTGGTAGCTGTAAATGCACATGTAGTTTTGACAAATTTTGAAATGAAACAAATAAGGTTTTTTATAAGTAAAAATTGAAATAAATTCAAATTGAGTTCAAAACAGTTTTATTCAATTCACAACAATTGTTTCACCCTACTAGGGCTTCATCAGGTGATGAATATTATATATATTTATGTTTACTATTACTAAAACAAATATGTAGTTATCAATAAATACGTGGAGCAAGCAAAGAATCTTTCTGCATGTCACCCAATATTTAAAAAATGTCTGCGCCTTTTGGTATGTTCATTATTATTGGGATAAACTATAAATATGATGATAATAATAATAAAGTTTAGAGATCAATAATAATACTTTGTAAGCAGTTTTACAGAAGCACAATATATCTTAGCAATGTGTATTAGAACAAGTTCTGCGTCTAAATATCACTTGGCACATCTTGTGTGTACGCCATACCAAACTTTTCATGTTTTGCTATGGTACTCTTGAATTATAGCCAATTAAATTGACATTTATAAATGTCACTTTTTGACTTTAAACATAAATAACTCGAAAACTATTAACTTTAGCTATTAATTAACTTAATAAAAAATATTTCTACTTTAACCCGAAGTCCAAATTTGAACTTATATAGAGGATTCAATTTAAGAAAATATATTTTTTGTGAAGCAATAGCAACCCTATCAGATATAGTACATGATTTTTTTATTACATTAAATATTGAATAGTAAATTTACTTTGTCAGATCGTTGAATCACCCAGTATACTGGAATTATTCGTATCATGGAAATTCTACTTATACCGCATGTGATAAAGCAGTGTTTTGTATACATAAAGAATAAAAAGAATAAACCCAAATTACCTTAACGGTAAATTTTGTGGATCATTGAAAATTTAAAAGGGGTACGTGTGCATTTTCATGTATCAATACAAAAACCACGTGTCTGTTACGTTTGCACAATCCTTCCCCGAATGGAGGATATAACGATGGAGGTGTGACTATGTCGTCATCGCCACCGATCTTGAACCGTGTAACGGTTTTATAATGAACTTTGGCTAATGGTATTTCACAAGTCACTCTCCGGTGCTTTCTCTGAAATAAAATTTCTGTATATTACGCAATATCAAATATGTGTATTTTATTCATTCAAGTTTTATCTTTTTATTGAATTTTAATAAAAAAATTTACTTATCGCATGTCAAATCGTCATCATATAACGGAAATTGTGGATGCAAATCTCACCGCAGACGAAATGTTTATAATACAGATTGGCTATTAGTTAATAGTGAATAAGTGGAAAATATTTTATAATAGCAATGGTATATCACAATTAATAGAGTCTGCTTATCGAACTGAATATTTCAATGAAAAATCTTTTTGATATTTTGTGAAAAAATCGTATATATATATACCGGGTGTCTGTTTAAGCTCGGCCACCGGCCATATCACGGCAACCGTTTACCGTACAACCTGGCGGAAAAGTCTTGATAGTAAAACGGACCAAGGGAATTTCAACAAAAATATTTTCAAGTTTCCAAAATGATCGCAAGGGGGCGTAATTCTCAAGATAAATGAAAAAGTCGATAATTTATCATTAAATTCTAGATTAAGATTTAAAATTTTTACTAGCCACATTTTTAGACGTTTTTATACTATTTTAATTTGAACATTTTTGATCTAACTTCCATACGAATGGGAGGGTGTAAGTGGGTATAAGTTGAGCGGTCATCGTCGTAGATCAAGAAGAGAGAGAATGCAGGATAGAGATGGATACAGCTGTGACAAATGCGTGCGTTTTGCACATATTACCTTCACCGTTCAACTTATATGTGGTGAGCTGTAGGTATAATTTCGGTTTGCCCCAACAGATTTTAATGTTTCTGAGCTCATGAGATAGAGAATTTTACAAAGAATTGTAGTAAATGTAGTACGAAATTACGTGGTTGTCAAAACATTTAACAGGGGGCGCTGTTCTCAATTTATGAGTATTACTTGTTTTTTCTTTAAAATTTTAAATAGAACGGTATACTTTTAATATAGTAATATTGAAGCTCATAAAAAACTGAAGTGAATGATGAAAACCGGAAGTTGCTCCCTTTTTTCTTGATCAATCTACAAAAATATAAATTTTTAAATATAAATTTATTTATTTATGCCAGTAATAATCTTATTTTAATATTAAGAGGGTCATTAGACAGTGTATAGTTCGTTTTCTAGCTATTATTTTTTAAATATCATTTCTTGTCCTTTCCAACATTGAAATAAAAAAATAATAATAATAAATTTCCATCACACAAAATCCCATGCACCGTGATTCTAAATTCCATTATTATGAGATGTCCAAGGTGAACCATGAAAATCGAAATGTAAAAATATTAGTGTCACTTGTAGTTAAACTTTTTGTACGTATTTAGTAAACTAAGCCTTTTTGGACACCTGCACAGTTTGTAGAATGTCATACTCTAACGTTGACGCTTATGACATGGTCACAATGTATTTTCAATGCTTTGAAATTGCATTCTTGCTGCCCGGCAATATTCCCTAAATTATCCCGAAAGTAGACATTGCTGAATTTTTTTTGCCTTGCGAGATGGTCTTGATTTTTATTTATGGGGCGGAATAAAAGACATAGTTTATCACAAAAAGCAATTACAATAATAGCTGCCTCCGAAATTGAAGTAACTGTGCTCTCTACTAATCGACAAGTAAGCATGTGTGTTGTAAATAATGGTGGACACTTTGAACATTTGTTAAGTTAAGTTTTTTTGTTTTATTTTTTGTAGTTTCTGAGTTAAATATATATTTTTTTCATTTATGTTACTTGGCCAATATATTTTCTTATTTATATTTAGGTATAACAATAGGTTATTTTACTTATTTTTATGTCATAGGCGGGGATGAACTAGATGTTAATTTTTAAACCCTCTCGTTACTAATGAGTAAATGATGTGGTTGTAGTAATGCATTATATTATATTGTATTTTTTTCTCGTTATTGTCTACTTAGCTCATGAGTTATGGAAATTATTTTTGTTGTTTTCTTATAATTAGATGTACATCTGTTGGGTAATAAAGATATATTATTTTTATTATTGTTATTATTTTATGTCAATATCTAAAAAGACAAGACATGAAATTTAAGACTGTATGGAAGAGTATTGTAACGAAATGTGTTTACATTAAATAAAACGAATTGAGTTCTCTCGGCGCGATAAAAACGAAATTGTCACACGCACAAAAAAAGACCATAAATCTCTCTCGATGTGTTGAATATCGTAAAGCGGTGAGTCATACACTTACGCATGGTACTGTATCGGAAGCGGAGACAAATGTCTGAGAATATTCTACAAATATTCTAGAGGGAGACAGAATTTACAGGAATGCTCTAGTAATCTTTTCATGCAGGTATATAAGGCGACTGGATTACGGCATGCATTCATTCATTACGGAAGTAAATCGCGGGGTAACTACGGGATCCATTCATTGCGGGCGGAGTAGTTCGGGATAAAGAAAGTCCTTACGTAGTGGTAGCGTAGAAATAAATATAGTAGTGCCGTTTTATATAAATAGTGTGATATAAATAAATACGGACATATTAGTAGTAGTTTAAGTGTGTTAAGTTAGTTTTTATATTTTTATATTGTTATATAATTTTAAGTACATAAATATACAGACTGTTTTAAATAAATAATTGCACGAGTTGTTTATTGGAACCCGAAAACGTTACAGTATGATGGAAATTCAAATGAAAGCGAACTATACACCGTCTAGTGACCCTCTTAAAATTAAAATAAAATTATTACTCCCAATAAATAAATAAATTTATATTTAAAATTTTTTTTCTGGATTGTCTTTGTATGACTATATCTTCGTAAAAAAAGGTAGCAACCTCCGATTTTCATCATTCTCTGCAGTTTTTATGTGCTTCAATATTATGATATTAAAAATGTACAGTTCCATTTAAAATTTTAAAGAAAAACGATGTAATATACATAAATTGAGAACAGCGCCCCCTTTTAATTTGTTGACAACCACGTAATTTCGTACTACATTTACAATTCTTTGAAAATTTCTCTTTCTAATGAGCCCAGAAACATTAAAATCCGATGAGGCAAACCGAAGTTATAACTACTTTTGTACGCAGAGATACCCCCCTCCACCCTCCCCTTCGTATGGGACTTAGATCAAAAAGTTTCAAATGAAAATGATATAAAAACGCCTGAAAATGTTGCTAGTAAAAATTTTAATCTAACTTAATCTAGAATTTAATGAAAAATTATAAATTTTTTAATTCATCTTGAGAATTGGCGATCATTTTGGAAACTTAAAAATATTTTTGTTGAAATTACCGTGGTCCGTTTTATTATCAAAATCAACGGTTGCCGAGATATGGCCGGTGGCCGAGTTTAAACAGACACCCGGTATATATATATATATATATATATATATATATATATATATATATATCGTGATATGTGATACGCGACTATGAGTTATATTATAAACGTACGTGATAAGAGACATATACCTACGCAAGAGTTTTGAAATGGAAACAGAAACAAATAGAACATGAAATATTCAGTGTCTTTTATAAATAATAATCCATTGCATCCTTGCGTGTGCGAATTTTCCAATTGTGCAGTTTCTTATTGCTATTAGTAAATAAAGGCTTGATTAGCAGTACATTCATGTTTAAATATAGCTATACTAATCTCTTGACATTAAAACAGATTAATATTACAAAATGTAATATGTAATTAATATGTGTAAATGAATACATATGTGGGTGTGGCATAAATAAACGTTTTAATTATAAATTGAAAGATTATCTCAAATGATAGAACAAAAGATATATAAAAGTTATCTGTGGGAGTGTACATTTTCAAATCAAAGATAAAATTTTCACATGATTAATATACGTCGAAATCTCTTTTATCTCTGTATTAATTTACAAATAAACAATTTAAAAAAATGAGGTGTGGCCACCACACGACTTTCTTATACGTATGAGCGTTTCAAACTATACAATCTTAAGAATTTTTTATACAAAACTTATTCAAAATCCTATTCTAAGTACTTTTATTCTCTTAATAAATCGCTATAGAATGCATACTTTGCAAGATATTCGAAAAAAAGTGCTACTCGCTAAGAGTAAAATTGCTACTTCCGGTCCGAATTTTGAAATTTCATGTATACAAAAAATATTGCAAATATAACTCTAAATACTTTTGTACTCTTAATAAATATATATAGAATGCATAATTTACGACATATTTGCCAAAAATCGCTATTCGGTAAGAGTAAAAGTGTTACTTCCGGTCCGAATTTTGAAATCTTTTTTATACAAAAGATATTGAAAACTATGTTTTAAATACTTTTATACACATAACGTACCTGTCAAAAAGCTTGACTTGCGAAATATTCGCAAAAAACCGATTTTCGATAAGAGTAAAAGACCTACTTCCGGTTGGAATTTCGAAAAACCTCTTTAAGATAATTTGTCTCAAATTTAATTTTGAGTACATTTCAATTCTTTATAAATTTGTTTAAACTTAGTAATTGACGAAATATTAGCAAAATTCGAATTTTTCACTGAAGTAAACTGCTACTTCCGGTCTACCGATTTTACTGAAAAACTAATCAGATCTCAAGAGGGAGATTATACACGTAAATACAAAATTTGGAATTGATATCTACAGCGGTTTGACCGCTATCGTGGTCACACACAGACAGACAGACAGACACACACACACACACACAGAGAGAGAGAGAGAGAGACATTTTTTTAAAAACCACTTTTTCGGTATCAGGGGACTTCAAAACGTGGACATCTGCAAAAATCTCGAGGTCGAAAATTTTCATCATCACAATACTTCCTTATACTACGTATAAGAAAGTAAAATAAGTTATTGTTGTGAAGACAAAAACGCCAGAGGACCGTCAATAGAAAAGGAGATAGAAATTAGGTCTGTGTGACTATCAAAGTACAAAATTGTGGGCCCAGAAGATATTATTCATGTACAACATCTGCAACAACAGATTTAATTTAATAAATGAAATCAAAGAAAAAGTGGAAAAAGGAAATATAGGAACAGTACTATACATTGACATGAGAAAAGCTTTCGATACAATATCTAAAACCACACTTATCGAAAAATTGCAGAAGTGTATATTTTTACTTTGTTATACGTAGTATAAGGAAGTAATGGGATGATGAAAATTTTCGACCTCGAGATTTTTGCATATGTCCACGTTTTGAGGTCCCCTGATACCAAAAAAGTGGTTTTTAAAAAATGTCTGTGTGTGTGTGTGTCTGTCTGTCTGTCTGTCTGTGACCACGATAGCGGTGAAACCGCTGGAGATATCAATTCCAAATTTTGTATTTACGTGTATAATCTCCCTCTTGAGAACTGATTAGATTTTCAGCAAATTCGGCCGACCGGAAGTAGTAGTTTATTTCAGTGAAAAACTCGAATTTTGCCAATATTTCGTCAACTACAAAGTTTAGACAAATTTATAAAGAATTCATATGTACTTAGAATTAAATTTGAGAAGAATTTTATTAAAAAAATTTTTCTCAAAAAAAAATTTCTACCGGAAGTAGGTTTTTTACTCTTATCGAAAATCGGTTTTTTGCAAATATGTCGTAAATTATGCATTCTATATATATTTATGAAGAGTACAAAAGTATTTAAAGTTGGATATGGAATATTTTTTGTATAAATGAAATTTCAAAATTCGGACCGGAAGTAACACTTTCATACGTATAAGAAAGTCGTGTGGTGGCCACACCTCATTTTTTAATTTAGTTATAGCCGTTTACACCACAAATGCAACAGCGACTTGACTTTCATCTCTTTCTATTAACTTTTATTGGTATCCTGCTGGGAAATTATATTCGAGCACACGTGAGTGACATTGAAATCATTTCATTCTCATTCAATCTCAAGAGTTTTGAAACAATATTGTCTGACAATTAACGAAACAAACACAGATATGTGTAGTCTGACTCAACAAATTTACAAAACGTGGTGAAATTAATGTTACCTACATGAAGGTAAACTGGAAAGAGGCGGTCTAACAATCAATTGAAAAAATCTCTTGATCTGCACCAACTCTTAATATTCATTTAGAATTTTTTACCTGAGTTAATTAATCCATCTCAGTTTCTTATATATGTACATACATATTTAACATATGACACTCGATTATAAAGAAATCGATAATTGCAGTATTTACCAGGTAATAATATTCTATAATTTCAGGAAAAATAGATTTTGAGGATGAACACATTTAAAAATGATTTAGATGTAATTTGTATTATTAATTTTGGTTTTCCCAATTTACATATGTATATATTAAATAATTATTTCCAGTAACTATTAGATGATTACCTGATTTTTTTTAAAATGTTATCGGCTAATTAGAACAATGATTTATTAGCTCTTGTCATTGATATAAGACCCATTAGTTCCATAATTTAACAAAATTACAGGTCATCTTACTCCTCTAGCGGATTTCGTAGCACATACTGTGAACAATATGCGCAGGAATTTTTTAACCATTTAAATTTTTTTAAGGGATTCTTATTATGTATGATTACAGGTATACATTTTCCAAATATAATATTTTTAGGTTCTATGAGTGTTGTAAATATATGATCCCAATGCCTACTCTCTTTTTTTAAATGAATGGTATAGTTTACTAACGCTGTTGTGGGAGAACTCTTTGTTTAAATCTAATTGCATTACCATTCCCTATAGCTGTCTCTTGCAATGTTATAAGATATTTATTATTTCTCTGCGAATTTGCCTTGTTGTTTTTATAAAATTTAAATTTCCAATACCAATAATTTAAGAAAAAGAATCGATTAGCTTACTAATAACAACAGTTTTGGCGGTATCTGAAACTATATAAATTATTTTGATAACTTATACAATTTGCCCTAAAATTAGCATCAAACTAAAAAGAAATTGTATTTGATACAATGTATGTAATTTCGTATTCAAATTCTGTTAAACTTTATTAGGTTATGTCGATAATTTTCCAACGCTCTGAAAAAAAAAAGCTTTAAACAGCGAAAGAAATTAATATTCAAAGTTAACACTTTAGATGTCGTTTGTCTAAATTACTGTAAAACATTTTACAGATTGGTTTTGATATAGTCAATGGGATAACAATTTTGAACGACTATAACCAGGTTTGTAATTAATCACTTTTCTAATTATACCATTTCCATAAAATCCTGAATTTACACTTAAACCACTTTAACGTATAAAAATATCGAAATCAATATTGCTTATTATTGTCATTTTGACGTAAAATTGTCCTGCTTATTTCAACCCTATTACTACTTTATTAATTTTCGTTGCATTTTGGATGTTCAGGTTCTTAAGAGGTGGACCGTTCCATTGGCCAGATAGATCTCCCGATCTTACCCCTTTGGACTTTTTCTTTTGGAGTCACATTAAACAGTGGTGTACAGAACATCAGTTTTAAATGATTCAGATTTAACTAACCGGATATTTGAAGCAGCTCATTCAATAGATGGGGAAATGCTCGAAAGAGTGCAGGGGAATATAATTAGAAGAGCGGAAATTTGCAGAGATCAACACGGACATAATTTTGAACATTTATTATTATAATTTCATGTCGTTGACGTATTTGTCATTGAGATTAAAATTTTTAATTCATTATTCATATTTATTCCCATGGATACGGGCAACTCTAGTACCTTATCCATTATTAGGAAAAATCAAACGTGTTGCCAAGTTTATCTTTACAAAAACGCCATTATCTTTTAGAATGAACAACGTGGATTTTTTTAAATATTTTTTCCGTGTTCTTTTATCGCTACTTCAAACCGGAGTGTGGAGCTGTTCCACGAATTTTAGGACACGTTGTATAAGAAGTTCTATGATTAGTATTTCATATTTTATTATTATATGTTTATTATATATGTATATCTTTTGAAAATTTATCCCCTTTTCTATGGATTAATGCACTAAAAAATCAAATATAGCAACATTAATATCTGTTTATACGTAATGTTGGGGTTCTTACACTTAAATTGTCAGTTGTCAAAATATAAATACAGCTCTTTGAATAACAAACTAACAAATATTTAACATATATATTTCAGGGACAAATATAAACGTGTGATCTATAGATAGGTTTTATTGATGGTGATTTCTTTTTTGATTTTTCTTTTCTGATTTGTATTTACATGTGTATATGTTTTTAGATATACCTATGCTATATACTATATATACCTATGCTATATACTATACGACTGGATTTTAATGTGTAATAATATATACCGGGGTCGATATATTTTAATTTATGATACGAAAGCAGAAAGAGGAAAAGAGCGCGACGAAATAAACTAAAGATAAACATAAGCGAGGCTGCCACACTCGACAAACGTTTGCTATGAAATGTAAGGCGTGGGGGTCCCCCGCCACTGCGTTGCTCTCCCACCACTGTTAGCAAGCAGGCATCGCTGCATATCATAAGGTCATCTTCTGCATATGATAGAAGTGCAAACCGAAATTAAAATTTGACGACTATGGTATATGCTGTAGATACAAATCATTACTTTCACATTATTAAATTATAGTAGATTGAATTCAGATTTTTTGTCACTTCTATTGTTTATGCTATTTGGGTTTTGTGTAATTTTAATATTTTTTTTTTTATTTATTAGTCTTCTTTTCCGTGTACGTATTTATTGTGTTCAGTTATAATTATTTTGGTACTTTTAAAATCAAATGATGATTTTATCAGGTTTAGAATACTTCTGTGTTTCTAGTCTTTTATATTCATATAATATACAGGGTTAGTTAAAAGTATGGAGACGGCGATTTATTGTCGTTAATATTCATTTTAGAGAATTATGTTCAATATAAAAGTTTGTTAGGATATTTTGATCTACATTTGAGAATATTTGATTTTTTTTTTCTTCAATTGTTTTTTAGTTACGCCTGTCCGCGCAGTTTTTTTAAATGGGAACTAGTAAATTTTACTCTATCATTCGATAGAGAATTTTTTTCTCTTTACAATAATATTTTTGTTTTTTTAAAATTCATTTTAATAACTTTTTTATAAGAAAAGGCCGGTTCAAGTGTTTCACAGATGTTCGGTACATCGCAGATAGACAGAAGCGATGCGATAAACAAACTTGAGCGACATAATTTTATCAGTGGTTATTGTGTACGTCAAATCTTTGACAGAAATAATTCATTTGTGCAATTTGTTGCTGTTAATATTAACAATGGCGAGTTTAAGTGAACATGAACGAATTGAAATACTTATGATGTTGGGTTATGGAGATAGACGCAGAAGTTTACAAGACGTTTGTAATTTATTTAATGATACGCATCCAAATAGAAATCCAATTTCTAAATCCGTTGTTGGTAAAACTTTAAGACGCTTTGAACAAACTGGTAGCGTTAAAGATTTGCCAAGGAGTGGTAGACCTAGAACAGCAAAAAGCGATGATAACAAACTGGATATTTTATTGGCTGTATCTGAAGATCCTCATTTATCAACCAATCAATTAGCGGCCAATTTCAATATTTCGCAGTCATCGATCGTGTCATTTTTAAAAAGTGAAAAGTATAAACCTTATAAGGTACACCTTGTACACGAGTTAACGGAAGATGATTTTGATAGGAGATTACAATTTTCTGAAGAAATGTTAAATATTTGCAATAATAATGAAAATTTTGTCAACAATATTCTTTTCTCTGACGAAGCTACTTTTTGCCTTACCGGTGAAGTAAACAGACATATCTGCAGATACTGGTCATCGGAAAATCCCTTTTAGTTTTTGGAGCACCATACGCAGTACCCCCAAAAGGTTAATGTTTGGGTTGGCATTCTTGGTGGTCATATTATCGGTCCCTTTTTCATCAATGGCAATTTAACTTCGGGTCTGTATTTGCAGTTATTGCAAAATGAAATAATACCTGCTTGTGCTACGCTCTATCCACATGAAAACAATGAACACCTGCCCAATGACAGTATCTGGTTCCAGCAAGATGGCGCCCCACCACATTATGGTGTGAATGTTCGTCAATATCTGGACAACGTTTTTCCCCACAGATGGATTGGAAGACGAGGAACCATTGAATGGCCAGCCCGTTCGCCAGATTTAAGTCCTTTAGATTTTTTCCTTTGGGATACGTATAAAACAAAGTTTACGAAGATAAGCCCGATAACGTCGAAGATTTACAAATCCGAATTACCAGAACGATACAAGAAATTCCCCGAGATTTTTTACAGAACTCTGTTCGGGGTTTTGTAAATCGATTGGGTCATTGTCAAATTACTAATGGACGACAATTTGAACACTTACTTTAATTTACTTTGTTATTAATTTGTTTAATTTTTCTTGTAAAAGTTATTAAAATGAATTTAAAAAAAACAAAAATATTATTGTAAAGAGAAAAAAATTCTCTATCGAAAGGTAGAGTAAAATTCACTAGTTCCCATTTAAAAAAACTGCGCGGACAGGCGTAACTAAAAAACAATTGAAGAAAAAAAAAATCAAATATTCTCAAATGTAGATCAAAATATCCTAACAAACTTTTATATTGAACATAATTCTCTAAAATGAATATTAACGACAATAAATCGCCGTCTCCATACTTTTAACTAACCCTGTATATTGTTTGGTTTGGTCAATATTATTTATAAAATACCATGTAAGAATGTGATGGCTGTTATCCATCACATTCTACCATGGGATTTCATAAACAATATGGATGCGTTTGTTTTTATGGACATTAGGTATGAGCTTGCAGAAAAAATGGTTGCTGGTATTACTAAGCTAATTTACTACGTAAAGGCTATAGAGGGTGTTTAAAAAAGATGCGGCAATATTAAAGGGGTTGATTGTCCAGGTCATTTTATACAAAAAAGTTTATAATAAACAAGGTCCGCAAACGCTTCGTTGCCGATCTACAGCGTGTTGAAGTTTAATTAAAAGAAACAGTAAAAATTAGATTTCTCCAAGACGGCATTAAAGATCATAATGAAATTTTAGGCGTGTTATTTTTCAAGAAAAAAATAGGACGCCGCTGATTTCTCTAAAAATAAAAATATGTTTCTATTCTTTGTTTAATTGTGAAGAAACTTAACTTAACTTTCTATCATACGAGAAATTTTTTTTTAAATAACAAGGGTTTTATTTAGAATTTCTGTAATAAATGTACATGCACTAAAATGTGTTTTTTTTTACTAAAAAACGGTACGTCGTATGATAGAAAGTTAAGAGAGCTCTTTTCTTCACAATTAAACAAAGAATAGAAACATATTTTTATTTTTAGAGAAATCAGCGGCGTCCTATTTTTTTCTTGAAAAATAACACGCCTAAAATTTCATTATGATCTTTAATGCCGTCTTGGAGAAATCTAATTTTTACTGTTTCTTTTAATTAAACTTCAACACGCTGTAGATCGGTAACGAAGCGTTTGCGGACCTTGTTTATTATAAACTTTTTTGTATAAAATGACCTGGACAATCAACCCCTTTAATATTGCCGCATCTTTTTTAAACACCCTGTATACATATTTAATGTCTGTTTAATTTCTCTGATAGATGAGGAATGTATTGAATTGTGGCGTACTTGTTTTGTTTATTAATAGTAGCAGTCATCCGCGTACCCCAAGAACAAACAGTTTATTTGGAGGATTATATCATTAATAAATAGGACAAATAACAACGGACCCAAGTTTGATCCCTGAGGGATGCTAGGCGTAAGAATAAAGTTGCTAGGACCGTGTCCGTTATAGGTAACATAACATTTTCTTTCAAAGACATAAGATAAATAGGTACAATACCAAATGAATCCAGCTTACGTAATAGTATTTCACGATCAATCGAGTCGAAGAATTTTGACAATTCGGTGTAAATTACATCTACTTGCCAACGCTTCTCCAAAGATTCTCCAATGTGTTGAGACACTGTATCCAAATTGGTGAGAGTAGATAGACCAGCGATTAATCCATTTTGGTTTGGCGAAATAAAGGAACGATTACTGTGAGGAAGACTGTGGTATAACTATATATTCTATACTATATTAAGAGTATAAAAGTATTAAGACTGAATTCAAAATAATTTTTGTTTGAAAGAAACATTCAAAATTCGGACCTGAAGTGACACTTATACTCACAAATTTATTTTATTAAGAAGATAAAAATATTTAAAAATTCATTTGGAACAACTTTGGTATACAACATTTAAAACACACATTTGTATAAAAAAAAGTAGTGTGGTGGCCCATACCTTATTTTTATACTTATTATTGTACTTGTTATGTAAAATAATAACACATTCATTATGACTATGACTATATTGTGCGATTAGCTATACAGCATATGTCAATTTTCATTAGCCATAGGCGATTAATTCATGCAATACGTGACAACATGGCACCCCTACTTTCCTCTCCAATGCGAGCGCGACCGATACAAGCTCAAGTTATAGCAGTAACTGTTGGCCACTGACTTGGGTGTTTGTAATGCGTTCAGAAATAATATTTACGCGTTGCAAGGATTTGTTTTTCTTTTTTCTTTCAGTAAATGCAGAGAATTATTAAGCTGCGTTCACGCTGCATGACACAAACAAAAGCGTAATTCTAATAAAATTAAAAATAAGGTAAATAGAAAAGGATTCTGAAAATAATAATAAACTACTAGATCAGGAGGATCGCGGCGGCCATTTGATGTTTCCCGTTCCAGTAATAAGACGGCTTTTATTGCAGACTAGATCGCAACGTGTTCGCAGGTAAAGATTGAATGTAAAATCTGGTGGGGAGATCGGAGAAAATCGTTGTAATGTCGATTGTTGCCGGGATTGGTGACGGACAGTAGGGGTGACACACGTTGCCACGTATTATTTGTATACGTATAAATCGCACGTAAACATTGAATCCCTATACCTAATGAAAATTGACACATAAGGTATAAACATCAGCATAAATAATGACAAATATAAATTCCCTTACTATTTCTACTAAACGAATGTGCAATGAATTCATCTATCAGTGGCTTATTAGTAAAAACCTTGTTTCTAAATCATGGGTTAGAATATTAGAGATAAACGCCGATTAGGAACAGTAATTTTATTGCTTTGTATTTAGACATTTTGTTTTACAGAAGTTATAAAAAGAAATAGACAAGTATAAAAATCTTGACGTAACAAATACTTCAGTGTTTAATTAGTATCAAGAATACAAAAACACATAACTGCATACAATGGAAAATTGCTTATTATATCAAAGTTTTGCATAAATAGATTTATTCCTTCCTTTTATGTTATTCTTTCGACATTCGGCACCCTAAATCTTTATAGTTTTCTAGGAAATTAGCCACGATTTCTGGTAGTTTTCACTCTTTTGATATCCCAAAAAATATTTGCAAACATTTTTAAAAGAAGTCCATGCTGTGTTGCTGAATAATTGCTATACTGAATTGTTTCATATGAGAACTAGGTAAAAGATTTGATTAATTAAACGTTTAGCAATTAGCAACTGTACTGGATGCAAGAACAGAGTAATTCGCCCGGTAGCACAGTCCGCATCCAGTGATCCCAGGGTCGTTCAATATTTATTATTGTAATTGAATTTATACCACTAATAATTGAATTAACAAAGAGTGAATAAATGCGTATATTTAATTTAATGACAAAACTCACCTACCTTAATCTTAAGTCTTACAATTCCTCAATTAGAAGTTCCTCAGGTAACCGGTGTTGATTCTTTTAGATGGCTAATTGTTTACATGAATGATCTTGTGATTATGCATGAAGTTATTATTGGACGCCACCTATTTTGACTTGAATCGTTATTTTTTTTTTATTTTATTTATTATCACTAGAATTAGCACATCGTGGCTCCAGGTATATTAGTGAATTAAAATAGGAAACAGTCACTGAGCTTTCGAGTCGCCTCAAGGAACGAGGATTAATTAATTTAAAACACAAGTGTCGTAAACTTAACAATATTTATTACCTAAGACAATTTAAAGCAAAATACAATAAACATTTAACACCAATACATTGATGTTTCACTTCCACATTTTACATTAGATTAAACAATCCCTAACTTAATACTCTGGCCAGTTAAATAAATTGTGGTCACACAAAGATGAACACAAATAACATATGACAATATCTTGGTTGCAAATACAAATGGTAAATTAAAATCGGATATTAACTCTTGAACAAAATGCAACAACTAATGTATGGATGAATTTGACAAAGTGAATAATTCGTACTGGAACTTTTAAAAGATTAACTTAAAGTTACGATAACATAGGCAATAGTACAAAGATTCTAACAATGAACTCGAAATTTCAGATCAATACTATTGTTTACAGTAGTGTAATGATTCCAACAACAATGTGAACAGAAAAATACAGATTAATCCTATTTTAAAAGTTATCCGACGGACTAAATATAACAGTTTTATTGTTACACAACTAGAAGCAATGGCCGTAGATTTATTACAACGACGGTACAATAATTTCTAAGCCGCTCTGAGACCTAATTAATACGGTAATTTACCTTGGTGTGTGCAGACACGATGCAACGGTCGATGACTCCTGCGGGGGTAGATGTTGTTCCGCTTAGTTTGACGAAAGTTGGTATCCGACGGCAATGGTTAAGATCGTTTCAAATTCCCATAAGGTACATCATCTGGATCTGCCAAGCCTTCTTTCAGGTTGGACTAACGATATTTAGATAATTTTGCACTCACTATGTACGTTAAATCGTCACTCGACTAGCTTTTGACACGGCTATATTACGTACACGATGATAACAATCTTAACATTTGAAATTATGCGTCAACCATTAGATGATAGCCATCGACCAGCAAGGGTCTATATAAAATTACTTCAATGTGTCTACAGTCACTTGGCGGATAATAACTATTAATTCTAATTTTTAAGCGATCTTGCCTTTTTATGCGTACTGTTGGAGAGGGGTGAAACACGCCTGTTTTTGGATTCTAGAAGGTTCTCGATTCTCCAAGAAGGAATTTTTTGCACACGACGCATACGATGTAATAGATTTAATAGCTTCGTTCCCAGGGTATTGTTAAATAAAGGGCTATTGATAAACCCAAGCACACGTGCGGCGTCAAAATTTAGTTGTCGTCATGTCATACAAAAGGGTATTTAAGAAAACTTGTTGTACGTGACTCTAATATTTGCTTTATAAGAAGAATTTTACTTTAGATTATAAATGTTGTTATTCAGATGTTATTTTTAAGAAATGTTAGATGTAGAAGTTATTTTAACAGAAATTGATACGTAGTGAAAAAAATATAAAGAACTGTTTATTCAAGAAGGTTAAACAAGCTTAGCTGTAGAATTGTAATACATATTTAAGTTTTGAATATATTTTGCGTATTGAAAATAATAAATAGTATACAGTATGAGCCAAAAGAATGATATTATAATTAATTTGGAATTCTTAAGTAATTAAATAATTGCTCATTTAAGTAAACAGATATTATTTAATATTTTGAAATGAAATTAGTCAGAAGTGCCAAAAGCACGCAACAAATCCCCCCTTAAGTGCCTTAGGAAAGTTACTTCAGTAACTTTCCGATTAAGTAAAAGAAAGCACCAGGGTATTATGAACAAAATTTTTCAAGCATAAAGTTAGACTGAAGGTCCCAAATAAATTCGTAGGTAGACACGACGAGTAAACACATAATTTCCAACGGTACACAAAAGAGCAGATGGTAATCCATAACTGAAGGCTAAGTAAAGTTAAACAAGGGGTTAGGTGAATTTTGAAAAATGACGAAAAAGAGAAAAAAGTTTCTTACAACTACTGACACAGGCTGACCTGTACAGAAACTATCAATGTAGACAATGCTACAATGAGAGTTAATAAAAATATCCAAACGGCGTTACATAAATTTTGATACAGGGTACATATTAAAATGCAACCGAAGTTACAAAGAAAACTGAAAATATCCTAAAGGCGTTATACTAATTTAGATACAAGGTTATATTAAAATGTAGGCAATGCACTACAATAAAAGTTAATAATCTAGGCCGAAAGAGGTTCAATAAATTTTGACAAAAGATAACAAATAAACCAACTCCCACGTGAAATTCCTTAAAACTAAGTAAAGTTGTATTATCGACCATAAACAAAATGAGTTCCCCATAAAAGTTGAACAAAAGTAAAGATGAAATTTACAAAAGTATCGTGCACGAGGGTCATCACAAACCAAAACCAGTAGCTAAACTACAACACTAAGTAACAAGTGAGTGGCACAAAGTAGCTAAACTACAACACAATAGAGGGGAAGGGGACTTTATACCCCGACAACACCTCACCAAAAAGTCATCTTAAATGACAAATCAAAACGTCATGCATACATGACAAAACCAAACACTTGCACACAAATTTTTAACAACTACAAGATGACACTCTTGCACACAAAGCTACATTTAGGGACAAAATTGAGAAAAGTCAAACATTAAAGGTCATAAGCAATTCACTCCACCAAATAAATTTAATCAAAACTAATAGGTATATCAAGCAACAAATTCAACTAAATATTAAAAGGAAAACGTGGAATGAACAGCAGGTCGAAAATTTTCTTAATATGAAGATTGCATTAAGATGGTGGTTGCGCAATATATTGATCCATTTAGGGGCCTTTTACCCCACGCTGGTTACACGGCTGTGGAATTCTTATCGACCCCAACAGCAGGTCAAAAATGTCCTAATATGAAAAGATTGCATTAAGATGGTGGTTGCGCAATATATTGATCCATTTAGGGGACTTTTACCCCACGCTGGTTACACGGCTGTGGAATTCTTATCGACCCCAACAGCAGGTCAAAAAAAATCTTTGTCTAGTCTGGCGGGTGTGCCTTTAGGTCTTGGATATGCCAAGTAGAAATTCGACCTTGGTCATCAATAAGTTCATATGCCCAAGGCGACACAATACGAACTATCTCAAAGGGTCCTGAATATTTAGGAGCAAGCTTGGCAGCAAACTGCTTAGTAGCATCCGATAAAACTTTATTCTTCCTCCAAACTTGCTGTCCTACCACAAACTTAATAGGTCGTCGTCTGAGATTGTAATCATGAGCACTGCGTAGATGCGCTTTCTTAATACGGGCCTGTATGTCTTTATACAGCGCGGCAAAAGCTAACTTTTTATTATCAATATTCAAAATAGGTGTTTCAGCTTCATTCGGAACAAAATTCTCATCATTGCCATTTAAAGTGACTTCCCTACCAAAGTTGATGAAATTTGGAGTTACCTTAGTGACTTCGTGTTCAGATGATCTAATGGCATAACCTATTTTTGCTAAATACTGATCCCAGGTTTTGTGATTATTTTTAACATAAGCAGTTAACATTGTTTTAATTGTCCTGTTGACGCTTTCTGTAGGATTGGCTTGTGCATGGTAAAGCGCAGTGTAGGCTATTCGAATATTATAATTCTGGGTCATTTTTTGAAAAACTTTACTTTTAAACTGAACACCGTTGTCAACTATTAAATGAGAAGGGGCTCCAAAAAGAAGTATCACATGATCTTCAATAACTTTAGTGACACTAGCGCCTGTAGCAGTTCGCAGGGGAAACACTAAGGTGGCCTTACTAAAAATATCACAAACAGCTAAAATATATGAATATCCCTTAGTGGAACGGGGCAAGGGTCCCATTAAATCCGCAGAAATTATCTGCCATGGTCTGGTGGCAGTGGGTGCTTTACTACGCAGATGTCCTGCAGGTGGTTTATTTTCCGATTTAATACTGAGACAGGTCCCACATTTCCTGACATATTTGGCAACGCTGGTGGCCATTTTGGGCCAAAAATATTTTTGGGAAACACGGGAGATGGTCTTAGAAATTCCTGGATGTCCACAAGTGGGATCGTCATGGCAAGATTGAATGATTGAGGTGCGGCGTTCTCGTGGAGGAACTAATTTCCACTCCTGACTGGGATGACTAAGTTCGGAGTAACGAGGTTTGATATATTTAAACAATTTATTGTTTTCCACACGCCATAAGGGATAACGATGGGGTTTATCCTGCACTTCTTGAATCATTTTAAGATACCAACGACCGATGGGAGGTAAGGGATCTTCAGCCTGAACTAAATCAACAGTGGTACTGACGGAGCGTGACAAAAAATCAGGGACGGCATTTTCCGAACCTTTTCTATGAATCATTTCAAAATCATAGGGCTGCAGTCGCAATGACCACCTGGCCAGGCGACCATGAGGGTCCTTTAAATTATGCAACCATAATAAAGAGTGGCAATCCGTAATTACCTGAAAGTGATACCCCTCTACGTAGTGACGCACATGCTCAATAGCCCAAATCACACCTAAACATTCACGCTCAGTAGCACTGTACTTACGTTCTTGAGCAGTCAGAGAACGAGACATATAACAAATAACTTTCTCCCCATCGTCATATTGTTGGGTGAGAACGGCCCCAAGGCCATAAGCTGAAGCATCAGTTTGAAGAATAAAGGTCTTAGAGAAATCAGGACAAACCAGTAGTGGAGATGAAACAAGTTTTTCCTTTAGCTGTTTGAATGCCTCTTCGCATTCATTGGTCCAAGACCATGGAGTCTTTTTTCTAGTAAGATTGGTCAAGGGTGCAATGATGGTGGAGAATTGTGGTACGAAACGTCTGTACCAAGAAGCAGTTCCGATAAATCTTCGTACTTCCTTGACATTCTTAGGTGGTGGGATGTCTAAAATGGATTGTACTTTTTCAGGATCTGGGCGCAATCCCAGTTCATCAACTACATAACCCAAGTATTTTAATTGAGGACGGCAAAATTGACTCTTGGCAAAATTCACGGTAAGTCCTGCATTATGAAGACGGTCAAAAACTTCATTTAGAGTGGCCATATGGGATTCAAAAGTTTGCGAAATAATAACGATATCATCAAGATATACAAAAACAGAAGGTTGGAGGTCAGCTCCAAGAACAGAATCCATAAGACGCTGCCATGTGGCAGGCGCTCCTGTAAGACCATACGGCATGCGTACAAAATGGTATAAGCCGCCACGCACACAAAAGGCAGTGCAATCACGAGAACTCTCCGCGACAGGAATTTGCCAATATGCACTCTTGATATCTAAAGAACTTAAATATTTAGCATCTCTTAATTGATCCAAAATGGTAGAAATATAGGGCAAGGGATACGAATCTTTTTGAGTGACAGAGTTTAATTTACGATAATCAACACAAAAACGATAGCTATTATCTTTTTTCTGAACTAAACAAACAGGTGAAGCCCAAGGGCTGTTACTAGGTTCTATGATTCCCTGCTCCAACATTTTTTTAATTTCCTGGTCAATAGCTTGTTGTTTGATTGGTGACGCAGGATAATATCGTTGTTTAATGGGTTTAGTATTTGGCAATAATTGAATTTCGTGAGATACTAAATGAGTCTTACCTAATGATTTGCTCATGAGTACGGTTTTCTCAGTGACTAATTGATCCAATAGGTTCTTTTGATCAGCGCTCAAAGAGGTAGCACTAGCTATACTATTAATATTAATTACAGGGTCCTGCTTACTAAAGTGCCAAATGTTCTGACGCAAGTCAGGTATTATGTTCATGGCCATCCAAAAATCTACTCCTAAAATTAATGTGTGTGGCAAGTCAGGCACAACTAAAACATCAATTAAACAAACTTTGCCCTCTAGGCAAAAAGGTACAGTAACAAATCCTGTACTTACACACACCTGTCCGTTCGCAACTGTAGACTCAACAGCTTGCGGTTTTAGACAAAAACCCAAATTACTCAAAATTTGATAGCCGCGCGAGCCAATCAGTGTTCTAGAGGCTCCGGAATCTAATAAACCTATTACAGGATAACCCTTTACTTGAACTTCTAAATATGGGCGTTGATCTCCAGAAACACGAGAAATGACATAATCGAGAAAAATTTTACCGGTATTTGACAATACAGAGGCTGGGGTCGAGGAAACAGCGACGGGGACGACCTCTCGACCTACGATCGTCTCCCCCTTGCGTTTTCCGAGCATCGAGGACATGTGCCTACGGTCACGTTAGGTTGACCACATTTATAACAAAATTTCTTCCGAGCTTTCTTACAATCATTAAATCCATGCCCTCGGTCTCCGCAATTGTAACACCGAAAATCTCTAGACACTTTGTCTGAAGATGTTTTAACTGAATTTACTGCAGGTTTATTCACTGCTTCGCGCTCAACACCAGATGTCGACACGAAAGCAAAATCTGGCTCTACATAGGTGTTACGCCTGCGTGCCGGTGGACGAAAATTATCTGCCCTAAATTTCTTTTTCTCGAGCTTGAGGCATTCATCCTCAAGCTCCGCCAATGTCGTTACTGTTGGCAATTGCATAATATAAAAAGGTGATAAATTTCTAGATATAATTCCCAATTGCACATCCTCCGATGCTTCCCCATAACGTCTAAACATTGATAACATGCATGAAAAATAGTCTATGAATGACTCAGATGGATCTTGAGTTCTTGACAAAATATCTTGAAACAATCTAGATTGATAATCTGGTGGCTCATAATGCTTACACAATAATGCCGATAAAGTCGGCCAACTGTCAAACCTATGTCTGTTTGACCTAAACCACAGCAAAGCTTTTCCTTCAAATAAATCAATGGCGGATTCAAACAAATCGCTTTCTGAAACTCCGCGTGCAATTCTTAATTCATTAACTCTTTCTAAAAATTGATGCACCGAAAATTGTCTAGAATCCCCATTAAATTTCAAATTCCATTTTCTAACTGGCGAAAAATTACGCGACGCGCGCGATACTGTAATTGGACTAGATGCCTGTGCTGTTATTCCGCTAGCATTACTTGCTGCACCCGTACTCCCTAATGTGACACCCTGTAGATCATCAGTGACCTGATCCACTTCAATAGTATCTAAGTGTTGTAATAATTCTAATAAAATTTGAGTACGTTTCTGAGATTGTTCCGCGTTTAACTGTGCAAGAGGTAACCGATTGATTCTATTCATACAATGATGAAGGCGAGTTTGAATAGCCGCAGAACTACCACCCGGTGACAATGCGTATTTTTCCATTGTTGGTTTAAGATCTTTGAGCTTAGCTTCAAGCTCCGTTAATTCCTTGTCAATATCTACCTGATACTCTGGATATGACAAAGATTCTTTATGTTTTTCTAGTTTTAACAATGGTCTCAAAGCCTTTCGCAATTGTTCTACCGTATCATCGTTCGTTGTAGGTAACCCTCTTAAGCTCAGTTCGTAGACTACTTCGTCTTTACGTAAGTAGCTTACATTAATAGTTAATGATGCCATGTTTACAAAATTAACAACCACTGAACAATCAGACTACAATATTTACAAAATCAAAACTGAATTAATTCAATTAATATTAACTGAATATCAAAATTAAATGTCAAAATAGTTCCACAAAATTATTAAAATTGAAAGAAAAGCAAAGCGTACCTTCCCCAATCAATCTAAAATAAAATAAAAATTTTTAAGAAATTTTTATTTTCAAATAATGTTTAATGAAAGAATTCTAAAATTGAAAGAAATGACAAAACAAGTAAAATAATTTAATTTGATTATAAGTAAGTGTTGTCACCAAACACACGCATCACTCTGTATATATATATAAAAATTAAAAAAGAAAAAAATTTTTTTAAATAATCAGAAAAAATTTATTTTAAAAAGTGGGTGGTAATTTCACAACACCCTGTATACGTATATTAATATTTAAACAATTCACGTTGGGCGCCAAATTGTTGCTGAATAATTGCTATACTGAATTGTTTCATATGAGAACTAGGTAAAAGATTTGATTAATTAAACGTTTAGCAATTAGCAACTGTACTGGATGCAAGAACAGAGTAATTCGCCCGGTAGCACAGTCCGCATCCAGTGATCCCAGGGTCGTTCAATATTTATTATTGTAATTGAATTTATACCACTAATAATTGAATTAACAAAGAGTGAATAAATGCGTATATTTAATTTAATGACAAAACTCACCTACCTTAATCTTAAGTCCTACAATTCCTCAATTAGAAGTTCCTCAGGTAACCGGTGTTGATTCTTTTAGATGGCTAATTGTTTACATGAATGATCTTGTGATTATGCAAGTTATTATTGGACGCCACCTATTTTGACTTGAATCGTTATTTTTTTTTTATTTTATTTATTATCACTAGAATTAGCACATCGTGGCTCCAGGTATATTAGTGAATTAAAATAGGAAACAGTCACTGAGCTTTCGAGTCGCCTCAAGGAACGAGGATTAATTAATTTAAAACACAAGTGTCGTAAACTTAACAATATTTATTACCTAAGACAATTTAAAGCAAAATACAATAAACATTTAACACCAATACATTGATGTTTCACTTCCACATTTTACATTAGATTAAACAATCCCTAACTTAATACTCTGGCCAGATAAAATAAATTGTGGTCACACAAAGATGAACACAAATAACATATGACAATATCTTGGTTGCAAATACAAATGGTAAATTAAAATCGGATATTAACTCTTGAACAAAATGCAACAACTAATGTATGGATGAATTTGACAAAGTGAATAATTCGTACTGGAACTTTTAAAAGATTAACTTAAAGTTACGATAACATAGGCAATAGTACAAAGATTCTAACAATGAACTCGAAATTTCAGATCAATACTATTGTTTACAGTAGTGTAATGATTCCAACAACAATGTGAACAGAAAAATACAGATTAATCCTATTTTAAAAGTTATCCGACGGACTAAATATTACAGTTTTATTGTTACACAACTAGAAGCAATGGCCGTAGATTTATTACAACGACGGTACAATAATTTCTAAGCCGCTCTGAGACCTAATTAATACGGTAATTTACCTTGGTGTGTGCAGACACGATGCAACGGTCGATGACTCCTGCGGGGGTAGATGTTGTTCCGCTTAGTTTGACGAAAGTTGGTATCCGACGGCAATGGTTAAGATCGTTTCAAATTCCCATAAGGTACATCATCTGGATCTGCCAAGCCTTCTTTCAGGTTGGACTAACGATATTTAGATAATTTTGCACTCACTATGTACGTTAAATCGTCACTCGACTAGCTTTTGACACGGCTATATTACGTACACGATGATAACAATCTTAACATTTGAAATTATGCGTCAACCATTAGATGATAGCCATCGACCAGCAAGGGTCTATATAAAATTACTTCAATGTGTCTACAGTCACTTGGCGGATAATAACTATTAATTCTAATTTTTAAGCGATCTTGCCTTTTTATGCGTACTGTTGGAGAGGGGTGAAACACGCCTGTTTTTGGATTCTAGAAGGTTCTCGACTTCTCCAAGAAGGAATTTTTTGCACACGACGCATACGATGTAATAGATTTAATAGCTTCGTTCCCAGGGTATTGTTAAATAAAGGGCTATTGATAAACCCGAGCACACGTGCGGCGTCAAAATTTAGTTGTCGTCATGTCATACAAAAGGGTATTTAAGAAAACTTGTTGTACGTGACTCTAATATTTGCTTTATAAGAAGAATTTTACTTTAGATTATAAATGTTGTTATTCAGATGTTATTTTTAAGAAATGTTAGATGTAGAAGTTATTTTAACAGAAATTGATACGTAGTGAAAAAAATATAAAGAACTGTTTATTCAAGAAGGTTAAACAAGCTTAGCTGTAGAATTGTAATACATATTTAAGTTTTGAATATATTTTGCGTATTGAAAATAATAAATAGTATACAGTATGAGCCAAAAGAATGATATTATAATTAATTTGGAATTCTTAAGTAATTAAATAATTGCTCATTTAAGTAAACAGATATTATTTAATATTTTGAAATGAAATTAGTCAGAAGTGCCAAAAGCACGCAACAGCTGCCAGCTCTAAATCATTCATGGTACGTTCAAAATTTTCATCTTTGAACAGCTTGCTAACTTGTGGACCAAGAAATATCCTTTCGTCAACTTTCTCATCAGACGGCTTTGGAAACTTGTACCTTAAGTATTTAAAAAGGTTGCCTTCTTTTTCTAGTGTTTTGACAAACTGTTTAATCAACCCTAATTTAATGTGTAGAAGGAGTAGGGGTGGAATCACCAAATTAGAATCCACTAACGGCTCAAATTTTGTATTAAATTTTCCAGGAACAAAAAAAGTAAACCAGTAATGGCAAAGACGAAAAGAAAATGGGGTGATAGCAATAGAGCCAAAAAAAATGACGGAAGAAATCAACAAATATTTCGCAAAGAAATGGCAGAAGAAGAGATAATATAAATAATGGCGAATTTTAACAATATCTAAAAAAAACTAAGTGGAAAATTACCAGTCAATTTTCATTATCTCTGGATAGAGCAAAATATTGGAGAAAAGCCTACAAAATTAAGTTTATCACAAATTAATGCTTCCTTAACCACTTCAGCACATCAGCAACGACAGGCTTTTAAAAATGACAGTAAGGAGAAACTGAAAGAAAGCAATACAAGGATATAAAGAAACTTTTCGATTTTACTTTAGAGTACTTTTGTATTCTCTAAAAGTTTTTGACATGATATTTGCGAAATTTGATTTCATTGAAAATCTCCCGAAGAAGATCATATTCCTAAATATAAAGTTTAGTATTGATATATTTTACCGTTTGGCCGATATCCTGGTCACACACACACACACTGACAGACACACATACACAAAGAGAACAATATTTTTAGAATCAGGGGCTTCAAGACATGGACATCTGCAAAAATTATCACAATACTTCCTTATACTACGTATGAGAAAGTAAAAATTGAAAAATATATGGATCATACGGTATATAATATAACTATTTCAGAGAAAATCTACATAGAAATACATACAAGCTTTATAATAAATGATTTGAATTAAATATTAGCATTTAAAAGTCAAATTGTATCAGTAAATATTATATATAGGTATATGCGAAATATTTTAATAAGTATGTAATGAAGATATTTATACCTGGCTACTACTAGTTATATCCACAAATAATTACATTACAGCAGTTAACTGTGAACATTGAAAAAAACAAAAAGTATCTTCTAGAGGTTAAATTACATACAAAATATTTGTAGTGATGATAATAGTATATAATAATAGTATATCGGTGTCAAAGTGAAAAATTCAAGGTGTAGATTTATACATTTGAACTTTGAATTGACAATGTGACTTATATGGTAAGTATTATTTTTAAAATCATAAACACTAGTAATTATTTATGTACTAGGTGCATGCATATGTATGATATTGATCACAAAGACTTTCAAGAAACGTTGTATAATCCGTACAATAAACATTAATGATATTTTATCTTTTGTCTAACACAGATAATTGTTGATATTATAATTGACGTAATGTGTATTATACAAATAACAATAGACATATAATTTTATTCTGTATAATTCGTGATATTTGCACTACGTTTGTAAAACTTGATTTTTTTTAATTTACTACTTGAATTTATGTATTATATTGTTGCTACATGAATGGATGGAAATGGTTAAGAATCTTTCTAGAATTCGCTTTTTAGGTCTTTTGTATTCTTTAGTAATTTGTCTAAACTTAGTAGTTGACGAAATAGTAGTAAGATTTGATTTTTTTTTATTGAAGTAAATTACTACTTCCGGTCTACGGATTTTACTGAAAATCCAATTAGATCTCAAGAGAAAGATTATACTCGTAAATATAAAGTTTGGTATTGATAGATGTAGCCATTTGGTCGTGGTCACACACAGAGAGAGACATGTTTGCAAAAACTACTTCAAACCGCCAACATCTGCAAAAATTTTGAGGTCGAAAATGTTTGTCATCACAATATTTCCTTATACTACGTATAAGAAAGTAAAACGAAGGCAATTTGATTTACTTTATTGAAATAGACTACCGAACAATCTGTTATATGTATATAAATATACAGCAACCCAATTGCCTTTCTCCGTTCACCAAATATATGGATTTTGTCTTTAATTCGACCAATCCTGGCCCATTCCTTACTCGATCTGTTCTTGTGATTTCTTTTATTCGTCTCAGGAATCTCATCTCAGTAGGTATTACTTTACTTTTGTTCGGTTTTGTAAAGATCCAAGATTCACTGCCATATATTATTTATGGCCTGACCACTTTCTGGTATACCTGTGTTTATATTTCCGATGGTATCTCTTTCTTACCAAAAAGTGTTGTTTTCAGGGTGTTATAAAGTCTCCCTGCTTTTTCAACTCTCTGTTTCATTTCTTCGTCAATTTTTCCTGTCTCTTCTATGACTGTACCTAGGTATTTAAAACTTGTGACCTGTTCTAGCTCTTGAATAGGAGTTTTTGCAGTGTTACATCTTTCATCTTCCTTTGGCGTATTGCTATATCTTTGCACTTTCCCTTTTTTCTTCTTATGGCATCGTCTATTACTAAGGAAAAAAGTAAAGGGCTTAGTATACATCCTTGTTTGAGCTCTATTATCATTTCGAATTCTGTAGATTCTCACTTTGTTTGTATTATTTCTTATAATTGTTTCCATATGTCGTTTCTTCTTATTTTATCGAAAGCATTTTTTAAATCTATAAAAATATATGTATTTATTTTTCCTTTCTTCCTAGCTTTTCTCCTAATTGTCTAAGTATAAATATCAGATCTCGCGTACTCCTGCCCTTTCTGAATCCATGAATTCTTCCATCGTTGTCTCTAGCTTCTGTCTTAATCTGTTTTCTATTTTATAGTAAAATCGTTGCTAGGTATGCTTGTGAAAGTGATGTCTCTATAATTTGTGCAAATCCTTGGGTATCTCTTTTTGTTTGAATATATCATTCAGTATTAATCATGGAGTTATTTTTTTTTGCCTTTACTCCCATGCACGTGTGTTTAATACAAAGCATTCAGAGTCTGATTATTATAGTTATTAAATCAAGTAGGTATCACAATTCAAAAAATGAGGTGATAGCTTTAGCTATTTTTTGAAGTCCCCAGATACCAAAAAAGTGGTCTTTAAACAATGTATCTCTCTCTCTCTCTCTCTCTGACTACAGCAGCCAAACATCTACAGCTATCCAGTACCGGATGGATTGGGGGGGGGGGGGAAACTGCCCCGGGCGGCGAAATGGAATTGAAAAATTGATCCTTTTTTATAATTTTATAGTGCCACATCAATATAAATAAAAACATAAAATTTAGTTATCACCACATCAACTTTCTTTTTATACTGGTGGGGTATTATTAAACTATTATTACAGAAAGTAAACTCAAATCATTGCTTGACGTAAAAGTAAAACAAGCGTTTTTCAATAGCAGAAGAGCGCTAATTGCATTGATGTGATTTACGGAGAATGTTTCATTGCTGAAAAACAAGCAGGTAGGTAGGAGAGAGGAGAGTTGCCTGTGACTGATAGTGATGAAGGGTGGCGGGAAAAGACAGTGAAGGCTATACAGACAGCGAGAAAACAAAAATTGATCCTTCTGAGCCAGGCACTTGGCCAACTAATGAAAAATTTACTCACCAAAAGCGTGATTCTTTATGTATTGAATCTGTCAAGCTAAGTGAAACATTTCCTCAGTCCCTTTTATTTGTTATAAGATGTTGTCAAATAATGAAAGAGTAAAAAGGTGATGGTTGATATATTCTAAAAAAGAAAATTCGTTGTTCTGTGTTCCATGGAAACTCTTCAAGGTCAAGGGCACCAAATCTCTCAAACCTGGAATGTACACATTACAAAGTACAGGTTTTAAAAATTGCGAAAGGCTGTTTGAGAATTCACCGACACATAAAGGAAATATTGTTCAGCAGTTATTGGAAAATCTGAGCAGTTACAATATTCCATAAGCTGGAGGAACATGGGTTAGATATATGAAATTGTGGAGTCCAACCATACGATAATGGATCGAACATGTGCAATGTTTATAAAAGAGTTCAAGCTAGATTCTTGTATATCAACCTATTAGCAGCGAACGTACTTGGAGTAATCCAGAGATTATACATTTATTTTGTTTCATCAACACAACGGTGGGAAGTCATGAAGAAACACACAAAAACGAATTTAAAAGAAACCAGTGATACTCGATTGTCTACTAAGTCTGAGGCTGTACATGCTCTTGTAAAAAACATTCAGGAGTAATCAGCACTCACACTGACTTGAACCAAGAAGGAATCTATACACCAGAAACAAAATCTGATGCCTCCTGTGTCATTCGTACAATGGAAGACTTCCGATTTATTTCATATTTGATATATAAAGACTGACAAAGAAATAGCACAAAAAAATTGAAGTAGAGCCAACTATGGATACTCGCAGAATCCCAAAAAGTAAAATAATGCATGGAGAGAAGGCGCAAGATGAAGGAAGAAGTTTCTCTGTAAAAGAAAGTTTTTACCATAGTATGAAGGGAGTAATCGATGTAATATTGATATTGTTGAAAGATAGAATGCAGAGCATAAGTGCACTCAACAATGTCTTTTCTTTTCTAAATTGTACATATTAGAAAAGCTTGAACGACAAGAAATTGAAAACTTGTGCTACAAACTTAGCTAGTAAATATCCCTGTGAATCAACTTGATCTTCAAAATCTAATCCAAGAAAGAGATCATCGAGGAGTTTCAGCAAACTGAAGATAAGTAAAAAGAATCACATATCAACAATGACTCAAGATATATCGAGAAACCTCGCAATACTGTCTCTAGAAAGCCAAGAAGTTAATTCAATACATTATGAAGAAGCCATTAACTCATTTTCTGAAAGAAAATCAGAGAAAATAATTTTGTAAAAAGTTAAAAGTTAAGTTTGGCATAACTTTAAAAAAGACTATTACTATTTTTCTGTTATTTATTACTGCATTAGATATCTGATTCCATTTTTAGTAAAATCGGTAGACCGGAAGTGGTAGTTTACTTCAGTGAAAAAATTAAATGTTAGCAGTATTTCGTCAAGCACTAAGTTTAAACAAATTTATAAAGAATTCAAATGTAGGTGAATTTGAGAATTTCTTTTTAAAAAAGTTTTTTGAATTCACACCGGAAATAGATCTTTCGACGCCTCAATAGTCAAAAGATGCTCATTTTCATATTTACCATTCCTTCGATAATACAGAATTATCAAGTTATTAAGGAAAATACGGCAAACACTTATATATTTTTATAGATATTTTTTATATGTCTTTAACTGTAAAACGATAATTCGCCTTGCCTTATGTTAATACCATTTGAATGACAGATTTTTGGATCATGTTGAAGGAATTTTTACCCTGGAAACTTTAACCATTATTTGACAAGAGTAAAAACAATTTTACCATCAACACGCCATAAAATTTTATTTAGTTTGCAGAGGTGTATTTTGCGTTTGATAAGTTTACATTTAATATTATATAACGTATATATTTGGTTGGATTACATACGTTAATATACTTAGTTGATGTGTATAAGACATCTTGTTTGAATTCTTTGTTTGATAATATATTTAACTTAAAGGTTCATGTATGGTACCTACAGTGTAAGATTTTTCAGAACCTTTGCTTTCCTTTTATAACAGCGGTCTCAAATAGCCATCTCTACCTTCTATTATCTTCCCTCTTTTTAATTAAATCAGTAAAGCTTATGCAACGAAAAATACATAGAAATTATATATACCGTGTGTTCGAAAATGGTAAATATGTAGATTAGATCTAGGGCACATTATCTACTAGAATAATATTTTGAAAATATCATTCCCGTGCCAACTAAATGTAAACATGATCAATCCATTTCTTGTTAACATCTGATTTAGAAGAAGTGTTACATATATCAAGAAGCAATATATATTTAATAATACGTTTCTATTTTATTAGGAGCAAATAAGGAGAAATGTAGCAGTATTAGTTTAATGATTAAAATATTTAAAATACGCACAACGATGCAAATTTTAGAACTTCAAGTTCCCTAAAAAGTGATTTGCGTTACAATCATTTACAAACACACTGTATATGTACCATGTACCTAAAGTAATTCCAAGGCATACACTTTTATCACGCTCGAATGACTTGAATAAGTAGCATGTATGTACTTATGTATGTCTGGCTCACAAAAATATAACATCATTACCTTGCTAAAAATAGCTCCCTATAAAATATCATCTGGACGATTTTCACAGGTTCAGTCACAGGCTAATTAAAATGCCAAAGAATTGAGAATTAAATTTAATCGAATTGTTTAATTATTAAACGTCATTAGTACATTGAAATATTCTAATTTATTTAGGCCCACACTTTAATGTATTATGTGATTTAAAAAGGTTACAGTTTATAGATCTTATAAATAGCAACTTCCTTGCGTCAATTTAGTCAATCCTACTATGCAGACAGGCAGGAGATGGTTGCGTATGCATATATATATGTATATTCATACGTACCATTGTGCTAATGTAAATAAAACTCTATTGCATCAGTTGTACTCTAAAGTTATGTAGGTAGTTCAGATGATCAATTTTGTTTTTGTAAATTTTTGTTATCTTCTGCGACATGTCATTAGAATAATATACATGTCGTTGTAGAGAAATGTTAAATATTAGATTTGTGATACTGAATTTTATCGAAAAATATTAGTTAAAACAGGAAATTACTTGAAATAGAACGCGTTACTTATAGCTTTATATACGAAGCAAAATGAACACGGTTTTTTGATGAATTTGAAAATATGCAACAATGAGTAGTTACAATATTATTCAATGCAATGTCTATCTGACGAGTTAAATTTTTAATATTAATATTAATTAAAACGGCGTGGGCACCACACGACTTTCTTATACATATGTGCCTTTCAAATTATGCAAAGTTGTTCTAAATTAAGCTTTAAATACTTTTACCCCCTAAAAAAAGACGCCTGTGAGTAAATGTGTTACTTCCGGTCCGAATTTTGAAAAATATTTTATATAAAAGGTATTGGAAATTAAGTTCTAAATACTTTTATACTCGTAACGTACCTGTGTAAAAAGCATGGCTTGCGAATTATTCGCAAAAAACTGATTTTCGGTTAGAGTAAAAGACCTACTTCCGGTAGGAATTTCGAAAAACTTTTTTTATAAAATTTTTCTCAAATTTAATTTTAATTATATATGAATTCTTTATAAAAAATTCGATTTTTTCACGGAAGTAAACTACTACTTCCGGCCTGCTGATTTTACTGAAAATCCAATCAGATCTCAAGTGGGAGATTATATTCGTAAATACAAAATTTGGAATTGATACCTGTAGCGGTTTGACCGCTAACGTGGTTACACGCACAGACATTTTTTAAAAACAACTTTTTTGGTATCAGTGGACAGTGATGATGGTGCGAGGCGATAGAGATTCAAAAAATGCATTCAATATTGTCAGGAGGGAGTATAGAAGAAAGATACAAATGAGTAGAAGAGAAATGAACACAAAACATGTAGTATTATCGGGCAATAGACAGAAAGCGATATGGGAGGTTGTCAATAGAGAGGTTCAAAAATCAGGAAACACTGAGATGATTGAAAAACAACTTGATTGTAACTCTTTTCAGAGAAATTTTAGTTCTGTTGGACAGCAAATACTTGGGACCATTGGTAGATCTGAGCGAGCGCCTGATGTGTATCTTAGGAACATGAAAATAAATAATACCAACTCGTTTTATTTGAGCCCGGTGACACCACAAGAAATACTAGCAATTATAAAGTCCTTAAAAAGTAAAAGCTCTCAGGATATATATGGGTTTTCTACAGCTCTGTTGAGGGAGGTTGCAGTGGACATAATGGAGCCATTGGCACATGTCATAAATCTGTGTTTTATGGAGGGGGTCTTCCCAGATGCACTGAAACTGGCCAAGGTTGTACCGATCTTCAAGAAGGGCAAAAGAGATGAATATGAAAATTACAGACCCATTTCGATCCTGCCAGTGTTTTCGAAAGTATTGGAAACAGCCTTAAAACAGCGTTTGGTGGAATACTTCGAGAAGAACAAATTTTTCAACGAAAACCAACATGGGTATAGGCAGAAGAAATCCACAACAACAGCAATTGTCGACATTGTCGAGAGCATACTAACATCTTTTGATGAACAGGAATACACAGAAATAACAATGTTAGATCTAAGTAAAGCCTTCGATACAGTCGATCATCAAATTCTTTTAGATAAACTATGGTATTACGGAGTTAGAGGTGTACCTTTCCAACTGTGTAAAAGTTACTTGCAGAATAGGATACAGAAGGTGTATTGGAATGGGGACTACTCTAGGGAGTACACGGTGACGTGTGGAGTGCCTCAGGGATCAGTGATGGGGCCAATTTTGTTTGTTATATACGTTAATGACCTTCCAGTAAACATAACGTCAGATGGTGTAACCTTGTTTGCGGATGACACAACGTTATTGAATAGGGACAAGTGCAAATCAACTTTAAACACGAAATCCAGTAATTCGTTAGATTGTGGGAAGGACTGGTTCGACTGCATGAAACTCAAATTAAATGAAGAAAAGTCTCAGAGAATACTATTTTCGACAAGAGATGAGCACCAAACTGCAACCCTACTCGGTTTTTGTATGGACGGTGGCCTGAGGTGGAGCCACCATGTCGACATGCTGTGCGGGAAGTTGTCATCGGCTTTGTTTGCACTTAGAAGGATAGGTCAGGTGGCTACCTACGAAGCGGCGCGTGTCACCTACTTTAGTCACTTCCACAGCGTGGCTACCTACGGGATTTTACTTTGGGGTGGTTCCTTCTCGGCTAGTAAAGTATTCCTGAAACAGAAGAGAGCAATAAGAATATTAAGTAAAATTGGCGATCAGCAAACAAGTTGCAGGGGACTTTTTGGGCAGCATGGAATACTTACCCTTCCATGCGTATACATACTTACCTGTGTAAAGCATGTGATGGAGAATCGTGGTGTTTATAATGAGCACAGTGATTTCCACACATACAACACCAGAAACAAAAACAATTTGTCACTGCCACATCATCGAGTAAAATGCGCACAAGGAAGCACGAACTATGCAGCCATTAAAATTTATAATAAAGTGCACCATAAGATCAACGGTTTGCAATTCTCAAAGGCAAAAATAGTGCTGCGCAAACTGCTGATGGAGAGAGAATTCTACTCCGTTCAGGAATATTTGGATGCGAATCTTTGACACGATGGAGCGCACGCTCTCCATTAAATCACTTTTTAACTTTTTTGCCACTGTTTTTTGTTGACTTTTTTACAATTATTGTGGAGTGTGTAATTATGACAATGTCGATGTTCTTTTTGGAATTGTATGGCAGTAAAACGTGGACATCTGCAAAAATCTCGAGGTCGAAAATTTTCATCATCACAATACTTTCTTATACTACGTATAAGAAAGTAAAAAGAGTGTTCAACGTAGGATTTTTGACTAATGTGTACCTAACCTTAGAAGATATGCTCTTCACCAAATCACCAGTGGGATAACACTCAAAATAATACGTTTAACACTCTTATTTGTTTTTCTACAAACTGACAACTTAGTTGCTGAAATACATATTATTATATAGATCTTTTATATGTTTTTTTGTGGTAAGGGATTTTTCCTTTTGCATTTTATTTCAGATTTTTAGCCACAGTAATCATAATGATTAAGGTTCAAGTAAAACACAATTTAAAATTAATTTCCAGTATAATCACAATTTATTCAAAAGTATGACTATGTTTCAGTCCGATGTAACTTCTTCAGATATTACATTACTACTAAATTCATATTCTACAAATTTAATGACTATATAATATACTAGTAAGTGAATGTTTAACATGTCTTTAACAGTACCAATTCAAAAGCGGGGAATTATTAAGGTCTGTCTGGTCGTTTAACAATATATCCATATATTTATGTTAGTTTATTTCTAAGGCTTCAAGTAAATTTAATTTTAAGCTTTTTGGTTGTGAATGTACAATCTAAAATTTATTGATGAAATTATTATTATTTTCTAGCATGCGAATTGCGTAATTTGAATCTCTCTTTTTATTATTAAAGCTCTTGAAATGTACATTTATTCTTTTGTCAAAGCTCCTCCCTGTTTGGCTTATACAGCACGTGTCAATTTTCATTAGCCATAGGCGATTAATTCATGCAATACGTGACAACATCGCACCCCACCTCCTCTTCAATGCGAGCGCGAGACCGATACAAGCAGTGTTGCATTGATACGATAATTATCGTATTATACGATAATTTTCCACAATTTTGTGTTTCAGTACGATTATAATTTTGAAGTATACGATATCCGATAATTATACGATAATTTCATCATTGATCATTTATCTCTTTTTGTGTTCGTTTTTTTTTATTTAAATGTGAACATCCACCGTTATTACCGAACAGACCCGAACTTCAAGGAACGTTGCTAATGTCACTGTCACTGTATACTACTAAGTCTGGGTTTTCCCCTAGTCATTTATATGTATATGTAGTGTACGCATATAAAAGAAATCATAACGATTTATTCTGTATTGCATTTTTCTTCGGTCGAATTTAAAAACCGTACAATATCTGACGCTGAACAATCCGATTCTGAATATAATAGTAATACAAATGATGATTCTTTAAATCCAGTGCCAGGGCCATCTAATCAATTGAGCAAAAAAAGAAAAAAAGTAACACAAAAATACAGACGAGCTTGGGAAGAACAGTTTCCTTGGTTAAAGCCTGTACAAGGTATGTATTTATGGTTTTGTAAAAAGTTTTATTAAGTTTTTGTATATATTACACGTTACAAGGTAGTAATTTTATGGCAATGTGTAACTGCTGCCATGTGGAGTTAACTGCTGATTATGGTGTAATACACAGACACTCGCTGGGAAAGAAACACATTAATACAGCTAAACAAATGAAAACGCAACCTAAGATTAATACTTCATTTAAGGAAAATGTATTAGAAACAAAAGTTAAAAGAGCAGAACTCTTAATTTGTGGATTCTTAGCAGAACACAATATTTCTTTTGTTACGTTAGACCATTTAGTACCTTTACTACTTAAATGTTTTCCTGATTCACATATTGCAAAAGAAATGAGTGCCTCCAGAACAAAAGCTACTGGTATTGTTAAAAATGTTATTGCTAAAAATGAGTTTGATTCCCTCGTTAATGAACTTAAAAACACAAAATTTAGTATCCTTATAGATGAATCAACAGATATAGGCACAACTAAAAATTTGGCAGTTTGTGTTAGATATTATTCGAGAACAGAATGTTGAATTCAAACAAAATTTTTGACGTTAATACAGGTTTTTTCCAAAGATGATCCAAAAGGTATAATTAGATTATGTTTAGTAAATGTCATATGTATTTTTTTACCATTTTAGGAGCTCAGGCTGGTGCTACAGGAGAGAGAATTTATTATGAAATGATCAGTGTGTTAGAGCAAAATAAGATTCCCCTGGACAACTTTATTGGATTTGCTTCAGATGAATGCAATGTAATGTGGGGAGAGAACAATTCAGTGGTTTCCAGATTAAAGCAAAATTTTCCTGGGATATTTACCTCAAAGTGTATTTGTCATTCTATACATCTGGCAGCAAGTGAGGCATGTAAAGTTCTGCCAAGAGAATGTGAGGGCATGGCAAGGGATATATTTAATTTTTTTAATCATAGTTCAAAAAGGCAAGCAGAATTTACTGAATTCCAAGAGTTTTGCCATCTCGAACCTCATAAATTATTACGACCAGCACAGACAAGATGGTTATCTTTAAGTGCGGTAATAAACCGAGTAATAGAGCAATGGAGTGCATTGGAACTCTATTTTCGATCAAATTTTGAAGAACATAGATTAAGCCTGCAGTCCGAACATATATTAAATGCTTTGACAAACAAGAAAAATAAATTATTTTTTTACTTCCTAGATTGGGTTTTACCAAAGTTTTCGAATTTAAATGCATATTTTCAAAGTGAAAAAGTGATATTGCCAGACTTACATAAAAAAATGTGTCAAACATTCAAAGATTTCCTCAGTATTTATATGAATATAAATTATATAAATAAATGTGATCTTAGCTACGTTGAACCTGAGAATACACAGCACTTTGTACCACTTCAAAATATGTATTTAGGTATTAATGTAATGCAGAATATAGACACCTTAAGTGAAATACAAAAAGGTGATTTTTTAGTACGATGCCAAAAATTTTTAATTATTTCATGTTTACAATTGAAGAAAAGATTTAATTTTGCAGATCCACTTTTACAAAAGATTACTATTTTAAACCCTGAATATCCAAATAGACCAAACACTATTTATCCACTTATACAAATTTGTAATAGAATTACAAAACATCTTAGTACACAAGATATTCAAAAAATTGATGATGAGTGGAGATTATTGATTATTTCAAGAGATGACGATGAAGATACGTTTAAAAATATACCTCCAGATATTTACTGGAGCAGAATTAAAAATTTACAGGACCACTGTCATATCAATCCATATGAAAACATAGCACAGTTTGCTTTAGATGTTTTATGTGGTTATCCACATTCCAATGCTTTTGTTGAGCGAGTGTTTTCAAAAGTCAACCTTATTAAAACCCCAATAAGAAATCGCCTCATTACTGATACTCTAAATTCTCTTCTTTTGACTTCACAAGCCATAACAAAAACAGGTTCCTGCTTAAATTTTGAACCCACGGAAGAAATGATATCGGACATGAAATCAAAACAAATATACTTGAAAAGTGCAATTCCAACAGATGACATTATTTTTGAAACATAAAAAAAGACAATGATTTATAGAAAAAAATATTTATTTATAGAATGTGTTATAGTTATTTTTGTTATTTCAATAAATATGTTTATTTATTTTTAATTTTAAAAAAGTACTGTAATTTATTTTATACCTTTAATTTTATCATCAAAACCAATAGTTTTGGTTATAATTATTTCCAAACCTTTATATTATTTTAAATGAAGTGCTTAAACTGATTAAACTTTCAAAATATTCTGTCACACTGTCACCACTACTACTACAACAATTCTGTTACCATTTTTTTACACAAATAGTGGGAAAAAAAGTGATACGATAATTGTACGATAATTTTGTATGTGGTATACGATATGGTACTATAATTTTGTTCTATGAATACGATAATTTCGTTTTGGTCGTCTGGCAGCGCTGGATACAAGCTCAAGTTAGCAGTAGCTGTTGGACTATTGACTAGGGTGTTTGTACTGCGCTCAGAAATAATATTTACGCATTGCAAGGGTTGTTCTGTAAATGCAGAAAATTATTAAGCTGCGTTCACGCTGCATGTCACAAACAAAAGCGTAATTAATAAAATTAAAAATAAGGTAAATAAAAAAGGAGTCTGAAAATAATAAACTACTAGATCGCGGCGGCCATTTGATGATGACGGCTTTTATTGCAGACTAGATCGCAACGTCTTCACAGCTAAACATTTAATGTAGAAGTGGGAAGCAGGGTTGCGAGATGATTTTTTTTTATTTCCCTAGATTTCTTGTTAAAATTTCCCTAGATTTCCCTAAATTTCCTTGAACTGCCTTGAAGTGCATAATTTTAAAAATATATAAATTGAAGTTGGTATTCGTTATATTAAACTATTAGAAAGCTTAATTCGATTCAGAATACAGAAACTGAAAGGCACGAATTATGGGTTATATTTTCTCTGTTCTGTATGAACTTGTGTGCACTATATTTTAGATTTCTATTTATTGAATTATATAGCCTATTTTTAATCTTTTCCATCTTCGTTTCAAAGACACTACATAATATATTGAGCAAAATAAAAATATAGATGATATTTTTTAGTATTGAACGATTACAAAATTCATTTCAAATCTCGTCATCTATTTTTCATTCAAAAAAAAATCCTTAATAAATAAGAAACAGCCGAAAACTGAAAGTAAGATTCAGATAAGCTAAACTTCGGCAATAAAAAAAAGTAATTTTGTATCTATATATGCTTACACTTACTATATAAGTTGTAGTTAGAAAGGTACAACTTATTAAACGAACCGATAAATCTAAGGGATTTACCTTATTTTTTTATACTGTAGGCATTTAATCGATTTGCAAAAAGCGATAGAAAAATCAAGTAATCAGTGGTTTAAGTTTAAAACGTTTTAAAATGAATTGTGACAAATACAGACGGTCGTAATAAATTTTCCGGTGATTAATAATTTTAAAATAAAAACGTAGATTTCCCTAGATTTTTATTAAAATTCCCTTTTCCCTAAATGAACATAAAATTCCGTAGATCTAGGGAAATTTCCCTAGATATCGCAACACTGGTGGGAAGATCGGCGAAAGTCGTTGTGATGTCGATTGTTGTCGGGATTGGTGACGGATAGTAGGGGTGACACACGTTGCCACATATTATTTGTATACGTATAAATCGCATGTAAACATTGAATCCATATACCTAATGAAAATTGACACATACGGTATATGTTTTAGAGCAGTGCATACATGTTAATTTATAGACTCCTGATTTTTTGCTTTTACTTGTCTTTGTTTTATTGTTTTTTATATATTATCCTAAAGAATTATTAGGTTTCTAAATTTTTTTCTATTTTGTCGCTTGTTGATCCTATGTAAGTTAATATTTTATAATTACTTATATTCTTTTTTTCTCAAGATTTGATCTACTATATTTGGGTTGTATCCTTTGCTTTTTGCTATTTGTTTTATTATGTTTTATTCTTTAAGAAAATTTTCTTTATTTAATGGAACTTTTATCAATCTATGGATCATCGAGTGCAACGCCGCTAAATTTTGACTAAACAGGTGACAAAAGCTATTATCAATGGTAACATCCGTATGTGATGGTATGTGAAATATTGAAAAAACATGTCTGTTGTGTTCTCTTGAAATTGTAAGGTCTAAGAAATGTGTACTGTTATTTAATTCTATTTCTATCGTGAATTTAATATTTTTTTGGAGATTATTTATATATTCTAAAAATTGATTTAATTGCCTGTCTGTTCCACTGAAACAAGCTAAAAACATCATCTACGTATCTGTGCCAATTAACAAAGTTTTTGAAATTCGGATGTTAATTAATTTGATCCATAAAGATCTCTGCTATTAACGGGCTTAATGGATTACCCATTATTAAACCATCATTACAAGCATATATTGTCAAAATCGAAATAGTTTTGCTTACACAAATTTTAAGGGAACTTATAATTTCTACTTTTTTAACAATATGAACGTTTTTAATGGTTAAAAGGTTTAACACTAAATTAATTGTATCCTTTATAGGAACAATTGGAAATAAATTAGTAACGTCAAATGGAACTAATTTTGCATTATTCGGGAGTTCTATGTTTTTTATTTTGTTGACTAATTCTATTGAATTTTTAATTATAAACCTAGGTGAAAAATCCGTATCTTTTCTAATATGTTCTAAGAGTTTTTTAGATAGTTTACATGAAGGTGTTGAGACAAACGAAACAACAGGTCTAAGAGGATTAATTAACGAATATAATTTTGGAGTTTGGGGGTTCATGTTAATGATTTTACTCTCATTCTTTTCATTAAACAAACTTTTACAATTATGGATATAATTCTTAATTGATGTATGAAATTTCACTGTGGGATGTGATTTTAACAACTTAGGCTGGGCGCACACATGCAATTTTCAGTTGCGCAACAGTTTGGTCCTCTGAGTGACTGCAAGGCATTTATATGAAAGTGCGCACACACCCAACTAACGTGCAACTATAAATTCGAGCAACCAAACAGTTTGTGTTTTGTCACAAACTGAACGATTGCGCAACTGTATACAATTCATTTGTGTCATATAGGTTTAAATAGGTCCCCGCTCACTGCAACTAAACAATTGCGTCAAAATAGTCAGTAACGTTCGGCAGCCGGCTACAAAAGATGTCTTCTCCCGAAGCACAAGGTAGGTTTTTCAAATTTTGATTTTTGTGAATTCAAAAGTTTATTTAACCAACCAGTAGGAGGCAATGCAGCATATGGAAGAAGTGATGGCTACCAATTTCAAGGATTTGCAGTAAATTCAAATCGTTTATGTTCTATGGGCATTTATATCCCAAACAATTTGCCCCACACGAACAACCCATCGACATCGTCGACGCCCATGCCAAGCGATTCTTCACAATGTAGTAATTCTATGGATCCAGTTTTTCCGATAGACTGTTTTCATTTAAATAATATTATATGGGTATATAAGATAACATGTTTAGCACTATAGTTTCTTTATATTAATTACCTATATTACTTTGTTTTGGTTTATTTTTAAAGGAAACGTTTATTTCCCAACTACTTTCTTCGTTTTATTTAATCCTTACCCTAAAGTAATTGATAGTCTTTCGACCGGAGGAACGGCATTTCTCCATTTAGTATCTTGGTATGTGATATAGGGCCGAATCTGATCCAGAAAAACACCAAAGCTCTTGACACTCATTCGGTAATAATTAAAAAACGTTTCTGGATAACCTCGTAGTTCTCCATGCAACTTATAAATTTCCCCATTTCTCAAACGTTGGCTTGTAAGGGGATGCACCCAATATCGCTTCTCTCTTTTAATTTTCTTTCTTCTCCTTAGCTCAAGAGCACATACAGCAGTCAACTCAACGAAGTCCATAGCAACAGTGAAATTTATTAGTTGCTTGTGTGCGCACATCGGCAGACTAAACTATTTAGTTGCACAAATATGCGTGGTTTAGTAGAAGGCAAATCAAACTGTTGCGAAACAGTTGCGCAACTGAAAATTGCATATCTGCGCCTAGCCTTATATTTTAGCGGGTCTAAAAATTCAACAGTTTTCTTAATATACTCACTTTTATCTATTGCTATAACGGTGTTTCCTTTATCCGCCTGTTGGACTGCTCAAAAACATATACATATAGGCCAAACAGGGAGGAGCTTTGACAAGAGAATACATGAACATTTTAATAGCTTTAATAATAAAAAGATAGCTTCAAATTACGCAATTCACTTGCTAGAAAATAATCATAAATTCAACAATAAATTTGAGATTCTCCATTCACAACCAAAAAGCTTAAAATTAAATTTTTTTGTTCAAAATGTATTTTGAACAAAATAAGACATTTTGAAGAAATTTTTTTGTTTTTGGATAGCAGACAAACATTCACAGGTATTATTACCAAACCTTATATTTAAGAGTATAATCTCCTGTTAAGATCTGGTTAGATTTTCAATGAAATCGATAAACCGGAATTAGTACTTCAGTAAAACCATAAAATTTGACCAATATCCAACTACTAAATTTAGTCAAATTTCTAATGAATGTAAAAGTATTCAAAAATAAATTGGAGAAGAACTTTGTAAAGAAGGTTTTTCAAAATTCGTATAGGAAGTGGGTCTCTCATAAAGAAAAACAATTTTTGGCAAATATGTCACAAATTTTACTTTTATCACAGATTTACTAAGAGTACAGAAATGTTTAGAACTTAATTTGGAATAACTTTTGTAGAAGAATATTTTCAATATTAAATATATTAGACTGGATATAACATTTTTACTTTTATTGAAAAACCTTCTTTTTTTTTTGAAAATATTTCGTAAATTATATCTTCTATACTAGCTTAAGTTTGAATAAAAGAAAATCTATGCCTCTCCTCATTATTGCGTTCAAGCTTCTTCGGTGACTCACAACGCTAGGCTCGAATGACGGATTGTACATGTTATTATTTGGGACTTGGGGATCTGCAAGAACTAGGGGGCCCTATGTATCGTGGGGCCCAGAGTGGCCAGTGGCAAAGAGGGGCTTGGGAATAGCTGGGCAAAATATTCTGTCCATCAATATTTTATTTTGTAATTACTTATTTTTATATTCAATGCCCGTGAAAAAGGAATAAATAGGGCTTTATCTATTTATAATATATAATATTCTTAGGAGGTTTCCTTTAAGTACTTTTGCAGAAATAGAAAATTTTATTTAGACTTCGTATGGTCCTGGCTATGAGCCACTGTACATACTACATACACACATGTGTGTATTGTAAATTCTTTCAAACGAACGTTTGTTTTTAGACGCCTGCAGATCACGAGTTATTGCTCATTCAGAAATAAAATTCAGTGTAGACCACACGCAAACTATAATTATTTTTAATTTCTGCGTACTCGTAAAGGCGTAAACAAAATAATTGAACATGATTTTGTCTTTGCAATATTACTTCTGTTACTATATATTTTAATCTCTCCTTACGTCAGTGCATATTGATCAATAATTATGCAATCAACATTAAAATGACGAGCATGCACAAACATTTCTTTCTTCTACGATATGGTATCTAATAATAACAAAAATTAAAAATATTTTTTTCTTAGTATTTATTCTCCTGTGTATATATACATTATTTAGGAATTTTAACAAGTATAATTAACATGGGTGATATGGCATTTCTGAAAAAAATGTTTGTATAGGCATTTGGAGATATTCAATGAATGAATTCGAAAAATTTTGAAACGACTATTTTCAAATCCACATATGGAGCCATAGTAAACAATTAATATTCTTTGTTGTTATGCATATATTTATATATTTCCTTGTCGATGGTGCTGTGCAAGAATTTGTCCAATTTTTAAGAAGCATATCTATTCTCTACAACTTTGCCAAAGTATTTGAAAGTGTAATTTATTCTGTGATATACATTAATACTAAATCATTGATTTCTCCACATCAACACGGTTTCATGCGCGGTCCATCAACAACTACATACTGAATCTCATGAATTGGACAATCAAGGTCAAATTGATGTGGTTTATACGGATTTCAGCAGTGCTTTTGATGTGATGGGATCATGGTGTACTACTTGAAAAGCTTTCTGCGTTTGGATTTAGTGTGTCTTTACTTAAACTTTTACGCTCATCAAAATGTGTCGATTTTCAAACTTCCACTGCGATGACATTCTCTGCACCAATGGCTAATTGTATAATGTTTTCTTTTTAATTTTTCTAAATAACATGTATGTACACTTAATACCATTGTCCTTTCAATGTAAAGCGTTGGACAAATAAAGTTATTATTATTAAAAGACAAACATAAATTTTATAAATGATAATAATAATAATTCAGGACCAACTAATTGAATAGTGAGTACAAAATATGTATAATATTTATTTGAAATAAGAAATCTGAATATAAATGATATCTGTTGACGAGGTCGTATTTGGGAAAAAATCTCAAATAGCTATAGATGCGGAATGGAACTTGGTTAATTAGTTTGACGGATTTAAACCCCCCAAGTCAGCTACCCCCTAGATAAGGCCTTCTCTGCTGGTATGCCAAGTATGGCCCAAAGGTTTGCCGGACCTGCATACCACCAACTGCTTCACTACGGGACGTAAGAGCAAATCATGTTTAACGTCTGAAAATTATTTAGATGTCAGATATGATTTGCGCGCTATTTCCTTAAATGATAGATTTAAAGAATTATTAAAAGTGATAAGTGACACAATTGTAATTGATACAGTTATCTAGCAAAATTAAATTTTAAAAATATCGTCGTTGGTAAGATTCGAACTCACGTGTCAAAGGTTTACCAGACCTGTTTACCACCAACTGCTCTGCGGCCTTTCGTCGATTATCCTAAGGGTTATCTTCAGTATTTACTTTTGCGATAAACTGAAACAATAGTATTAGGAAATATTTTGATGATGAACATTTTCGACCTCGAAATTTTTGTCGAAACAGTGAATTTTAAAAAATGTCTCCTGCCGGAAGTAGGTCCTTTACTCATCAAAAAATAGTGTTTTGCAAATATCTCGGAAGTTATGCTTTCTAGACAGCTATATTAAGAATACGAAAGTATTTAATGCTTAAATTGCACTACGAACTATATACAGATAGCATGCCCCACTCCGTATTTTTATGAAATCAGACTTTAAAATCACTCTGTATATCTCAAAGAAATAATTACATTAATTATTCAGGTAAGGCTTGTAGCTCACCAGTGCCTACCCAGATCTATGCAAGTGTATATAATAAGTATATACGTATGTATGTACATAAGTACATAGTCTAGACTCTAGACCTGTTTCTCGTCTTAAAATGTTAAGTGAAAAGTATGATGCAATAAAAGTGATATTTTCTTAAGCCAAAAATATTAGAGACATAGCTTCCAACAATCCCATTTATAAATATATTCTTATATATCCTATTATATTATACACACTGCTATTTTTACTCCCATATTAATAGTATTGTTTTTATACATACAAATATACAGTAATCTGCAAAACCATGTTGTACAACAATTTTTTAAATTATAAAATTTTCTTTGTTTAACTTAAATGCACACATTATTATAGGATTTTAGTGTAATAGTTTTTAAAAAGTGCAATAGTTCAATTCACCGCTTTAAAGAAAAAAGCAAAAAATAAATGATATCAGTAAATAGAAATTCTGTCCATTTTTATCGAATCAAAATAAATTAAAATTTACATATTCTGAAAACAAAATTTAATTGTACATTTTCTGTTTCATAAAGACTTTAATCATAGAGGGCGAATCAAATATGAACTGGAGTTTTGTTTTAGAACATTTATTGGTAAAGCAAATAAAATTTTGAATACACCTTATTTTTCTATACAGTGAGCTCAAAAAGGTTGGAATAAATTCATTTAAAATTCAACCTTTAATTTTTTTAAGAAACACTGGGACCCGTCAATTTTTATTTTTAGATGGGCACTTTTTAAATTAATTTTTGTTTATACAGAGTGACTCAAAAAAAGATTTCATTTGACACTTCAATTTTTTTTAATTGAAACACCCATTTTTTATTTTATTTTCGGATTCTACGTAAAATTTTGATCACATTTCATGTATTATAACCTAAGTCTAAGTTAAGTTCTTTTCTAAAATAATCAATTTAATTTAAAAAAAAAATTATTTAATTCTAAATAATAAATGTCTCAATGATTCGTAATTAAATTGTGAAATATCAATTTATTAAATGTTGAAATTGGCCACCACCAACATCCTGGCAATATCCGAGGCGATCTTCGAATTCTTGCAAAACATTGTGCACTATTTGAGGTTCTATCAGTCTCATTTCTTGTCTTATTCGAGATTTAAGTTCGTCAATATTGTTCGGTCTGTTGATATACACTTTAGATTTTAGGTAGCCCCACAGATAATAGTCTAACGGGGTCAAATCAGGGGATCTGGCCGGCCATTCTATTGGGCCCTGTCGACCAATCCACCTTCCAGGAAAAACACTATCTAAATATTCACGCACCGGGCGAGTAAAATGGGCTGGTGCTCCATCCTGTTGATACCATAAGCTATCATTGGGAATGTCAGGATCTTCTGGATTTGTATACACTACAGCAAGCGCAGGTATCAAATCGAATTCTACAAATTCTAGATATCTTTCTCCAGTCAACGTGCCGTCAAAGAAGAAGGGACCCAAAATTCCAATAATCCCAGCCCAAACATTTACTTTTTGAGGGTATTGTGTGTGACACTCCATAATCCAATGGGGGTTTTCTGTAGCCCAATAACGGAAATTTTGTCTATTTACGGTTCCGTTTAGGCAAAACGTTGCTTCATCCGAGAACACAATTCTTCGTGAAAATTGAGGATCATCAATACATCTCTCCATCATTATTTCACAAAATTGCATTCTTCTATCTGGATCGTCCTCATTTAGTTCATGAACTAACTGAACTTTATAAGGATGCCATTTATTTTTATGTAAATAGTTTAATACAGATCCTTGACTAATTTTGTTCTCGTCAGCAATAGCGCGACTAACTTTATGGTTGTTCTCTTCAACGGATAATAGCACATTCAACTGCACATCTTCTGAGATAGTGGGCGGGCCTTTTACATAATTATCTCTCACATGCCCCAAATCCATATATTTTTTTTTTCAATTTTACTAATAGTTGATTGAGATATAGGCGCTCTGTTTGGGTATTTATTGTTGAACAGTTCGGAAACTTCCAGTTGGGTACGCATTCTATCTCCATAGCCAATCATCATTAGTATTTCTATGCGCTCCCTTTCATTTACTCGTGCCATTTTACAGTTAAAAAAAACTACTTTTATTAGAACTTTTATACAAATGTTTAAATACTTTTGACAGGGAATGAACTTCAACGTCAATGTTAAATAACCTAGGTAACAGATAAATATGGTATTAATGTTTAAATGTTTACAGTTTCAGTAAATTTGATTATGTTTAACTCCTAATATGTACAGTTTAAATGAAAAGAAATAAGCTAACTTAACTTAGACTTAGGATATAATACATGAAATGTAATTGAAATTTTACGTATATTTCGAAAATAAAATAAAAAATGGGTGTTTCAATTAAAAAAAATTGAAGTGTCACATGAAATCTTTTTTTTTGAGTCACCCTGTATAAACAAAAATTAGTTTAAAAAATGCCCATCTAAAAATAAAAATAGACGGGTCCCAGTGTTTTTTAAAAAAATTAAAGGTTGAATTTTAAATGAATTTATTCCAACCTTTTTGAGCTCACTGTATAATCTCTTTTATTCACACATTTTCCCCACCGAATCGGAAATTTTTTAATTCCGTCGTCAAAGTGGTGACCTCCCAGTTCTTCTTTGAGTGGTCCAAACATGTGGTAGTCATACCGGGACAGATCGGGACTGTAGGGCAGATATTCCAGTGTTTTCCAATGAATTTTGTCCTATTTTTCTTGGGTTAATGCAGCTGTGTGTAGCCGAGCGTTGTCATGAATCACTTCGAGTAGGTATGTCTCGCCTTTTTCGTCGATAGGCCAGTTTTACTTTATCAAGTAGTTGGCAGTAGTATGCAGCATTAACTGTAAGCCGTTCATGGAGAAAATCAACGAGTAATATGCCACTGCAATCCCAAAATCGTTGCTAGAACTTTCCCGGTAGAAAGACAGGTCTTGGATTTCCGCGGTGCTGCTTGTCCAGGTGTTCGCCACTGCATGCTTGCCTGCTTAGACTCCGGGATGTAGTGATGCACCAACGTCTCATCACAGGTGACAATGTGCCTCAAAAAATCATCCCCTTCTGTTCGATATCGTAAGTCTTTCACTCACGGCAAGACGGTTTGCTTTCTGATCTTCTGTCAAAAGGCGAGGAACCCACCTTGTCGACACTTATCGGTAACCCAAATCATTTGAAATGATTGATTGAGCACTCCCATACGATATTCTGACGTGTGCAGCAAATTCCCACGTTGTTAGGCGGCGGTCTTCCGAAAGCGGATCTCCTTGTCTTAATCCTCTTCTGATATCCACTTTGAAATAACAAATTTATAAAATATCACAGCCAATAAATTACCTATTTACTGGAATTTTATAATTTAAGAGACATAATTATATGGGTTTTCAAAAAATACCTTATTTGAGCATTATTTCTTATCAATATCTTAATATTGAAGTGAAAAAAATTACAAATAATTAATTGAGAATCACTCCCATAACAAAAATTCACTTGTTTCAGCATTCCTCTGAAAATCTTATTTATATTTATTTACAAAATCATCCGGTCTGTTTTCGGTGGCCAACTCTGTATACATACACAAGTATATAATGTTAGTTTTGTATCTGTAAGAAAGTTTATTATATATTGTGAAGGTAACATTGTTGCAAAAAAGTTGTCAGGCAAGGTCAACTATCTAAATATCAGCACTCAATGAGATGTAGTGCGCAGCAACCGTTTTCTCCTAAAAAGAAAAGGTAATAGAGGAACGTTAATCAAGAATATTTGTGAAATATAGTTATGCTATATGTTCTGTTATTATTAAATGGGCGATTTTAAAGTAGCATATATTGAGCGCGTCAGTGATTACTTAACACAATTTATTCCTTGAATACATATTAATAAAAATTGAATTTATAAGCTGTATATAATTTTATAACATGCAATTCCTACAATTAATGTTTATAGTATATTTCCTTTAATATTTTTTCATAGATTTTATATATACTTACAAGGAATATTTGACAACTTGAGCATTTTTTTAATAAAATTGTAGAGGGGTTAAAAATATTTTCTAGGCAGTCCCAACTGCACAATAACAAGCTAAAAAAAGTTACCATTGAAAATGAGCAATTCATGATTTTTGTATTATAACTTTTATAACACACTTATATTTCAAAAATAATTTTAATATTTATGAGCTATAACTACCACAAATAAATAAAAAGTAAATTATTTCATGGCAGGCACATACGTGAATCACCAGACTGGGATATTTGGTTTCATTACCATTGATTTAGCAAAAATGCAATTCCTGCCAGAAGTAAATGGAAAAGCCTCATAATAAATGAATCAACCTTCGGATATCATAACTTCAAATTTGCTGTCACAGAATATTCGGAGCAGTATACCGTAGTCGTCAAATTTTAATTTCGGTTTACACTTCTATCGCATGCAGAATATGACCTTATAATATGCAGCGATGCCTGCTTGCTAACAGTGGTGGGAGAGAAACGCAGTGTCGATGTCGGGGAGACTCTCACGCGAGTGTACTGTCTTGGCAGCCTCGCTTATGTTTATCTTTAGTTTATTTCGTCGCGCTCTTTTCCTCTTTCTACTTTCGTATCAGAAATTAAAATATGTCGATTACGGTATATGATGATGTACTGGGACAGCTGAAGAAATCAAAGAATAGCTTTACCTCTGGACATGATAATATTTTCAGATTCCTGCTTCGTGATTGTGCGTCAATTTTTGCTCAGCTTCTTTGCAAAATATTTAATTTATCTCTGCAAACATCTGTTTTTCCTGATCGCGAGTGTATGTTCTTTACACAAAAAAGAAACAGTAATATTAATAATTACAGAAACATGATTTTATCATGTAAATAGGTGCAATAACATAAGGTTGATGAGTTATATTTACATTACAGCACAAGCGTAAGTTTTTGGAAACACCGAAATTTTCTGTCAAACTGATAATATACGGAAAGACGATTTGTATATTGTCTAAATAGTTGATCTTGTATATTTAATGTCTTTGAAAGTTGCATTAACGCTGACATGTAAATTTTTTACATCAATACTTAAAAATAAACGAAATTTACCAAATTATTGACACATGTGTACATTTTTATTTTATTATAAATGCAAATATGTATACATATTAAGTCTAAATTTCCTATTCCTTTATTTACTATGGGTACTGTGTTATTGTTATTATTTATGCTTACACTAAATAAATTTATATTCTGTTCCATAATAATAATTAAAACCATCATACTTTAACCATTATGCCTTATTTGCGTGCTTAGTTACGCAATCTTAAATAATTACAAAATGACAATACAAATTTCAAGTGTTTTTAGCATATATTTTATGCCTATCATTAGGAATACGTCATATTACAATTTGAGCAGTAAATGTCATATTTGAACTGGATGAATCCGATATGGACTTATCTACATATCTTACTGATGCATATTTGTCATATTCAATATTGCATTTTCTATATATGTATGTATATAAATAATTGCGAAAAATTAATTACGTGTTTTTATTAAGAGAAGGTGTGTCATTTGATAGCATATTTCTAAAGAATTTAATCATGCATTGACAGGCGATTTTCCTGTTTCTTTTATCTACACGTATACAATTACGCAATTAAAATTGAATATTCGTTATAAAAGAACTTTGTACTTTATTTATCTTTTTGAGAATGTTGCACAAGGTACGAAAATTGGCTTATTGAATGATACATATTTATGTAAAATAGATAATATTAATGTTTGTTACTAATATTTAATATAACATGTACTTATAATAGTAATAATATACCTATATACAAAAGTAAATTACAATAAATTGAAGAAGAAGTAGTATTAGAGACCGAAGCTAGACTAAAAACAATTATCATTTAGGCGTATTAGCTTTTAGTATTGTGATGACGAAAGTGTTCGAGATTTTTGCAGATAAGAAAATTGTTTTTAGAAAATGTCTCTGTGTGTGTGACCACGATAGCGGTCAAAGGGCTAAAGCTATCAATTCGAAATTTTATATTTACGAATATAATCTCCTTCTTGCGATCTGATTAGATTTTCAGTAAAATCGGCAGACCGGAAGTGGTAGTTTACTTCAGTGAAAAAATTGAATTTTATCAATATTTCATCAACTACTAAGTTTAACCAAATTTGTAAAGAATTCATATGTACTCAAAAGAGAATTTGATTATTAAAAAAAATTTTCGAAATTTCTACCGGAAGCAGGTCTTTTCGAAAATCAGCTTTTTGCAAATACCTCGTAAGTCATGTTTTCTAAGCAGATGCATTATGAATTAAAGCTGGATTTGCAATACTTTTTATATGAAAAAAAATTCAAAATTCGGAGCGGAAGTAATATCGAATAATATCGAATAGCGATTTTTTAATCATATCTCATAAATTATGCATTCTATATAAATTTCTCAAGAGCACAAAAGTATTTAGAGCTGGATTTGCATAATTTTTGTCTAAAAGAAATTTCAAAATTCGGAATCGAAGTAACACCACACGTACGGTTTCCTTTTTTTAAAAAGATAAAATTATTTAAACCTTAATTTAGAACAACTTTTGTATAATTTGAAACGCACATGTATAAGAAAGTCGTATGGTGACCACGGCATTTTTTGATTAACAAATTGTATAGAAATTTCGTTTTGATTCCTTCGCTTACGCAATGACTCGAAATGATATGCATTTATGACAAAGCTCTGCGCCAAGTATGTTCAAAATATAGAAATTTCCAAAAACAGTTCTGGAGAGATTTCAACGCTTATATACGCGTTTTTTCTCAGCATTCTTAAAGCACTCCTTTTAAGTGGTTGAGCAACCTTCTCATGAGTGTTAAGCGTACTCCTGACAAAACTACAGAAGCCATCTATCGGAGAATATGTGTAAAGTGTTTACTGACTTTTTTAAAACCTATATTATACCTGCGAACTTACGAAGAATCACTTTCAGTATTTGGTCCTTTCACCACGAGATCACCAAACTGCTTAAATAACACCAATATTCATTGAAATCGTTAAAAAGTCATGAATTTTTTTCAAATGGATAATAGAATTGCACCAGTTTCGATTATAGGTACCTATCCTTATAAAGATCTTTTAAGCAAGCTACATACACCAAAAATACGTCACTCCCCGTAGAGGAACTATGAGAGGTCGTACTACAAACATCCATGACATCTTGTATTCTTTCCCTTACACATTGGTCGTGTCTATATGCGTCAACGTCAATGATAGATACAGTAATGTCAAATTTGACGTTAGGTTAAATCAGTATTTGTATTTTATGATTAAACATGTTTTTGCATTTGCAATAAGAGAATAACAACAAATATGAGATAATAAGATGGTCTTTTATTTTTATTAACAGTGATTTATGTCTTCAGTCTTGAATAAGTTTCATGCGAAAAATCAGCAGATGTTCAAATCTCCTTTCTTGTATAAAATTGCTACAGAATTTGGAATTTCATCACATAATTCATCTAATGTATTAGGTCTATATAATCAGTATATTGTGTTTTTACATATACCCGCAAAAAGAACTCGTTGGGTCAAATAAAATATGTCGGGTGGTTTGGCTGGCTATGGTATAAATTCCTCTTCGATCTATTAGTCTGTTGGGAAAGATGTTAATTACATATTGGTTATGGTTGTAGAATTATGTGCCGTACAACCATCATTTTGGCACGACACTTTATTAATATTTACATCATGCATACCGTAATGAGACAGCACAATATGGCCTTGTAAAACAGAAGATACTTTTCAGAATTCACAATTCCATCTATGAAATGAATGTGCCTAATATTCCAGCTCATACATTTATTTCCTAAGATATTGCGTTAATTAGCATCATAAGTTATATGCCAATTTTCTTTGGGCCAATAAAGAATTACCTAGAAGTTATGGCAGCCATGTATTGGAAATGTCGATTTATGCGTAAATAGTATATTATGAATAAAATTGTCATTTTGCAATTGTCTAGTTTACGGAATTTTGTAGCCACGATATCTATTTTTCTTCAACACAATGCCAGCCAACAGTTTTAAAGTAAGGTCCACAGTCACCCACGATCTCCTTTAGTGTTGAGGTAGGAAGATTTTCAACACTTGCACAAATAAGGACATCACGTTTTTCATTTTGTCTGGTTGTAGGTTTTTTGTGGTGAAGTGGAAAGAGGAAACCACATACCTTAAAATTTTAATTGTCCCATTAACACTAGCCACACTAGGTCGAATTTGACTCGACTTTTCAAATAAATCAATAATTCTTCTTATAGAATTAAGATAGAAGGAGTAAATATTAGTAACGAATGTGCGTATACAATTATAACTATGACCTTAGCTTTTCAAAGCAGATCTTAAGTTGTGTTAAAAATTATACATTCTTATATGATTATTCTTTCTCTCTTTAATAATTGAATATACATTCTATAACTAAATTTTATTGTTTCCTTAGAGTAATTCGAAACTACTTAGACTAAACTTAGTGTATTCGACTTATTTTTTAATAAGGACCAATTTTAGTTCATATAAATTTGTATGACTATGTACCACTGTGTTTTTATCTCATTGGTTTTGCTGCCACTATATTTGGGGGCCCCAATGTACTAGGTGGCGCAAAAGTCATCACCCTATCGGAAGATGCTATAATTTTTACAAATGGCGGCAAATGTCAATTCTGCTTTGACATTTGTAAAGTAAACCGATACGAAATACACGTCAACAAGACATGGATCGCTATACTCTTCAAGGACGCGGAATAATTGTTTCAATTTTTTTGCGGAATAATTTGTCGGTGGTGTTGGCGCAGCATGCATTTCGGCGCAGATTTTCCGGTCGTCCGACACCAACTGGGCAAACACTATGGCGTTTAGCCGCTCACCTCGCTCGAAGAGTATGGGACAACAGGAGATGCTGCCAGGTCTGGCGTCTTTACAGAGAATTTTGGTGAAAGACTCGACCACAAGGAAGACATCTTTTCATCGAAAATCATCATGGATATGTGAATAAGCAAAATTATCGCTTCTGGGCATGGAGGTAGAATATAACAGGAGGGAGCATGATTTTAAAAAAGCGGATTTAGCGCGTAAATGCGCAGAGCTATAAAGTGGTACTGCAAGTGCGACGCATAACGAGGCTAACCAGCCACTGTTCCTAGATTTCCGACAAAACCAAATGTCACGCGCCGTTTGAAATGGGTCATAAAGTGGTACTAGGAACCGGTCGACTGATACCGCAAATTTAGCATTGGCAGCATAGCGCACGCTCCCTCCTGTTATATTCTACCTCCATGCTTCTGGGGCACCGAAAATCCGCGTATAACCCACGAAGAGCCATTACACCCGTTCAAAGTTACTGCATGGTGTGCTTTTTACGCTGAAAGCATCATCGGGCCTTATTTTTTCGAAAACGCCGCGGGCCAAACAACTACTGTGGACGGCGAGCGCTACAGAGCCAATCTCAACGACTTTCACCTTCCTCAATTGGATGAATTGGTACTGGAGAACATGTGGTTCCAACAGGATAGAGCAACGGCGTATAATACACGTGCCACAACCGATAATCTGATGGCTGCATTTCCTTGTCGCCTTATCTCTCGTTTTAGTGATTTGCACTGGCCGGCAAGATCGCCCGATTTTTGTGGGGTTTTTTGAAGTCATGAATCTATGTCAACAAAATGCAGACTTTTGAAGCCCTCAAAGAAAATATCCGTCAAGAATACAAGAACCTATCTCCCGGAAGTTCTGGAAAATGCCATAAATCGAGCCCGTATGGTCATCAATTCTTGCCCGATATCATTTTCTCGACTTAATAAATAAATAATAAACATAATCTAAAAGCAGAACCCAAATTTTTCATTCATAAAAAAAATGTGCAACACAAACTAACAGTTAATAAAATTAATAAAGTTGCAATAGGCTCATATGTTATTATACATATCTTTATAGGTGATAAGAGACGTCCAAAAATAAATATTTATCTATTAGGGGATCATATAGCATTAAGAAATTTATAAATTACTATGGAGATTTATAATTTTCAACAAAGAAAAATGTTATCAAATGCTAAGATTTAGATTATTCTACACAGAGCCTTATAAACGCCAGTAGTACACCCATTGTCTCAGTATTGCTTACATTGCTGAACACTATGTTAAAGATATCGCTGTTACACAATCGGTGATTTGACTTGTAATGTAAATTTATCAAAATAATTAATATTTTAAGAAATCTTGAAAAAATATGAACTGTGTTTGGGAATTATATTTGTGTGAGCAAGTACAGTTAAAAGCATCAGATGTTCGTTCAATATATTATATAAAGCAAGTATTTGATAACGTAGGATTCAAGTCTGAAAAGATACCAATTAACAATTTGGAATAGGTGAAGATCTTGCTTATCAAATGATGCAAGACAATGGCATGTAAAGAAGAATCTGCTCAAAACGTGAAATTATAGAAACATCACTTTCTTGACTATACAGACTTGTTAATAAAATAATAGGAATGTCAAAGGAAGAGAACTGCACTGCAAAATCTTTGGTTCATAAGAAATCGCAGGTAATATTACGAGAAAACCATTTCGTGTTTGTTCTAATATAATGTGGCCTATAAGTAATATTAGAAGTAGGTACTTCGTTTGTGCAAACTAAATATGCATGTAATATTAAGTTCATGCGGTTACTAGAATTTTTTGATCGACTTCTCAGATTTTTCCCATAGAATTTATTTTGATAGAATTAATATTTGTTTGATCTATTGGACATATGTTGTACGTACATATTTATACATATAAAATCTTCAAAATGCTTTACAACCTCCTCTGCTCATCTAGGACAAATAAATGTCGTTCCTAAAGTAAAAGTTTATGATTTATTATTAAGTGTTTAAATAATAAAAAAAAAATTTCATTTATGATATTTTAATTAGGTTAGATATGGAATTTAACTCGTTTTCTTTATGTTTGTTAGGAAGGAAATGCCAACAGCTTTTACAATTTGCAGGAATAGTACAAACAGGTTTTGGCGAACGTATAAAAAGCGCGGACAACAATTGTTTTATTTATTATGATGACATATTTTAAATTCAAGGAAATAGTACCAACACTTATTTATTTACGATAAAAAAATAAAATTAAAAATATTTTAGGAAATATATTTCCCTCGATTAATGCTACATACTAACAAGGAAAGTGTGTTAGGGGGCTCGGTCTTGACGTCACAACACGCACTGACTAAATTTAGAGAATATTTAACGTGTGTTCACTCTCATAGATTTTCGAATATCAAAATTTTCTTAAAATTAAATATTGTAATTAAATAAGGAAAATGTATTTCCTAATAAATTTCTAATTTTATTTTTTTACTGTAAATAAATAACTTCCGGTACTATTTGGGTGAATTTAAAACATTTCATTATAATAGATATTTACAAAATACCTCGCGGTCAAGTAATTGATACATTGCGTACTTTATTTGACGCATGTTATCGCCAATATTAAATAAAACGAACTTTGTCCCCGCTTTTTATATCTTCCTGGTATTTCTCGTTTGCTCCTTTTCTAGAATAAAATTTTGAGTTACCCCCTGTATGCACTATTTTACGGTACTGAATCTAACTTAACATTGAAAATTAAAATGTGAAAGATCGATAGGTGAGCCTATTTGATGTAATTTTGCAACATCGGATATACGTATGTTTAAGCAAGATTTGCTTTACGGTCTACATGCCGCAATAAAGCAATTCCTCTACTAGAACCTGTTGTCCCAACAACGGAGGTGTGTTTGGGGGCACGGTCCTGACGTCACGACAGCGGTGACGAAATAAATTGTAGAGACTATTTAACTTGTGTTCACTTTCCTGACAGTAGTGTTTCAAGCCAGTTGACGCAAATATTTATATATTATTTTACATCGTGCTTGATTTTTTTTTTATATATTGCAGCGATTTCGCTAAAATCAGTGCCGAGTTCCGATACTTTTTTGATATCATTTTGTGTAAATTTAATTTTGAAATAACGTTTGAATTTGAATTTATTTCTTTTTCTCTTGGTGTGTACAGGAGGAACGTTGAAATATTCCTGTTTAACCATCCGAAATCGAAGATAGTGGTCCAACAAAGAAAATACTATCGAAAGTAAGAGTGATTCTTTAGTGTGATAAAAACGCGTGTTCAATTAGAAGTAACATTCGCGTCAAAAATAAAAATAAAATCGTTTGTCCGCCAACTTTTTTTGAATCTCTTAAAATACGATTCAATTCACGTGTATAAAATATATTTTAAAAAATGATTTTACTGTGGACTTATGGAGTTACGGTGTTAGTAGTCACCCTGGCCCAGTTGATATCTTGTTCTGAAAAACCACCACCCTGCTTTAGGTAAGTTCTTATAAAATTAAAATTTTAAAATTGGACAGGGGCGTAGATACATTTTCAGTGAACCAATCTCAATAACAAAGTTATTATATATATATATATATATTCAGTTACCTACGCCTCTGAGAATTTTTTATTTTTTAGTAAATATTGTTTCAATTTAAATTTACCTTGTATTAAGTGAGAATCAATTAAAATTAATTTTCATATTTTACAAAATTTTTACTTTCAAAGTATAAAATATTTTATGGAATTAATTCAAAATTTTTAATTCAGCTAAACAGTACCTTTCAACATTGCGGTAATAACAATTAGATAATTAATTTCAATTTAGTTTTATAAACTGTTTTATTTCAATTTTATTCATTTGAAATTACAATTGTATTTTTAGTGCTTTTGCAAAATGTAATATATTTCTTTAATTGAATGTGCATTAATTGTAAGTGATATGGAAGTGTAAAATTCCTTGATAATATATTAAAAATTATCAGTAGTAATTGAATATTGTTTTTATATACATTCAAGTATAACACAATGTTATCACATTTATTAAGGATGCCTGGGTCAGGTGGCGTACTAAGTACACCTAACCCACATTACTTTTATAGAAATACGAATTTATCAACGCTAAATTATTCTAGTGACATTTACTGCCACGGCGAACTTCTACATACGGTTCAAATGGCGAAATTATTCGATGATTCGAAAACATTCGTGGACATGAAATTGAAACAGCCGCCTAATATAACATTAGCGAATTTTCGTGATTTCATGAGGAAGCACGATCACGAACCCTCACCCTATGAGATCAATGAATTCGTTCGTAATAATTTCGATGGAGCAGGGCAAGAATTTACCACATGGGATCCGGCGGATTGGGTACCTCATCCGAAATTCGTCGAGAAAATAAAGGATCAAGATTTCCGTAAATGGGGCAATTACTTGAACAACGTATGGAAAGACCTGGGGCGGAAAATGAAGGATGACGTTCAACAAAATCAAGAATTATATAGTATAATCTGGGTGCCAAATCCCGTTATAGTTCCTGGCGGTCGATTCAGAGAGTTTTATTATTGGGACTCGTATTGGATCATACAAGGTTTATTATTAAGTGGAATGTACAATACAACTAGGGGAATGTTAGAAAATTTCGTATACATAGTAGATAATTACGGGCATATTCCAAACGGTGGTAGAATTTATTATTTGGAGAGGTCCCAGCCACCATTTCTAGTACCAATGGTTAAATTATACTTCGATGCTACTAATGATTTGAATTTTATTCGAAAACAAATCAAATCTTTGGATAAAGAATTTGATTATTGGATGACCAGCCATACGAAAACAGTGCAGCATAACGGCAAAAATTACACCCTTGCAGTATATGGTGATAATAGTAAAGGACCTAGGCCCGAATCATACTCAGAAGATATAGAGGCAGCTGAATTATTCGATAATGAGCAGATGAAAGAGGATTTTTATTCAGAATTAAAAGCAGCCGCTGAGTCTGGGTGGGATTTCTCAAGCAGATGGTTCATAATGGATAAAACAAATAATGGTATTACTTTATATTATTTTCACAATATGAAACAATAATGTTAATATTTTCATGATTTTTAGGCAGTTTAATCAACACAAAAACAAGATCAATAGTACCAGTAGATTTAAATGCTTTTATATACTGGAACGCTATTCTCCTAAAAGAATTCCATGAAATGTTAGGAAACGACGATATGGCTCTTTACTACGACAAGAAAGCCAAGGAGTGGTTAGAAGCAGTGACTGCCGTTCTCTGGGATGAAGAATCACATGTATGGTTTGATTTTGATCTCATCAATTTCATCAAGAGGAAATATTTTTATCCAACGAATATAGCACCATTACTGACTGGCTGCTATCCAAAAGAAAACATCGATAAAATAATAGTTTCCGTAATGAATTACTTAGAGAACAAAATCATGTACGATGGTGGTATTCCAACTACTTTGGAACTTACTGGTGAACAGTGGGACTTTCCGAATGCTTGGCCACCATTGCAACATATGGTGATTGTTGGTCTCAATAATACCGGTGATGTATACGCTCAACGACTAGCCAAGCAAATAGCAAAAACTTGGTTGATTTCAAATTATCATGCTTACAATGAGACTGAAGCAATGTATGAAAAGGTATGAATATGCAATCTTTCCTTTTCGATAATGTATTTATTAAATTTTCCTTATTTCTAGTATGATGCTACAAAATTCGGTTACGGTGGAGGTGGTGGAGAATATGAAGTGCAGTTGGGTTTTGGTTGGACGAATGGTATAATCATTCATTTATTAAATGAATATGGTGATGAAATTACTAAAGACACAGTTCTGACTGATAATATCATAACAGGATCCACAATTTTCACAACGACGAATACAGCGCCATCATCAGCGGGCTTCGATCGTGCCACAACTATCATAGTTACTCTAGTCCTCTCGCTTGTAATAGGCTACATTGGGTGAGGTAAGGAATACTTTTATTTTAATATAACAAATGAATATTATCCAATATCAATTTTTTTTTGATTATGTCAAACGTATATAATTCTATGATTTTCATTTTAAATAAGGCCCTATTCACTTCGTTACAAGAGAAGAAATTTGCTATATTGGTCTTCTATTGTTAAAATGCAATGTACGAGGATGTATTCTACATTTTTTAGCCTACTATAGAAGCAAACAAAATTTGAAATTCAAAATATTTTATTAGTCAACATATTCTCCTCTTAATTGGATACATTTTTTACAACGAACATGCAACGCCTCTAGAGCTTTCAAAAAGAAATTTTTATCTCGCTCTGCAAACCAGACCTCCACAGCTTCTATCACCTGTTCGTTGGAAGAAAATTTACGACCTTTTAAACATTTTTTCAGTTAAGGAAAGATATGATAGTCGGACGGAGCCAGATCTCGTGAATTGTTTGCATGGCAACATGCGATTTGTGCAGGTGCATTGTTCTGCAAAAACAAAACACCTTTGGACAACTTTCCGCGTCTTTTCTCCTTATTTTTTTCTCGTAGAGTGTTCAGTAACGTCGAATAGTAATTCCCAGTTATTGTTCTACCCTTATCCAGGAAATCAATCATGATTACCCCATGGCAATCTCAAAAAACTGAAGTAAGAACTTTTCCAGCAGATTTTTGAACACGAAACTTCTTAGGTCTTGAAGAACCAGAGTGTCTCCATTGCATCGATTGCTGCTTTGTTTCTAGGTCTTAGAAAATTACCCTATTTTCATCCATAGTAACAATACGGCTTAAGAAGTCTTTTTCAAACCGTGCACAGATCGAACGTGATGCTTCCACCCTTGCACGCCTCTGGTCAACAGACAGACATTTGGAGATCCATTTTGCAGAAATTTTTCTCATGACAAAGTCGACGTAAACTATGACGGACGCGTTCATATGAAATATTCAGTGTCTCAGATATTTGTTTTAGCCCAATTCGACGATCTGACAAAATCATGTCATGAACTTGCACCAACATTTTCGGGGACGGACACAGAAACTGGTCTTCCCGATCGGTGTTCATCTTCAATAGAAAATTTACCCCTTTTAAATCTTGCAATCTAATTTTTCCCTGTCGTATACGATGGACATTGATCGCAAAGGATATTAAGAATATCTTCGTAACCGGTCAAAGCTAACTAGATACCACTACATTCTCGAAAAAGTATGTGTCAATTTTCATTAGGTATAGGGATTCAATGTTTACGTGCGATTTATACGTATACAAGTAATACGTGGCAACGTGGCACCCATAGTGTCCGTCACCAATCCCGGCAACAATCGACATCACAACGATTTTCTTCGATCTTCCCACTTTTCCCGACCAGATTTTACATTCAATGTTTAGCTGCGAACACGTTGCGATCTAGTCTGCAATAAAAGCCGTCTTATTGCTGGAACGGGAAACATCAAATGGCCGCCGCGATCTCCTGATCTAGTAGTTTATTATTATTTTCAGAATCCTTTTTTATTCACCTAATTTTTAATTTTATTAGAATTACGCTTTTGTTTGTGTCATGCAGCGTGAACGCAGCTTAATAATTCTCTACATTTACTGAAAGGAAAAATAAAAACAAATCCTTGCAACTCGTAAATAGTATTTCTGAACGCATTACAAACACCCAAGCCGGTGGTCGAATAGTTACTGCTAACCACGCTAACTTGTATTTACGAGCATGCATCGGTCGTGCTGGCATTGGAAAGGAAAGAAGGGGTACTATGTTGCCACATACTGTATGGATTAATCGCCTATGGCTAATGAAAATTGACACATGCTGTATATATTTTTTTAAAATAATGTAAAAATGCATTAAACTGTGCCACCACATATTAATTGATAAAATCATCGGATTATATACACACATTTTAATAGGAGATACAAGTCTAACCCTGTTTTTTTCTTATTGTTTCAGATTCTTTTCTAATGTTCTTGTGGCATATACCGCAAAAAAAATCCTTGCTGTGATACGTATGTTTAAATGTAGTTTTCCTAACATGGGCATAAGAACCTAAGTTCCTCTCTTATATTATTAAAAATCTCAGGATAGAAATATATCCTACTACTTAAAATAAAAACGATAAATACGAATATTCCTAGTACAATAATCGCATTTGCATAGCATTAATTCGTCTGTGATACTAGTTAAATATTTTTTAGTATTTATTTATTCATTTTTAAGTATTGTTAATATTTATTTGATTTATTTAATATTTTAATGAACGTACTCATTTTCTATTTTTGTATGATCAATTTATTTTATATACTGCAATTATTTCCAAGGAATAATTCGTGTGATATTTTCTTTTGTAAGGCATGAGCATATTGAGCATGACGCTTATTTTTTGTACGTTCCTTTTTTCTTTATTATTATCATTGTATATAATCATATTTTTTTTTTAATAAAGTGAAATGTTTATAATATATTTATGTTGGTCTAAATTAACCTTATTTTAATTTTTCATGTTGTTTTACTAACAAAAAATTATTCTTTTATTGCATGTGTATTTTTACATTATATCAACATCTCCCTAATTATGATCAATACAAATACTTTCGAAGCATGAATTATAATAGTTCAGTCAATCTGTGCATCAAAAACGGACAACCGTGCATTTTGGGTAAGCTGTAACATTAGGGGGGGGGGGATCGTAGTGGGATTAGCCGTAAGTGTAAAACTCAGCTTCTTGGACTGAAGATGTTACAATTCAGTCACCCCCTTGAAGTGTACGGTGTAAATTATTTTTTTACTTATTTCTGTAACCTTGAGGGCGATAAATATTCTGTTAATAGCATTTTTGTAGTTGAAACAATTATCTAAATTTAGAGAAGAATCTTTTGAAAGTAAAATTGATAACAAGCAAGTTATAAGAAGCAGCAAAACATGAAGGCCAAGAAACATTTTTATTCTAGAACTTAAATCATCAACTTATTTGTCATCTTTTGCTGCTCCTAACTTTTTTATTATTAATTTTTTCTCAAAGAGTAATTAATAAAAAAGTTATAGATAATTGTGTCAACTATAGGAATGTTGTTCACGAAATTGTTATCGGCCTTACAGTTACGGAAATTAAACAAAAAGCTAATCACACCCTTAAATTCAAAATGGCGGCTGAATGACAACACCTTCACAGTCATGTTAATTAAAATTTACACTCGCAATCAATACTTCTACGAATCAGTAGCGGCTGGTGAGTTCGCTTATTGTCGGTGATATATTCCCGGATGCCGAGCATATCACCGATAATAAACGAATCAGTCTTGTATATGTAATTGCCCCACCTAAACGAGCTCACCAACCGCTACTGCCTACGAAACCAAAAAAAATTAATAAAACACTGGCAAATACTTGGTTATATCACGGATTAACTGGACTATTAGGAGATATTGTTGTAACCAAATGCCATTCTGCAGTGAAATAATCTTTGTTGTGAAAGTTTACGGAAACGGTAAAAAATGTGTTACTTGGTGTATTAATAAAGACTGTTTTAGAAAGTAATATAGCATACAGATTTCAAAAAAATAATACTTATTCGTTAAAATTCTTTAAATTATTGAAAATGCGTTATTGGGGGGTAATTGTTTCTGTAAATATAAATTGTTTTTGATGGTTTCACAGTGTTCACCAATAGTAGATGCTAATGTATGCCTCACTGAAAAAATATGGCATTGACATGATTCTGAATACATTACTAACTACTTGCTGGCAAGCACTATGGTCATAGTAGGTTGTCTTTTTGGAGTATTGAGTATATTAAATGTGAGAGTTATACTACACATATTATTCAGTCAACTTAATTTTTTTCAGCTATACCCTACTGATGAAGACTAAAGAGTCTAAAATACGTGTTCGAAGTGCATTATACCCGAAGTTTCCAATAATTCATTTTTAATTGATACGTTTTCGCGTTATCATCTTTCTGTGTAGTTGGGCATTGCTACCACGTAGTGAAATTACTTATTGCCTCCAATAAATTGAGGATCCTCTGGTAGAAGCTATATACGAGATAAATGTTTACTGTGTTTGTCAAATAAACCAAGATGGCATTTTAGATTAGTTTTATATTATATATGCATGATATCTTCCAAAAAAACGCGCGAAATAGGTGGCACATATATTTTTATTTTTCATACTCACGTGGGTTTTTGAAGACTAACAGTTGTGTGAATGTTTGAGTAATTACCACGCTTTTGGGGAAAACATCTAACAGAAATATAAAATTTAAATGGAATTAGAATTTGTGTTTCTTTTTGTTTCTAGAATTTTAATATATCGAAGGCGTACCAGTGTTACCCAAGTTCTGTGGAAGAAAGACCATAAGCCGTCAAGACTGCATTACACAGAGTTGAAAAATATACGTCAAACTAAGTCTACTAGATAAGTAGATTAATGTATTTGTCGTTTTTTTTTTCTCTTCAAAAGGAATGTATTATTTATTCTTATATACATACCGGTTAAATACACGCGAATATGGCTGTGTTATGCTAATAGCGAATGACACTAGCAAGAGATTTGACTTTTTTCCTAATAATTATTAATAGTAACGTGTAAACACGGTTATGTATACTGTTTTGCTTGCTCTGGGATAGTATTATTTATTTTGACTGATTATATATATATTATGTACACAAACTGTAATGATGGACTGCTAATCACTTGTTAAAATAGTAGAAATGTTTTAGTTTCACGGAGCTGATGTAAAAGTATGAAACATCCTTGAAACTATCCCTCCGGAAAAAAAATCACTACAATCGGTCAATAAATCAGTTTTGTACAAAATTTTGTATACTCAGAAGTTCTAATTTATATTAAATCAAGATAGCAAAAGGCTATCAATGTAAAATGACACTTAAGGTATAAATTGCGAATACCAAAACATCATAATCATATCCATTACAAGGTAAAAACTACACATTCCATAAAACGCCTGCCATTATGCGTAATATCCATTTGTACATATATGTGTATTGCTATTTAGCATAATCCGAATTGTTTTAATTTTGAATTTCCAAATATCCTCTCTAAAACTTAAATTTACAGGTGTATTTAATTCATTTCTATTTTGACAATTAAAAAAATTCCCTCTTTGTAGACTATCTAGAATTTATTAATCAACGTTTCGATATGCATATATACAGGGGTTGTTGATTATGAATTAATACTTTGATGTTTTGAATAAATTATGAATTTCATTTAAAATTGCTTATTGCATTCTAATTATATATATATATATATTTTAATTTGCATTTATTTTTATATTTTTTTAGATTTATCAAAACTAAAAAATTATATATATTACGTTTTTTTTTTATTGTATTACATATTTCTAATACAAAATAAGTATCATTTTATCATATTCAAGTAATGATAAGATACTATAAAGAGAGGTTTTTGCTAAATAGCACTTCAATTATATTGACAAATGAATAATTAGGTGGTACTTAATTTTGCAGTAACACTGTATAGATCAATATAATTAAATACAAACATGTCAGAATCAGATAAATTCAATTTTTATATGTTAAAATTATATTTGATAGTTTGAAAAAATCATATATGTAGTACTAAAATCTGAAAAAAACAAATTCTTTACGTCACATATTTCGTTTTTAATTTGTATAAAAGTTACGTTTAAACTATTTTATTTTATGTTTTATCCATAGAAACAACGAATTCGTATTTTATCTCTTCGCATAGAGAATTATCATTTTATAGTTTTTAAACAATGAAATTTACCGCTCACCTCGTATATTAAAATTAATATACGAGGTGCGCTATTAAAATAAAATTTGTCTTGAAATAATTCGCAAATTAAAGTTCAAAATGGAACCGTTCATATATGGACTTTGTTGCGATTAGATTAACAACATCTAGTACTGTACATGTGTAACTTGCTACAATTGCTACGATAAATCATAAATTATCCCGCTTTGAAATAGTTTTTGTTAGAAAGAAACTTGAAATGGTTTTTGTGTCAAATTAGATCGGTTAAGTAACACTATGGTCGGTTTCGAAAATATTCATGGTATATAGCTATACCTACTCATAACAGATAACTCTATGAATAGGTGAGTGTGATAATCGGCACTTTTGAGTCGAAATTGTGTAAGTGCCATCAAAATCCAATCTCACAATTGGACGGCTATAAGATACATACTTCACAAATATTATAGGTACATGATTCGAAACTATATAGGGTTATGTAAGGGGACTCGAAAACCTAAACACACAGAATAAAATATTAACTTGAAAAATGATTACTTTACAAACTTTTGGTACAAAATGTGCAGAAATCATCCATTCTTCTTCTGAATATAGAAACTACACAAGTATGGCCACACTTGTATGACGGTTACTACCAAATGCTGCAAAATAACATACCATGATATAATGTTTCCAGGACGAAGTTGGCATTGAAATAGAAAACATGTGTCTGAACTTAAAGCCATATTATCATACTCGTAACACAACCTTAACTACTTTTCAAAATTATTTTGACAGTGTCATAGTGACATTAGTAAATATGTCATTTGATTTAAATATACACTAAAGCTACATGCTCAGCTAGTATTCAAGAATTTAATTAATAAAAAAAGGCGAAATTAAATCAAGTATTAGTAGTAATTACAAGTAGAAATTGTTGCCTATTATTTTCAAGTCCAATCTCTTGAGAAAGACGTTTTGTGGTCTACCAGTACGTGATTTATGGCCCACAGAACCAGTCTCACGAAAAACACAAACACACTTGGAAAGGCAATTATAAAAATTTTTGGAAATTACAGCTAACTCTACGAAGTGCTCTCTGAAATCATAGCAAATTCAATTAATTCGCACTCCAGTTCGAAAATCGGCTTCAATCATGTACGTTTTTTGCACTGTATTGTAAATCATATTGGAATTTATTCAAAGTCGATGTCCAGAGTTGCTTTCAGCAGTTTAACACATTAATTGATGACAGTCAGTGTCACTGTCAAAATAATTTTCAAAACCGCTAAGTTATAATACCTGGATTAAGTTCGGACATATATTTTCTATTTCAGTGCCATCTTGGTTCTAGAAACTTTATGATACCACGGTATTTATTATACTACCTGTGTTTGTATCCTGAAATTGTTTTCTTTTCTTTTGGGAGATAAAATGTTATATAAATCTGTAAGTCAGTAATATTTCCCGTACATAGTTTAAATATGTAAGTAGTTAAAATTTGTCCACTTGTGGAACACTTTACAAAAATACATGCTTTCTAGAGAATACATATCAATAACAACGTTGGGATGAAATTAAAATAAGAGAAATGTTTTGCAATTCGTCATTGCGTATATAATTTAAAATTATCATAGCGAAAGATACTAAATTTAAAATTAGAAAAGTAAATAACTGAATATGTCGGTGACCTCGACTGATTTAACTAACACCTTTTTGCAATATTCCTTGCTTCATCGAAAACTGGCGATTCAGATAATGATTGCTTTAAAATTAGTTTCTTTTTTGTAGTATTTCTGCGAACACGGTAAGAGCCGGTATAAATTTTAATTTACTTAGTATTTGCTCATGTATTGAAGTCTGTCAATACCTTGTAGTCACTCATGGTTTTAAATTGTAAGGGATTACGTTTATAGTTTCGACATACAGCCATACAACAACTTCCACTTAAAGCGGCGTTTAATTCAATTATAAAAATAAAAATTAAAATATTACGTTTCGTATTTTGCTAATTTACAATAAATTTTCTAGAACTGCATAGGTAACAAATTAGCCAAAGGAGAAATGTAGTAATCTGATGAGTTACAAAATCTTATAACTGTCGATAAATTTAAAAGCAGTCTTTCAGGCAGTAGTACTCAGTTTCTCATTTAATCATGAAACATGTAATAAAATAAACATGACATCTTCGTGTTATCACATACACTTATGTTGAACTATTTTCATTGTCTGCAGTTTCACCTATAACTATCATTTCAGCAAGTAATATCTCGTCATCCCAAAGTAGCAAAAACGTTAGTTTTAAGAAAAACTACAGACGATGAAAGAGAGTAACATGCCAAATAAAGTATAGTGATTGTCGATTATTTAATTAATGAATTATAATATTTATGTAGTTTTGTTTCAACATCAATTGTGATATTATTCAAATTATTATTACTGAGGAAGATATAATTTATTATTTAGTCTTATTGAGTAATCATACATCTCATATTACGGTTAATTCACGTTAACAGACGAGGTGGGGCGCAATTAATGCGACGACCATGTTGCACAATTTCACTTGCTTTTGTATTTATCAAACCGCTTTATTTTTAGGTTAGGTGTCAAATGTCTATGTTACTGATGTGAAGGTTAATTTACCTTTTCCAACATTACGTACATTATGTAAGCACTCATGAATACAAACGCAAAGATGTAAGCGCAAACACAAAATAACCTAACGACATCTGACAATCAAAGATATAAACTAAAAACACCAAAACACATTAGGCAATTCGGCGCATATTCCATACAGTGTCCAATATAATATGTACACCAATTCATAAGAAATGGTAATAATGCTTAGGTATTTTTGTAATTCAATATTCCTAGGTCCGAAATTACTAGAATATCCTCACCTCGTCTGTTAACGTGAATGAACTAGTGCTAACACGCCCTCTGTTCTTCCTTTCGCATACTTGTATTTTCGTAAGTAAAGAGTTGTTAGCCCCGTATACATACATCTAAAGAAAGAGTGCAATGACCAAACTTAAAACAAATAAGAAGCGGGTTATCTTTTTTGATAAATTAATCATTCTCCATTGATATTTTTCGACTGTTGCACATTGTACAAGTGCGTTACATCGACGACATGTTTATTTCACCACAATCGTGTTACTCACTTTTACTTTTTTGTATACATTCAAGTTGTAAGAAAGTAACTTAAAACTTCCGAAATAGTTTTATTACACTCTTGGTACCATTTGCTTTCAGATGGAATTGTTACGGTGTGGGTTGTATCCAATGTATTAAAGACATCCTAAAAGTTACTTTCTAATAATTCGAGTGAATTATACAATTATTACTAATGTGCTAGATAATATTAATATTTATGTGTACTAGGTCTTTATAAGGAGCAAGCAATAGTAAAATAAGTGCCTGAATACCAAAATGTATTTGATAATTATTTTAAGCGGCAAAAGATGATGACTATTTCCTATCAGCGATTGAGATTTAGAACTACATAAGTGGCCTATACTGATTGCAAACTTTCATTTTAGCTAGTGTAATGAAATATGTTTGCGTCTCTATTTTATAACGTACAGTACACAGAACGAGACGTGACCGGTGGGAGAAATCGTCGCTGCGCGAAGTATGGAATAGTGTCAGACAGAGAAAGAATTCGGAAAAAACAAATGATAATAAATATAATGCTTATCGTAATATTATAAGAATCAACTGCGCACCTTGTGGGAGGGACATCTCACCGCCTATGTCTCGCTCTGTGAGCTGTACATATACTACTGCCTACAAACTCGAAAATGCGATGTTGTTAACATATACTTCATTATACTGGATAAATGAAAATTTTCATTCGGTATATTTAGTTTTATATTCGTGTATTATTTGGATGCGTGCGATTTTTTTTTATTTATTGTTATTGTTAACGTGATTATAGGCGAAAACCAAAAAGAAAATTAATTGTTATTAAATTGTAATACTCCTTTTCTAACAACAAGAAAATATTATGTATTATTTTTGTTAATCGTGTTATTTTTAGCCTCTAGACTGAAAGCGAATATTTAAGTACATATATATAGTGTCCGCAAAAGACTATACGTGACGTCATCCTATTATTAAAAATTCTTTGCTCCACGAGCAGGTAATTGAATGCATAATTGAGCACCACGTGACATAACATTATATTTATATTATAATTATATAGATACATATATGACGTCACATACGGTATTTTGGGGTTCAAAATTTTGTTTGTTTTGTTGTAGTATATTAGTTACAGCAAAAAATCTATTTTCTTCAATAAATCCAAGAAAAATCTCATTTGTATATTGTACTTTCATTTTTAGTATTTATTAGGGGCATATAGAATTTTAAATCGTATATATAATGGACACAAAAGCATAATACTTTTTTTCTGTATGTGCCGTGCCATTTACAAAATATTAGAAGTACCCCAGATATATGAAACAACTGAATTGTGAGTCGTTAGTTTAAGTCGTTAGTCGTAAGTATATGTGAAAAACGCAGAAATGCAGAATCGAGAAATATCCATGGTACTTCTAATATTACTTGCATGATCTGGTAGCATTTTTGTGTAGTCAATTTTTGTACTTCCGTAAATTAAGTAAAGTTTTATTGTTTATTTAAAACTTTTCGTCTAACATAGATAGGTAATTTTTTTAATATTTAAATTTGAATATAAACATATGTTATACATATTTATTATTTATATTTATTTATATCTGTTACATATTGCGTTATATTATATTGTAAGCAATTTTGTGATCTTTATAAATAATAATTTAAAACATTCATATATGGCGTTTTTCTTTAAGGATATCAGTTAATTTTCCTATCTCAAATATACACATACTTGATATAATTTAACGCCGAGAAAGAAAAGTGACTCGAAACTTGAAATATTCAGGATGACTAAACATGATCTATTTTAAGTTTACTATAACTATACTAAAATTAACATAAGCCTATGAGATGCGATTGATACGTCCAATTCCGTGTATAAGTTCCAGGCTTAATTTTAGATAGCTCCCGCCGTGTATTGCTTGCAAAATTAATAAACAGTTTCAATAGAGATAATATATCTTATAAAAAATATAGGTAGAAGAATATATAGGTGAGTCATCTCCGCGGGGATGCTCATTAGGAGCACGTTTTAAAATTATTTTGTATTATACAGACTGTTCCATAACTTGGTGGCTGACTAATGTTATCCTTTTACTTTCTTATACGAAGTATAAGGAAGTATTGTGATGACGAAAATTTTCGACCTCGAGATTTTTGCAGATTTCCACGTTTTGAAGTCCCCTGATACCAAAAAAGTGGTTTTTAAAAAATGTCTGTGTGTCTGTCTGTGTGTCTGTGTGTGTGTGACCACGATAGCGATCAAACCGCTGTAGATATCAAATCCAAATCTTGTATTTACGTGTATAATCTGCCTCTTGAGATCTGATTAGTTTTTCAGTAAAATCGGTAGACCGGAAGTAGTACTTTACTTCAGTGAAAAAATCGAATTTTGCAAATATTTCGTCAAATACTAAGTTTAAACAAATTTATAGAGAATTCATATGTACTTAAAATTAAAATTGAGAACCATTTTATTAAAAAAGTTTTTCGAAATTGCTACCGGAAATAGGTCTTTTACTCTTATCGAAAATCAGTTTTTTGCCAATATTTTGCAAGTCATGCTTTTTAGACAGGTACGCTACGAATATAAAAGTATTTAGAACTTAATTTCCAATATCTTTTGTATAAAAAAAATTTCAAAATTCGGACCGGAAGTATCACTTTTACTCTTACCGAATAACGATTTTTTGCAAATATGTCGTAAATTATGCATTCTATATATATTTATTAAGAGTACAAAAGTATTTAGAATTAGATTTGCAATATTTTTTTGTATACATGAAATTTCAAAATTCGAACCGGAAGTAGCACTTTTATTCTTAGCGAGTAGCACTTTTTTTTCGAATATCTTGCAAAGTATGCATTCTATAGCGATTTATTAAGAGAATGAAAGTACTTAGAATAGGATTTTGAATAAGTTTTGTATAAAAAAATTCTTAAAATTGTATAGTTTGAAACGCTCATACGTATAAGAAAGTCGTGTGGTGGCCACACCTCATTTTTTTGATAATATCTTGCAAGGTATGCATTCTATAGAGATTTATTAAGAGAATAGAAGTACTTAGAATAGGATTTTGAATAATTTTTGTAAAAAAAGATTCTTAAAATTCTATAATTTGAAACGCTTATACGTATAAGAAAGTCGTGTGGTGGCCACACCTCATTTTTTTGTCTAAAAGTGACTTTTTTTCAAATGGAATAAGTTCATTTTTAAGTTGCTTTCTAAATTTCGCACTAAAAACATGTAAGACGTTGTTACTTTATAAGCGACCTTTACTGAGCTATTGTGATGTTTTCAAATAATTTTGCAAACTTTATCATTTTTATTTGAATACGGTATTGTGAGCCATGATATTTGCCGGGAAATTGACAATTGAATGCATGACATTTAATAAGTTGCTTTTCAGTTACCAAGTCTGATTTTTTCTAAAAATGAGCTTAGGTATATGTTACTTTCTTATACGTAGTATAAGGAAGTATTGTGATGATGAAAATTTTCGACCTCGAGATTTTTGCAGATGTCCACGTTTTGAGGTCCCCTGATACCAAAAAAGTGGTTTTTAAAAAAATGTCTGTGTGTGTGTGTGTGTGTGTGTGTGTGTCTGTCTGTCTGTCTGTGACCACGATAGCGGTCAAACCGCTGGATATATCAATTCCAAATTTTGTATTTACGTGTATAATCTCCCTCTTGAGATCTGATTAGTTTTTCAGTAAAATCGGTAGACCGGAAGTAGCAGTTTACTTCTGTATAAAAATCGAATTTTGCCAATATTTCGTCAAATACTAAGTTTATACAAATTTATAAAGAATTCATATGTACTTAAAATTAAAATTGAGAACAATTTTATTTAAAAAGTTTTTCGAAATTCCTACCGGAAGTAGGTCTTTTACTCTTATCGAAAATCGGTTTTTTGCGAATATTTCGCAAATCATGCTCTTTAGACAGGTACGTTACGGGTATAAAAGTATTTAAAACATAATTTTCAATATCTTTTGCATAAAAAAATTTCAAAATTCGGACCGGAAGTAACACTTTTACTCTTACCGAATAGCGATTTTTTGCAAATATGTCGTAAATTATGCATTCTATATATATTTATTAAGAGTACAAAAGTATTTAGACTTGGATTTGCAATATTTTTTGTATACATGAAATTTCAAAAATCGGACCGGAAGTAACACTTTTACTCTTACCGAATAGCGATTTTTTGCAAATATGTCGTAAATTATGCATTCTATATATATTTATTAAGAGTACAAAAGTATTTAGACTTGGATTTGCAATATTTTTTGTATACATGAAATTTCAAAATTCGGACCGGAGGTAGCACTTTTACTTTAGCGAGTAGCACTTTTTTTCGAATATCTTGCAAAGTATGCATTCTATAGCGATTTATTAAGAGAATGAAAGTACTTAGAATAGGATATTGAATAAGTGTTGTATAAAAAAATTCTTTAAATTGTATAGTTTGAAACGCTCATACGTATAAGAAAGTCGTGTGGTGGCCACACCTCATTTTTTTTTTATGTATTGGAGTAATGCCAAAAAATTTAATATATCTTGTTTACAATACAGCAAGATAATTCAAAGAATATATAGAATATGGCACAATAAAAAAAATTTAAACCAAATAAATTAATAACTTGATTTTAGTAAGTGTAGAAACAGGAAGTGTTACAGAAATTATAAAATAAAAATAATTATGAACATTAAAATAGGTAAAAATTAAAAGTGTTCAAATTCAGTGTCCATATTTGAATGCCAAATTCGGTTTCGGCACCTTTCAAGACGACCTCTGTATATACTTTTCCGTGGCAATTGGTGACTTGACCAAAATTGCAATTTTTCATGAGTTAACCCCTTTGGAAAAAAAGCGACAAAAACATCAAGTTGTGCACAAGTCTTTTAATTGTACATGAAATAGTAGTTCTCCGCAGAATCCGAATAAGTATGTTCCCTGTATGTACAATGCAATTGTATATTTCGAGATATTAGGTTTTTTTGAGATTAGTGGTCACTTATTTCAACTTTTATGGGTGCTAGAGACGCATGCATAACAAGAATCCATATTTGAATGCGAAATTTGGTTTCAGCACCCTTCAGGACGTCTGTATACACTTTACCGTGGCAATTGGTGACTTGACCAACATTTTCATATGGAAAAAAAAACTACAAAAACATCAAGTTGTGCACAAGTCTGTTAATTGTACATGAAATAGTAGTTCTCAATCCGTAGAATACGAATATGTATTTCCCTGTACAATGCAATTGTATATTTCGAGATATTAGTTTTTTTTGAGATTAGTAGTCCTCATTTCATCTTTTATAATAATAATAATAATATATATATATATATATTTGCCCAACAGATTTACAATCTAACTATAGAACAAAAACATCAATTACAACGTATATATATTTGCAGACTAAAATTAAGGTAAATGGATGAATCCGATAACGCATTGTAACTATTGCATAAACGGTATATAGGTGATGAAAATTTAATGTTGGTATTGAATCTTTCACAATAGAACGCACACGACGATCTAAATCTAGACGATGCTCGAGGGACGATGAAATTGATATCGCTAAGTAATTCTGGTGCATCAAGTTTTGTTTTTTGAAGTAAAGATATTTTAGGAATCGTCTCTGAGCATGTTCGAGGACCTTAATGTGATATTTGAAATTAGGAGTCCAAATTACAGATGCATATTCTAACTTTGAGCGCACAAAGGAAAAGTATAGGGTAATAATAGTATCAGTCGCTGTAAATTGGCGTGTAATTCTAATAATAAACCCTAGCATTCGTAAAGCCGAAGTACATATATTGTTGATGTGATCAGAAAACGTGAGACGAGAATCGAATGTCACCCCCAGATCCAGAATTGATTGAGCACGATCAAGAAATGAGCTATCAAGATGGTATTCATACGTAATAATGTTCATTTTTCGAGAAAAGCTCATCACCCTGCATTTAGACACGTTCAGGTTCAGCCTATTATGCTCACACCAGTTTCGAACGGCACACAATTGCTCCTGCAACAATTCGCAATCCTCGATACATCCAATGGAGGAGTAGAATTTCAAATCATCCGCGAAAAGCAATCTAGGACATTGAATCACCGACGGAAGATCATTCATGAATAGTAAAACAATAGAGGACCCAAGTTAGTCCCTGGGGTACCCCTGAAGATTGTGAAAAATTTCTGGAAGTATGGCCTTTGTAGGAAACATAATGCTCTCTGCTAGTGAGATATGTTTCAAAAAAGTAAAGTAAAGGCGTAGAAAATACAATAACATCAAGCTTATGGAGGAGAATTCCATGGTCTATTCGGTCAAATGCTTTTGAGATGTCCGTGTATATGACATCCACCTGTTCATTCTTGTCAAGATTGCTTTTATGGGTGCTAGAAGCGCATGCTTAAAAAGGATCCATATTTGAATGCCAAATTCGTTACAGCAGCCTTCAAGACGTCTGTATTGGTAATTGGTGACAGATAAATCGACATTAATAAGGCGTTGAGTACTTACGTAATAATATTTGTCAAATATATTCCGCCATAACTTCTTTTGTGGTTACAGGTATACCGTGTAGTTACTCTTTTACTGATCCTTAAAAAAGAAACTAATTTTGTGATGTCTGAAGACCCAGCGAAGTGGCTAGACCCTGGAGGCCCTATTGGCCAGCAGGCTAGCCAATAGGGCCTCCAGGGTCTAGCCACTTCGCTAGAAATATTTCATTAAAATATTTTGTGTCTGTAGCGTAGAATGTGGGGATTTGCCGTCTTGTTGTATCTACTTCTCTTAATTGTATATCTTCTATGCTAATAACAAATTAATAAAGTATAAATGGCTATAAATGAAGGTCTTGGCTAAAAATGACCTTCATTTATAGCCAAGACTGAAAAGGCGTAATTGATACTGTAGCCAGTTCGAGAAAATACTACCAGCCAACTTTGCCAGTTCTTTATTTAGTCGGTGACACATCATTATAGGTTGGTAAGTACATTTTATTTTCATCGGAGTCCTAGGTCCTCGTAACCAGAAAACAATAATTTATTGTATGTTAGTATAAACGCACCCTAAGAAGAAGAGGCCCAGTCTCCACAATAACCGGATGAGACACTTGTACAGTGTTCCCATAAAATCTCGATCCATTTGATGGCAAACGTAGTGATATATCTTTTCGGTTGCAGGTATTTAAAATGTTAACTTTACAAGAGGGAATAGCCGTAGTGAGTGCCCGATTGCGAGGGTTAACTTATGAAGAATGTGGCGAAGAGTTTACAAGGAAGCAGTGGCGGCTCGGGGCGTGGGCAACCACACAGACAAGACCGACTCGCCCATTATCGGCGATGTACTCCCTGATGTCGAGCATATCACCGACAACAAACGAACCAGTCCCGTCCACGCAACTGCACCGCCAAAACGTGCTCACCAGCCGCCACTGCAAGGAAGTTTAGAAAACCAAGGCCCACACGAGCCAATATTCGACGACTTGTGAATAAATTTCGACGTACAGGAAGCGTTAATGATGTGTCACGTTCGGGAAGACCATCCGTTTTTTTTTCCCGTTTTTTTATAGCAGCGGTAGAAGAAATTACACCAGATATACTGCAGAACGTGTTTCGGTCCATTACGTTAGTTATGGTATTGCTTATTTGTTAACATTGTTTTCAGGCAGTTTTCAGTTAAATGGATCGAGACATTATGGGCACACTGTATTTTGTGAGACACTCTGTATGTATAAAAAGAAGTGCAATAGAAAATATTCCTGACAAGCCCAGATAATGTATATTTATGTAGACATGTGAGGATGTATTTTTAGTAACATATTAAGGTCAATATACTTTAGGTTTATGCATACATATGTATGTGTGTAGAATAGTGTAGATTCATAATTCACAATCATTTCAATTTATAGATAATACTCTTTAATGATATGGGTAATTATTATTTTGCGCAAGATATATTAAATAATAAGGCTTATCTACATAAACACCATTTATGAAACCTCTTATTCAATTGAAGAATAATATAACACCTAGTAGACCTACGTAATCTAAACAGTTGAATTTATGCGAACATCAAAGTCTCAACATTAAGAAATAACATCTTGGATAACCGTTACTATTTACGTCTACCTAATGTTATTTATTTAGAAATTCATCTTGTTCAGTCATATGTATAATGTATATCCCTGTAACTTTAATTTACTAAAACATGTCGCAGAAATCCTGTTATGTAAGCAACATACGTTTTTATTTATGGCATTTTTGACTTGTAATTTTACTTTTACTATTTCTCGTCGAATTTGCTGAAGTGTCAAATTAAAATGTCCTCTAAATGTTTTTCAAAGACATATTCTATTGACCTTAGTTACAGTTTGTTATATTCAAAACACAGGAAACTTTATTCAGACTCTCACTAATGACGTTAATGCAGCTATTAATATTAATGAGAGCCACACGTGGAACAATCACTTTTTTCTCCATTTTTATTATAAGTAGATTTTATTTTTTGCATATACGCTCGTATTTTTTTTTAAAATTATATTATGTTTATCACATCCGTGTGTTTGAAATGCTGCCTTTCTTTTTAAAAATTATTGTTTGGATAAAGATTTCAACGATAATTTTGTGAAACACATTTTAATTTTTTTACAACCTTGGCCGATTAAAAATAGCAGGTGTTTAACTTAAAAATAAACTAATTTCCTATTTAAATATTTTTATAAGAAACTACATCATATTTTTTAAAGCAGTAATTGATTTATTTTATTATTATAGACCAGACAGGAAAGGTTGATGACTCACCGCCCATGGGCGCACTGTTGAAATATTGTATATTTAAAGAGGTTTTAATTTTATTAATATAATTCAGTAACAAGTGGGTGGCAGTGGCGGCTCCTCGGGGTGGGCAAGGTGGGCACTGCCCACCCTGATTCTTTGAAGCTTGAAAAGTTTTACAGGCAATAAAATTAATTTATAAAAATCACTCAACACAAAAAAAAATTAAATTTCATGGGGGCACCTATTTATCGCTGGAATTGTACCTCTTTGAATTATTCCAACAGATAATAAGCTGCTTTCGTTCGTCACAATGTTTCGTGAACATAGTGAACATGTTCAATTATAATTCGGTTCTTTCGTTGTGATCATATTTTCTCCCGCTCCAAAACTTTGAATAATGTTTAGAAATCCCCTTTCCCCTATGGAACATCGATTTTATAGATGTTCGTATTTTACTAACCTAGGAATTTTAAAGTAGGGCCGTTAACATGGAGTTACAACGAACAGAAATTGTTTACGGTGAATATAAATATAAACTTAAATTCGTAAGAAATTAATCGTATAAGACGAAGGTAAAATTCATGCGAGTTTGGGCGCGCCCCACTAAAGCTGAATTAAGAAAGAACAACGTTCCAAGTATTCAGTAGTAGAATTTGGCAGAGAAAGAGAAACAGACACACAAGCGTATGTCACGTACCTATGTGATGTCTTGACGAGCGCGTGTGGAATAAGTAGGGGACGATGGGCAACGCCGGATCAGCCCACCTTGAAGCTGGCTACTGGCATATACGCTTGCAGCGTTATTCGGTTAGTAAAATAAAAATAAATACATACATTCATTATATTATTGTAACTCTATACACAGAATAATTTTTGTGGCATAAATTCATAATAAATGTGATCATATAAAAATTACTGAAAATAAATATGTTTTAAAAGCAAACATTATGCTACTTATATTTAAAATATTGTACATTATAACATAGTAGTAAAAAAACTTTATTTAATTTTTTTGAAAATTTATTAGACTGAATTTAGAAAAAAATAGTTTTTAAAAATATATTGGAAATGTTTTTTTGGATTAAAATTAATCATAAAGTAAAATAATAGTATGTAATGCTTGCTATACCGTGGAAATTATAAAAAAAACCGCAGTGTTTGTGAATTTCATTTTTAATAATGAATCAAATGAATGGTATATTCTTGAACCTTGTTGGTTGCTTTAAGAAATGTGAGTATTGTAGTAAATCGGCAGGTCGGGCAAGACCACCTTGACCATCGTGTGATGTTGCTAGTCGTCGTTCAACATCGTTTATGTTAGTCGACTCAAACCTCAAAGGGCTTGCCCACATTTAAATCGTGTCTGTCGTGCGTCGTAGCTAGTAGCACTAGTAGTAAGCAGTAACGACGGTGATATTGTAAATTTTTTATTACAAACAAAATTTAGCAAATTAAATTTCGATGATAAACTTTTTGTGATAAAATTAAAACCTTCTCCGAAAATGGTTAATTTGATTATTAAAAATAAAACAAACAGAGGTAGTAGAGGATTTAATATCAGTTGGTATGAAAAATGTAACCGGTTAACGAGAAGTGAAAAAATAAATAAGCTTTACTGTTGGAACTGTTTACTATTCTCTGAAACTAAACAAGGTCCCTGGAATTCTACTGGCTGCGATGATTTGAAACATGTATCGGTATCTTTACAAAAACATGGACAGTCAGAGCAACATACACATGCGTCTTTAAAGTTTAAACTTTTTGGTAAACAAAATATTCAAGTTTCAGTTGATTCAGCACATCGACAAAGTATTTTGAAACATAACGAGATCGTTAAACAAAACAGAGAAATATAAACGTGTTATTATTTCTCTGTTTTGTTTAACGATCTCGTTATGTTATATGTTGATATGGTTATTTATTTAGCAACGCAAGAACAAGCCTTTCGTGGGCATGATGAATCTCAAGATTCTCTGAATCAAGGAAATTTCAAGGAATTAGCCTCGTTGCTTTCGAAATATGACAATCAATTTAAAACCTTTTTGGACGAGTCTTCTATTTTTACCGGTCTCTTTAAAAGTATTCAAAACGACTTAATTGAAAGCATAAACAAAATTATTTCCGAAATTATTGAAAACGGTTTTTCCTGGCAAGTAGATGAGACGACTGACATTAAGTGTCGATCTCAAGTATCTGTTGCTTTATAGAGTTGGTCAAACTTATGACGGGGTTTCTGTAATGGCTGGTGAATTGAATGGGTTACAATCAAAAATTAAGCAGATAGCTCATCAAGCAGTGTTTACCCACTGTTATGCTCATAGGTTAAATCTCATATTGCAAGATGCCTCAACTAAAATTAAAGAATGTAGAATTTTTTGCAAGTCTTAGTGGGTTACCTGTATTTTTTTCCAAACCTACGAAAAGAACAATTCTTTTAGATCAATTAAGTGCCACAAGAATACCTAACGGATCCGACTCTAGATGGAATTTCAAATCGCGTCTTATTGATATTGTTATCCAACAAAGAGTAAAATTGTTTAATGTTTTTGGAAGAATTATTAATTCTGAGGCTTTTACTAGAGATTGTGAGGCAATTAGAGAATCGATTGAATTTAAAAAAATGTTGAAGAATTTTAGTTTTTTAATTTTACTTTACATTTTCAGTCTTATTTTTGAGCAAACAGAGTTCATTTTCGATATTGTTCAATCTAAATCTTCAAACAGCATACTGTAAGAAGAGAATCGAAAGTTTGCAACTAAGTTTAAAGAACTTTAGAAATGATCAGAATTATTTTGACAAAATATATAACACCATATGCAGTATTTCCGAACCACCTACCATGTTAACAAAACGTACATCCGATATGATGGAATGGACGATCCAAAAATGTACCTATTTCAAAAGAGTTTCAATGAAATTATTGACACAATAATTAATCAAATAGAGGTCAGGTTCAAGGATATGGCTTCCTTAGATTTTTTAGATTTATTAGATAAAAACAAATTTATAACTTTCAAAAGTACATTTCCTCAACAGTTGGTTGATTCGCTATTAAAGACTTACAAGAATTTGTTTGATAAACCAAAATTGCAAAGCCAGCTACGCGTTTGGTATTCTGATGCTGATATATTAGGAGATTCGTCAAATTGTGTTGATATTTTAAATTTTATTTTTTCAAATGATCTACAAAATGATGTTTCGGAAATACATAAATTGTTGTGTATTGCTTTGTGTCTGCCTTCTACATCGGTGTCCGTAGAAAGAAGCTTTTCGACATTGAAAAGAGTAAAAACTTTCGCTAGGAATTCTATGAGTCAGTCAAGATTATGTCACTTATTAAAGATTGCTATCGAAAGGAGTTTAGTCAAATATCTTCAGGAAAATCATGAATCAACTCAGTTTTACGAAAAAATTGTAGATGACTTTGCGCTACAAAAAAATAGACGAATTGAGTTAAACTACAAACACATCGCCAGTACATAAATTAATTAAGGCCCGTGTATGTCTTCTTTTAATAAAATATTATGGTTAATTTATTTGTTGTTGAATATTTTATTTACTTGTACATATTGTTTGAGAATTTCTTTTTCCGGTTTATTAAGGAATTTTGCATTTTATATTGTTATTATTATTTCGTTTTGTTAAGAAAATATTGTTTTATTTTTGTTTATACTTATTTTGCTAACTGTTTTTCGCGTACTAACAATAACCTCTCCCTTCCTCTCGTGGTAAGATATAGCTCTAGACCTTCACGAGGTTTTTGCTGAACGGTATATTTGCTTTAGGAAATTATTCCGACCAACATAGAGCTCCAATAAATTTTAATAGATGTAGAATACCTTATTCAAAATGTCCCATCCGACTTGCCCACCCTATCAGAAATCTCACGAGCCGCCACTGGTGGGTGGTGATCTATAAAATACAAAATACCTTATTATTTGTTAATTTTGTAGTTCAAATCGAGTAAAGGAGTATTAATATTTACTAGCAATACTTTCTCAAGGTTATTCTCTTTTGTAAGATTTGTTCTCTTTGAATGAAGTCCTTTCTATATCGCAACTGGTTATAGGTGCCTACTGGAAATATTCTTTTATTTCAGCATATTTAGCAGCTAGATTTTGTGTCATTGTACCCATACACAATTGCCGAAATGTTATTAAATCTGGATTTCTATTAAAAACTGCTTCTAACTTTTGCCGAAGGCCACATCCGAAGTCACTTGGAATACTTTTGAAGTTACTAATAGCCACATCTAATGTGGTTAATCTATCTTTTAATTTGAGAATTCGATTTTCAAAATATGTGATTAGTTTAGGCAAATTTCCAAAGTGTTCCTGAAGGAATAACAACTGATTTTTTAAATTTGGGATTTGTGTTAGTTCCTTGCACTCAGAAATACTTCAAGCATCGTCATTTAAACATGTAATATATCGACAGTTTCGTCCTAGGAGTAAAATCGACTGTTTTTGCTGTCATTTTCACGACAACAACAGCTGTTGCAGGTCACCATATGAATAGTGCTATTCAGTAACTGCGTGATGTTTACATTATTTCTTTGCTCCGTCGTAATATCAACCTGGTACGTCCGGTCTATAATAATAATATTATGTCCAATAATGACGTAATGGAAAACGTTTTTGATTTGGAATCATTCCGTTGCTTCATTATTTTTAATCAAATTGAAATCCCGTTTGAATGAGTATTCTACAACCCCTTCAAATCGAAAACGATTTTTTGAGTTAAAGTTAAAAAACGCCTTTTTGATTATCATCGAGAATACATATCAGAAGTAAAAAACTATAGACCGATAAGTGTTTTAACTAACTTCAGTAAAGTGTTGAAATACATATTTTACACTAGAATATATAATAATATAAAATCTGTTCTATCTCTAGATCAACATGTATTTGTTTCTGAAAGACATACAATTACAAATTTAGTTGAAATTGCGCAATATTTCTCCAAGGCCTTTGACTCCACAGATCACAACTTGCTTCTTGCCAAATTGGATCAGGTTGGCTTCTCTCCAACCCTTGTACAAGTAATGGCGTCAAACTTATCACATGGGAAGGGTTAATGTTTTTTATAATGGTCATTCATTCAATATCATTTCCATTTCTTCTGGTGTCCCACACGGCTCGAATTTTGCCCTATACTGTACAATATTTACTGGAAAGACTAAATAGTGGATTTTTGGGTTATGGGAATAACTTATAAATTTATAATGTTATTAACAATCGTGTTGACTGTGTCAAACTGCAGACTAACAATCAAAGAATGGAGTAATCTAAATTTAATTTCTTTAATATAACTAACTTTGTATTACTTCTTAGTTTTATGTCCTATAAATGGTTTGTATTGTTGGACAATAAAGATTATTATTATTATTATTATTATTATTATTATCCACTATTAAATTACAGTTAATACCAACCAATTTCATTCATTCTGAGATGTAAGACTTGTAGATCCTTTTCTCGGTAACTCTATCGGTATGCGAGATATTGTGGGGACATTTGTATGGAATTCCCCATATGAAAATTGGGGAGCGACTCCCCTTAAACGTCTTGATAGTTTTTATACAAATATTTGAGAGAAATATAATATTGTCTCAACTGCCTAAAACAGAAAGTCAAATTGGATCGAAAATAAGGCAGCTATAATAAGTACAGAATGTTCGCAGTGCTTGAACTTTCAATGGTAGAAATCTTTCCTTAATTATTTAACAAATTTCCAAAAATTTAATGGCGAATTCTCAAGCTGAACTGCTTAGGCAGCCTTCTTTATCATTTCAGACACAGTATTTGTTAGATCGATGTATGAGACACAAATTCATGTTAAATTTGATACTGATGGATGCATATCGATGAACTGAATTGTATGTATGTAGTACCTACCTTCTACAAGCCTAAGTTATACTGCAATCAAAACTCTGATAATATTGAAAAACGTTAACGATCAAGGCAAACGGTTTTACCATCGGTTTAAAATCATCTCAGCAATATTTCAAGTTATTCCTAAACTAAGTTTTACTAGACCGAAAAGAAAGAAGTTATAAGATTTTGCAAATTTTCGGAATTATTTAATCTTTTGTGGGTAGAACTTTTAAAATTACAAATTCTTAGCGGGACACCGCTTCTATAAAATGTCAGAAACTCTTGGGTACTTTTGAGATTAATATTCAGAAAACAAGTTGATTATTCTGAAAATTGCATTTTTGGCTCAAACTTGACGTCAAATTGTGTGGATTTACTCGTAATTATAAGTCTTTCTTCGTGGTCCAACACATGCAAAAAAAAACTTAAATCTGCAGATGCATTATGTTAATTTTGTTTTCCAGCAATTGTATATAGGTACTTCATCAATAAGTGATTTTATGGAAAGAGGTAGGTAGGAGTTAACTTTATTTAGTGTGTATATTATTATTTTAAGAATTATACGCTGAATACAAAAATGTAATAATATATAGGTTGTTCCATTTAAAAAACTATAACTATATGGTCAGCCACCATGTTATGGAATACTCTATATAATACAAAACAATTTTAAAACATGGTCCTAATATGTGGACATTATTGGAAGAAAACCGCTTCGAAATATCTTTTCTCATAAAATCACAATCTGCCATACCCGCGGAGATGACTCACCCTGTATATATGGGTTCTTATATAACTATTATATTATGAGATAACCGGTGCATTTCGTAGCAATGAAAAACACCAGGTAGAGATAATCAATTATTAGTTAATGGAGTATTTTAATCGGAGTTGGAAAAACTGGCCCTTAAAATAAGAGACATGTTTTTTTGAAAATTTAAGAGGTTTAGTTTTTTTGCGGTTGGTTACTCTGATTTTAAACTAGACAGTTTAAATATTTAAATATCCCTGGTCTTCAGAAGTAAATTTCAATAATCATACTAGAAATACTTCCATCTTCCATCCAACTATGTTTAATGAAACATTTATTACTATAAATATTTAATGAAAGTTTGTATATCGATAAACAAGCTCAAATAGTTTAAAATCGACAAACTTATAATTAATAATTGTGCCTTGTTAAATGTGGCAAAATAATTTCAAATAAATTAAAATATCATTGCGATATCATAGGCAAGCAGGCAATCATACTAAAGAAATATTTGTCAAAAGTTGCAGGAATTGTGGTTGTATCATAGCACAAAATTCCACGAAGGTCCACACCATATCATGCCATCTGTTATCTAGTGTGACTATTAACCTGGGATACTAAAATAGATTTTGCAGTAATCTGCATTAAGAATGTAAAAAAAAAAAACATTACATTATTGCGAAAGGGAATATTATTAATTGAGTTTATTACACTAAACTTATAACATTTTAGTAAATAATTTGTTGCATCACAATTTATGACTTTCGCTAAGAATGAGCGACTGCTACTCACAAATGGCAACTTAAATATTTGAACAAATTGTTATTTGTTTAAATTGTGTTAAATTACATTAGCTGTAGCTATAGAAAAAAAATCATATAAAGTAAAAGTAGATCCGTACAATATCAAGCAAGATCAAAATATCACTAAATCACAATAAGAACCAATACTAAAAAACCTATATCTAAGAGCTTCGTGTTTTTAAAAATATAGAATTGATTTGTTATTATTATGTACTAATTTATTATCATTATAAGTGCATTATTAAAATTCATAGTAGCATGCCTCAAAACCAAAACTATTTTCAGTAGTAGCACAGATTATGTTGTGTGGTATAGTTTGTGATATAGTTCAGAATATGCATTTATAGTAGAATCAGTGATTTGATGTATTAAATAAAACAACCAAAATGCTTGTAAATTGCTTTACAATACAAAGAGTACAATTTCCATTGCTAATTTCTACATTTTAGGAAACACAACATTTAAAAAATTTCTCTATTTCTACCTGGTACCAACAATTTAAGAACATAACCTTAAATACTATAATAATTGAAATAACACCAGAATTATTAAAGAAGTTTAGGGATGATGACTATGAAAGTGATGTAGAAGATATTTGCAATAAGGATTATATAGCTCAAATAAAAAATGCCATTACTTTACTAAATAATGATGTATTTGTAAAGAATAATTGGCATGCTCCTACAGTAGGTTTAATTAATTAAACATATGAATATCACTATTTTATCAAAATGCATTTTTATATTAGGATGCCAGATTCATGTCACTGGGTAACACCTTAAAAGTAAATAATATAAATGATATTATATTGTATTTTACATCATCTGATATTATAACGAATGATTTTGAAAATCGAAGCTTTGATTCTTATTGTATTGCCTTACGACCATGGGTAAATATACATCCAGCGTCAGAATTTAGATGTATTGTAATTAACAATATACTTAGAGGTATATACATAAATAGTACTTTTATTATTTGTACTACATATTTTTTATATTTGTAATAGGTATTACACCACGTGATTGGCCAACATTTTATGAACATTATGCCGAAGATGGACCTAATATCATAAGCAAAATCTCTCTTTTCTTTAAGGAATACATTTTGGACAAATTTACCATGAATACGTGTAAGTCATTTATAGGTTTGTCCAGACCCCTGGTTCTAAACAATTCTGGAACCATTCTAGAATTAGTAGTTCTGATACCTCGTTTACATTCAGCTCACATCCGCGGCAGTGAGCAGGAAAGTAGGCAGGGAAGTGGGCAGGACGAGTATGTGAACACGATACTTCTTATGCCCCTGCCACTGCTACTCGCGCTGCCCAAAAGAGCGGTTTTTCGTGCGGAAGTCAAAGGACGGGCAGCGCGAGCGGCAGTGCGTGTTTACATTCAGCTCCGTCGCTCACTTGTCGCCGAGCGCTTGGTCGAATCGCCATTGCTAAGAGTTGAAAGCGAAGTGAGTAGTAGAGCAGTATGTAAACACGTACTTCTCTCGATCCTGCCACGGCAGTATTATGGGAATTATTGCCGGCAGCGCGAGGAGCAGCGGCAGGGGCTGAATGTAAACGAGGTATGATAGTAATGCGCATGTCCGGCCAAATTCTGGTTCTGAAATAATTCGAAATCCTAAAGGTCCATACAGATCTAAAATTTGAATATCATTCATAATATCTAATGCTAATGCATCGAACCACCAAAATTGCAACAGGTTTTAAAATGTAATGAAATTTTGTAGTAGATATTTCTGATAGGCCGAGTAGATAAAACAAGAAGTAGTAGGGTCACTTCTCTGTGGCCTCTTCCATGGTCGTGTATGTTTGCTCTTTAAGGCGCATTGGACTGCAGACGGGAGCACTGAAAGTAGAAATTTAGGTTTATAATAATGTATCATGTAAGTATATAATCATTTGTGTACTGCTGGACTAGCACGCATAGGTTCACGGACATGTATTTTACAGAGGAGATAGAAACACGATTTTGAGGGGGTGAAATTACTCCTTTTACTAAATTGTGCTGTTCAGATTTTGTAGTTCCAGAACTGCATTGTTTGAACTGTATTTTTTCAAATGACACGCAAAGTTCTAGAACTATTGACAACAGGAGGGGGTTCGAACAAACCTTATATTACTGAAAAAATAAATTTGTTGATATACCTTTTATTTTAGACATATTTGATGTATACATTACATATCCTGATACCATTACTTTATTGGATTTTGGTCCACTAAATAGTAAAACCAACTTGTATGCATTTAATTGGAAGGAAATTAATGCCATAATGAATAAGGTAGTATCATTATTATGCTTTCTCCTATTTTTAACAGGAACATATTTTCAGGGTTGTACAAAACAAGTTCCACCTGTATTTCGATATTTAGAACAAGATATTGGTATTATGAGTAAATCAGATGCATTATGTAAAATATCCAATTTTATGTAATTATATTTGTTATATGAAATAAATTAAATTAAGTTTTTAAAGAATTAATCACAGTAACATCAAAAACTTTCTCACTCTTCATGTAATTGTAGTTACTTTATGATGAATGAAAATCAGATACAGGTATATATAATTATAAATAAAAAAAATATATGGGCACTATATGACTTTCTTACATATATGTGTGGTACGAATTTTATAAATAAAAGTTGTTATGAGTTACTTTGGCAAAATTTTATTTTTTCACTGAAGTAAACTACACGTTTGGAGCTACCGACTTCACGAACAATCTAATCAGAACTCAAGAGGAAGATTATACTCTTACATTTAAAGGTTTGTATTGATAGCATTTGCCGTTTGGCCGATATCGTTGTCACACACACTTAGCTCTACATGTTTGCAGAAACCATCGGTAAATAACTAGGTACTTTCCTATTTTACCTACAAGAAAGTAGCCAACGCAATATTGTATACTTATATAACTCTGAGACTTCCAAATCACTAGTGTTACTAATTAAATTAGTTTAGTTTTCACAAACAACAATTGATCAGTAATGCAGCACCTGAGCATCTTTACAAATATTCATTTTCCCCACCTGATCTGAACAACAAGCTATTCGAGTTAAAACGAGCAGGTGACCAAAACTAATTTTTTTTTAATCATCAATAAAAATATAAGGGCGCTTTTCATAATTTTTAATCCTGGATTATGCATATTTTTAAAAACTTTAAAACAGCTTGATGCGCAACCAAAATTGTAGTATATATTAGATGGTACCTAAATAGATGGCGTAGATGTCACTTTATGAATGAACTTGCACTAGCAGCTAAATCACTATATGCACACTTATCCTACATTGGCAAATATATATTTTCATCCTTTTCTAAAATTGTGATTTTGCTGCTTGGGTAGCAGTCATTACTCAATACCTGTGATCATCTGCACTTTTCAAGCGGTAAATCAGCTGATGATGGGAAAAGTGCTCACATTTCGAATAGCGTCCACTGTGTCTTGTCTGTTGTCTGCTTCGTCTTGTAATAGTTTACAATTTACAACCTATAACAAATTTTGTTTTTGAAGGGTCAGTTAGGTTTCATAAATAATTTAGGTACCGTAAACAAGATAGGTGTATCTTGTCACTTAAATGAATTAGTCTTGCATAAATGAATATAATGGAATATGTCACAAATAGATTTGTTTTCAAAATATGTATAACATTTCCAAGCGTCGCGGCGTCGTGATGTTTCATTGACGAGTGTTTAATTATTAGACGGAGCGTTTTTAGTTATGAATAGATATGTGGGCTAGTTGAAGCTCATGTATCTGCTGCTGCTACCAAGCAGTCGTTAATTGCTATCCTTTTAATTGAAATATTAATTATCTATCCTATAATGTCTGATAAATAGCAGTTGACAACCGTTACTGCAATTTAAACGAAAGCTGCAGTATATGGCAAATAATCTCTAACATGATCCATGTCGCACAGCTTCAGAAATTAGTCTTATTAGACTAGATCTAGATGTATTTTTATTAATTTTTCCTTAAAAATTATGTTTACGATCAAAAGAAAAAGAAAATGATCGGAACTTATATAAATATGTGTTAAGTTTATTATAAAGTACTACTTTACCATCTATAACTTTAGATTTAATGTTATTATTTTCGGCATGTAGGTTGATAATCTAATTTAGTGTTATTTGTACCAATTAATTCATTAGTTCCAAATTGCAAACGGTGTACATATTTCCCTAATAATGTAATTTATACAAAAATGTGTAAGTACTTCAAATTAGAAAATATCAATTACCTAACTCTTATTAAAAAATATGTATCTATTTTACATATAAGATATGTTGCGTTTTGTAACATTTAAATGTTTTATGCAAGGGTTGTGAAGTACGTGACATATTTAAATATCCCTCTTATCATAAGGGCCTCACGCATGCGTGAGCATATACATGGCGTTTTCCAGTAGTAAACTGTGTAACTGGTGTAAATATGGAGTCTCAAGTTGAAGATAAAAAACGAGAGTGTGTTTCTTATAATAACATTGACAGAGATCGAATCGTCAAATCTGCTTACGAGGTGATTGTTTAGCCCAATAGTGTTTTAGTACAAAATGGTTATTTAGTATTTGTTGCATGAACGTTACCGAGTAATTTTGTTTTGGCATGGCCGCCATGTTCGTAAATGAATTATTCTAAAAATTGAAGATTAAGAATTAAATATTTTCGACTGTTAATGTTAGTGAGTGTTGGACGTGATGCTATATAAACAAAAATGTGTATACTGTGATTCGACTGAAGCTAGAAGTCCCAGAGACGCATGTTCCTGCCGATGTTTGTTTAAATTTCTTAGTTGCCTTTCCATCAGATGAAGATGAGTACCAAACAATCGGAGGCTGATAATATTTACGAACCTTTCGAAGCACGTATCATTTCCATTTAGTTATCGAATTATTTTTCAAGCCTGAGTGATTCATTTTCCAAAATTAAATAAAGTTATGTTGTGAAACTTCATTAGCTGTCAAAATTTGTTTATTTTCTTCTAGATACTCAGATTTCAATTAAGGGCTAGTGTTGTGTAATATATAATTATAACTTACATTAGTACTTTATTTTAATTTAAGTTTTATTCTTATAAAATAAGAATAAATCACTCAAGCTTATATTAAATACTAACAATTCATTCATGTTTGTATTATTGCAGTATGTATCATTTAAAGTATAGAAAAACATTCAGCAAATCAACTCATTTAGTTTCAGTCGTTAATATGAATTTTCTTAATCTTAATTGTATCATGTGATTTTCATATATAGCTTTTTACTTTTGTTTAAAAAAAATATTTGTATGCATCCATAAGAAACTGCAGTTTTGTTTCATAAAAAAAAATATTTACGTTTTAGATATGGTATTATGAATATCATTCTATGAATAATAATGTGAATTTCAATTTTCTTTTAGAAATCAAATAAGGTGCTTAATAATGAAAATGAATCATTCCCAGCAAAAATTGAATCACTTATTGAGTTATGGAGAACATTAAGCCATTGCGGTTTACCACCTAAGATCCAGTATGTTATCAATCTCTTGGATTGGGCAAAATTACACACGTTGAATATTATACTTAGTGGTGAATGGAAGAAACACAAAGGTACATTTTATTGTAATTCAAATTTAATTTAAAGATCTTGATTGAATGAACATTGATGATAAGTCATGTTTTGTGCTTATCAAGTTGACCAATTTATCGAAAATTAGAACATGTTCTGTATTTTTAACTTAATCAAGTTTTTATTGGTTTCTAGTAAATGTTCTGTTCAAGACTTGTTTTGCTAACTGTGTACAATATAAACAAAAATTTCATTTTAAATCCCTTGCCTTGGTGACATAAGGTTAACTTAAGCCTAATTTAGCTTATATTTTATTTTGTGTATATTGTGTTTAGTTTTACAATTGCAATCTTTGAAAGTCAGCTTTTTCTTTATTTATTTTGCCATAATACTTTTGCACTATTGACACTATTAATTCATCAGAAAACTTGTTTAAGAAGTTGATAGCTGTAAAAAGCCTAGTTCAACTAAAACTTGATGACAATGTCTTGATCCATAACTTAGTCAAGAAATTCATATGTCTAAAACAGACTTAAAATAAACATATACAAGTACATATATTTTACTTCTGTCATTCTTATATATTTTCTAACTGGAAAAAAGTATACATATTTTTTTAACTGGATAGGTCAAGAAATCCAATATTTATTTATACCATATTACCTGCTTTACTGTATTATATTTTGTTGCTGAAGTTATATATATATGCATAATTTGTTAATAGTTCAAAGACATATTTTTTGATTCATATGCTACTAAAGTAATTATTACAATATTGCACCTTTTCTGCTGTAATTATGATACTTCCTTTATTTTATTTTGAAACAGTATGTATTCAATAAAAATTTAATACGCGGAATTTTGAAAATGTTCCAGAATTTATAATTTGAACTTTTATTTGACAGTGAAAATTTTGTTTTTTAGACAATTATGGAGACAGACTATATCTTGAAGTTGACAACTGTGAAAAGGAACTCTATAAATTGAATAATTCATTTTCATTGCACTGTAAGAAACTGTTAAAGGTGATTCAAGATCCATGGGGTAATGCCACTTTAAATAAATTACTGAATACACCAGATGCAGTTATTGATAAAGAAGGTAATTGTTTTAATATATAGACATATGTTATATGTGAAGTGTAATTAGTAAATCATCTTTGACAAAAAATATTGATGCTACTTAACATGTTGATTATTTGACATTGTAGAACGCCAATTTTTTTTGGGAGAGTCTGGATATTTAATTTCTATGAGACTGAAGAAACTGTGTGATTCTCACTGTGAAGATTTGGCTTTAAATTTGGTTAGTGCTTACATAAGGTGTAGTAAAAATTCAGAAGGACTAAAGTTTAGCCTGAATCTCACTGATGACCAGAAACGTTTTACGACTGACATTTATGTTGCATTGCTTTTCAAATACAACAAGACATCTCAAATTCTTTCAACAGTAAGTTTTATTTTGAATCTATTTTTAGAAAAGTATTTTTTTTTATTATGAAAATTGTAAATTTTTTCTGTATTACCGTAAAACGCAAGTTTAATATAGTCAGTGGTGTATAATATAAAGTTATTGTCTCTAGGCATCGGAGCTAATTTTAGTAACATGAACATTTCATCTTATATTAAAAAAAATAAACCAATGCCAATGACTGTTATTGAACTTCTTCTAAATGCATATACACACATTTATTGCCTGATACTGGTACAATGTGCAATTCAAATGCAAATTATATATGTGAACTTGTAATGTTTTGTTTCATAATTGGTAGTCATAGTTTCTTTTACAAGCCTTAAAAAAAATTAAAAATAATGTTACTATCTTAAAATCAAATCACTGTTATGTTTCATGGTACTAATTCATTATTGCGAGCTACAATTTATAACTAAGACGAACATAATAAAAATTGAACATTACAATTAAATGTAAATTGAGTTGTTTTAATTTGTCAAATTTCAAAAATCATGAGAAAATCAAATACTTTTATTCAGTTCATATCTAAAATCTATAAAATTACACTTTATGTATGTTATTATTATTTTAGACATTTTTTCCATATGACATGTTGAGAGTGTATTTATACATATATCAATGAGGGAAAATTAACATTATCAGTTTTCTGGATATGATTTGATTGTTAATATTCCTGATAGATGTTGGTCTGACTTTAATTCAGACATTAATCATCTTGCAAATATATAACATATATTGATTCTAGTAGATTACAACAATACTGGCAATTTTAAACTATACCTACATATCTTGTTAACTAGTTAGTTTAAGAAGTTGCAAGATAGAATACACATTTCTTTCTTTTTACCTTCTTCTACCTTGTGATACTGATGAACGAGCTGCAGCAAACTGCAATTGCCCAACCAACATTTGTACAGAACTTAGAAATACAATATATTTATATCATTCATGTCTGGACGAATTATTGTTGTAATTCAAAAGAATTAAGCACACATACACAGCAGGATATTTGTAGTACTTAAAGAATTCACATTGCTTTAGGAAGTTCCCTTCCACACAAATTCCACACTACTATGAATATTACAAACTTAATTTTCTACTTCTGATTTTTTGGTAACTTTGTTTCAAAGATATTGTGAACTGATTGGGGTTATACGCATACTCTATAATCTAAGCCAGTGTTTCTATCGTCCTTCTGTAGCCGTTTTTCCATTTTTTCGTTTGTTCGATACTATCACTGAATTTCTACATACAATTAAACATGAAATCACATACATATTGTTGAAGTATTACATAATGACGTTGCTTATTTATAGTACATATATGAAGAGTTCAACGAATTTTTGACAAACGGGTGAGGATTACAATATTAATCTCGTCAAATGAAGAGTTCCGTAACATCCTTCTTAAATTAACTCTCTACAAAAATTGTATGACTCGTAGAGAATTATCTATATTTTCTTGTTTAAATATAATCAGTGCAAAAAACATTGGAAATACTTATTTAGAAATATTTTGCACACATATTGAAAATATAAAAAATAATAAGAATATTCGCCTTAAAGACTTAAAACAGCTAATAACACCGAACTGGGTCATAGATCCAATTAAGGTGGATGTAAATGTGACACACCTGCCTCAGTACATGAAATTATGATTGATTTTTATTTGTCTCAACTTTACACTAATAATAATTATTCGTTGTACTTAAATATTTTATATTCAACAAAAAACTTTATATTTTACCATATTCGTTAAAATGATAATACTTACGTTTTTTAATTTTGTTAATTATATCAAAATGTAATAGGTATTCTGAGTTTTTTTACAAATTATATAATTATCTAATATACCCAACAATTTTTTTCGAAATGAAGAGCGCGATACTTCGTTCGAGGTTGAGAAACACTGATATAAACTGTGACCGACCATTACTACATGTATGCATTAGATATTCTGTAATTATTTGTTCACATATATAATTTCTTTCTTAATTTGAGAATATCTCATGCATAGGATGTTCCAATCCTTTATCTATGCGGCGAGTAAAAAAAAAGCCATTGTATCTTAAGCTAGCCTAACTACCCATTAATAAATGCGGGCGCTGTTCACTGTTCACGGATGTTTTTTGAAAATTTCATTTTACTGTGTTTAGAAAAATATTAAAGCCTCATTCTGAAAGATCAGATTTATAATTGGGAAATGGTAAATGTTGATTAGTTCATTGAAGTATTCGATCATAATTTTAGTCAGTCTTTTTAAAAATTAAATGACAAAGGAATAATTCATAACAACATGACTTCTTGTAACAAATTTATATGGAATTTTATTTGAAAATTAGTGCTCTCTTATTTAATGTACGATATTGATTTTTTATATTTAGTTTTTATCATCTGTGAAAACTTAAATACATATAAATATATCGTAATGTATAGAATATGTAACTTTTAAATTCTAAAGACTTTCTTTAAGATGTTAATTATGTTTATATTAATTTTGTATTTTTCTATTTCAAGTTAAAATCTATGAGCTTAGAAGATGGCCTGGAACTGATAAAACGTTTTTCCACAAAGCTAGTATCGGTTTCGAAAATATGGCGTGACGCTAATTTGGTAGCCCATTTAGCAGCTGTCTTGTACTGCTCTACAGCAGTTATGCAACCATATGAAGAAGTCAGTGATATACTGTATGCACTCGTGGATACTTGGCTAACAATAAGAGGACAAGATGAGCATTTGGATCATTTGATTGCTTCTATTAGGAAAGTAACGCAAGTTACTCTTTCTGCACCACATATATATGTTTTCTGTGAGGCCCTGAATAGAAAGGTAATTATAACATTATAAACGTTTTTATAATTTTTGCTCTCTAGAAAAAAAATATGACTGCATTTTTGAAGTTTCAACCTAAACTTAATGAGTTAAATAAATGTTCCTTTTTTAAAAAATCTTTAACACACTTCTGCTTGCTTTACAAGCGCATCTGTACACAATTAAGAAACCCTTAAAAATATAATTTTATTTTATGGCACTCTTCAAAATATTTGTGTTAACACTCTTTTAATTTTTAATGCTCTTTGTATTTAATATAGCTATTCAAATATATGTATTATTTACTCTGTATAAAATGAAGTAAAATACAGGGTGTCCCAGAAATAAAAAGACGGAGTAGCAGAAATCGGAAGTTAGATTGTGTAAAAACGTACCCTCAAATTATCAAGTCTTTATTCGTGCGCAGACGGCAGAAAAAAAATAATAAAGAATTCAATTGGCCTTACGCCGACTTTGGTCGACTTCCGGTATAAAATTACACACATGCATGCATTGGCGGCTGATCGGTAATAAAATCGCGCGGCTCACGGCAAAACGTATGTATTTTTGTAAATAACATACATTGTCAAACAGCACAATGGATGTTATTTAAAAAAATACATAAGTTTTTGTTGTGTGACCCGCGATTTTATTACCGACCAGCCGCCAATGCATGCATGTGCAAGGGCGATAGATACACAGATGTTCAGTTTGTTATTAGCCGCCGATGTGAGTTGACACATAGTTATCGACATGGCTTTTACGACGCAAGAATTATGGGATATGGTGTATCTGTACGGTGAAGTGTGTTTAGGTTACGCGAACAAGGCACGCTACACCCACACTACGAAGGCAGCATTTCATTGGCAGTGCGCAATTACCTCAATGTTTCATATCCTCGATGGATGGACTTGGAGGACATACACCATGGCCGGCGCGCAGTCCGGATTTTAATCTATTAGATTTTTTTTTATGGGGGTATATGAAAACATTGGTGTATGATGGGAATGAGATTGCCACAGAAGAAGATCTTCGGCAACGTATTTTTACAGCTGCGAAACGTATACGTGGGAACCAGGTACCTTCCAACGAGTGCGTGGTAATCTTCTCCGACGGACTGACGCCTGTCTTCGTACGCACGGCGGACACATAGAGCACCTATAAATATCCACCTGCTTCACTTACACGATCGGTTCTTTTCAGGACCACCATATTACTTGTGTTAAAAAAAAGGAGGAGGAATAGATACTTCATAATAAATATCACACCATTAATTAGTTTTTAGACCTGCTAGAAAAAAATAATTACATTTTGATATTTACTACGATTTATTGAATATTCTAAAATAATAATAATCAGCTGTTTCCGACTACAAACACATTAAAGGGCAACAACCTTCCTATTTTAAAAATATAAACGATCTTTTATTGTCTGCAATAAAGTGAGTCAGTCGCCCATCTGCGTCAACAATCGAATACATAGCTGCGTTATTTAGACGCATCCGGCGTTTTATTATGAATGAGTATGATTTAACATTTTTTTCCCGTTTTATACAAATAAAAGCGTATTTTTCTTTGAATGCGTGTTCGTTTCTATTTACAAATGAGCATTCTTACGTGTGCCAGGTCTGTAATGCAATTTTTTATTTAAAAAAATAACAGAAAATTAAATTTTTAATTTCTTCGTTATTGCGGCATATTTGGGCCTGTTTCTGTTCGGACTTTACATACCTGCTACTCCGTCTTTTTATTTCTGGGACAGCCTGTATATGCATGCTCATGTAGAGAGATCAAAAGAGGTTGCCGCATATATCATATTCTGAATTGTATTTCGTCCTTGCGGCATCTATAATTTTACTTATGAACTACTTTCGAGAATGTTTGTTAAATTTACTTGTTTTAATAACTTAAGAAATACATTCAATAATTGAAAATATCTTTATTAGTAATAATTTAATACAAACATCGATATTACATATAGCATTACATTTTAGAAATATTATAACATATGTTCAAAATGTGATCCCTTATTTTGTAGACACACATTTAAACGTTTTTTTTAGAGAATTGAAAACATTTTGAATCATTTCTTCTGTTACATTGTTAATAGCATCTTGTAGTTCTGGTAACATATGTAGTGGAGTCCTAAAGACATTGTGTTTTAAGTACCCAAAAAGAAAAAAAATCCAGCTATCTATTTTTGCTAATCAGTCGGTTATTATTAAAATATCTTAGATGGAATTGTAGTATGTGCAATATGAGCGGTGGCACTGTCTTGGTGAAAATAGCCAAATTGTCTTTCAGTGTTGTCAAATTGTCTAATAAAATAAATAGTTTTAAAATAAGTGTTCTATGTCGTTCTGCATTTATTGTATCATGGAAGAGGAATTTCCGCTACGAAAATAAACCTCCACAATAAACTTATCTTGTTCTTCTGTAAATGGCATTGTTGATTTCAATGCAACTTCAAAATTAAGGAAAAATGATAATGAATGATATATGTATAAACACAAAAAAAAGTAACTACGATATCTACCTTTTATTGCTCTGAGAAAGACAGTTTCTAATATTCAATTAAACGCAGTAAACCAAGGGAAAAAGAAACGACAAAAAGCTGACAAATATGTATAAACAATTCCAATGACAGAATATGGATTGACAACCACTTTGGCGAAATTATGTACAAACTAAATATTCATACTACAGTCAACCTTTTTTGATCTCTCTGTATTTGTTTCATGCCATATATAGTGTCTTGTCTGTATACAGTAATCTGTATAAAATGTAAAACTAGAAAGAATTCTCACAAATTCCTGTGTGCTGTAAGTTTCGCAAAAACACTAAAACTCCTTCACCACGCTAAAGCACAAAAAGGCTAAATACGTATTTCGTCAACTAAGTTGGCATCTTCAGTAGCACTGAATTAAAAATCGCGTTGTGTAGTTTCAAGCCACAGACTCCAAGTTTAGTTTCTTAAACTGCTGTAAATTTAATGATAACACAAAAAGATCAGGTATTGTAAAGATATTAGATATTTTAAATCTCTTATAGAAAGCTGTTTAAAGGATAGCTTTAATTCATCATATCAGTACGCGAAACTAAGAATGCAATATTTTTTGTGTGCTATTATTATGAAATTAGTTCCAAATTGAAATTAATCCTGTGACTTACATATATACATTTATACGTAAAACGTATATGCATATATGCATGTGTTTGAGATACACACATACATTAAGTGCCATTGCCGACAATCAAACGCACAGACACCGGTGTTTCGACCTTTGTGGTCTCGTCAATGGGCATGGAGACTGTCGACAATGGCTTCAAGACTTAAAAAGCTGCTTATGTCATTTTTGCGTGTATCACAGCGACATCTAACACCCAAAAGATGATACAGAAAAAAGCGATGGCTTCTGACGGCATGTTCTGCTATACAGAGGCCTGTATGTTAATAGTGTATCTCGTGTAATAGAGCCTCATGTGGCAAACCTATCAAAACGAAAATGAATAGTGTAAAACACAAGGATGTTAAAACTAACATCAAGCAGTAAATAAATACTGTATTTATTTACTGCTTGATGTTAGTTTTAACATCCATGTGTTTACACTATTCATTTTCGTTTTGAAATTAATCAGTCATCATATTGGATGCGAATTTTAAACGTTTAATTCGTAAATCAACTAATTGTTTTTATTCTCTCTTTGATTTCAGTTTGGTCCAAAAACCAAGATATTTAATATAGAACTTTATGTACAAGCATTAACAACAGATTTAAATCTACTGGAACGTCAAAAAAATGGAGAGGATAAAGATAAACTACATGAAACATCGAAACGTTTGGCTAATGGCTTACTGCAACTGGCTGACGTTTTAGATGATCACATCAATGTGTGTCGTGAATGTGTTCTAACATCTTTCAGTCTTCAACCAACAAAAGAGTGTTTGAAAAAAATTGAAGATATAGCGAAGAAATGCGGATATGAAGTTTTAGATACAGGACAGTGGCTATGTAAACTACATCCTCCCATATCAGCAGAGGACGAAATAGGACTTCAGTGCGATTATTGTGGCGGTTTTATGGCACAGTTACAATTAAAGCAAGCTTTCAATACAAATACAGCTCTTAGTGAAGCTTTGACAGCTGATAGATTAGGTTTGAGTCCAGAGCTATGTGATGATTTAGTTGTGGTTGTATGTTCACCACGTTACCAATTATTGAGTTGGCTACAGAAGTGGAAAGATCTCCATAGATTATGTATTATGTACTTAGAAGATCCAGAACGGACCAAAAATATAGTTACTGAATTGAAATTTTTGGATATTGACTATTCGATATTCATGAATATAAAGCGGGAACCTGATTCTGATGGAGATGGTAATGATACTATTTTAGAGCCGGATTATAATCCCGATTTTGATGAACCTCCGAAACCTAAGAAGAAAAGAGGACGAAAAAAGAAAATCAAAATTGAAGATGAAAATTATTTACCATATGCCACTACCAAGTCTGACCCACAAGTTTTGAAAACTCTAAGATCATTTCGTCGCACATTTAAGAGAAAAATTGATAGTGATAGTAGTTGCTCCGGTGGTGAACAGTCATTTAATGATAATATTAATAACAATAATAGTATTGCACAAAATTTAAAATGCGCGAAATACGGTGATTATTCGTTAAATAGTACAGACGTTAATTATAATAACGAAAATAATACGTACACTGGTTTTTTAGGTAGTACTTACAATGCACACAGGACATTTAGTGAACTAGCTTTTCGGGCACACGAAGATATGTTGATAAATCAAGGTCTTTATCCTCAAGACATGTATTATGAAAATAAACATCATTCACAACAAGAACAGCAGGACCATTACAATAAATTCAATTCGCAGATGCCATGTACTAGTAGACAATACAAATTTAATTATTTTGATACACCTTCAACGAACATCCAGCAGAAAGATTCTTGGAATAATCAATATATTAACAATGCTGTTAATAGTGTGAAGGATACAGCTGGTGACAGTGACAATGAAGAGACCCAAATAGATGAACAGAATTTCATTTTGAACGAATTCACTAATGAGATAACGATAAGTTCTGAGTCAATGTCAGATGAATTGAAACAGAATCAAACGGATTCAATATTGAAGAACCTGATACTGGCAGCTAGCAATAATAATAGTGATAATGGAAGAAATGATTTGACTAAAAGTGATGATTTTAAAATGAATACAACCCACAATAATAAAAGTTTAACTCAATATCATTCCCCAACGAAGTCAAAAAATGTGAATGCCCTTGAGAGTGATAATTTTGCGAAAGACTATTCTATGAAAACATTAAATATGAATATCAACCAAGCAGAAGGTACCAGAGATAATCAAGACAGTACAACATATGAACGGAAGAAACACAATGGTAGCTGTAATGTATTGACTGAAGAAAATCCTCAAATAAGTCATGATACGAAGAGAAAAGATGATAATATCCATAATACAAAGGAATCTCCTCCCAAAGAAAATCCCGAAAAGAATTTATTTCGTGAAAAACTTATTGAAACAGTTTTTGCTGAAGAAAATGGGAAAGCTATAAAGAAGTTACATAAAGAGAAAAAGAACGAAAGTATATGCAACAAGGAAAATAGTGGAATTGTTTCCAAAAAGAAAAACAACAAAAATTTAGATCAGAGAAATTCAGAAAAGCTTCCACCAAAACCGAGTCGAAAATCCGAAGTTATTACTGATATTCTGGATCCTAAGAAGGCTTCGTTGAATTTTCAAGAAAGCGTGAGGTTACCGGATAAACCCAAAGATACATCCAATACAGATAGGACTAATAAAAGGAATAAAACCATTAATGAAGATGTTAAGCTGCGCAAGACAATTAAGGATCATAATTTCCAATCAGTTAAAACTGACAGGAATAAGTGTAAAACAAAAGAAAGTGTTGATAGCTATAAAATTTCTAGTCAAGGGCAAAGTAATACAAATCTAGATAATATCAATAAAATTAAATTGAAAGAACTGAGAGTTATGTTGCATCGGATAAACATAAAATTTCCTGCGAAGAAAAGTGATTTGTATAGTAATGATACTAAAAGACCTCCAAAGAAAGTGCAATCGTCGAATAAGGACAAACACAAATCGAAAAGAAACGATAAAAAAATATTTAACTCATCTTATTATTATAAACAAAACAATAATAATCGTAATATTATAGACAACCAAGTACAGCAGTCTGTCTTAAAACCATTGCGAGACAAAAACTTAAGAGTGGTCATTAACGATAATGACATTATAGAACCCAATTTAGTTGCTGATTATTTGAAAGCTGAAACAGAAAAGTTGCTAAAATCGGAATTAGTCCCACTTGTCATTCTTAACCGGCTGGAAATGGACAGTCTTCCTTCCAATTTAGTAAATAAGGTTGAAAAAGATGTTCAAAAACCATTAGATAAACAAAACAGTAAGTTAAATACTGCTAGGGAAAACGTAAATAATAGTCATGCTAAATCTGTATTGGCTAATGTACCAGGTCTTAATGACACTGAACTTATACAACCTGCTCCTATGGACAGCATAGTACACGTTGTTCAGATTGCTGGCGGTAGGCCAAATTCCGCTGTAAATTCGACAAATACACAAACCAGCACTCAAGTCAGTCCACATATACAGCGCATTGGGCAACCTCGCGATAAACCTGAAGCTAGTGAAAATTCAACAGCGGTTACTACAATAAAGACCTCAACGGCAAACTCGAAACCAGTATCTACACAACCATCTACACTTATTAATATTTTATCACAACAAATCATAAGACCCGGCCAAAGTAATAGTACCAGACCTTTATCAGGACCTTTGATCAATATCCTCTCCCAGCAAGTTATAAGACCTGCAAATACAACTGCTTCCACAGTTAAAACTACCACAACTGTATCCTCTTCTGAAGAGCAGGTATGTTAATTTTGTATTGATTTCGATAGACTGTTTTTTTTTAACATTTTGTGATATTTTATAAATTATATTTTATTTAATAACATATAAGGTGTAAGGAGTATAAGATGCTTAGAGTTCTAATAGGTGATAGTTTTATATAGAGGCAACAAAAAGTTTTCATGGAATAATGTTCAGAATTGAAGAGTGTTTGCATATAATACATATTTAATGTACAATTAATTGTTTCGAGGAAAATTGATTTCTTTTTATATAGATATTTTTGTTTTAAAGAGATTAATCAGAAAACGGTGTTGGTATGTTTGCTACAATTCTATATTAAGCTATAGCTTGTCAAATCTACAAGGGTAGCTAATTTTTCAAATAGATGCAAGATATGATCCTAAAAGTTATTGTTATAGGAAGTTCTATTTAAAATGACTTTGATAAACCTACTTTGCACAAATGATCACTTAAGCTACATTTGACAAGTTATACAACTAACATTTTATTACTTTCAGTGAAAGTATATCATTTAATTTTGATGATAGTTTCGGTTTCATTCACTTACGTTGCTTGCACATTTGCCTATAATCTACTAGGAATTACACATTCATGCTTCTTATACTTTACATCTAAGGTACACAAATAAAAATTTATTTATTTAGTTACAACATATTTAAATTTATTTTTAAATATAATTGAATTCGCTTTTTGCGAATTATTGCAGAACTTTATATTGATCAGTTTTATTAATTTTACATTCATTATAAGTTTAATATAACGCACAGCTAGGTTATTGTTATATTTTTAACGATTACCGAAAATAGTGTATTTGTATTACATTTTTGAATGTTTGAAAGTATAATTGGGCACAAAAATTGATTAATAATGTACTTGCAGTCAAACAATAGTTCAAGGATCGTATCTGGGGAACAACAAATTATTAATCAAATTGTCAGTCCAGTAAGAACGTCTGGTACATCAATAAAATTGGGTTCCACATCAGAATCATCAAGTCGTATAGTTCAGTTTATATGCCATTCTTCGGACGGTAAACTGATACCAGTGACGTCATTCACACCAAATCGTGTAGTAAAAGTAGCCACGACTCAAACTATAACTTCTTTGTCACCGAGCAGTCCACATTATGACGAAAATTTTACGAAATTAATACAGACGGCGCCGAAAGCAAAAACCGAGCAACCCACCGAAAATTCGGAGACATTGCCAAAATTTCAGCAAGCTTTCGGCAAGTCTGTATATCAAAATAATGTTGACAATGCAAATTCAACAACGAATGTTTCAAATAATGTGATTACCAATAACATAGACGTCGAAAAAACGAAAGTGATCCAACAGAAGACTACAACTGCCGTAAATGTAAAACCTTTACAGGGTGGTGTCATTTATACACGGCAGGTGTCTTCGGGACAAACGATCAATTTAATACCCCAAACTAGGGGACAGGTTTTTCGGATTGCAACCTCGAATTCTGAATTAGTTAAAGATACGGTGATACATAACAAAATGAGTGCACTTTTAGCAGCTGCCCTTCAAGGTAGAAAAGCCAATGAAGAGACCGACACGAATACGGAAAATTGTACCTCACAAACCGCCACAAGGGTCGCTATCGCCAGGCCTGCATTAGTTCAGAATGCGAGAATAGTTAAACCTGTCCTGCAAATTCCCTCGAATGTAATACGAAATACTCCTCAAACAAATTTAAGTTCAACGACACTCGAACAATTGCGTGAATTTGATATGGTTTATAAACAAGTAAAAGAAAGAAGTAGCACAAATCCAATGAATGAGGCAACATCATCAGAAACTAATGAATCTTCTCAACAACAACAGCCCCAGCAGCAACAACAACAACAACAGCAGTCACAACAGCAAAGAATTAGTGTAACTTATGTAAATCAAGGCCAGAAAATAAATTGTGCACCAGTCGTTGTTGTTAGTAGTTACAACACTATACCTCCAGCTGCTTCTCCCGCCTTAAGTGTTGCTTCTCAGGGGAGTTCTAGTCCTTGTGTAACACCAGCACCAACTCCAACACCAGTATTACCAAAAGTTGCCCCAAAAAGTTCAAAAGGAAAATCCGTGAAAACTACTACATTGCATACGTCGAAGACATCACCAATACCAAAACCCCAGCAAAAACCTCAAGAAGACGAACACACAACGCAAAGGATATTTGATATTTTAGCGGAATATGCAGAACAGCTGAGAAATTCGCCCGATTTAAATAACAAACCGGCACCAAGAAGGCGTTCGAATCCACCAACGAATCCAAGCCAGAACTCAAAGAGGAAAAAGAGTTCCAGTTCTAAGAAGAGCGGTCAAGGTAGTTCATCCATGTCAACGGATATAGACTCCGAAGATCCGCGAACGTTGGGAAGTGAAGATAGTTCTTGTGGTGTTATGCAGCTCTCTGTGCCAGATGAAGATCAACCAGCAATAACAGCTAGTACGTCTGAATCTAATGACTCTTCTGCACCTAGGCAACAGCTAATACTAACAGATTCATCTAATAACCAGACCCGTAACCTTATAATTGCAGATTCTGTAGGTGAAGCTTTAAAAATGCCAAATACGGCAGTGCTAGTTCCTGGCAATTATATAATGCCTGTCTCTATGGTGAAGGGTGGTCAACAAATAGCTGTGGTGTCAGGTGGTAGTAAAATATTAGCCACAGTTCCCGCACGTTCTGGCCCTAACATGCTATTATTCCAAAGTTTCCTTAATCAAACCCGCAAATCATCCGTGCCTACTGTAAAATATTCTACCATCCAACCAATAACGGGAATATCATCCCAAAGTTTAGCAGGTGTCACTGCACAGCCGCCTGTTATACTACCTCCTCCTTCACATGGTATTAGTACTGTAACATTAGGGCAACCTATAACTGTTAAAAAAATGGACGATTCTGATAGAGTTAATACTGAACTTTTGCTAACAATTTCTCAATCCAGAGAAAATGATTCAACACCAGAAGGCACCCCGCAACCAGATAGTAGTACAAACGTAGTTTCCACCAATATCGAGACCGCTGAAATTGAAGAAACAGCCACCCTTTCAGATAATTCATCTGAAAAAGGTTACACCTATCAAAAACCACTCATCGCTACACCCATTGCAACACCTGTGATAGCTCAGACATCTTGTTCTAAGGGGAAAATTGATGACGACCATAACCAAGGAACACAAACCATCATGACACTCAGTTTAAATGCAATTGACAGAAAAGGTGAGTTTTAACTAACTTACCACCAGTATGGAGACAGAAAAATAATAATGGAAAATATGAATGTTTGCCGTATGCATTTTTTTGTGTATAGAATAACATTTTAGCTGTTTCATTTTCATTTGTCATGTTTTTGTGTTTTTCTTTTTTTTTTCTTTATTTTCAATTCATAATTGTCTTTTTCTCCGGTTTGGATCTAATCTATAACTAGCTTATTCTACTAACATTCATTGCATGTAAATTCTAAATATTTGGTTTGATTTGTTCTTCTCAAATTAATGTACTAAGATCGTTCAAGTGAAAACGGGAAAGCGTATAGAATATATGCCGTTTCGTGTGCGTCCATTTGTCCCAATTTAACTTTTAGTTTGCATTGTCGTATATTTTTATCGGAACATTTTAAAATGGATTCAACTTGTTTAAGATATTTTTCAAATGAAGGATTTATATATATCAGTCTGTAAAATACTTCGCTTATTACTGCTGTACAGGGTGTTTCATCGGTTGGGGTATCGCGAATTAAAGTGCCTAAATATAAAAATGTCGACTTCAAATTTTAACCACTTATAGAACTTTTAAACCGCTACCAGTAGGTTAGGTTGTTTTTGATAATATTATTTTATTTAATGCGTAAATAAAAAAAAACCTTCGTTCAAAAAATCAAAAGTACTCAGATTTTATTGAAATTCAGGTGTTAAAAAGATATGTCTATAAAATCAACTATGCAATTGAAAAAAAAATTAAAACTTAATCAATTATTGAATATTTTACAATAATTTCAAAATTAAAGGCAAGACGTTGAAGAATTTATGGGTTTTTTATTACAGTGTTGTGTGTTGAGTTTATAATAAATTTTTATTTATTATCCGTCATAAATTTAAAAGGACTACCTGTTTGCGGACGTTGAAGAATTTATGGGTTTTTTATTACAGTGTTGTGTGTTGAGTTTGTAATAAATTTTTATTTATTATCCGTCATAAATTTAAAAGGACTACCTGTTTGCGGACAGCACAATTAGAAAGTTAAGTACCATAAATCTGTCGTAAGAAAAACGACATTATTTAATATTGACTTTATTTGACAAACGGTTTCGTTTATAAAAATTCTGATTGTGAAGTTAATATGGGTGATATTTCCACGTATCACCATTCAAATTTGAACATTTTTTGAGCACTTTTAATTTTTGATAATACGTTTTTTTTAAATTTACGCATTAATTAAAATAATATTATCAAAAACAACCTAACCTGCTGGTAGCGGTTTAAAAGCTCTATAAGTGGTTAAAATTTGAAGTCGATATTTTTATATTTAGGCACTTTAATTCGCGATACCCCAACCGATGAAACACCCTGTATATGTTTGGTTAACTAATACACGTTTGCATTTGTTAAGATCTGATTAACATGATTTTTTGCATTTAAAATAAATTACTGTGACTTACATATATACCTTTATACGTAAAACGTATATGTATATATGCATGTGTTTGAGATACACACATACATTAAGTGCCATTGCCGATAATCGAACGCACAGACACCGGTGTTTCGACCTATGAGGTCTCATCAGTGTACGTGGAGATCCTCGACAATAGCTTCAAGACTTAAATCGCTGCCTATGTCATTTTCGCATGTTAAATGCAGTGAGAGTATCACAGCGACATCTAACACCCAAAAGATGACACGGACAAAACAAACACATGCATATATACATATACGTTTTACGTATAAAGGTATATATGTAAGTCACAGTAATTATTTACTGCTTGATGTTAGTTTTAACATTCATGTGTTCACACTTTTCATTTTCGATTTAAAATAAAGTTCGTTGTGATGTAATTTGTTTCGGAAATAGTTCTTCATATGAATCGGATCGATGGTGTAGGTTTTGACAGATTTTTTAGAGCCAAGAGAAGCTGTTTGTTACAGTAATTATGTTTTCTCTTTATTTTTCAAATGAAAAAACTTCAAAATTCTATACACATTTTATGTTTTTCAATTAAATGACCTTAGTATATTTTGGTATCTGGAGCGGTAAAGAGTTCTTTTATTTTAGTCACCGGTAGCTTTTATTTTAATAAAGTTTGACAATTATTCTGTTATCTATCGAAAGATCCAATATTTTATACTTCATATTATTTTGCATCATCGTACTACACTTGACATAATCCCCATAGAAACATTCTGTCTCCAGCTGCTATATGACCTTTGTGTTCGTAACACCCAATTATTGAAACCCACCTTTATTTAGGTGAATCAGGAAAAGTTGAAGAACAACGTGTACAATCTGTGCTAGTGACTGCGGGCACATCAAACGGCCCAATGTTGTCGCACAGCCCACCGCAATACAAGCAATCTCATTGCTCTGGTACTGCTACTGATCAAAATAAAGATGACTTCTTACGTAATACTGAAAAAGTATGTAACAAAGGTTCTTGTTATTATTTTTTTCTTTTAAAAGATGATTCCTTTTAATTTAACTTTTCGTTGTAGTATATATTATTCAAGATACATGCTTATCTTGTCTTGTATGTATTCATAGAAATTAGAATTTACATATGACGTTTTTTTAAATTATTATTTACCCATCTAAGTAAATAGGTCAGTAAGGAAGAATAGTACTTGATAGAATTGTAATTTTATATACATGAATTACTTGAATTCCTTTCGCAAGTATGTTGATTGACACTGTTAACATTTTTATTCTGCATGGATTTACTGGATTGAATAAGTTTTATTATAAAATTGTTTTATCAAACTGTTAATATATTAATTTCAGTTATTATTAGAAAACTAATAGATGGGGAAATAATTATTATAAACCTAAGTTAGTATACGTAATGACCATTTTGTAAACAAAAGTTTAATTATTTTATATTTAACAAGGACAACACCAAGATTTTTGATATTTTGTGTGAATCCATGTCGTCGATACTTTTGCTGCCGTTTCATGTAATACTGTATGTCTCCACATGTCAAAATATATTTCAGCATTGATTAAATTTTTTAATTAAACTTTTTCAACCGAAAAAATTAGCAATATTATTTTTTTTTTAATTTGTAACATTAGTCAAATTTCAAATTAAGAATCAGTATAACAAATTTCAAAATATAATTTTATATTTTTATCAGTTTCTGTAGATATTTGTGTAGATCGGTACTCTGTTTTTTAATTCCGTTGACTTGTATAACGAAATCGAAGTGCTCCTCCCTATGCTGTCTTAACGTATATATTCATGCACTAATTTTTAACAAACTTATATTATAAATTATGACATGTTTGCATCTTCAGAATTTACATATTTAAATATGATAATTGTATTTCTTTGATTTGTTATATGTACTTATACCGCATGTGTCAATTTTCATTAGGTATAGGAATTCAATGTTTACGTGCAAATTTTTACGTATACAAGTAACACGTGGCAACGTGGCACCCCTACTGTCCGTCACCAATCCCGGGAACAATCAACATCACAACGATTTTCTCCGATCTTCCCACCAGATTTTACATTCAATGTTTAGCTGCGAACACGTTGCGATCTAGTCTGCAATAAAAGCCGTCTTATTACTGGAACGGGAAACATCAAATGGCCGCGCCGATCTCCTGATCTAGTAGTTTATTATTTTCAAAATCCTTTTTTATTTACCTTATTAGGGTTATTTTTTAATTTTATTAGAATTACGCTTTTGTTTGTGTCATGCAGCGTGAACGCAGTTAATAATTCTCTGCATTTATTGAAAGGAAAAAGAAAAACAAGTCCTTGCAACTCGTAAATATTATTTCTGAACGCATTACAAACACCCAAGTCAGTGGTCCAATAGTTAATGCTAAGCTAACTTGTATTTTCGAGGATGTATCGGTCGCGCTGGCATTGGAGAGGAAAGTAGGGGTGCCACGTTGTCACGTATTGCATGAATTGATCGTCTATGGCTAATGAAAATTGACACATGCTGTATATATGAAAATAAGATAATATTTGTTGTTTTTCAATAATTATAAATATTTCCAAATAACAATACAGCTAGAAAGTTAAATATTCTAATACCTAATAATTTAAACAAAAACACTTTTACCACACTAATGCACAAAAAACTGACTAGGTATTTCGACGACTATGTTATCATCTTCAGTAGCACTGCTTAAAACCAGTGTTACTGATGATGATAACATAGTTGTCGAAATACGTATATGTTTTTTTTTTGTGCTTTAGTGTGGTATAGGTGTTAGTGTTTTTGTTAAGCCGCAGAGTCCAAGTTAGTTTTCTGCCTATTAATTTCAAACCTAAATATTTGGAAATGCTTAGTCTAACAAAGAAAACTGGAGAAAATTATATTTAACATACATACATTTCCAAACTAATTATAACCACTCGCTGAAGAAGGTAATTATCAAAAAATTCATTGCCTGCATTTGAATTATAAATTGCTTTGCGATAATAACAATTAAACCACACAATTTCTTGCTTTCTTTTTAACATTTTTTTATATACTTATCAATAATTGTTTTACTTTACTCATTTCAGTTTCATTTTTTACAAGTCTATTGGGTTTAATTCATTGGTGATACGACTATAATATTAATGTGTTATTTGTTTTGTCTTGTTTTCATTTCACTACTAATAAAAATATTATAATTGGTCTACATATATAAAGTTGGATCGATATGTTTCGATTGTAATCAATTCTGCATTTCTTTCTTAGTTAATGATGGAGTTGGTATCTTTTCAATTTTACGAGAATAGTATTTTTTGCAGATATTTATTATTTTAACATCAAATTGTGATTATCAAACACACAGGTCTAATCTAAGTTAATTGTCTTTGAAATGGGGCCGAATTATCCTAGTGTTCTCTCACAGTTATTATACGCATTATCTGGACAAAGCACTTTAAATGGGAAACTTAACAGGTTATTACTTTAAAAAGAATTTTTCTAAAAATTGTGATTAAAATGACTAATTTCTATCATGTTTCACAAATGTATATGGCAGCATGAAATATTACTATTGTAATTAATATTAATAACACAAAACTGTATTGTCATAATAAAATGATCCCTAGATATTCTATGTACTTCAAAAAAAAAAAGAAATAGCTATTCACCCTCAACAAATTTTGATTTTTCAACTGTGTGGAAATCCCAAAAGTTTATTTCTAACTGTGCATATAAGTATTAACTCAAATACTTAATTGTGCATGCGTTTCAGTCAAATAATTTTCCTTGTGAAACTTTGGATCAAATAAATCCTTGATATTTGCACCTTGTAACGAGCATTGCAATTATTTTTATCAGTAAAATCTTCCAATACTCCAAGTAGCTATAATAATAAAACATTGTATATCTGTAATACAATACCTAGCATTTGAATTTTGGTATTATCCAAATTTATCAGAAAAAAAAAAAAAGAGGCACATATCACTAAAATAGAATGTTTATTAATGTTTTATAGAATATTTTGCATTAATATTTTGTTGGTTTTTAATGATTACACTAACGTGCCTGGCATAAGATTTTACCACTTGCAGTTCTTCGTTCTTTTGCGAATGCACATTTACAATCGGACTTTGCTTGGGTTAGTTTACATGCTAGGGCAAAAGGAGTATGTTACGCTCTGGAACAGATTACTTACAGGAAGGTGTTTGGTCCTTCTTCGTCATTTACTGAGTGTAGGAAAGTCAAAAATACTGTCTCAACAACCCCTTTATAATAATAATAATATTTATTGATTTTAGGAAAACAGAGAACTACTTACGCAGTATGCATGTGTTTATGAAATCTCGTCAAACATAGCTAAACTAAATCAAAAAAACAAAGAATATATACGACAATCATTTTATAGACATGTCTTGTAGGCACTCATCCGTACTATAGTAGCACTTTTCCAATAAAAACCTTTTTACCTGAAGCCGAAATTTTTGAAAATTTGTTTCTTCCTCGAGGCACTGGCAGTTTGTTGTAAAATCTACAGCCATTATAATAGATCCCCTTTTGATATAACGTTGTGCTATGTTGTTTTGGCATCATTAATGTTTTATTTGTGGTATCATGACCATGGTCAACAATTTGCTGCTGAAAAAATTTTCTATTTTTATGGACAAAACAAAACAGCTCGTATATATAAATGCATGGCAGGGGCAAAATACCAAGTTTCTTAAAGGCTGGTATACATGAATCCATTCTCCTAAGATTTGCAACAATGCGCACAGCACGTTTTTGTATCAGAAAAACTCTGTTGAAATTCGATGACCTACTCCAGTGCCATAATACGATACTTCAAAACGCTATGAAAACAGCCAAAGTATAACTGACGCATGATTGAGCGGCCACACTGATTTGATGATATCGCTAGAGCATAGCATGTTCTCGACAACTTTTCGCAGACATAAGCGACGTGTTTTTGCCATTGTAAGCTGCTATCAACGATTAGTCTTAATATTTTTGTTGTGTCGTTATACTCTATACAGCTACCGTTACTTAGGTGTAGTTGATCATGAGATGTTACTCTGGATCTAGATGTTTTAAAAAGAACGCAAATAGTTTTGTCGTTAATAAGACACAGTTTTTTCGCTTTTGACCACACACATGTCTTCTTGTATAAGCTCCGTGCATGTTGTTCCGCGTCCGTTAAACTATTACTCGTTATTAAAATATTAGTATCAGCTGCATATGATACAACCACTGATTGCCCATCTTCATCCTGAAGATGGAGAAGTAGGTCATTTATGTAAATAAGAAAAAGAATTGGACCCAAAATTGACCCCTGTGGTACACCGGCATTAATACTTCTGGGCTCAGAAACATAATCCCCAATCTTCACCTGCTGGCTACGATTTGTTAGATACGAAGTAAACCAATTTAAAGGTGTTCCTCTTATACCATGCCTATTCAGCTTATGCAGTAGTATCCCATGATCCACACAGTCAAAAGCTTTAGAGAAGTCAATAAGGAGACCCAGAGCCACATGAGATTTATCCAAAGCAGTTGTTATTGTATTTGTGAATTCACCCAATGCAGTATCCAAACTTCTTCCCTTGGTAAAACCGTGTTGTGACGCCGACAAGATGTTATATTTAGTTAAATATTCAATTAATTGATTGTTAATTACAGACTCAAAAACCTTCGATATACTAGTACAAAAACTTATGGATCTGTAATTCGTAATCATGTCGGTGTCGCCCTTTTTATGTAGTGGAATTACATTAATGGTTTTCAATTTAGTCGCACTTGATCGATCATGGTGCCTTCAACAAAATACAGAATTCCCATTTATGCATGACCAGATCTTGACTTAGTGGGTGCTTCGTCAGTAAAGCATTCCCCAGTTCTTCGTCTAACTACATTAACACTCTCCGTCATTGCTTCATGTATGTTTGTAAAGAGAATATGACTTGTATAAAAGATTTTCTTTTTATAAAAATTTATGTAGTCTGTCCATAGATATAACGATTTCACTTTTTAAATAGCACTCGATCTTCACAAAAGAAATTAACGCAACCTTTCTAATCCATTTCGAGCACGCGTGGTTCACAGGGATGTATTCACAAATATTATACTAAAAGTCTATTATAAGAACATTGATATTCGCTTGTGTAATATATTTATTGTTTATTTAATTTTTAGGGTAAATATATAAAAATTAAGTAAAACACTGTAATTACTAAATTCCTGCAAGGAATTGTACTTTATCGGCTCTTAAGTACTCATCTTATATACATTATCGTTAATTTATAACATCAATACTGTTTCAGTCATCAGAATCACTAAATTCACCGTCATCTACATGTATTATGAATTTCGGTACGGAGTTTGCGTACTGTAAATACTCCTATTGTATACCTATTACATGTTGTATACATTGTTCGAAGTATCTGGTGTTATTAATAATATAGCTTCTTGGATCATATTTATTGCTCTTTCGCTAAATTTGGGAGCGATGTTTTTGCGACGAATGTGTTGCTTTAGAGAATTCAAAATTAACTCTATAGGATTGAAGATATAGTAATATGGAGGTAGATGTATGTGACTTGTAGCAGCTGCAGTATTATCAATAAAATATTGCTTTTGCGCGTCAACAGTGTGATACAACAGTGAAATCTATTGTTTCTTTCAAGAAGTTGCACAAACATTGCAATGTAAGAACTTAAAATCGCACATACTGATTTTCTTCGATTGTCCCATGTCCTTCATTCATTGTTTTTCTTTTAAATAAACAATTCTGAACGATTTTTCGGACTCTCACGTAAGACACTTCCGTTAATTTCGATGTTTTAACAATTGTGTCTGTTTTAGTTCCATAATTCTCACTCATCAAATTATTGTATACAAATCAGGATTATATGCTGTGTTTCAGTTTCAGTAGAATGATTTTTTGCATTATCAACATCGTATTCTATCGCATCACTACTTTCACTTAGCGAAACATTGCTACTTGCATCGTTTCTTGAATCTTCATTTGTATATACTCAACGGTCACCACATGTTTTTGTTTCACATATTTAAACGTCTTCACTTTGCCACATGTTGACTTGTATCAATTATTTAATTGAGTTAAAGCGATGTGAATATTTAAAATGCCATTACAATGTTCTTTAATACAGTATATATTATCTGTTAAATTACAATTGTTGTAATAAAGTTTAAATTGTAAACTCTAGATTATATTACACGAAACATAATTACTTTTCTACTTAAGAAAATCCGATTTCTCCTAATACGGTCCATTACTTCATTTACAAGTTTTTTCGGTACCTGCTGCAAAAGGTAGCGGGTAGTCCTGTTATATCCCAGAAGATCGAATCGTTATATTGATGGACAGACTATACTCATACCTTTTTACAATCTTGAAGAGTATTTTTTCTGTGCATTTTAGCCCATTGCAGGCGTGCTTTCATCATTTTTTGTGTCAACCCGGGCTTCTTGGCTAGTCTACGCCATTTGCATATTACATTACATTTTGCAATACTGAAATTTGTTGGTTCGAACAGACGCCTGTCTTTAATAAAGTCTCTATTTTAAATTTATCCGTGCTACTAATGTATTTCACATTTCCCATTTCCAATAAATTATAAAGCTTAAAAATTCACTAAAAAATTAAACTAATGATAAAATTCACACTATATTCTTAAAACACTTGAAGAATACAGGTTTTAACAGGAGCACGCACACATTTCAATTAAAATTGACTAACATTCGCTGTGCTTTCCATATTTCATTATTTGTGTTTAGACCCTAATAATGTAATGGTTGTAAATCTATTTACAGTCGAAAATTTTAAAATATGTTAATGCAAACAGCTTCTTATATACAGGGTGAGTTTTTTTATCTTGAGACAACGGAATATCTCTAAACCACTGTATCAAATCAAAAAAAGATCTTAATAAGATTTGTTATAATGTATGGGGCTCACTGAATGGTGCCGAACTCGATCCCCCATCTCACCCCTCCAGAGTGGGAGGGGGGACAACTTTGAAATCTTAAATGGGAACCCCCATTTTGTATTGCAGATTCCGATTCTACACCATCAAGTATGTACGTTTTGTTTGAAACTTTTTTTCTATTCGTTACGGATTGCGGTGTAATCGCAAAAAAACATGGTTGTGAATGTCTAGAGAAAATACACAAAAAAGAGAAGCAAGCAAACACGATTTTGTGTTTTTTTTTATTTTAACATAAACTAACATTTCAAAAAGCCATGCGCTCGAAACTGTGCCCTTCCACTTCGAAACATTTATTTATTCGCAATTGGAATGCTATTCAACGATACAAAACCGTACTTTATTCAGTACATGACAAGTTTCAAACAAAAACTACATACTTGATGGCGTAGAATCCGAATCTGCAATAAAAAATAGGGGTTCCCATTTAAGATTTCAAAGTTGTCCCCCCTCTCAATCTGTATATTCCGTTGTCTCAAGATAAAAAAACTCACCCTGTATATATATATATATTCTTTTTCATATTATTGTCGAACTTCAGTTACTAAATATTGCATGACAGGGCTTTATTTTGTCCAGCTGATTTCGTTTTGGCTTTTCATCCCTTCAGAAATTTGTGATTTATTCCGGGGTAGTTTTTTGTTCTTCATGTTGACTAATCATTTCTAATTATATGCTTTGATAATGTCATCCTTTTAACTAAGAACTACATGTCAGTGTTTATAAAATACTAGCTGCCCGTAGCCCAGCGTTGCGCGCCCTCATTCTGCAGAAAAATTAAAACTCTTGCTTTGTTTTTACATAAACTGAAACTCGCCAAATGTCTGTGCGAAATATCACATCTGAGTCGTTAAATAAAAAAATTAACAACATATGGCCGAAATAAATAAACGTTCGAATAGCGTAAATATCAAAATGCTCATTCATTCAACAGTCAACAGGTCCACTATTGCATAGAACAATGAAATAAGAAAAAAGACGCTCATATACTTGCTGATATGTATAGCGATGCCGACAGTGTGTGTATGTTCGACGCGCCGACTGTGTGTGTCTTTCGTTTCCTATAGAAGTTCATGTAATTTCACGTATTGTTAATTTTTTTTCTAATATATCCGATAAAATTTTTAAAGAAAAATATGATCACAACCTTCCACACAACATAAGGAATACGCACACAAAATTGATTACGTAGTTTGCGAGCCTATAAATAACAATTTCAATGTCTTTGATTATATAGTGCGTGTCTAAAGTCCCCCTCCCCCCTTTCCCGCCATTATCTTTTAAACCAAGTGGAATAAACCGTTGAAACAAAAATAGAACAGAAGCAGTATAAAAATACTAACTTTATGACTATATCTTATTTAAAAATTTTATGTTGCCATAGTGCCATCTGTCAACATTTTCAAATGAGACATGGTTATCAAGTTACTATTTTAAAAGTGGTTTTCTATTATTTTTGTTACGATGTTTTATCCATCCTACTTCGTTTAAAAGATAACGTTTGGGGGGGGGGGCACCTTAGACACACTGTATAGATTTCTGATAATATGAGAAACCAAATAGAAAAAATACAAAGCCAATAACAATCATAATTAAACCCACAATACGCCAAGTAGAGGATTACGATGTTCCTACGGTGTGACTTAACTTGGTGTCTATCCGCATTCGTTGAGGAGTGTGGAAAAACACAGAACAACCAAATAACCAATACTTGGAGAGAGGGGCTGTTACTCTAAATAAAAAAAAAAAGGCTAAATTTCAAATGTAAATAAAATGAGCGTAATTTGGATTCTGTACATTACAGTCGTACTGTTTCTCAATGTAATGTGGTCCGCGGAGTTAAAAAGACAGAGTATACGTGATCTGGAACTTGTATGATAGAGTACTGGCAGCTTCAATAATCATAAACAATAATTTTTTGCTTTTATAATACTTTTTTTTAATGTGTACTACTTCATTTCAGTAAGAAAATGTTATGTAAATACATTATAATACATTATATGGAATATTGAATTAAATGAAATTCTAAACAATAATGCTTGTCTAATCAGAATGCTAAATACTTTTTATATTGAGTATAATACTACTGAGACAACTTTGATTTCATTTACATTTACTAAAAACTGCAGATTGGCAATGCTTGAAAATATTAACGTCAGTAAAAATATCCATGATATGATTCGCACCGAAAAGACAAGAATAAAAAAAGTTCTTGTGTACAATATAATATGCAATTTTGTAAGGGAGATTTAAAAGATTGTCTATCCTGACACGTGAGCTAAATATATAGAAGCTCCGGGACTCGAGTCGTATTTAACTTTTTCGTCGCTCTCTTAAAAAGGTGGGAAAAATACAACGAATTTATGTTATAGATTATATTTTCTTATGTTTACCATTAATTTCTCGGAAATAATATATCATTGGCGACATACTCTAATTGTATAATCTGTGTTACGTTACGATTGATTATACAATATATTGTTTATTAAACTTGAAATAAATTTAAGAAACTGCATGTTCTATAATAAATAATATCAACAGTTTAAGTTATTTATACAAAATATTTATAAAGCTTGTTTTTAAACTGCATATATATGTTTTGATTTAGTTAATTGAATCAGAATAGAAGTCAGATTGGTTTTCATGAATTAGTCGTTTTTTATATATTGTCAAGTCGTCTAACACGTTGACGAATATGTGAATAAAATGATCGATGACTAAGTTTAGTTCACATATTTGCTGGAGCTCAAAAGTACTTGGTTGATAATAGTGTGCCATTGCTACAAGTTTTTATAATGATTGGTTCATTGCATTTTACGGGATGTGTGCCATATTCTTTGTTTTAAGCGTGTATCGATATAGCTGATTCTTAGGTTGATTAAAAAATTATGTTTATTTTTAAATTTATTTCATTTGTTAAAAAAAAAAGTCGAAATTTACGGGTAGCATAATTACATCATTTGAACGGTTATGGGAATGAATTGAAAAGAATAGAAGAAACAAGAAATAATGTTTTTGATAAAATAAATGAAGAATTAAACTGTAACAAAGTAAATGAAGGGAACTACTAAAATTAAAATAAAACAAGTATTCTTGAACACATTATGATTTTAAACGTTCAAAATGAGCACCGTCAACTTCTTGGTAATAGAAAAACCAATTGCAAAAAATTGTCGTTCTCATAGGGATATTAGTGCATGACAGTGTTTCAAACTTAGACCATTTAAACATAGACACGCCTTAACATTCAAGCAGTTTGTACTATAAAAGTAAAGAAAATCGTTTATTTTAGTTAAGCAAAAACTTCATTCTTGTTATTTGAAGAATATTTTTAAAACGAAATCTGAATATATATAACCAACAAATTTCGTTTACCGTAGGTACATCAAATAACTATATTTTTTAAAGACCAGTTTGGTTATTCAAAAATAAAACTCAAAGGAATTTGTGGTACACATATATTATTAAGAAATTTATTTCTTAATTTATTCGAATATTTGTGCATCACCTTGATGATATATGTAATCTAATTTTACAATAATTAAAACTAATAATTTAAATTAATGATTATTGTCGACATCATGGTCATACATGTGTTCTTTGTAATCGTTGAAAATTGTACCATGAACATTTATATACAATTTAGCTATTACACTTTTTTCTTTTAATTTGTTGGCATTTTCTAAAATTCTAATTTCACTTTCAGCAATTTTACAAATATGAATAATGTCTTTCGATGTTTGAAGTAAGCACTGCATAAAATGACTATAGTTTTTTTTTAGTTATTAATGTAGATATGTCGCACTGGATTGCTTTTAAATATATGTCGCAATCTAAATGTTGAACATAAACTGATAAAGTTTTAGAATAATTTAAACTAGTTATAGCATAGTTATGGTCACTGTAGTTATCATAATCATAAGTTTCTGGTTCAATCTCTGGTTTCTTCTTTGACGAAGTAGTAGTCATTGAAAGAAGAATTGTTGGTGCCTGTTCCAATACAATTTGCTTGTAAAGAATCTGCAACTTTTGTATGCACTAACAACTTCTTATATGCAGCCAGAAATTGTTTATGGGTGGGATTATTGTTAAATCTACAATGACTAATATAATGTTTAAATGGTCTAAGGATTCAAAGCTTGAATTAACAACTTCGTAAATTTTCATATTTTGAATCATAGCTTCTTAAAAACAAATCGTATAAATTTGAAAAAAAAAATTCTTGGATAGATCTATCAAATACCTTTCAAATGAGGGGTCAAAACTTTTAAGTTGATATTACCTTCAGCGCTATCTGTCAAAATATAAAATTGTTTTATTTTTGTTTCAACGCTTTATTTCCGACTATAGACAGGCACAGTATATATTCATAGGCTTCCTTCCGTCCCTCTATAAGCTTGACATAATCTATAAAGTTTGCAAGTAAGATGCCCAACCATTTATGTTTTCTGAAACTGGTGGCACTGGTGAAGCGCGTGGTTTACATTGTTTTTATTCGTGTACTTTCGCTTACTAAAAGTAATATATAATAATAAATAATTTTTATTTTATTCGGGTTTAAAATACACATATTTCAACAATAAAGTGGATAAGTAATTGCAAGGGAACTGCGTAAAAAGTTTTAGAATAAATTGCAAATATGGAGTATCGTACTTATCGACATTTCTCAAGACATTATTCGAAAAAAATCGGCATACATCTTAAGGTTTGCCATATAAAGTTGAAGACACATAGACGATCTTTTTGAATCTCTCTATCTGTTATATATACATTAATTCTAATAGTTTAAACCAGTAGCGGCTCGGGGTGGTTCACATAGGGAGTGCATAATTTCAAAATTAAAAAGTATAATACAAGAACGCTTACCCAATCTTTATAAGTTTCACCGACATACTGTTCCAGACAGGTACTGTTCATTGTACAGTTTGTTTTGAGGGAATAGTAAATATAACACTACAGTTTGATTAAATCTGACGATAAACGAAGTCCATTTTGCCTGTCTTTGACTTGCAGAACAGTTCTATCACTTTTTCATTAAAATTTGGGAAATCATTTATAAATTCTTTTTCACAAGATAACATAGTAAGGGCATTTAATCTGTCTTTTTTCATTGTATTTCTCAGGAAACCATTTATTCTCTTCAGTCGTGAAAACTGGCGTTCCGCTTCAGACGTTGTCATTGGAATTGTAATGACAATTTTTAAAAGCTTAACAACTTCATTAAAGGTGTCGCTTAATCCATCCAGCAGAAGGCCTAGCATACCTACAGCACCGACTTCTATATTTTGCCTAAATTCTTCTCTAGAATATAGAACACTTAATTCAGGTCGTAGTCTGCTTTCATTGAGGCATGGATAAAATTTTACTGCTTCTTTAAGGCAATCTTCCGGAAATTTTTTTTGAAAAGAGAAGAACTGTTTAAAAGAAATTAAGTTTGCTAATATTAAGTGCCCTGTATACCGAAATCTAGTTTTTATTTCAAGCAAAATAATATCGCACACTTCAATAGTTTCCCTCCGTCTTTGGCTACCATCAGTTACTCTTCGTCGCGTTGATGGTCGAGGAGTCAGTTCTGAGTCATTTTGTTTAACTAACTGATTATCTGTGTCAGCGGTTTCGGTTCGAATTTTTCCAATAGCGCGTTCAAAATTATCTAAATTCTTGATTTTTAATGCATCTGTATTGACATTTTGTAATTGATTAAACAATATGTCCACATGTGCCATAATTTTATGAAAGAAAGTTAACCAATAGATAAAAATTTTCCTCCTCTAAAATTCGCAAATTGGCACCAGCTTGATGAATGGTAGTTTGTAAACTAGCTTCTCCCTCGATTTGTTCTAGAGCTTCAATTATTTCTTCTCGGTGCTCATATATTGTATTCACTGTCCTAAAATTGAAGTTCCATCTTATTTTTGAAGAACGAGGTAAGCTTTTTCTCTGAAGGAATTCTTCCAATCTTGCAGCTCGTTGTGGTGAAGCAGAGAAAAAAGTACATAATCCCGTCAGATTGGCAAAAAAAATTCTGCAATTACTACTGCTCGATGTAGCATGTGACATAATAAGATTTGTCTGATGTGCGTAACAATGTACAAAATTGGCCCTTGGATACTGGTCTTGGAAATGTCTTTGCACGCCGTTAATAGCACTACTCATGACTGCTGCCCCATCATAGCTCTGTGGAATCAGTTTTTCTGGGTCATCAACAAGCAAACTAATTTCGTTAAGGATGGAGGCAGATAAAGAATTAGCATCATGTTCACTAGGCAGAAGAAATTTCCAAAATCTTTCGACCGGTCTCGCGTTCACAATATATCTTAAAACAACCACCAACTGAAACTGATTGGACACATCTGTGGTTTCATCAGCTATCACAGATATGAAGTCGGTTGCTTTAATTTCACTGGAAACTTGTTCATGATACACGTTCAACATTGCATCAAGCAGCTCATTCTGTATCGTTTTTGATAATCCCTTAAAAACCGGTGCTGCTTCGATGTGATCTCTGAGCGATTTATCAAATTCTGCCGTAAAATTTATCAATTCCCGAAAAATGCCCTTGGTATTCGACGTTTGCCGTTCATCATGACCCCGAAGTGCCAGTTCAAACGCGCCACAAAATCTAATGCAATTTATTATTAAATTTAACACATGCCTATTTTTTGTTACCTGTTCATTGTGTTGTTGAACTGTTTTTCTATATGAAGAATCTTAAAACATTCTGAATGTTATTTTTTCCTAACATTCTTAGACTAAATATATTTTTCAAATGCCCTTCGGAATTTTCATGTTTCGTAATTTTAGCACTAAGATGAATTAAGTCTTTTATTCCGTTCTTTCACCAAGAAGGTTCACCACCAAGCAAAAGATACGGAAAACAAAACAAACTATTTTTAATTTCACACCCACAAATCCAGTCAATTTTCTGATAAATATTCATTTTGAATTTTCTTATATCGTCTTTACCTTTAACAGATTGTTTATTTTCTAAACATAATTGAGGCATCGGCCGTTTAAGATTTTTCATTGCGATTTTTTCATCATACGTTAACCGCGAAAACGTGTTATTCTGTAACGCAGTCACAAAATTCATCCTACAACAGCGGTGAGCAGACTGGGAATCTGCTCACATGCTATGTATTAACGATATGGAACTAGAACAAAATACAGTTCTCTCCAACTTCAATGTAATGTTTAATGGCTTAACGCTGCAACGGTAGGGCATTGCTCATGGGTATGTTTCTCTCGGTGGAAGGGGTAAACATTCGAATAGTTTACATCCGTGCGCTGTTAGTCGTCATTATATCTGTGACGACGATCGGTGCATGTAGGTTGTTACGCGAGTGCACACGCCACGTTCCTGTTCAATAACTATGAATACGTAATAAATAAATACTTTCACAGTTAGTCGTCGCTTGGTTTGTTTTGTTTCAAAATTCCAGGGGGTGCAATTGCTCACTTGCTCTCATTAAAGAGCCGCCACTGGTTTAAACACTTCAAAATTGCATGTCAAGTTTTGAATTATCTAGTAATTGGAAGTTATTAAAGCAGTTAAAAAGTATTTAATGAATGTTGAGTTTTAATTTTATTCATATTATTCTCGGTGTGCACATTAATATACAGTTCAGTACTGATAGAAGGTATTAGCATTTTCAGTTTGTTAATATACTAGTAAATATGGTGTATTATAAATGTAAAATTAATGTTTCTATTATTTCAGAAAAACAACGAATCCAAGACTTATCAAGCACACAATGTGTATTCCCTGCAGGGCAAAGTTAAAAGGGTCCAAGCAGCTGGTAATCAAAGGCTCGATAGGGAATTGCAACAGCTTTGTCTGCAACGGAAGCAGGCAGCTTTGGAGAGGGAGTTACGTCTTCAGAAATCATTATCCGAAGAGTGCGAAGATCTTGGCGTTGACGAACCAAGTACAAGTGATCTTTTTCCAGAAGCAGAATTATTATTCGACTCGAATCATTCACCTTCTTTCGATCAAACCTCCCAAGATATTAAGAAAACTATACATCATCATGAAGGAAAGGAGGAAGCGAAATTGACGCTCTTTGGTGATGATTTTTTATTTGGAACTGGTGAGTACCAGAGAACTGAAAGTGAGATAGAATATGATGAAGCTCGATCTAGGTTATTAACGAATGGCCAAAGTGGCACTAGCACAGAGTCTGAATCGCCTTGTGAAGATGCGACGCTACTTCAGACTTGTACGTCAATGTCTGATGTAACATTGAATTCACCTATATCACCAGATACTTACCATCCAGCGACACCGCCACCCTTAAATAAGTATGTACATAAGTATAGCAATAGAAAGAAAAGTGATAGAATAAAACAAGTCGAGAATTGGAGTGCAGAAGTATCTAGTTCGGAGGATACTACCGGCAGCACAGAACTTGTTAAAAGTTCCTGTCGTAGTCCCGAATCATGTATGAATAAGCCTAGTGATGAAGAATTAAGTGACGGAAGTTATAAAGTAGTTCGTGTCGCAATTTCTAAAACTGAGTGTACAGAACTGCATTGTTCAGAGGATGGTGATTGTTCGTTGAGTGGTAGGGGAGCTAGGAGAAGTGTTAAGAAATTATGTTCATGTTGCAATGGTAATCAGGATGGTGCGTTATCGAGGAAACGTCCAGCGTCTCAACCTCAAACACCGACACCACAAAAAAAAGTGTTTCCGAGTAAAAAAAGATAGTGTGTTAGTTATTTTCGGTAAGAATTCAAAAAAGATTCTATAAATTTCAAGAGAGGGTTAACGAATAAGGAGCAAAATCTTTCGATTATAAGAATATGTTTTCTACTTTACAATAACGGGAAACTTGAGAATTCTAAAAGACAAAAATTAGAACAAATTACATAATAATACAATAAAGATAATATTTTGAAAGTTTAAATAAAATACTTTCTTTTCTTTGAAAAAGATTAAATAATAAGTTAAAGTAAATTTTGTAAAATATCTGTGTAAATAGAATAAAACATGTTTGTATGTATGCAATTCTTTTTATACTAACGGTAGCCTGTTGGAAAGATAGAAATACAAATTTTCAGAAGAGGTTCTAATAAGTTAAAAACAATACCTTCCACATATTCCAATAAATGTGGTAATTGTTGAGAAGTTGCACTTATAAATTAAAAGAAACTTCTGTAAAAATATTTAGAATTCCCTATAGTTTTGATACCTAGTTGGTGAATGTACCAGAAATACAGCTTTAATAAAAGATATTTTAATAAATTTCAGTCACCAGCTACAAGAAGTATTGTAAAATGATGGGTTATTTAATCTTCAGTTATTTTTGTTTTTAGCTTTTATTTTTTAAGTTGATGAATAAAGCATGCATTTTTTGTCTCTTGCATGAAATTGTTAACTCCGAATCTCTTGATTTTAAAATAGATACTTGAAAATGTAATGTTTATTTCCGACATCATTTCAGTTAGTTGATTTTACCGTATTTTGAACAAGCCCACACCACAACTGCCCTGCATTGGCAAAAAGCCGTATGACCATTTTTGAAGTTTTGCATAATTAACATTTGAAGATATTAATTGATTTGGATTAGTTGCATTTTATATTTCAATGTTCTTTAAGGAACACAACCGTTTTTTGTTAAATGAGTTTAAATGTTGTATGATTTTTTATTGTATTTCTAGAAGTTTTCTATAAAATTTGTTGCTTAAATGTATTTGCCCTTTTTTTTGTAAAATACAAATTTTCTATTAACTGTGGCAAAAGAACGTATACTATTTTTACCTTTTTTTGCCATTGTAAGATTTCTTTTTGATTTTAGTTGATATCAAGGCGAATAAATGAAACAAACCAATACTTTTTTTGCCATATGACTCCATATAGGAAAACAATCTTAATCTTATTATACACATAACGAATCAGACTTACATAACCAAAATAATATCTACAAGAATTACATATTAGGTATAGTTTATTAGAAAATGAAAACGTTACAAAAAATTAGTATGAATTATTGATGACAAACAATAAAGACTGAATTGCTAGTGTTAGGATCATCATCATTGTGTGCCGGCAAAAAGAAAAACCTCGTATTTTTACGTCTTCCATCTTGTAATCTTCTTAAAGCTGGTTTTTCAACAATTTTAGTTGATAGCCAAACGCGTTGGTGATGGCGATCGATCTGCCAAAAGCCTTCATACATTTTATGGCGAAGTTCAATGGAAAAGTTTTCCATACATTTATTTTTTTTTTGTTTGTTTTTATTATTTGTCATTTGATTTTTAAGAGTTCTATATCTTTTCTTTTTAACTGCATTTTCGGCGTCATTTGCACAATCTTAAACTTCTTCAGTTTCTTCTATAAGAAAATCTGATTCATTGAAAAACGCAGTTGGTGCTGCTAAAAGTTCTTCATTCGGATTAAAGTCAGGGTCTAGCTGATCATCATCTCCGTCGTCATAGGGATCTTTTTCTTCTTCTTCGTCTTCTTCAAATTGTATACGCCGTTTAATACCTCGCAGACTATAACTATTTAAAGGGCCACGATACACAAAATAAACAATTTATCTAGCCAAATATAGAGATTTAAAGCTAAAATTATCACTTATCATTTCCTTTAACATTTCGAACATCTTTAATGTACGTGAGGACATTTTCTACCACAAAACACTTCACTTTTAACACCATTAACGAAATAAAACTCTAGACCCGCGTCCTTGTTTATAGGAGCAGGAACAAGACAGTCATAGATAGACAATGGTTAAAGAACGTATGCAGATTTTACGTTATACCGGCAGTATTTTTTGAGCTATGGTAAATACACGTATTGCGGTTTTAAGTTTATTTACCTTTGTTTATATTTTCTTCAGATTCTGTTAATGCTGTGGAAAAGAACCTTAGCCATGTTTTAGCTGCTTTTGCCATTGTACAGGGTGTTTCATCGGTTGGGGTATCGCGAATTAAAGTGCCTAAATATAAAAATGTCGACTTCAAATTTTAACCACTTATAGAACTTTTAAACCGCTACCAGTAGGTTAGGTTGTTTTTGATAATATTATTTTATTTAATGCGTAAATAAAAAAAAACCTTCGTTCAAAAAATCAAAAGTACTCAGATTTTATTGAAATTCAGGTGTTAAAAAGATATGTCTATAAAATCAACTATGCAATTGAAAAAAAAATTAAAACTTAATCAATTATTGAATATTTTACAATAATTTCAAAATTAAAGGCAAGACGTTGAAGAATTTATGGGTTTTTTATTACAGTGTTGTGTGTTGAGTTTATAATAAATTTTTATTTATTATCCGTCATAAATTTAAAAGGACTATCTGTTTGCGGACGTTGAAGAATTTATGGGTTTTTTATTACAGTGTTGTGTGTTGAGTTTATAATAAATTTTTATTTATTATCCGTCATAAATTTAAAAGGACTACCTGTTTGCGGACAGCACAATTAGAAAGTTAAGTACCATAAATCTGTCGTAAGAAAAACGACATTATTTAATATTGACTTTATTTGACAAACGGTTTCGTTTATAAAAATTCTGATTGTGAAGTTAATATGGGTGATATTTCCACGTATCACCATTCAAATTTGAACATTTTTTGAGCACTTTTAATTTTTGATAATACGTTTTTTTTTAATTTACGCATTAATTAAAATAATATTATCAAAAACAACCTAACCTGCTGGTAGCGGTTTAAAAGCTCTATAAGTGGTTAAAATTTGAAGTCGATATTTTTATATTTAGGCACTTTAATTCGCGATACCCCAACCGATGAAACACCCTGTATATTAATGACATATTTAAAAATAATATAATAAAATATACTGGTATCGGGATATACCTTTTTTTTCCATTGTAAGTAAAGTATATTTTTATTTACCAAGAAACGTATATACCACTTACATCTATTTGCCTCAGGATTATAGAGGAAAAATGCTTGCATACAGTCTTTTACCTCTGTAATGTACCAAATTTTGCGGTTTTACGTCTTTTAGCCATAGTGTTATCAAATAAACTATGTAGTCTATGCAAAATCCAATTATACGCTTCGAAAGAGCGTAAAAAATAAGGCGGGAAAAGTAAAAAATAAAAAAATGTCATATTTTCAGATACGGCTTTTTACCATTGCAGGGCAGACAAGTGAAAGTAGTTTTGTCAAACATAAGATATTGTGAGAACATACTATACATAGTCATTATTACTTGTACATTTTATTTGCACGAATGTTCCTTTTTTTTTTGTTAATTTGTAATTGCTCCCACATAAGATTGCTTGCACTATGATTAGATAAGTGTAAGCAGGTTTCATGTGTGATAATAATGATTATAACTTCCTAATAATCAAAAGTTTAAAGTTACTAAACTGCCTCCTATTACTAAACTATTATTTTAATTGAAATACTTACATTTACTTTGATTTAATTTAGTTGACTTGCTTTGCTATTTATTTGATGTAAGTTTTTGTTTTTAATTAGAAATGTATTTCTAACTATATTTGTTAACAGAAGTAAAAAGAAAATGCTTCATTTTGATTTTCATTTTAATAGTTAAAAATACGATGTTATATTTCTTATTACATAATTTGGTTATAATAGAAATATTCAAAATATCTTTTAAGACAGTATTTTATTAATAATTGTTTGATTGTTTTTATCTTGTTTTACTGTTAGGTATGTACTTTTTAAATAATACGCTTATTCTAAATTGTCTATATATATATATATATTATGTATATGGCATATAACAAATGTAATCTTATAATCAAGATTAATAAAAGTATTGCTATGTGTGAAATTTGTAGAATCAAACATTGAATATTACCACATCGTTATTTTTATTGCCTCGTTAGTGATGGCTCGATATAAGTGATTGCACATTAGTACAAAATATTTTAAAGTACGTATCATTCGCTGGTGTATGGACGATTTAAGAAAAAGAAAACAGAATGTATTATTAACAGCTATATTTGCAATCTCTTTAGTACCTTTGTATATTTTTCCTCATGAATGTAATATAATAATTAATATGTGCAGTTTGTCGATGTACATACATAATTTTATTTGTAAGATTTAGGAAATCAGATGCATTTACTCTTTCATCTGAGCTAAGGAAAAACAGCATTATTACAGCGCAATAATGATTTTTCACGTTTTTGTTTTTTTTCTTTTCTACTATTACTGGTAGTTATTATATTTGTATCAAGATAATTAAATGTACTGTACTTATAGTGTAGAATTTTCCTTTCGCAAATGTACAGCTTCTCAAAAAAACATTTCTTAGTCGGTACTGTTAAATGAATATTCAGTACATTAACGCATGTGCATAAAAAAAATAGATTTGTTTCTTTAAGAGGTATCTGTACAGAATTTTAGTTATAGAAAATCTTGATACAAGTATGATATTGCGATTGCATATTTTATATGTAGGATTGTTTTATTTCATAGACTATGATATTACTGATAAATTAATTGTATTTAAGAATGTAAGTCTTGCGTTTCGTTTTTTATATAATTCATGTTCTGTATTTTTTTAGCAAGTACTTAGATAATGTTTATTTTGTTGACAGTATTATTAAACAATAAAATACATTTGAATTCGTTTTTCAGTTTTTTACTTTTCTTTTGTGCTTTTTTTCTTATATAATTCACGTTAACATAATAAATACTGGATACACATATTCTCACACTATTAGTTTGCAGTTTTGATTTATTTCATTCATGATCTTTTTCGGCTTTCAGGATTATAGTTTCCATATTTGCAGGTGCCAAATTTTAAAGCTTGGTATTTAAATTTTTATACCTTTGTAATGTTTGTAAACTAATAAATTTGATAATTAATATATACATAATTATATATATATATAAATATTATAAATAAATGAATATATGTAAATGATATTATTGGCAGATCTGTTAATAAACTAAAATAGAAAGATATGCTGTCGATAATATTTGAAAATGTATTATGTATAGAACAGTTATGAAATCAAACTTTTTTATAGTACATTGTTTTTTTTTTGATCATTTGGTGTCATTGCCTGATATTTAATAATTAAAGAACTAAATAAATTTATTAGAAAAATTATTTGAAAGTTTTAAAATTCCTTAATGAGTCTTAAATATTTATCAAGCAATTTCAGTCACAACCTTAATTTGTTCAATTCAAACACGCAAAACACACCTTAGCATGTAATAATTTCGTGCCGCAAGAAGAATGTGTCACCTGTTCTATTCGAAATTCAAATTATATTAAATTTTAGTATTCTACATGCTCCTGAACGATAGTTCTACATAATTATCAAATTTCGCCAAATTGTGGAATGTGCATCATTTATACATTCAGGTAAGTTGGAAGGTACCTTTACTCATTGCTTGCATTCAGCAGACGGATCGGGAACCGATCCCGCTGCAACCGTTCACTTCACAACAGTTGAGTGACTCACCTTTATGTCGTCGTCTGTCATTTGGTACTTTTCATTGCTGGCATATGTTAAAATTATAGAGATTAAACCGAATAAACAATAATAATAAATTGCTTTTCTGCATTAAGTTTTGGCATAGTTTTTAGTGGAAGGGCTGGTTTTTCCAACCCCGAATAAAATACTGGGTGAACTTCAATATTTTAATACATTTATTTCCGCACAATACCTTTAATTTGGTGTATCTTACTTTTCTTGTAAGTTTTTCCAAAATTATGCATTGGGTTGGTCTTGGAATGCATCAATGACGCATGCGTACAGAATACGCTCACTAAAGGCTGTATTACACTTACCAAGTTATTGGCCAAGAACTTAATCCAAGTTAAAATTGACGCCAAGTCGTGTATTACACTTGCCAAGTCGACTTGATCAATTTCTTGGCCAAGAACTTGGTGGCTTAGAACATGTTCTATTTTTCTTCTCAACTTGATCAAGTTTTTAGTGATTTCTAGTAATATTCATGTTATAAAGTTTTTTGCCAACTGTGTAAAATGTAAACACAAATTCCATTTTAGAATAATGTTAAAAATGACATGTTAATTTGATACTTCTTGAAAGAATTGTATGCGTAAATTATTCATTTTCTTTTGTATCTTGTGCAGTAATTTTTACATTCAATATCAAAGACAAATCTTCGGTAACTTTATTAATTTTTTTATTTCGTACTTTTGCACTATTGGTACTGCTAATTCACCTAAAAACTTGGCCAAGAAATTGATAAGTGTAAAACAGTCAAGGTCAACAATAACTTGATCAAGAACTTGCTGACAATTTCTTGGCCAATAACTTGGTCAAGAACTTGGTAAGAGTAATACAGCCTTAGTGAGCGTAGAATTTTTCCGCACACAAAAATGGCGGCCGCTCCTGAACATGTTCAGAGTGAGCGCTCGTCTACTGGACATGATCACTGAACAGTTGCACAACTATTGTGTCTGCTGAATGAAAGCATTGAAATAATATTTTTGCTAAACCTATCAATCCCTGCGTTCAGAAAGTTGCGGCGCCACTCCTGCTGAGCTCCGCTCTAACGTTGTGACCGTTTCCAATGTGAGGCGTTAAATGTACAAGTTAGCACATAAAATACCAAAAACGGACACGCTGCTGTTGAGTGCAAGCGCTTGATCTTGCGATCGCCATCTTGTATAGCAAAATAAAGCTTGCTCGATGACTTGGCACAAAAAAGCGCCTTGTTTAAACTTTTTACATATGTCTAGTCAATTAGGTAACATAAGACTTTTACACTCTAGAATCGCCGAAGAGATTCACTAATAAAAGTGCGTGATCAAGGCATCCTATGATATTAAAGATTTTTTGACATTAGGCGATTAGGTAAACTGTAATAGTATCACAGATCGCAGGTGCTTATTTACTTTTCGCTTTTCTGCTGCCCTGATACTACGGACGAAATTTCAAAAGTAAATGCAGGTTTTCGGCCTGCCTTACTTAATTAAAGAAATTTCTTTCTGGACAGACTAAAAAAAGTCTGCTCTAGACAGAATTAAGACATATCAGCCCCGATTCCGTTTAAAATTACATTAAATGCCGAAAATAATTACTTTTCAAATTCAAATTCTTACGTTGATATGGTGTATATTACTGATTTTGCCAAGGCCTTCGATTGTTTGGATGACAAAATCTCTGAGTTTCATGGCAACATGAGACTCAGAGACTTTGGCTTCAGTGATGCTCTTGTTAACCTTAGCTATCCTATGCAAGTAATCGTTCTCAGTACGTTTTTTACAATGGTTCGTTCCTCTTCTTTCACTTATACCGCTACGACTGGGATTCCGCAAGCTTCTAATCTAAGTCTAAGTTAATCTCGTGGTCTAAGTGAATATGTTTATTAATGATATCACTTTCGTGATCAGTTGCAATAAGCTGCTCTTCGCGGATGGTTTAAAGGAAAAATCATCCGCGAAATATCAAATGTAGATATCGTAGTTTGCTTAATTAAAGAAAATTCTTGTTCTCGACAGACTGTGTAATTTATGAAAATATTTACAGTAGTTAATACTATAAAATATTTCTATTTTAATTATAATTACATATTATTTAAACGTATTAACTAATTACGAGATAAATTTCGTAAACTACAGTTTCGTAAAAGAATTTAAATTTGAGAAATAATTATTCTCTGCATTTAAGGTAATTTTTAATTATGAACAGAATGGCGGCTGATGATGCCTTTCTTAATTATGTTTAGACAGACTTTATTTAGCAAGAAAAAGAGCGAGGAGATAATAAATATATTTTATTTTATCCCTGATACATTTGATATACCACCTCGTTTTTCAGCTTACCTGATACTAGGGACGAAATTTCAACTGTTAAATGCTGATATCATACCAGGTGGTTATAGGAACTTTAAAATATTAATATATTTTCATTACAATTATATATTGTTGTATTAACTCAGAGTATTCTCGTAAATTACACTCTCTTAAAAGAATTAAATTAAAAAAAAATTATTCTCTGCATTTAAGGTAATTTTAAATTATAATCGGAATCGGGGCGGCAGATAATGTCTCAAATTCTGTATAGACAGATTTTTTTAAGTCTGTCAATATTTCAAGTAACTGAAACCGAAACACACTGCACATTCATTGGAAATTTCGTCCGTAGTATCAGGGAAGCAGAAAAGCGAGGAGGTATATCAAATGTATATTAGGAGTAAAACATAATAAATGTGGCTCCATCTTCAAAGTAGTAGCCACACTATAACGTGAATATAGAATTCTATATTCGCATTAGTATCTACTCCTAATACATTTGATATACCTCCTCGCTTTTCTGCTTTCCTGATACTACGGACGAAATTTCAAATGTAGGATATCTAGGTTCGCGATTTGATAATTAAAGAAAATTCTTGTTGTCGACGGACTGTGTAATTTATGAAAATATTTACAGTAATTAAGTTAATAATACTAAAATATTTCTATTTTAATTATAATTATATATTATTTAAAAGTATTAACTAATTACCGAGATTATTTTCGTAGATTACAGTATTAACTGAGAGTATTCACGTAAATTACACTTTCTTAAAAGTATTTAAATTTTAAAAATATTTTTTGCATTTGAGGTAATTTTTAATTATAAACAGAATCGCACCTGAAAATGCATTAATTCTGTCTAGACAGACTTTAGTTAGCCTGTCAAGAAAGAATTTTCTATAACTAAGCAAACCTGCATTTACAGTTGAAATTTCGTCCGTAGGAGATAATATATTTTATTTTACTCCTGATACATTTCATATACCACTATACCACCTCGTTTTTTGCTTACCTGGTACTAGGTACGAAATTTCACCTGTTAATCCTGCTTGATGATCAATACTATCTGGTTAATTCTTATATATTTCTATTTTAATTAAAGTATACTGGGAGTATTTTCGTAAGTTACACTTTCTTAAAAGAATTTAAATTCAAAAAATATTCTCTGCATTTAAGGTAATTTTTAATTGTAAATGGAATCACGCCTGCCTTAATTCTGTCTAGAGAGAGAGACTAATTTATATTTATTTAGCCTAACCAGAAAGAATTTTCTTTAACGTAAGCAACCTGCATTATTTATATTTAAAATTTTGTCTACAGTATCAGGGCAGCAGAAGAGCGAGGAGGTATATCAAATATATCAGGAGTAAAATTAAATAATGTGGCGCCCTCTTCAGAGTAGTAGTTGTACTATATCCTGAATGGAGATAAAATGCGAAATCTAGAATTCTATATTCGGGATATACTACAGCTACTACTGTGAAGATGGCGCCACCTTTATTTAATTTTACTTCTGATACATTTGATATACCTCCTCGCTTTTCTGCTGCCCTGATACTAGGGACGAAATTTCAAATGTAAATTATGCAGTTTAGCGCAGAGAAGTACAGAAATAATATTTTGAATGAATTTATTCAACAACTACACGACGATGAACTTCATAATGGCTATTTACAACATGATGGCGCAACAGCACATACGACACGAGAAACTATAGCCTTTCTCCGTGAGTTTTTTGATGATCGACTTATAAGTTTCCATACGCAAGTTGATTTTCCTCCGAGGTCACCTGGTTTGACTATTATGGAGTATTTTGTGTTCCCTTACCGCAAAAATAGAATTCTTATTTTACTCCTGATACATTTCATATACCACCTCGTTTTTTGCTTACCTGGTACTAGGTACGAAATTTCACCTGTTAATCCTGCTTGATGATCAATACTATCTGGTTAATTCTTATATATTTCTATTTTAATTAAAGTATACTGGGAGTATTTTCGTAAGTTACACTTTCTTAAAAGAATTTAAATTCAAAAAATATTCTCTGCATTTAAGGTAATTTTTAATTGTAAATGGAATCACGCCTGCCTTAATTCTGTCTAGAGAGAGAGACTAATTTATATTTATTTAGCCTAACCAGAAAGAATTTTCTTTAACGTAAGCAACCTGCATTATTTATATTTAAAATTTTGTCTACAGTATCAGGGCAGCAGAAGAGCGAGGAGGTATATCAAATATATCAGGAGTAAAATTAAATAATGTGTCGCCCTCTTCAGAGTAGTAGTTGTACTATATCCTGAATGGAGATAAAATGCGGAATCTAGAATTCTATATTCGGGATATACTACAGCTACTACTGTGAAGATGGCGCCACCTTTATTTAATTTTACTTCTGATACATTTGATATACCTCCTCGCTTTTCTGCTGCCCTGATACTAGGGACGAAATTTCAAATGTAAATTATGCAGTTTAGCGCAGAGAAGTACAGAAATAATATTTTGAATGAATTTATTCAACAACTACACGACGATGAACTTCATAATGGCTATTTACAACATGATGGCGCAACAGCACATACGACACGAGAAACTATAGCCTTTCTCCGTGAGTTTTTTGATGATCGACTTATAAGTTTCCATACGCAAGTTGATTTTCTTCCGAGGTCACCTGGTTTGACTATTATGGAGTATTTTGTGTTCCCTTACCGCAAAAATAGAATTCTGAGGACTCTTGTACATAATTTGCAAGAACTGCAACAAGAGATTATTGAAGTAAGTGCAACCATAACGCCACAAATGTTGCAAAATGCTTTTGATAAGATTAAAAGGAGCGTAAACGTGTGGATAGAAAAAGGCGGGGATCATTTTGAACATTTATTGTAATTTCTTTATTAATTTTTAATAAAATGTTATTCAAATATGTAAATCATTTTAAATAAACATATATTCACAAATTTTATGTCAGTCAAATGTCAGTATGACAGTTAACCTGATAATTTAATCAGAATTATCTCAAAAGAATGATATCTAAGACGGACGTTTTACATGTAACTGGTTGTAAACTGTTGAGCAATAAAGCTTACTATTATTATTATTATTATTAGAATGATAAATTTGCAGGTGATGCAAATGTCCGATCAGTAAATCGTTTACTCTCGTAATATAGACATATTTGATGGACGCTGCTTGTAATTGGCATTTATAAGAAATAAATTGCAACTGCAATATCGACATTCACCATATTGACTAATAATGTTAGACTGATTCGAATCACATGCTTTCATATTTTTTATATTTATTTACCGACCAACCTGTATGTATGTACATTTCGTGCTTATGTATATACATATATATTCCATTAATTTTAAGACAGCATTTTCTGTTTTCTTCAAATTGTGTTGACGTCTTTGTAAAAAGTGGTATTTATTTTCAATGAACTCGTTGTGTACAATAGATAAGTATGATACATGTTCTGGGTAATTTTATATCCACACGAAATATCTGCTTGTTTTCCTTAACTGACGATGTGGGATTGCACAAAAATAGACGGAACAAAAAAATTATACACAGTGAACAAATAGTTCAGTCTATTGCTAACCAGTTTGCGAAGTGTAGGCGAAATGTACTTGCCCAGAGCGATCTCATCGTAGTATCAGTCACACTTGATAGCTGGTAACCCCAGAAGTCACACCATCTCACCTACAACACCAGTGGCGTAGTAATAAACATATATTTTCACTACATGTAATTTGTGTTATTTCATCATAATAATGTCACCTGTAACTGATTATCGATAATAAAAATTGACTATTTCTTAAAAGAAATATCATCTGTAAGGCGAAACAGAAATAGGGTACCTAAATACATCCATTGCATTTACCGTATATAGGGTTAATATTTTCTAGGTTTCATTTTAAAAATGTTCAAAGTATTTCTCTTCAGAAATGATACACTTAACCATTCTTTCTTTACACTGTTTAAAAGCTTCCAACCAATCTTCTTTCAGAATACCTTCAAAATAAGCGTCTACCCCGCAATTTCGTTTAAGCCCAAAAAATAGCCATAAGTCACACATTGCTAAATGCACTTTTTTTTTAAATGCAGGTGATCATGTATGATTGTTTCAACAGCTGAGGGGCCAATCTTGATTTGATGCTCTATCTATTACCGCATAAGATGCTGAACATAATTTCTTTCGCGTTCAAATTCCTTACACTATCGGTCAATTGTAGCCAATTAAGGTGCTTGTTCACTAAAAAATGAATCTAAATTCTCTTAGCATTCATAAGTACTTAATTTTTTTTTTAAATCATAGTAAATTATGACTTGAAAGTGCCCTCTGGTTATACACAGTCTACTAGATTTTCTTATTCTCAATAAATTCAGCTTATCTCTTGTATATTGTAATAGGTAATGAGGGTAATATTTTAGCATGTAGAGATGAAAGAAAATAAACAACAGCAGCGTTCTTTATTCTCTTTTCCCCAGCGAAGGGAGGTGTAATAGTAATGAGGGCAATATTTTACTTATGTTATACATCGCGGAAATTGTCGCATTTGTCCTCATACCTAGTGCACCTATTTATCAGTGTTTTATACGATCCTGGTATATTGTATGACGATCCTGACAGGATTGCTATTCATTAAAGCAGGATAGCCATGCAACAAGAGCCATGGCTACTCCGGGTTGTATGGACACTATCTTGCGAGAGTAACAAACATCTTAAATTATAACAACTTTATTGTGCACTATTATTAAAAAATCGAAGTAATGTAAATAAAAATAATGCAAAAGGACATTTGTTTATGTAGGGGACAAAAAGCGAATTTGACCCATGGCCAATTTGTTTCAACAACCGAAATAATGCTACAATTCGCCGTCTGAATATGTTAATTTGAACTAGGATTCCTGATCTTTGACTAAAAATCATTTTTACGAATCGATTTAAATCGTAACCTTTAAAATCGTTCTGGAAATAAAATCTAAAGAAAAATGGATCTGTCGAAAGTCGATTTCCTCTGGAATGGTTTTCTAATGATAAAAATATCGTGCACGAAAACCTTTTCTGTTGGACATATCCGGCTATCATTATTCAGAAATTGTAAGGTGATTTATCATTTTAATTATGGAGGCTGAACAAAATTTAGTTGCCAAGGATATATTTGAAGGCAAACTTCTTGAATTGATTGAAAAAATAGTGGCAATATTTTACTATCTTACTGATCAGTATTCAAGGCGAGCATGAGAAAGAGAGAAGCCGTCTAAAAACTAAGCTGCCAAGATTACAGGCGTCTAAATCGATTTGAAATTATAAAAATAGGAGACAACGTAAAATGTATTGCAAATAAAAATGATAATGTGGTTTCTATTAGGTATTATTGCTATATTGAGATAGGATCTGATGAGTCAAATTTAGAATTTCAAAACAATGCTGCTGGAAACGTTATTGATAATAACAATATATTTTTGCGAAAACATAAGTTCTGACGGCTATTCTAGGTTGTTTTAGATTTGTTCTAAACATTGTTCTAATACATATAAATTGGCTGAGATAATAGGATAAAACGATTTTACATGGGCGGAATGATTTGTTCCTTGCATTTCATCCATCGACTTTCATCGTTTTCTATTTGTTAGATAAGATTTGATTAAAGCAAGTGACATACAGCGGACTTTTTAATTACATAGGTTTCGTAAGAACGACATTTACAAATGATTGTCATTATTTAATTTTTGAGGCACATGATTCACTGTCACCGCCAGGGTAGTTACTGTTGAGAATTTTGTCTTACTCCTAAGTCATTACTTATTAAGTAAGATATTTGAACAAGTCGTGATCTAAGAGCGGTTTCAAAATCTTTGGAGAGAACACGATTCTTCAAAATAGGTCTGTAATTTTTCCACTATGATATCATTGCCAGTCTGATGAATGAGATAGACCTTCACTAGCTCAGATTATTATCTGGAAAGGATGATTTTGGGTAGAAGTGTTAATTTCTGAGTGAGCAGAGGTAGAGACGTTATCATTATAGCCTTCACAAATAAAGTGACTAAAAGAACATATACGCTTGTAATTGTCTTGATTTTGAAATTCTTGATCATACTAAACATTTATTTTTTTTAAACAGATTTTAGAAACATAGGTGAATTAACAGCTGCTATTAAGTTACTATGAAGATATTTAGAGGATAGATATTGTTTGTTTGTTTTTATACTTTTGTACGTCTATAAGTCTTTTATTTTTATTATTCTTTACATAAATATCCTCAGTATAAAAAGAACCAATAAGTATATATATTTATTTTTATAAAATATGTGAAACACTGTTTATTTCAGTTTATTTATTTGTTTTTTTTGTTTTTGCAATATTTAACTACTTGATTTTAATGAGCTTGCAATATTTCGATTAAAGAGACATCCTTTGTTTTTGTATTTTACATCTGTTTAGGTGCGCCACTGCAATGCATCAGTCCACTCTACTTTAGTCTTGCCCAGCGATGATCATTATCAATTACCATAATGTTTAGATCTATTTATCGTCGCCAGGTACCATAATTATGAGAATGGATATAATCTAATTGCTACTGTTGTTTGTCAAGAATTGATCTTTAAAGTGTGATTGCATTTTGATTGAGTGTAATGCAAATAAATTACCTACTTAACAATACCTGTTATGCATGTGGGGGATAGTATTGTTTGAATATTACTTTAAGAGTAATTTATAATGTGTAGGTAGGTATGTATGCATCTATAGATAAATATTCATCCCATTACAGTTCGCTGGGCGAAACTTGAATAAAGAATACATAATTCTAAAAATGATTTTATTCTTCAATATAGTCGTCATTAGTTCAATACACTTGATCCAATGGCTCTGCAATAATTTTATTCCACAGCGAAAGTGTGTTTCTGGAAGGTCTGCAAAATACCCCTCTTCGGCTGCTATATTCTTCATTCGACAAAAAAATGCTTTCCAAGGAGGAAAATCTACCGAATACGGTGGCTGATCATGCAATTGGTCTTTCAGTTAACCCTTTCCAGCCCAGTGACTCCAATTGGAATATATTCATTTGGAGCTTAGTCATGAATCCATAAAAGCGAATAAGTAACATTTGTTTACAAAAAGTTGTCGCTTCCAGTTCATAGATGGCTATACATAGACGGGTTTAGAAATTTAGGTGTTGTTTGATTGAAGGTTATGTGTTAAAGTGTGCTGTTATTCAAGAATTTTTTTTTCAATTTTATCTGCAAACATCCAAGGTAAGCGTTAAACTTTTTCGGTACAGAAAAATATGTGTACAAGAAGAACACTAACAGATGATGTGCACTCTGTTATTTATGCAATTATATGCATATTACTTAAATTATGAAGTTTGAAACCTATGACTCCAAATGGAGTCTACGGGCAATAAAGGTAAAAAGCAATGAACTTCATTTGGAATCAGTGGGCAGTTGTACACTATTTATTTAGGTATGTAGAATTCATAAAATACAAATTTATTAAAATAATTTCAGATAACACGGGTGGGCTTAACAGAAGAAGAAGAAAAGCATTTATTACTTTTAATGGAAGGTGATCAGTCTGACCTAGAGGGTTTCAGCGGCTTCGATGAAAAGGATTACTTTGACGAAGACCTGTTGAGTGGTTTACAAGAGCGCTATGATCCTGATCCAGCTGCAGAACCACTGAAGTTACCTATTCCCAACATAGAACTAAATGAAGATAGTTTACATGTGGAGCCCGACATAGGATTGGAAGAAGACAATTTTGATCCTGAAGATGATTTGCCGCTTAACCGTTTTAGAACTCAGCGGCCAACAGAAACAACACGAATTCCTCCAAGATGGCAGAAAACAGATATAAGCCCAGTCAACTGTGAATTCAATGGGAGATTTACAAATCAGAAAGAAAATAATTGGACACCCTTGTCGTACTTCAAGTTGTTCTTCGACGACAACTTGATCCAACAGATCACCGACCAAACAAATTTATATTCTTCGCAAAAGAGTGGCACTTGCATCAATACAACGTTTACAGAAATTTCTCAGTTTCTTGGGATAAATATTTTATCCGGAATAGTAAGGATGCCTAGTTATCGGATGTATTGGGCGCAAGAAACTCGCTATTCACCCATTGCTGATACTATGTCAAGAAATAGATTTGACAAACTAAGAAATTATATTCACATAAACGACAACACGAATATAGTAAATCGTGACCATGCAGATTATGACAAACTTTTTAAAATACGACCTCTCGTTGATATTCTAAAACGTAATTTTTCCAAAATCGAAAACGAAGAATCTCATTCGGTTGATGAAATCATGATACCTTTCAAGGGAAGAAGCTCCCTCAAGCAATATATGCAAAACAAACCACATAAATGGGGTATCAAAGCCGGTGTGAGTGGTATTGTTTATGATTTTGAAATCTACAGAGGTAAGGGAACGGTAAAAGAAACTGGAAAACTGGGAATAAGTGGCGACATTGTGCTCAGGTTGACCGACTCACTTCCAAAAAATTTAAATTACAAGGTTTTTACAGATAATTGGTTTACATCTTATGCCTTATTATGTGAACTCAAAAAAGTAGGTATATTAGCGACAGGAACTGTAAGAATTGCCAGGATGCCGAAATGTGAATTGAAAAGTGATGTGGAGTTGAAAAAGGAGGGCCGAGGTTCTTTTGATTATCTTACCGATGAGAATGAAAACATTTTAGTGGCAAAATGGTTTGATAATAAGTCGGTCCATGTTGTTTCATCGTGCACAGGTATTTACCCCATAGAAGACGTGAAGAGGTGGTCCTCTTCCGAAAAAAAATACATTTATGTACCCCAGCCGAATCTGGTGAAGCAATATAATAAAAATATGGGTGATGTAGATTTGAATGATATGTTAGTGTCATTATACAGAATAAAACTGGGTGTGAAGCGTTTTTATTTGCGCATACTGTATCATCTCATAGACATTTGCATTGTGAACGCGTGGCTGTTGTATCGTCGGGACATTTCCCTAAGCGGTACAGTCAAGTTCCAACGCTGGTTACTTTTAGAGCTGAAATTGCTCACGCTTTATTGCAGCAAAATGCAAAGTTACGTCAGAAAGGAAGACCTACTTTGGAAATAGTGGAACAGCCACCATGCAAGAGACCAGTGATCCCGAAGCCTATTGATGATATTAAATATGACGGATTTTGTCACTGGCCACAGCACATAGAACCCAAACAAAGATGTAGAGAATGTGTGAAATCTTACACGAGAATTTCGTGTGTAAAATGTAAAATGCCTCTGTGCCTTTCAAAAGAAAAAAATTGTTTTACAAAATTTCATTCTCAGTAGTTTGTTTTACTAACCAATTATATGTATAATACTTACAAACCATATATACTGCATATGCGTAACTGTTCTACCATGTGTGCCCACTGATTCCAAATGGAGTCATTATTTTTCTTGTGTATCAAAATAAAATTTCTCTAGAAAAAACTTGTTTCTCTTATTTTTAGTAACTCAGATGCAGAAAAATTAAAAAAAAAAAATTTATAAATTGAAAAAAAAAGTTGGGCTGGAAAGGGTTAAGGTAAGATGGGGTAAGTGCGTAGCAAAATTTTAGGTCATGTAAAATTTGCAATTATAAAAAAAATATTTATAACCTAACATTTCTGTCTGACATATGTGAACTACTTGTTATTAGCTTACATTATTTAAGGTATTCAGGTTTTAGGCTTAATGTTTAGGTAATGATAATTCAATTTTTTTAAAATCATGTTAATACTACACACTTACCTCGAAATATGGGGTAAGTGTGTAAGCAGGCGACTGTGTGTATGCAACTCACACATTGATATATCTGAGGTAAGTATGTAAATCTACACTTCTTTCTCTACCAACATCTATTTTTAAAGTTTCGATAAGACAACTACTACAGCTTGTATGAACTTTTTATTGCAGGCATACAGGAACTTAAAGCCGTTACTTATTCTAACAAACTTAAAAAACTGAACACATCTATTAAAATCAACATATAAAGGAACATAACTTATTTAGTAACATTTTAATGAAAAAATATAACTTTTACTGAATATTATAGCCTTCAAATAATACTCCAAACCTGTGGAACCCTCTTTTGGTAGAAGTTGGTTTGGGCAGCAACATCACAATATCTTCTTTGGCAACCCAAGAACAATCTTCTGGGTCAGCCCAAGTAAATGCATTTGGAGCAGAAGGATCCAGGGATGGCATTTTCCGGGTAAATTTAATCTCCACTTCATCTTCGTCATTGTTTATGGATATCACCTGTCCAATAAAATGTTGACGAGTTTTCTTAGTGGCATAAACAGCAAGTACCCAGTCGTCAACAGAAACATCTGTTACTTGTTTATTGATTTCTGCCATATACTCATTCAATGACTGTTTTTCTCTGTGTTCTTCATCCCAGTTCTCGTCACTATCCTCGTAAATAACTTCGACATCTGACAAAGTTTCTCGTCCTTCTGGTTCTACCCTCTTAGTTTTCTTGGCTACTCTTGTACTGTTACGTTCCTGTATACACTTCAGAACTTCTGCAGCTGTAATTATTGCGGCTCCTCCAGCAACTCTCTTTCGTGACTTTTTAACGCCATCGTTTTGAGTTTGCTTTACAGTGTTTAGCAGCAACTCTGCAAATGATGTCTGCTCAGCCAAGGCACTTGCAGTTGAAGGTTCCTCACTGTTAAGGACCATTATCCTTTTCTGAAGAAGGCGGGTTTCGGTTTGCTTGCCACCGTTTCAGAGCTATTGGATCATAATTTTCTACAGGGACAACTTTAGGATCGCAGGCTACTATTCCAGATTTTCGAAAACCATTGATTATTACTTCTGATTTGGTATCATTCCATACTTTTCCTAAAAGCTTACCAAATTGCTTTTTAGGCATTCTTAGGCCTTGATTCTTCCGTTGCCACTGTACAAGCAACTCATCCCATTTTGTTTTTAATGACCGGAATACACCAACGTCTAAGGGCTGAAGTATATGGGTGGAATGGGGTGGTAGCTTCAAAATGGTGATGTTGTTTTGCATTGCCACCGAAATCAGACGTTCATCGACGTGTGAGGAATGCCCATCGTAAATAACTAAAGCAGGTCTTGTGTCTCCAAGTTGTTGCAAGAAACTTTTTTCAAAATACCTTAAAAAAACATTCGATTCCATCCATCCATTAGACGTTGCGGCATACGTAGTACCTGGATAACAGTCTTCCTGTGGGGCAACCCATTCATCCCTGATGTGTTTGCCCTTGAAAACGATCAAAGGAGCAGCCTTGTGGCCTGCTGCATTTGCTGCTATTAACAGAGTTATATTTTCACGACCACAGCCTCCTGTGGTTCGAACGGGTCTATGCACTTTTTTCGAGCATATTCAATTGCCTGCGGCTTTTTAATAGATAGCTTGTGGCGTTTAGTAAACCCCAAAAACCAGTCTTCCCCAGGTATATTTCCCTTGAAAGGCGTCACTAGTTTATTCTGCATAACGAAGTCTCCTACAATTCTAAGAGTTTCCTTACGGCTGAGACCCCAACCCCATTTTTCCATGGTTATTAACCCCTCAGCTAATTTTCTTTCCTCTTCAATAGGGATCGCTGTGCTCCTGCCGAACGTGGCACTTTTCTGACCACGAATCCCTCTCCTCCGATAACTTAACGTCGTTTGAGGAATTGAATATTTTTTACTGGCTGCATATGCCGTTATGATTCCATCATTAATTTCTTTGAGCGCACGCTCTAATGTTTCTTTAGTATAGGCCTTAGCTCTATCGCTTTTTCTGACATAGGTCCTCACCATTTTTCAATTTTCATATATAAGTAAGTATATATAAGGCACAGGAAACGGCACTGCAAACAAAAATCTTCTAGACCTACAACATGGGGAAAGTGTGTGGTATACTACACACTTATCCCCTAGTGTGTAGTATCAATAATTTTCAAGTGAATATTAAAAATGGATATAACTAATCATATCGAATGAAAAATAGATATATTATTACCTTGTATTTAACTATTTTATACAAAAACACCCACTATATACGCAGATGATTAAAGACTAATTTCACCACTACTAACTTGCTAAACCACGCTCTTCAACAGGTTGTTAAATAATAATGATTACTACTCTTCTGGAAGATATTCAGTGATCTGTGCTATGTTACAAATCTGCAGTTGAGTAGTTTCTTCAATGCTCTATAGGTGGCGCTAGTTACAAATGAAAATTTTATTTACATTATACACACTTACCCCATCTTACCTTAATTGAATTTAGACATTGACAAAACAGTTTTGTGACCAGGTTGACGCTTGGTGAAAAATAACTTTTTTGTGCTGCAAACCAGGTCTTTTCTCACGAAGTTGCATCCGATCTAAAAGGTTACAATAATATTCTGAGTTAATTGTTTTACCTCTTTCCAGATAGTCAGTGAAGAAAACCTTTTTAGCATCCAAAAAAAACTGATGCCATTACCTATTTTGCTGATCTTTCAGGCTTTCTTTGCGTTGGAGCTGAATATAACGACGCACAAAACCGGTTTGATTCGGCGTAAAACGATCCAAATGACGCTGAGAAATTTGCTTTCGAGCGAGTTTTTGTCGAATTGTTATCACGTGCGTTACCACTTTTCCAAACAGCTTCTTCATTTGTAATTCTTTATGTAAAATATACTGTACCCCTTCATCTGAAATCTGCCCTGCTAAGCAAAAGTGCCGTATGTGCAAAAATAGCCAAAACGAATTATTTGGGATAATTGTTATACTACGAGCATTATGCGCCCTTTTTACCAAGCAAAACCACCGAATATATCGTATATTCGGTGTTTATATGACAAATTCGGTGTTTTTGCTTGGTAAAAGGGCGCAGAATGCTCGTAGTATAACAATTATCCCAATATCTCATTTTGTTCATTTTTACACATACGGAACTTTCGTTTAGCAGGGCAGAAATGCCTATGGTAAGAGCAATTTCAAGCAGTGGTGTCTCCGTAGGCACCCTAACGGAATTATTGAAAAACATTTTCCCACATTTTCCCGGACACCACGTATACACTATTTCATGACAGAAACGCAGGTGATTATCGAAATGTCCATTGGAAACTGCTAAGGGAATAAGATAGCTAGGAAAATATAAAAAAAAACTCTACTATAAATAGTAAATGTAAGTATTAATTGAGTCAGTGCTGTTGTGTTATTGTTAATATTTAAAAATCAGTATCTATTTGTGTTTTTTTTTTACAGTCTGAAGAGGATGGATTCAAATAAGGGCATATCGGAAACGATGCAGAAGAGGACAAAAGAGAAGGACCACCAAAAGTATGGCATAGAACAAGACGTCTGAGCGAGTATGTAACATAAGGTCGTATAAAGGATCAATATCAGAGGATAAATTAGATTAATTGTGGTTAAAATTTCAATTGTATCATCAACATCAGAATATATGTATATTTGTATAAATTAGAATTGTTCTGTATATAAATGATTATAAGAAAAAGAAAAATATTGGGTATAATCCGCTGTAAAGCAACCGTAAACACGTGTTTCTGACTAATTGGTCGTCATCAGTACGGTGTAGCCAAGGAATAAGGTGGGATAACCTTGGAGATGTAAGCTAAACGCAAGACCATCAGGTGACAGACCACCATTTGCAGCTTCAGCCAGAAGATCCTCGGTTCTGAGGACAACAACTAACGTCGCCACGAGGAAGACAATGTCAACCTACGTGCCATCCGAGACCCAGGAAATGTAAATGAAAGAATAAGAAATTATTGCGGATACATAAAATATCAGAAAAAGAAAAATATTGGGTATAATCCGTTGTAGAGCAACCGTAAACACGTGTTTCTGACAGGTTGACATTGTCTTCCTCGTGGCGACGTTAGTTGTTGTCCTCAGAACCGAGGATCTTCTGGCTGAAGCTGCAAATGGTGGTCTGTCACCTGATGGTCTTCCGTTTAGCTTACATCTCCAAGGTTATCCCACCTTATTCCTTGGCTACACCGTACTGATGACGACCAATTAGTCAGAAACACGTGTTTACGGTTGCTCTACAGCGGATTATACCCAATATTTTTCTTTTTCTGATATTTTATGTATCCGCAATAATTTCTTATTCTTTCATTTAAATGATTATAATATATAACATTTTTTATTCATTTTGATTATTTCACTTACCATCCATTTTTTAACAAGGGTATGGCCCACCTATAAACATTTTACGCCGATGTCTCTCCCACTATCATATGGGATATCTTCAGGGCTGCTTATAGAAGTCCGATATAGATATAGCTAGAAGAATTAGTTTACAACAGGATATAATTTTTGTTATTGTACATTCATAAGCATCAATTTTAAATAGGTAATTCAATAGAAGTAATTCTTACTTATTATAATTTTCTTTAATAATATTACATCTGACTCTTACTAAGTCATTAAGTGGCACTTAAATATAATTGATTATAATTAAAACTAAAAAAAAAAAAATAATTATTTAGTATTCGAACTACAAAAAAAATATTGATTTAAATAATATTCCAAAGATTAACGATTGCCTTGTATATAAATATGATAGGTAAATACTAGGGAAATAGTGTTGCCAGAGATCAAAAATCTTAGGATGCAGATATAGCATAGATATAGTAATATAATCATAAATTGAATTAAAGTTTCATAAAAATCCCTTAATTTTTTTGTATGTATTATAAATTAAATAGACATTTTTTTTCTAATGTTGCTAATGTGAAAACAAATTCAAGAATCTTCAAAACATTTTGTACAGTGCTCAAGAATTTTTGAAAATTATATTCTTCACAATCGACACTCATATTTTCAGTTATCGAAATGATATAATAAACATTTCACTGCCGGAATGATTCGAACTTACATCTCAGAGGTTAGCCAGAGAATATAAATATTTTTACATATTTTATTGGAAAAACAGGCTTTGTTATTGCTACAACACTAATTGTTTCAGTCATACTTTAGTTTTCTATAAACTCTGCTCATATTACTACAATTAAAAAGCTCTAACATCTAAATATACATATTGTAACGTTTTCGGGTTCGCAATAAACAACTCGTGCAATTTATTTATTTAAAAACAGTCTGTATATTCATACACGTAAAATTAATTACAATATAAAAATGTAAAACTATTGTATCACACTTAAACTACTACGATTTAAATTAACACAGGTATTTATTTACTACTACTATTTATATGACACGGTATTATTTATGTCTTTATTGCACAATATTTATGTTTATTCTTCGGCTACACTCAAGGAACTATTTATTTATTTCTTATATTTATTTTCACTTTGGTCTGTTCCGCGCAACGAGTACTTAAGGACTTTCTTATTCCGGAATTATTCATCCATCGGTGACCCAGCCGCCTTATATACACATATGAAACATCTGGAAGCATTCGCGTAAACTCCATCTTCCTTTCGATGTTTGTAGAACATTCGATAGACATTCTGTCTCTTCTCAGTACATGTGATTTATTGCTTTACGACTTTATGAGCACGTCTTTATTGTCGCCTAGAAATACACTGGGAGAAACTCCAGACATTATGTCGCGTCGAGATGATTTACAACCTCTTTTTATTGTCGCTCGGAAGTCTGCCTTTCTTTGTGCACTTGTTTCGTTACAATATGATTGCGAGAAATATTAAACAACTGGACGTAAAATTTAATAAAACTAGGAATGTATCTTTATTACAGAAGAAAAACTAGTGTTTAATCCATTCTCGCAAATATCATTAAAATAATTACAAACTCTATAAAGCCGAGATCTTAATAAAAATATTCCCTGTTAAAAGTTAAAATCTATTCTGAAAGCCAGAAATATATTCTCGAATGGCAAAAAGAATTGTTTCTTAATAAAGTTGATGCAAAAATGTTATCATGCAATAAATCATAAATGTACATCTCTTTTACAAACCACTTTAATATATATACTTAAACAATTACATACAATCTTTATTTGGTGATAAAATTTACTACAATTGACTAGGCATACCTATCATATAGCTGGTCTTAGGACTCGACAAAACTTATTGCGGCGACTATACATATATGTATAACTATGCGTTCAAGCATAATACAAGGGCGTATTTTTATGTTATCTACCTAGCCATGAAAAAAAGCACGTAAGAGAATAAAAAAAAATATTTTTCTACTTAACTCACATAACATAATATTCTTCAACAGCTTGTTTGAGTTCTTCATCAGAGGCAAAACGCTTTCCTCTGAGATGCTTTTTTTAAATTTCTGAATAAGAAGAAGTCTGACGGAGCTAGGTCCGGGCCTTAAGGTGGATGCCCTAACTCTATAAACACACAGTCATTGATTATCTGCTGAACTTTGTTTGCCTTATGAACCCGACAATTGTCGTGCAGCAACAAGTTTTTTTGTGGATAAGAATGCGGGCGTTTTTCCTCCAGAGCAGTTTTTAAATTTTTAATTGTGTTTCCGTAGGCCTCTCCATTTATGGTAGACCCTGTCGGCATATATTCAATGAGCAAAACTCCTTCAGCATCCCAGAAAACAGTTGCCATCAGTTTTTTTCTAGAAAATTGTGTCTGGGCCATTTTTGGTGGTGGAGAGTTCTCATGAACCCACTGCATGGATTCTTGTTTAGTAGGAGGGTCCCAGTAATATACCCAAGTCTCATCCCCGGTAATAATTCGAGTTAAAAATGTTTTGTCCCTCTCCAACTTGACCAAATTTTCGGTCACCTTTATTTACATTTAATAAAGGCTTCATCGTGTGGTGTACACTGTTCAGTAAACTATAACTTTTGCGCATTATATATTTCGGTTTTAATAACAGTCCGACGTAAAAAAGATATAGGTTAGGACCAATACTTTGAGCATGTGAAGTTAGACCCCTTTTTTCGTAAATCGAAAATCTCATCCAGGTTGTTCTAGGTTTGTTCTAAATCGCTGCAAAGTATATTAAAGGAAATTAAAAATTCAGTGTTATGTAGAATTTTATTTGTATATATAGGTATATATTTTAAGGTTATAATATATGTATAGATTTTCTAAAATAGTATATTATGTATCAAGTTTTATAAGCTCCATTTTAGTCACGAGTTTATAAAGCGAGTTTCATACTATACTTTTTCTACGACTACAAATAATCAAAATAATACAAAATTACTTGTGTATTGTCGCACCATGTCGGGTTATTTTGATGAACTAACCAAAAATACCAGAAAACAGCCGCAATTTTGAAAAATGTAATTTTTAAATTTTGAATCCGATCATCACCAAATTTCACAGGAACACTCTCCACATTAAGCTAGAGGTTTCCTGAAAATTTCATCAAAATCGGTTCAGTGGTTTTGGACTTCAATTTTTACATTATTTTTTTATTTGTAAAATTTGCGTCATTTGCGCCATTTTGCGTATTGGAGTTAAACTCATGTCTATGATAGATCAAGACTGTTTGATAAAACTGCGTAGATAGTAGCAATTGTTTTATGCCTAATTGTTCACATTTTCACTTTTACACATTTCTCGTTTGCATTAGTAAATGAAAGTTTTCAGATGACATCTTGCTGTCAAATTATCATTTTGTTATTAATTGTCATTACATTGTCGGTACGCCAAGATAACTAATTATTATTTTAATATGCATTATATATATATAATAAAACAAAAAGGAATTGCGGGAATGCGGTCTGTATTAAATTGAAACTCAATCGTTCACACTCAATATTTCGACATGTATTTCATATCTTCATCAGGAGCGAAGCTACAATGGACACAATTTGATACAAATTACAACCAACAAACTCTAATAATTTAAAATAATGTCTTTTAAAAAATAAAAAATAAAAGAGAGACAAAACTTACAACATAGAGTCAGTCACTGGCACCTAATCATCACAGAAAGATCACGAAATTTATTAATTCTACAAATCATTTCGTCTTTATAAATTTAAAACTCCTTCAAAATACACATATATACATACATATATCTAACGTTCGAGACGGAATGAAGAGCAACGTATTTGTCACGATAACACAAACAAATTTTTTCTTTCTTTTTTCTAAGATACTAATAAAAATAAGCGAAACCTGAAGGAAAAGAAAAAAAAACAAAAAAGAGAGCAAACCAACGAATAAACACAGAACAAAAATTACCATAATACAATTGCATTAGAGATTTAAAATATTGATATAAATTACACTGAGTTTATCCGTATCTGACTTGTAATTAACACTATGTTCATTCTTGTTAATGTGACAGGCCTCCAAAAAAAAGTCGATTATTGTAATTATCTTTCACCGTCAAAACCTTCACATTATCAAAATCAAAAACGTGTCCCGTCTGGAGATGGTGATCCACCAATGCACATGATTTTTTGCCTATACGGCAGTCACTTTTATGCTGAACAAGCCTTTGTTTTAGCCATTGGGAAGACTGACCTATATAACACCCTTGACAACCCAAGCAAGGAACATTATAAATAGAATTAACCGTGAGTGGTAACGGGATCTTATCCTTCAACCTACTATAGAAAATCTTTCTAGTTAAGTTATTGTATTTAGCTGGAATCTGGAAAAACTTTTTAAATTGTTCCTTAATAATGGATATCCTAGTCACGTGTTGAGAAAGTTAATATATAGCTCCAATTTTTATGATGGTCCCTTGGAATGTGGTGAGGCTACCAATGTACAATTTAAAAGATTGCCCATTGTGAATAATTTGACTGATAATGTTGTTAAGTTGTTTAAGCCTTACAGTAACATTAGAATAGCTAAATACAATAACTTAACTACAAAGATTTTCTATAGTAGGTTGAAGGATAAGATCCCGTTACCACTCACGGTTAATTCTATTTATAATGTTCCTTGCTTGGGTTGTCAAGGGTGTTATATAGGTCAGTCTTCCCAATGGCTAAAACAAAGGCTTGTTCAGCATAAAAGTGACTGCCGTATAGGCAAAAAATCATGTGCATTGGTGGATCACCATCTCCAGACGGGACACGTTTTTGATTTTGATAATGTGAAGGTTTTGACGGTGAAAGATAATTACAATAATCGACTTTTTTTGGAGGCCTGTCACATTAACAAGAATGAACATAGTGTTAATTACAAGTCAGATACGGATAAACTCAGTGTAATTTATATCAATATTTTAAATCTCTAATGCAATTGTATTATGGTAATTTTTGTTCTGTGTTTATTCGTTGGTTTCCTCTCTTTTTAGTTTCTCTTTTTCTTTTCCTTCAGGTTTCGCTTATTTTTATTAGTATCTTAGAAAAAAGAAAGAAAAAATTTGTTTGTGTTATCATCGTGACAAATACCTCTTCATTCCGTCTCGAACGTTAGATATATGTATGTATATATGTGTATTTTGAAGGAGTTTTAAATGTATAAAGACGAAATGATTTGTAGAATTAATAAATTTCGTGATCTTTCTGTGATGATTAGGTGCCAGTGACTGACTCTATGTTGTCAGTTTTGTCTCTCTTTTATTTTTTATTTTTTAAAAGACATTATTTTAAATTATTAGAGTTTGTTGGTTGTAATTTATATCAAATTGTGTCCATTGTAGCTTCGCTCCTGATGAAGATATGAAATACATGTCGAAATATTGAGTGTGAACGATTGAGTTTCAATTTAATACAGACCGCATTCCCGCAATTCCTTTTTGTTTTATTGTGTTGTACGGTCGATAATAATTTTAATATACACGGTGGCCAGAAAAATGCGGACAAACGCCAGGTAGAACGATTCTTTGTTCAATTCTGAGGCGATAATCTTAATCCAAAAAAGTTATACGGTCCTTCCTTACGGCATACGAGACCATCAAACATTAAGTTGTACGGCTAAAATTTAGCAAAATTCGTCAAATTTATCTATGTAAAATCATTGTGGTGAAATTTAGAAATGGAATTATCTCAAATGCATTGATGTAACTAATCGATTAATACCAATGGTTTACAAAAAAAAAAAAGCACTGTACTACTTTTTTCAATTAAGATTGTCAACTCAGAATTAAACAAAGATTTGACCTGCGTGGCGTTTGTCCACATTTTTCTGGCCACCGTGTATATATATATATATATATATATATTATTATTCCTTGGCTACACCGTACTGACGACGACCAATGAGTCAGAAACACGTGTCTACGGTTGCTCAACAGCGGAATTTACCCGATAATTTTCCTTTTCTTGTATTTTATGTATCCGCGATTAATTCCTTTTTTTGTGATTTTTCTTTCCTGGGTCTCGGATGGCACGCAGGTTGGCATTGTCTTCCTCGTGGCGAGGTTGGATGTGAATCCTCAAAACCGAGGCTCTTCTAACCGAAGCTACAAATGGCGGTCTGTCACCTGATGGTCTTCCGTGTAGCTTACATTCTCCAAGGTTATCCCACCTTATTCCTTGGCTACACCGTACTGACGACGACCAATGAGTCAGAAACACGTGTCTACGGTTGCTCAACAGCGGAATTTACCCGATAATTTTCCTTTTCTTGTATATATATATATATATATATATATATATATATATATATAATTTAAATTATTAACTAATTACTGAATTTTCGTAAATTACACTTTCTTAAAAGAATTTAATTGAAAAATAATTATTCTCTGCATAATGTAAGGTAATTTTTCATTATAAATGGAATCGCGGCTGCCTCAATTCTTCTAGACAGACTATTTAGCCTATCCTCTGCCCTGATACTTGGGACGAAAAAAAATGTAAAATATGCAGTTTGCCATTTGCTTAATTAAAAGAATTCCTTGTTCTCGACAGACTACTGAAACTGTAATTTATGAACATATTTACAGTAGTTATTACTTAATACCTTAAAATATTTCTAGTTTAATTGAAATTAAATATTTTATAATTTTTTTTTTGTAAACCTGACATCATTGAAGAAATTCACTTGTGTTTAAGTACCACATTTATAAAATGTATGGAAAAATACAAGTTTAATATGTCATATTTTATATTGAGTGTTGGATACTTTTTATTATTACGAAATAAAAACTTTACATTGAGATATTTGCAACAATACTAAGATAATATTTTTTCAAAGACTTTTATGACGTTCTGTTGCAAAAATGTCAAATAAATTTTTAAGACAGTCTACACATCCACACATAACCGGTTGGGGTTGATTTTCGTTATTCGAATTTGATAGTTAATTAATTTTATCCTACAATGTAAAATGACTTCACATTTATAACTGTTACATAAAAACATCGTGTTTTTATGTTCATGCCACCATTATAGGCTCATAAATTTCGGCAATGAACAATGGTTAAAAATAGATCGTACCCTTTTCTTGACTCTCTTTTTTATTAGCTGGGAACAACACTGCTTATGTATACATAAATATACATCCATACGTACGTATATAGTTTTCGTACCCTTCCTTTACAAACTTAATTATAATTAATTTTAGCACTCTTGAATGTAAATTTATATGTGTCAGTTATTTAGAATATATCTAGATAGCTTTGTGTGCTCTATATCGAATCTTTTGTGGTCAAGTTATGAATTATAGACTGTGCAGGAACCGGTGAAAAAGAAAAAAGAATCCACGAAAAAGTGCATAGACCTGAAAAACAACATAAAAGATAAAGTTAGAATATTCTCGAGAAACGATTTTGTAACACGTAAATACGCGGTATAATATACAGGGTGAGTTTTTTCCGATGTTTAGTATGGGGATCTCGGAAACTACAACAGGAAAATAATTGCAGATTAATAGGTATATTTAATTAGCGTTTTCCTTTTTGGAAAAAATGCATGGCTTACTAGATATTTCGCAAAAAAGATTTTTCTGTTATTTATTTCAGTGCCTGTGGCTCTGTTATTATTGACTTTAGAAGAAATGTGTAAGGAAAAAAGTTTAGGAAATCATGTGCTAAATAGTACAGTTTTTACAGTTTTTCTTTATTTTAAAGAAATAGGTTTGGTTCTGTTATTATTGATTTTAGAAGAAATGTGTAAAGAAAAAATTGTAGGAAATTATTTGCTAAATAATACAGTTTATATTATTTAGGAAATAATTTCCTACAATTTTTTTCTTTACACATTTTTCTAAAATCAATAATAACAGAACCAAAGGCATCCAACGAAATTACAAAAAAATCATTTTTACGAAATATCTAGTAAGCCATGTACTTCTACCAAAAAACAAAATGCTAATTAAATAGAGATATTAACACTGAAATTCTTTTCCATGAGTTTAACCAAATCTGTATCTCTTTTGGTTTCTGAGATCCCCATACTAAATATCGGAAAAAACTCACCCTGCGTTTTCATGTAATTTGGAACAATAACGCGCCAAAATTATGTAATTTTCGAAAAATGTTACCCCGGAAATGTTAACAAATGCCCGTCGAAATTTTTATAATCGGCTGAATTACTGCTCAGGTTAAGAGGGTTATTTGAGCATTTAATAAAAAATTAAGTACATACTTGTAGAAATTCATTTTTCTATAATAACTCCATTCTTAACAAGAGTTTTGCTACGTTTTCGAATTTTATATCATTTATGTTTCTTATCTTTGATATTAAAAAAAAAGTGTTTTTAAGTTTTGAGAATTGTTGATCATTTCTTTTATTTACTCATACAATTTGGCAAGCTGTGATGAAATCCGTTACTAAAATTATTCAGTGGAATAGGTACTAACATTATTTAGTGCGATTATCTAGGTAGTGTTTTTTTATTGTTTAATATTGTAACGAAACCAGCAGACATTCGAGCGACAATAAAAAAAAGGTTGTAAATCATCTCGGCGCGACGTATAAAAACGAAATGCAAATAGCCATGAATCATCTCCACGCCGTACGGCTTGTATAGCGAAAAAGGACTAGAACGTTTCTCGTACATGTGGAGAAAAAGCGGGACTGTGCTCGTATGTTCTAGTAATCTTCGCATGTATATATAAGGCGACTGGGTCACCGATGGAGGGATTCATTGCGGGATGAATTAATTACGGAGTAATTCCGGAATAAGTTCCTTAAGTAGTCTCGTGCAGAACAGTAAAATAAATATATAGTGGTAGCCGAAGAATAAACATAAATATAAGTGATTCGTACGGTAGAAATAAATATAGTGGTGCGTTGTTATATAAATAGAAGTGATATAAATACACGGACATATTAGTAATAGAAATAAATACATGTGTTAATTCATTTGTAGTATTTTATGTGTGATACATTAGTTTTATATTTTTATATTATAATTAATTTTAAGTGTACGAATATACAGACTGTTTTAAATAAATAAATTGCACGAGTTGTTTATTGCGAACCCGAAATCGTTACAATATTATATCCATCTTCTCCAAAGCAGTACTGTAAATGACCTTATTCTCGATTAAAGAATTTGTTATTAACGCCGTAAGTGGTTACGTCGTATATATTCGTCATGGCCTTTTGTATTGTGTAGCGCTTATGACGGGTATATTCGCATGATGAATTTACTTGGTATACTGGATGCTTAGGTCGAATATAACGCCTAAAAGCGATAGAGAAGGGATATGAACATTGCAAGGCTGAGTTTGTCTAGGGCTGGTGTTATTTACAATGTAGAAAACATAAGGTGAACTTCAATCTCTTTCTGCTCTATCTACCATGTGTTAACTTGGTATTATTGAAATAGTGTAAATTATCATTATTGTGATTAAAATAGAGTTTTGAAATATATTTTTTCATAAAATAAGTTTCTATTTACTTTAACATTTTTAAATTTATATAACGATACAATTTTCTTGCCATATTCTTTGTGAATGAATTCAATTATTTAAATATTGTTTTAGTTAAATTTATATGAATAAATTTTGATTATGAATAATATCTGTTATTTTTTATTTTATTTTGTTTTGTTTTACTTTATTTTATATTTATAAATAAGTATTTTGTAGCGGTCAAAAATGAACCCCGACGATGAAAGTAACGGTAGTAGCAACACTGAAGTTGATGACAATGAAGATTTGGATTGGAGTTCTGAAGACGAAGAGAATTGCGTGAATGGGATGAGGAAGACGACAATCAAGACGACGTTTCGGATGGTGTTCCACGACCTTCATTTCCTATCACAGGAAATTCTGGAAGTTTAAATTCCCCTGTCAAAAGATAATATATTAGAGATTTTTGAATTTTAAGATTCTAATGATATGACGAATATATGCGTCAGCTAGAAAAGTAAGTGGCCAACAAGGGAGCCACTACATACAATGCATCAAGCCGTTTAAGGTGTTAATACACTTAATTCACAATAACAGTAGCAATTTTACGGACAGGGCTACACTTATAGTCGACCAGCTATGTCTATACTATATTCACCGAACCAATAGAGTAGCAAAAAACGCGTGAACAACACATGATTTTTAATACTGCCTTTCTATTGGCTCTGAGAGTTACATACAAATCCTAAAACACACGATATAAATCATCTGCTTTCTGTGATTATGTCACATGATTGTGACTATACCCATGCAGCAAAATCACAATTTTAGAGAAGGATGAAAATACGTATTTGCTAATGTAGAACAAGTGAGCATATAGTGTGCTAGTAGGGATAAATAACATTGTCTGTTATTTTGAAATATATGTTATATATGTATACTTTTTGCTTTTTCTATATAGTATTTTTAATTGTTCCTTGTGTTTGCGCTTTTTGTATTTGTTTAAGTTGTTATTATTATTAATCTCAGTATTTTTAAAGACTCTATTAATGATTAAAGATTTATTGAAGGTAAGATCTATAAATCGTAAACAAAGCAAATGCTTTATAGGTTAATTATGTTTCAGCTTTCCAGAAGTGTTAAATTTAAGTTTTTACCTGTTTATACAGTACTGTGCATAATGCAGCCAGAACTGAAGAAACGAGTAAAGAAACATTTTACAGTGCTAGAAAAAGAGACTGTACTGAATATATTTACCAAACGGCAACAAGAATGCCCAGCTGACTCTAAGACACGAATTGTTGACTTTACAGCCGAAGTTGCAGGTATCTGCTCTGCAAGTGTTTTTAATATTTTACGAGAACACAATGCACAAGATGCGAAACCTCCAAAGACGTATACAAGAGGACGATCTGTCCTGGATAATATTGATGATGATATGCGCAATATTATTAGACGTATAGTACACTCATTTTTCTATAAAAATGAGGTGCCGAGAGTGGATAAGATTTTATTGAAAATAAATGAAGATGAGAACTTGCCAAACCTCAAACGTACAACAATGTGGAAGTGAATTTCTCTTTCAAAAAAAGAGCTCGTAATGGTTTTTTAAAGGAAAAATGTGAAAGACCACCATCGCATCATTGCGAACTGAAGCCGATTGAATTAATACGGGCCCAAGTTAAAGGAGAAATTGCAAGGAAAAACACTACATTTAAATTAAGGAAGTCAAAGAGCTGTTACACACATAATTGAACAATGTTACAAAATAGAACTGGTTAAATGACATCAAACATGTTAAGGAAGTAGTGAAGAATATGTGGGAGTTAGACGTAATTGTTGAAAATTTACAAGAGAGTTTCATAATTAATTTGGAAAGTTCTGAAAGTAGTGAATGTGACAGTGACATTCAGGAATAATTTTAATTGTCAACACAGAAAAATTTAAAATATATGATTACATTCATAGTTTCTTTCGCTCTCTCTTCTATATATTTTTTGAAAATAAAGTATATTGTGTATGTACATATTTATATATGTTTACTATGTATGTACTCTATCTATACACGTATAAAATACCTTATAAATTCACAATAAAGTAACTACCTATGCCCTATTTAAACTTGTAATTTATATTATATACACATGTGAATAAAGTCTTTAATATATTTGCTTCATTTTTAAATACTTATATTGGTTTTGTATTATGTGTTAAAATGCCTGATATTGAATTTGACAAATGCATATTAAATTATCTTAAATTGTTTACAAAATGCGCATTTGTGTATTTTTTTGTTAAGTCAATTAATATTTCCACTTATTAAGTGATGAATTTTAAGCAATTTACGAATGTTTTGTTGATATAGGTTATGTTTGAGATGTGGAGTATAGTATATTCATACGCAAGTAGATCGCGTGCACACTGTATATTACAAAAAACTATATTTTAAAAGCAAAATTTAAATTTATTATTATAATAAAATTCTGTAAATTCAGCCGGTACGACGCGAGCTGCATTTTACGTCAATCTGACACCACTGCTTTAAACAAATTTATTATTCTTAAATATCATTAAAAAAAATTAGATTTAGCTTTCATGATATTCGACTACCTTAATTCCTGGAATTTGGTTATAATACTTGTTTATTCTTTCAGACAAATCCAACACGAAAAGTGCTATATCCATAACATTTAATTAAGATGAAGATATGATAGAGTGCATCTGGTTTTGGTATACTTATGTATATAAGAAAAATAAAGACGTTGAACAAAAGAAAGGGATACATGCAAATTTTGTGCAGGTAGATTTTTATTTGAATCCCGAGGTATTCATTAGTGTTCGAGTCAGAAATATTAAATTTATCACACTCTCTGGCGTCCTTTTTACTTTGTCTAATTTTCTGTGGATAAAAGGTAAAAATAAAACTAACAAATTAAATATTTCCATCACCATGTATTTTATAAATTACATAAAAATTATATCATTTACAATTTTTTATACGATTAATTTACAACAAAACAATAGTATACAATATTATCTGAAAGCATATTAACTTGTATGACTTACAAATATATTTATAGTTGTATACAGGGTGGTAATAAATCTTTCCGCAGATTAATAAGTTGTGCTTCAAAATAGAACATCTTTTAATGAGATACTCACATTCGGAAACGCATACTTTTAAAGCAACAAGTGCTTATAATAAACAGTAGTTAACAATAAATAAATTAATTATGAGCATTACTCTTAAGTCTAGTTTTAGTTCGAAAACGGTATGCATCCGGATAATAGTCTCACATTAAAAGTTTGTTCATTTTGAAGTCTCTGCATAACCTATAAATTTCTAACACGTATTCATTAACACCCTGTGTTATATATTTATTATCACATGCATTCAACTTATACACACATTCACTCTTTAACATACGCTGTCTTATTTATGTATGTACGAATATCTTTGAGTATTCGATAATTTGAGAAAGAGAGAGAGAGAGAGAGAGGGAGAGAGAAACTTTCGCATAAAATATAACGAAAAGTGAAAATAGTATAAAATGAGACACATTCCTAATTTTTCTAGTTCTATTATATACAGACTCATGTAGGTAAATAATAATATAGTAAATAAGTATATACAAACGTGGGCCGCCGGAACAATACTGCCAGTTTTATTGACTAAATAATCAAATTATAAAAAAAACAGTCAAATATTCATTTAATCTTTTTTTGAATTTTTAACTTTAGCGAACGGTATGTAATTCTAAAGAACATCAATTTCACGTATATCTAATTGAGCACATAATTAAGTATTTCGTCATTAATCGTTATTTCATAGCAACTTTTCAAATGTTGTACAATTTTTAACAAAAAATCGCCATTTTAACAGTTGAAAATCGACAAGTACAATGATGTCAGTTTAATTAGCCAACATGTAAAAAAATGCATAACATTCTAATTAAAAAAAACATAAGTTTGTGTTGGTTGGTCATTGTCGAACACTCTGTATAAATCAAAATATTTTTAAATTGTAGAACAACAATTTTAGTATTAAAAATTATTCGCTATATACATTATTAGATACCAATAATGGACGACTTTATCTCTCCGCTGCGACACCCGGTATATTTAATTAAATTATGTTCATAAAATTGTTCAAACAATACCTCTCAGGGTTGAAGCGACAAGTAATAGACTTAGTTCGACCTATAAAAGATTGATCTAATTAAACGTGTTTTTTGAAAATTGTTTATTTAGACACAAAATCTAGTTGGAGTGTTTCCAGTGGCCCAACCTGTATATAAAATAATACATAATAATATAAATGGTATGTATGTATATTGCATATAACTGATTTGATAAAGTATTAATGATTTTATATATTGGCAGTTATATTAGGTAGGCAGTACATGTAGGAGTATTGTTACATTTTAAAGTTCAATTCTTAAATAGAAACCAGATTTATACACAGTCAATTTACTACTGCAATTCTGCAATAAATACATTTGTTCAATCCCATTCGCCAATATACATAGTACGTGGTTGGGTCGGTATATAACCTCTTGTCGGTATCGGGAGGCGTCCATATATTTGGTTATAAGGTGATTCAACGATATCTGAATCTGAAAACGCAGAGAAATCTAAATTTTAAATTTACTCTCTTGGACATGCAGTAGCAACAATTGTTTCCCTTTTATTATTTAGGGTGTGCCATCTGCTGTGTGGTTTTTTGGGATGTACCTGGTTCTTTTGACAGTGACAACACACAAACGCGCTCGAAATATTTCAGCGATACTAAATTAACACCATTCACGCTTAATGTATGCAAGTTTGTGAAGAAAATTTGCGAGATTGTCGAGGTAATTGATAACATAAGGTATCATGGTGTTCCTTCAGTGGATTCCATCGAGAATATTGCAGCTGTTGGATAAACTGCGCGTAAATCCAACAGCCTCAATTCGTCACAAATCTCAGCAATTGGATATTAGCCGTACTAGCTTGCAAAGAATTAAAACCTTGGATTTTTCGCTTACAAGGGCCAAATTATTTAGGAAATGCTGCAAAATGACCACAGAATTCTTTTCTTCACTTGGACATTATATTCGAGATTTATCGATTACCCAAAACTATAGTAATTGAGGCTACGAAAACCTACACCTAGAGGCGTCCGTGCATCCATAGTGTGTGACTCTTGATGTGGTTTTTATGAGTGGCAGCATTATTGGTGAAATTTTCTTTCAAGATGAAAACGGTCATTGGAGGGCGCTGCAAAAGCAGTGTAACTGATTTTTTTGTGCAGAAATTGATGAAATGAACTTGAGCAAGGTATGATTCTCCCAAAATTAGTTGCTTCCAAGCCAGCCAAGACAACTATTTGAATGAAATTTTATTCCATAACTTATTGAAAAGTTAACTCTTTTCAATAAAAAAACGATTTTTGAAAAATATTGAATGGTATTTATTTTATTGCATTTTTAAAATGAAAACAGCCGATGGCCTACCCCTCACATATATAATATTTTTTTAGAAATCTGATTTTTTCTGATATAATAGGTGCAACTTCTTCCATCAGGGCCAAATTGTTTGGTTCGGATAATTGTAGTGGGTATATTGTATGATTTTATTGATAGGTGCACTCTGGGGTATTGCGGTAAACATACCAATTCCACTCTCGAAACTCCTTGCGTGCCACATCGGATGTTGGTGAATGTGATGTTGATACATGTTGTGTTGGTGGACCATAGCTGGAAGGGACGGTGGAGCTTGGTGTTGAGTTATGGAGTAGCGCTTCGTTGGAATTGGTTCTTTAGATTTTGATTTTGACACGAAATTTGGGACTCTTGCTCGCAAACCGCAATAATAAGGATCATCTGTAACAAAAGATATTTTATTCCAAATCGTGATGATTATATATTCATATTTATGCCGCGACAAACATGTTCATCTCATATGGGTATTTTTTAGCATTTACTCTTCTTTAAAAAAAGGAGTTTATTTTAGTTTTCCTAATACAACTAACTAATTTTTTTTTGGGCATGCAATGGTGTCTCCACAAATTCATGGGGATTATCTACTTATCTATGTTCTCATATTTTGTTGGTCTATATGCCTCGAATGATGAAACCAGGTCGCATCAAAAGCACTTATCAAGACTTCGCGATTACGTATTTAAATTATTCAAAACTCATGAGCAATATTCGCAGATCGGAATCCATTGGACTAAGTTCTTGAATAGCTTGAATTTGATGTGGATTTAATGTAATTTTAGATATTTTTTAAGAAGTAGTTATGTATATGGTTACAAATAATAGCTGAACTTCTTTGCCGCTCCTAGATTTACGAATATACCCCTGTTACATAAAATTTGTCAAGATAAGCATGAACTTGCCTAGTTAGCTGTTTATCTTTTTTTTTTCAAATGTAAACATGACAACATTCCAGAAAACTTTAAATTTTCATATGATTTAAGTATGTATTATAGTCTGAGGCTTATTGACTTAGCTTTTTAGTTTAGCAAGTCAAAACTTTTTAAAAGGTTCACAAGCCTGCCAAATAAGCCTTCATTGCAGGCTGTGACTTGCCCTGCAGTGAAAGCTTGCATTCGTGTTTCTCCTTCTATGGTTTATTATAATATTTTGCTAATACCTTGAGTTTGGAGGGAATCTTTATTGTATGTACATAAACATATTCTTTAATTCCAGAGATTATTAAATTATTGTTTACATCAAATAATTCAATTGTTTCTTCAATTTCTAATTTCTGAAAAATTGTCAATAAAGAAATTAGTTTTTTTATTCATTTCCTGATGATATATGATCCTTTTTTGTATTAAAAATTACAAATCAAATGTAGTTTAAGCATACATATAAAATTAATAATTTTTCATGTTATTTTGCATTTGCAACCATCTTCATTAATAGCTTATACAGAGGTATTTTGAAGCATAGAATTCGTTTTGACCAACTGCCAGAAAAAATTGTTGTACAAAATAAGTTATCGAAATATTTAAACTTACCATATTTCTTGTTGTCTTTAGATTTCTCTTTGCTCCTTGATGATGGGAATGGTTTAAGTCTTTCGTCGTCATGGTCATCATAATCAGGCTGAAATAAAAATAATTTATTACATTAACCGAACGTAATAGTTTATGGGTAAAATCTTACTTTAGGTATATCATGTGGATACATCTTTTCACGCGGGGGTAGTTTTGGTGGTTTTTCACTACGCCTTTGAGCGTGCTGCTGGCTTTGCAAAAGAAGTTGTTCTCTGGTTGCTGCCACACTACCAGGCCCTGCAAAGCCAGAACTACCAGAAGAACCACTACCATTACCTGCGACACTATATGGATCTTCATCAGGTATCGGTATACGTGGCCTGTTCTTTATATCCATCACTCGTTGGACTAAAAATTATTTAATCATTCATTTTCCTTTAAGAAGATTTATATTTAAAGTTAATTTAATTTACCAGGTGGTAATTTCGATTTGAGCATGTCCATGGCGACAACGTTTATGATTAACACCCAAATCGGACATTCCAGTAATTCTTGTTCGCTTTTAACAAAAGCAATCGCACTAAGACATTGGCATTCTAACCTCCTACGATCTGGATAAGCTCTACGTAATTCTCTGTTAACATTCGACTGGAATTTCTTCATGTCGAACAGCTGCAACAAACGGAGACAATCGATGAAAACGATATTATTACGGACAATTAATTTCCGGTATTAATACCTTCACTGGTTTCTCTGGCTCCAAAGCACACCCTGGTACTTTTAATATTTCATTACCTATTGCTGTTTCGTCATCTTGACCGGTGCTTTTGATATAAACGTTACACTTCGAGACTCTTTTGATCAATATATTACCCGCGTCGTCCATTTTTATCTTGACACCCTAAAAAGAATTCCTCTCTTGCATTATTTATATCTCAATTGCATCACGGTCTAGCCGCACCCACGTATTTGTGTTATGTTAAATAATCTTACTCAGTACAGTAATGGTGTGTTGCAACTATGTTTATGACAATGTTAAGTGAATATAACAAAACTTACATGACCAATGTGACGTTTATATTCTTCTGTTTTTTGATCTCTCATGGGATTATCGAAACCATTTAAACCAATGCTGTAACAATAACATTACAATAATGAATAAATATGTTACGCATAAATATAATAGGGGAATATATAACCATACTAAATTATGCATATTTAAATTTATTTTGTCTAAAGGGTTACTCAAAAGTTGAAATTGAACGACTATGGATTTATAATATTATATTACTGTGATATTATAAAGTTTCTAGGACGTAGATGGCATTGAAATAGAAAATATATATCTGAACTTAATCCAGGTATTATATTATAACTTATCGGTTTTGAAAATTATTTTGACAGTGACATTGGCTATCATCAATTAATGTGTGAAAGCAAGTGGTGAAAGCAAGTCCCAGAAAATATTTGCAAAAATTTTTAAAAGAAGTCCATGCTGCCAGTTCTAAATCATTTATGGTACGGTCAAAATTTTCATCTTGGAACAGCTTCCTAACTTGTTGACCAACAAATATTTCTTCGTGAACTTTCGCATCAGACAGCTATAGAAACTTATCCTTTAAGTATTTGAAACAGTTGCCTTCTGTATCTAGTGCTTTGACAAATTGTGTAATCAATCCTAATTTAATATGTATGGATATTGGGATAGAATCACCAAATTAGAATCCACTAGTATTTTTCGGGACGATTCTTCAATAGAAATTCTTGTAGTGGGATGTAAAAGATTTCATTCTTTTAATCGAGATCCCAAAATTTGTGATTTTTCTTTGGTTAAACCCAAATCCCGTATCAAATCATTCAGAACTGATTGAGTAATGAGATGTGGTTCGTCAGAAAGAACATACGTCAGATCACTTGAAAGTGACACATTCAAAACATCGTTTATATCTTCCTCGTCCTTGGAATTTGCAGAGGAATTTGAGTGCATTGTAGTTGCAAGGTCTCAACGGTTTGCTTACAGATGGAATGTCTAGATACATTACTTTGTGTTTATTTCTTTTTGAAAACCCTTTAATTTTTACAAGACAGAAGTAACAGTCCGTGACGTCATCTGCTGGTTCATGCCAAATCATTGCCCTTTCTGACAGGACTTCAGAAGAATACTTATTTTTGTTCCACTGAGTTAATTTGACATAACACGAAGTCAGTTAAATAAAAATCGCGTCGGTGAGTGTAATGGTTGAAAAAGTATTTGTTCCCAATCACTCGTTTTATGTGGTCATCAAAGTAATTTTTTTATTGAACGCCGAACAAATCCCAGAAAATTCATAGTCCAAAATCGTTTATCATTGCCATAAAGTGCATGAATTTTTCAATGAAAATTTGATGACTTATTACTTTCAACACATTGAACTTTTCCAGAAAATTTTGGTTAAAAACATATTTTTACTAGATGATTCCTTTTTTTTTTGCTCATAGTATACGATATGTGGATATTTTTAAGGGAACTAAAATGTATTAAATGCGGTATATAGACAGACTTATAAAGAGAATTTAAAATAGAGAGTATGTAGCGGCTAATGGGGTTATTGTAATAGTAATGAATAAATAATATTAAAGCACAATTAGCATGTCAGTAATCGGGCGCCAGGCGAGCTAGCTTCTTACAACCCTACCAATTGCAGAACATATTTTATACACAAGATTTCTACATACATACAAGCGGCAGCATGCCGACGCATTGTTCATCAGTCTGTTTATATTTTATTCATTTTTAGTAGTACAGACAGGACAATGTAATAAATGCGTTAGCCTTTCTTATTGTTTTAATAGGACATACGGCAGTTGAATTATATTATTTCATTGTTAGCAAGTAATTGATAAATTTGTCTTTGCATTGAATGAAATTTGCCGGTCGATACTTAGCGTTTTATGGACCTCGGACGAATCTAGTCACTTTCTATAAAATATTGTCTGAGAGCAGTCCATCCTGTGACGAACAGAACTCGATCGATTCGAAAGATTTATTTGAGTGGTCAACCGAAATTTATTTCTATAAGATGGTATTCACTAGAAATTAAAGCATATATCGTAAATGAAAGGGGTTTTCTTATTTTATTCTTTCTGTGGGAGATGGATTGATACATAAAAATTTGATTACATTTTTGCCATATGACACTGCTATCCAAACATTAACAATTACAAACATTACTTGATCGGCGTATGTCACAAAATGGTCAATTTCAACGTAAAAAATCGCAAAAATTAAGGCACTTGAAAAAGTTGCCGCTACATGCACGAAATATCCAATATTTGTTCTAGTGACTCACGACTAAAATTTGCAATTAGGTATATTAAAAAATAGTTAAAATACAGCACTTTAAATTTTTTTCGTTTTATAGCGATATAAAGCTTACTGTGCTTAAAAAGTACTTTTTTGAATCGTGAGTACCTAGATATTTTTATTCTGAACACGATAATGTATTTACTTTACTTTCAAAATAACCCTGGTCTACAAAAAATGACTTTGAAACCAATGAGAATGATCACAAAGTCCGCACTGATAAATGGTAAATAGGCAACACACAATTCAACCTCTTACTCACAGTTTTGTAAAGTCTAAGACCAGCTATATGGAAGGTATACCTGGTCGACTATATTAAGCCGAACATCATATAAACAGAGAGATCTTCAACTTTTTTTTATTACCTTAGGTAAACGAATGTTTCATTCATATATCGGCTTTATTTTGTAATTATTTTATGGATAGTTGCGAGAATGGATTAGATATTAATTTTTCATCTGGAATAAATATATGTTGTTATTATTATTATAATAATAAGTATACATTAAACATATTTGTAAAAGAAACTATATGCGGTTGGTATACAGGGTGTCCCAGATAGTGTGCTCACCATTGGGATCTCGTAAACGGTAAGAGATAGAGAGTTGGTTAAATGAGACAAAATGTACGTGATACCTGGGTTTACTTTTTTAAATAAAAAAACTTTTAAAAAAATGAACGATACGTGCGCTATAGGGGAAAAACTAAAAATCGGCAATTTTAATTTCGTCGTTTAACTTATTTCATGTAAAAGATACCGAAATACTATTTTGACATTATGAAGGTACTTTTTTACGCAGAATTCAAATTTGGTATTGCAACCTCTGAAGCTTTTATACGTTTCGAGATTTTTATACAAACTTTCTTATTTTAAATACAAATCGTAGGCGGCTTTGACTGTATTAAAACGAGCATAATTTGCTGATTTCAATGATGTATAACACTTTGGGTTTATTTGTAGAAATAACAAAGTTACAAGAATAATTAGCATATTTTTTTGTTTTATACTTACCTATTCCTGGAAACAAAATACAAAAATGACTGAAAAGTAAATAAAACACTAACTTCACATACCTAACTATTTATTTACTACTAGTAAATAGATAAATTACATTAAATGCTCAAAAAGTCCTCCATTGTTATTGATACATAACTGAGCTCTTCTTAGTGTGGAATTAGTCACTTTTTCTAAAATACGTCCATTTATCCGATGAAACTCTCTTAAAACACAAGCTTGCAGTTCCTCCACATTATTAAATTGTGTTTTATACACCTTATTTTTTATGTAACCCCAAAGGAAAAAATCCATTGCGGTTAAGTCTGGGGAACGTGCAGGCCATGAAATGGGTCCTCGATTACCAATCCACCGATTACCAAATCTATTATTTAGGTAATTCGTAATAATGTGAGCATTATGTGCTGGTGTCCCATCCTGTTGGAAATACATATTCGCAGTTAGATTAAGCGGAATATCGTCTAGAAGATCTTCTATTTCACCTTGAAGTAAGTTCAAATAGCGTTCACTCGTTAAATTGTTATTGAAGATAATAGGTCCAACTATTCTTCTGCCGATAATACCGCACCACACATTGAACCCAAAACGTTCTTGATGTCGAGCTTCATGTAGAGCATGGGGATTTTCTGCCCCCCAATAGTGAATATTATTTCTGTTAAATAACCCATTGTTCGTAAATCGAAATTCATCTGACCACAACACATTAAACAGAAATGTAACATTGTTGTTATTCTGATTAATGTACCAATGACAGAAACGAGTCCGCCTCTCTGCGTCTCCTGGTTGGAGTCCTTGGCTAATGTGGACTTTGTAAGGATGATATCGATGCTTTTTTAATATTCTATGGGCTGATGTTCTAGGGATTCCGGTGTTGTTTTCTATTTCTCTTGTGGAAACTTTTGGATTTTCACGCACCTGATTTAATACAATAACTTGGGTTTCCTCATCTAATCTTTTTCTATTTCTTTTCGGTTTACTAAAGGCACCGTATGTTTTTAGATTTACTTCTAATCTTCGAAATAAAGTTTCGTGTGGTTGCCGTCGATCTTGGTACAACTCCAAATAATGATTAGCTGCATTCCTTGAATTTTTGTGAGCCAATATGTAACTTTGAAGCATATCATATTTCTCTTCATTATTAAATTTCTCCATAACGTGAACAACAATAAACAAGTAATAAAACGAACCAAAACAACAAATGCGGTGATTTTTAAATAAACGAACAAAATAGCAGACTAAATAACACAAAAATAAACCGATACGTAACTTGCTTGTAAATAAATTTGACAGATACTACTTATTGTCTTAATAATTCAATGCTGCCTCTGATGTATAGCCTATGCATTCATAAGGATACCAAAAATTGCACAAATATCATTATAACTTTGTTATTTCTACAAATAAACCCAAAGTGTTATACATCATTGAAATCAGCAAATTATGCTCTTTTTGATACAGTCAAAGCCGCCTACGATTTGTATTTAAAATAAGAAAGTTTGTATAAAAATCTCGAAACGTATAAAAGCTTCAGAGGTTGCAATACCAAATTTGAATTCTGCGTAAAAAAGTACCTTCATAATGTCAAAATAGTATTTCGGTATCTTTTACATGAAATAAGTTAAACGACGAAATTAAAATTGCCGATTTTTAGTTTTTCCCCTATAGCGCACGTATCGTTCATTTTTTTAAAAGTTTTTTTGCTTAAAAAAATAAACCCAGGTGTCACGTACATTTTGTCTCATTTAACCAACTCTCTATCTCTTACCGTTCACGAGATCCCAATGGTGAGCACACTATCTGGGACAGCCTGTATACCAGCAAATTGTAATATATTTCAGATATTTTTCGGTGTTCATTTATGATTGATTACGTGATAACATTGATGCGTTTACTTTGTTAGACATTTTTTTCTGTTCGTTACTATTCTTCTCACTTCCCAAATTCATTTTATTTTTCAAGGACAAGGTTCCGGCTTTATGGAATTTCAGAAATGCAGTTTTCTTCGGCAATAAATATACATTATTATTATTATTATTATTAATTATAAAGTTGCACGACTTATTATTATTTCTAACCTTACATGTTGAAGCTTTTTAATAATATGAACAATGTAGAAAACTAAAATTTGACAAAAACAACTTTATGTCTTTGTAAGATACGAACTTGGAAGTTTGCCGGACTCTTCAAACTAATAAGTGACAGGAAGTTACACAATTTTCAGTTTTCTAGATAGTAAAAGCATTTATTTAAATATCTGAATTTGTTGTGCCTTCATATTTTTATTTTATTTATACTTTGTATTTTGACTCCAGGACAGTTTTTAGATTTTTTTTGTATATGTGAGTAAGTAAAAGAGCATGGGCCAAACGAGCTTGTAAATTTAATTACAGCGGTTTATCAGGAGTGGCAGCAATTGTTGGATGTCGAACGAAAAAAAAATTGTATGTAGGCGTAAAAAACAAATTTTGTTTAATTTGTGCAAAATTTGGTAAAGCTAAAGATCACGTATGCTACAAAAATTAGTCTTCGTCGTCGACAGTCATGGAGTCGACAGTTATTGCGGAAGGTTTCTCGTGAAATGCACGGTGTAATTTATGGTAGATTAATAGGGGACGGTGATAGCATCGTTCTTAGAAAACTACGTGAAACGGCTCCTTACGGTCCCCAAAAAATTATTGAAAAAATCGAGTGCCGAAATCATATATTACGTAATTATATAAATAAAATTAGGGACTTTTTGAAAAAACTTAAATTCAATTCGGCCGTGACAAAAGCAATTGAACATTACAAAAGTTCGAACTTAACAATAACAAATTATAGATAGTGAAATTGCAGTGTGACATTATAAATGGACCAAGATATATTTTTTGTGAACACTCGGATTGTGCTTTTTACTTTTGTCAAGGATACTTGGTATGAGACAATACACATAGACGTAGAACTCTGACCAGAAATGGCAATTAAGTTAGAGTAATTTTATTTTCTCGCTTTATTATCTCCAATTATGGATCCTCGTATTTTGAGAAATCGAAAAATTAGAAACGTCAAATTGGAGAATTAGTATGTATGTACCTACTGATTGTGATACGTTTAGACAAAACGCTACTTGGCCATACTTGTTTATTTTCTACACTGTCTATACTTTTGTAAAAAAAAATTGTTGTAAAAAACATGAATTAGGCCTACTGGGAAGACCATGAGAAAAAAACGCCCTTTGCACTCTACCTCAGTGCAAGATATATATAAAAAAAGTTATAATATCAATAACATTCGATTTCAAGTTGTGGTATTAACATTGGCTTTAATCAATGATTAGTTCGGAGTCCGCACAGTTCGTATCTTACCCACGGTGAAATTTTTAAAATTTAATTTCGCCAACTAACAATATCAGTGTCGATTGTGAAGAATGTAATTTTCAATAACTTAAAACATGGGCTGCTTAGAGAATATAAATGTTTTTTACATTTTATAAGAAACACCGGCACTGTTGTTACAATACTTACATTTTTTTTTATCAGATTTTAGTTTTCTCTAAAACATTACTCATATTATTAGAAAGCCTCAAAATGTAAAGTAAATACAAATCATAGTGAGAAATAATAAGAAGTACAACTTAAATAATTAATAATCATAAATAATAGTAATAAAACTATATATTTATTGCAGAATAAGATTTTATATCTAATTAATTCCGGCAAATATCACTAAAATAATTACAAATTACATAAAACGGGAATCTTAATAAAACTAAATAAATACAAACCAAAAGAATATTCAGAAATAGCAACAACAAGTTTCGAACAAAAGAGATGCACCGATATTTTCATGCAGTAAATGCAGGAGACAAATATCCCAAATTTATTTGCTTTCCAGTTGACCAGGCTGTTGCTGGTCGTATACCTGCATCCTGTAAAAGGTACAAGCATATTAAACTCCGTAAATATATTCAATATATTTCAAGCAACCCGGCATACGCCGTTCGAGAATTTTTCTTAGGGAAAGCCCACCCTTAATGGATTTTATGATTAAATATAATATTCTGAATTCTGCGCAAAAATAAATTACAAAGGATGCTATACAGTGCCGATTTAAATTTTCCTCAATAACTCGATAACGCCTAATATGATCGCTTTTAAACTTTGACATTGTTCAGACACTTTTTTAAGACACATTTTTTGGTGTTAACAGTAACCCCCGATTTTCATTTGTTTCCACGTTCTTAACGCTATCTTTTGTTTTTCACATAGCGGCCATATTGAATTTTTAATTAGTTAGATAGTTCTTGAAAATAGCTTTTCAATAATGTACAACATGCCTAATAAATCTTTATTTACACCAGAGATATAAACATTTAAATAAAAGTTCACTCTAATACGAAATTAGTTGGCTATGAAATTAAGTGTTAACATAAAACAGACGATAAATAAGCTCTGTCATTATTAAAATGTATAAATGCAATGAAATTAACGGTAGATTTATAAATTTGTGTAGTAATTATTGTTTTTAAGCATTAAGATTAATAAAAATTGATATTGGCACATACATTTTCAAATGAAGTAAAGATTGATATGTTGGAAGTGTACTTCAAAGTAAATAGAATCTCTGAAAATGCTTGCACAAATTAAGCTCAGCGTTCTCTGGAAAGACCACCACGACACCGAACAATTTTTAACAGAATAATCAGAAGTTTAGTGAACTATGGAAGCTTCGAACAAAAGAGATCTAACTATCAAGTTAACAATGTTGATACACTTCAAAATAATAATTTTCAAAATATTATGAAGAATCCAAGTACATCAGTACGTCGAGTGGTTCGAGAAACTGGAATTACATAATCTAGTGCTTATAGAACGTTGAGAAACAACAAATAGCACCCATACAAAACAACAATTGTACAAGGTTAAACCGAAGATATATTTTTAAAAGTTTGTCTGTCAGGTGATCGAGGGCGAAAACGAACTGAACCATGTGTGACTATCCACCCATCTCCAAAAAGTATCTGCAGAAGTGTTGGAACAGTACGATAATTATGAAGACGTGCCCCGTCCTGTTGAAAATAAACATTTGGGCGAGCCACATTGTCGAGGAATTATTCTAATAACGGTCTTAGAATTTCTATATAGGTACCGCGATAAAAATAATATGGACCTTCAATTGTTGATCCAATCAAGCTGCATCAAACATTAATACTACAAAATATATTTAAGTATATATAATAAAACGCAAGTGTATAGTTTCAAAATTATTATAATGTTTAACACACTACATATGTTTCGCCACACTGTGGCTTCATCAGGTGGATGAAAATACAATTTCAAAGTACAAATTAGCTCCTATATATTTAAGTGACTTCTATCATTTTTGAGAATTAGGAATAGTTATTTTGTAACACCCTGTATATCTGTGATTGTAACTAATTGTGAGATATAATTATACATAAGTTTAACTTTCACCTGTGGATTGACTTTAGACATAAACGGCGCACTAAGTGACACAACGAGGGTCACAGCTATATACATGACACAGCGGAGGTGTATTTGTGTGTTGTTTGTTGATTTTTTCTGTTTTCTATTATTTTTCACTGTATAAGATCCTCAGGTTGATGTCCATGTTTGAGTCTTAACAAAAATGAATAGTGCATTCTTATGTTAATAGTTGTAGTGCCTATGTGTCTAAAAAGAGATCGGCACTCGCTCTAACGAATCCTCAAGGTTGTCCATTGACGCCCACTACACTTACAATAACTTTTTTCTCGTTCTTTCCTTTCTTCTAGCAGGAAAGATCCATCCGTAAGATATTTTAATTGTTAATCAAATTGATACCAAGAATATATTAACATATTTTGCACAACACTACTCTATAGATTGATGATTATATTTTCTAAGCTTTCATCTTTCATTTTTTAGCTGTTAAAGCTAAGCGGCAGGGTGGAACGAAAAAATCAACTTTTGATTTTTAATTTGTAATAGCGCGGAAAAGTTGCCTTTTGGTGTAGATAAGATGAATTAAAAAAATGATAAATATCGGAGTACGTCTTGAGATGCCACAAGGACGTTAAAATTTCATAAAAACACGCTTTTTGGAATTTTTTCAAAGTAGTTTGCAGCAAAATCAACTTTTGATATTTAATTCGTAATAGCGCGAAAAAGTTGCCTTTTGGTGTAGATAAGATACATTAAAAATACGAGAAATATTGGTTGGAGTATGTCTTGAGGTGCCGCAAGGACGTTAAAGTTTCATAAAAACACACATTTTGGAAATTTTTGCGTGTTTCGATTATGAAATAAAAAGTGTCAAATAGGCGTTATACGAATCACGGTTGTCGATTGCGCGAACATGACCGGTAAGCAGAAATCTAAGCTTCTTGTGATAGGAAAAAATAAACAGCCGCGGTGTTTCAAAAACCGGAGCAATTTTTGATAAGTGGGTAACTTTGATAAACAGATGATCAAACAAAAAAAAATGTTGTTCTCTTCGTGGACAATTGCCCGGACAATCAAAATTGACTGACGTTAAGCTCGTTTCCTTCCCCCCCCCTAAAAATACGACTGCTAAATTACAACCCATGGACTAAGGCGTAATTAAGAATTTGAAATTTCATTGCCGAAAACAAATTCTCAAGCGCTTGATCTCCGCATTTGAAAATGACGAATCTACAGAAAGACTCTTCGATTTTGGCATTGGCCAAAGTATGGGAAAATGATGTCCCACTACGATGAAAAAAACTGTTTCGCTAAGGCTGGTTTCATAGAAGAAAGTCCTGAAGAAGATCAAGAAACAACGGAAGAGGAAGAGCAGACAACTCGAATCATTAGGAAAAGTAAATGACGGAATTGAATTTGAGCAATTTCTGCACATGGACGAGCTGATTACCACAGTGATCAGGAAATATTGGACGACTGCTTTGATGAAGATGAATTTGTAATTGAAAAACCATCTGGAAAACAAGTAATGGAAGTATTCGAAACTGTCCGAAACAGCTTGAGATTTATTTCTAACGTTCCTGATCAAGTTTTCACCAATCTGAATAAAAGTGAACACTGTAATGATGCAGCTTCGGAAAATAGTAATTATACCCAAAAGGACTTCCTTTAAAAAAAAACAACTGTAATCCGTTTTGTTACATATGTATATGTATGTATGTAAATTTTTGGATGATATACACATTATATGTATTTCATATTTATTTGTAAATAAAGTTCAAATGCGCACATAATGTACATATTCTAATTACATGGTACTATTTTAAAAATAAAATATTTTATTGTTTAATTTTTTTATTTAACGTTAAAAAATGCCTTTAACCCTAAAAAAGTAACTGTTTGAAAATCATGGAAAATGTCTACATATTTCTATATATCGAATTTTTTTTAAAGGAACCTTCAAATTCGATATATAGAAGTTCGACTAAAATAATTATCTTACTTTGATGTATATACTAGGACATATTGAAAACTAATGCCTCCATGTCAAAAGTGGTTTGCCATTTACCTTAAATATTTATAAAGAAGTCCCCTAGTGGAGATTCTCAACAACATCGCGTGCATAGTTGCCAGATCTACCGAATTTCGATTCAATCTACCGATCTGAACTTGCCGAAAAGTTACAATCATGAATAAAAAATGAAAAAAAAACAAAAAATTTTGTTTACATTATTTCAAACATTGATTCCTTTTCTTGAGTAATTCAATAGGTTCCTGTAATAATCGTTTCATAAGATTTGTCTCCTCTGTGAACAAAAAGCAAAGGCGGGATGCACAGCAAGTGGTTTTATTAAGCGGTGCCTTCTTATTAACAATAGCGGAACTAACTACGTCTGTATGCTGTAATAAGGCGAGGGACTTTTTTTTTAATTTCAATCACGAAACTTAGTGAATCCCCGAAAAAATACGTCATCCCAGGTTATAAATAGGAGTCGGGGTATTTTTTGCGTCATATTCAGTTGTGATCACTGTGTATGTTAAAGTTATTTAAAAATAAAAATAAAAAATGAGTGATAGTGATAGCGGTCGTGAAGGCAGTAGCACTGGCGCATTAAAGAAAAAAAAATATGGTCAACATTATAAGGAAAATTGGGAAGAATTGCCCAATTTCAAAGGTTGGCTAACCAAAGGTCGCAAAGGTATAGAGACTACGCTAGATGTAAATCTTGTAACAAAGACCTTGTAGGTCCTTGTACCATGACTACGGCCACGATTGGGCGTTGTTGCCGGTGTGCCTAGTATACATATATCCTATCCCCAATATGATTTTACACATGCGGTATATATTTATATGTATTTTTCAATTAAGAATTATATAATATTATGTAGATACTTATATGAAAATGCATTTACTTTAATGTAATTACATTTAAGTATGGTGAGAGGTACAAAAAATTGTACTAGGAAACAAAAGAAAGGTGTGGTGTGTTGTCGCCTTGCCGGCAAGGACACTTTGGAATAGCCGGACCTAATCATTTATTTGTGACCAATATATAAATATCGCGCTTTAACAAAGCATGCAATTATCAACTCCAGTTTAGGTAGGCTCAGCACTCACAAGAGAGAGATTATCAGTAATTTATTTTTAAATGCCGTTCCTTAGAAAGAATGAACTGAACGAACTCCCTGCATTACATTGGTACACTACCATAGCGTACCTGCACGTTTGCTCTAAACCTTTTATACTCATTATAACTCAGTTGTTCGGTAAAAAGAAAAGAAAATGTCGTCGAGATACAATTTGTCTTTTATTCTTTTTTTGTTTTGTTAAACCTTGCGTGACATAAGAATTAAGCAAACATTACGAATACTAAAGTGATATATTTTTTCATGTTCTTCGTGTATGTCGAATTCTTTGAAGGTCGAAGCCTAAAAATTTGTTGTTCTTTGAGAACAATTGAAAGTTGATCTTCAATCATTATTAGCGGAACATAAGAGTTTGTGGGAAAGAGCTACTAAAATACAGTAACGGCAATAAATAGAGAATATGCAGTAAATATATAGGGTTATAATAAAGTAACGCACAAAATTCATGAAACGTACAATATTCATTTTTGAAAAAAATGCAAAACCATGTCAAACAGTTTATTTTATTCCGCGTCTTTTAACATAAGTCAAAAAAATAAAACGTCAAATTTGTCAAAGTTATGACGTCATCAATATTTTTTTTAAATATGAAGCTTGGTTTTTTTTTACTTTATTTGATAAAGCTTGTTTTTCTGCATTATAAAGAAATAATTGGAGTAGGGGTCACATAAGAAAAAACTGAGAGAATTAATAAAAAACAAAATAAACTAGTTTTTGAATTTATGAAAAGAAACTAAATATTAAAAGAATTAAAACATAGTTACCTAGTAATAAAACAACTGTTTGTCAGTGTCAGTCTTACAATTAGTGTCATACCAATTTTATTATGATGGCTCCTTTAACGGAAAGAGAAAGGATAGAAATTCTAATGATGGTAGGTTCCGGCGATAGACTTCGAAGTCATGAAGAAGCATGTGTTTTATTTAACGAAACACATTTTGAAAGACCTCCAATTGCTAGAAGCACAGTAAGCAGAATTGTTGCAAAATTTAATGAAACAGGAAGCGTAAGTGATGCTCCAAAATCTTGAAGACCGGGAATAAGCGACGATGCAAAGTTAGATATTTTGCTGTTATTAGAAGACAACCCTCACGCAACTACAGCAGAAATTGCCTTACAACAAGATGTTAGTCAATCGTTTGTAGTAAAGTTTTTAAAAAAAGAAAAACTGCACCCATACAAAGTTCAACTTGTTCACGAACTCTCAGAAGATGATCCGGACAGACGTTTGGAATTTTGTGAAATCTTCATGAGGCATTGTGACGAAAATCCAAATTTGCTTAATAGTGTAGTATTTTCAGACGAGGCAACGTTTTATTTAAGTGGTACAGTAAATCGACACAATTGTCGCTACTGGGCTCGGGAAAATCCCAACTGGATTCAGACAAAACACACCCAGCGCCCCCAAAAAATTAATGTATGGGTAGGAATAGTCAGGGGAAAATTTATTGGTCCTTATTTCTTTCGTGGGAATTTAACAGCTGAGCGATATTTGGAACATCTTCGAATGGCAGTGCTTCCGGATCTAATTGCGGCATTTCCGGATCCAAATAATAGGGAAAACTTGGATCCCAGTATTTGGTTCCAACAAGATGATGCACCAACACATTATGGTCTTAATGTTCGAAGGTTTCTGGATAACCAGTTTGAAGGAAGGTGGATTGGAAGACGTGGACCAATGGAGTGGCCACCTAGGTCACCTGATCTCACCCCCCTTGATTTCTTTCTGCGGGGACATTTAAAAAGTCGGGTCTACGTTAACCGACCAGACAATTTACAAGACTTAATGGAACGAATTAGGCATGAAATGACTCGTATAACTCCGCAGATGATCGAAGACTCTGTAAATCAGGTCTACCATCGTCTTGGCCTATGTCAGATAGTGAACGGGACACAGTTTGAACAATTCCTGTAAGAAATCGTTTTGGTTTAATGGACTGTTTAGTTAATTTAAATGTTATTACTATAATAAAATTATTTTGTTTTTTATTAATTCTCTCAGTTTTTTCTGATGTGACCCCTACTTCAATTATTTGCAGAAAAACAAGCTTTATCAAATAAAGTAAAAAAAAACCAAGCTTCATATTTAAAAAAAATATTGATGACGTCATAACTTTGACAAATTTGACGTTTTATTTTTATGACTTATGTTAAAAGACGCGATTGATATACAACATAAAACGCGCGTGCTCAGTTTTTTTCTTCACTTTATTCTTCCACATGCGTCGATACTATCGAATATTTTCAACAATTATTACATACAAGTGTAAATCAAATTTAAAGGAAAAATGTTTGGTATGCCAATTTAAAATATATGGCTACTTTTCTGTATATCCCACATCTTCTGCATATAGTTATTTCGGAAAATAGGGAGTTTTGTGGGATCACTTTCGTTAAAAAACCTGAAGTATCTTTGATTGTTGCTTTCACACTGTTATCTTCATAAAACCCCGCTGAGGTGTACGAACAGATGAACAGTTGTCAGGACGGTTAGCTCAATCGTGTCCATTTGATTCAATTTAGATAGCGTTATGAGCATTGTCATCAAGAAAAGCTTATTTGTAAAAGAACATTAGCAGCCGGCAGTATTGGCTTTGGTGGGTACAAATCGCTTTTGGTCAGTTACTCCATACTTGCTAGTTTGAGCTTGGATACACCCAAGACTCATATTGCATTAGCATCTGTGAGAGAGAGGTTTGGTTAATTAGAATCATGGGTGTGGAAGGATATTAGTAGGAGGTACCCACAGGGGTTCATCTGTAGACCCGAAGTATGTAACGTCATGATGAATGATTTGCTGAAGGAGTTAAATGTGATAGCGTATGCGGATGACTTCGTTGGTGATGATTGAGGGTAATAGAAAAATTGGCAAGTGAGAGTATGGAATTGGTGAGTGAATGGGGGTACTCTTGTTAGAGTGGAAGAGTAGAAAGGAAAGAGGTGTATGATATTGAAAGGTAGGTTGTCTGCGAACCGGGTACCAAGTGTAAGAATGAATGACGTGGTGGTGAGGTATCTTGGTATCACGCAAAGGAGATGGGATGAATCGGAGAAAGGAAGGGTCATGCATTTATTAAGAGTGTGAAGTTTGCAAGTGAGGACGAATGGTTTGAACCTCACTGCGGTTTAGGTTTTCTAATAACCGGCCATGGTAGTGTTGTCCTGCCCTGTCTTACTTATTTGTGTAACAAAGCATCTGTAAAATATTATTATTAAGCAACGTTGTTTTCTGATGGTGTGTGGTTTTATTTGTCGGGTTTTGTTAAGAGACAAAATGAATCAAACCTATTCTATTAATAATTCACAGGTTTTTTCTCCTAATAAAGGTAGAAATTTGGATTTTCATATCACAAATGCGTTCTGTTGAACTATTTTTTTAATTGACACCACTAATGTACATTCGTATAGCTAACTGATTTTACAGACCTTCATTAATGATTGAAGTAAAGTTGAAATACGTTAAAGTTGTTTTCACATAATGGTGCTACATCACATACAGACAAATGAATGTAGATTATTTGAGAGGACTTTTCTAAAGATAGACTTAGCACTTATTTGCTGCTCAGATATAACACTACTAGATTTGTTTTTCTTTAGGAACTAAAACTAACTGATCTATCGTGATATTTTTGTATGAAATAATATGCAGTTTGAAAATATACGATATCTTGTGCCTTAAATTAATTTCTTTACACTACATTGTTCAAAACTATGTAACTTTAAGTATACATAAATTATATAGCTTTAATATCTATTATTATCGCACTAGTTCATTGGTTTAATCTTTGTATATACATATAGGTATATCTATACAGGGTGAGTCATTAGTAGCCGCTTCCTCGATTGCTCTTTTGTGTTTTAAATAAAAGAAAAATCAATTAGTGGAAGATCCATGGTTGCTTGTGGCGCATATTGTAAAAATACTTTAAGCGCTGGCGCACTTCCGGTTTCACCGGAAATGCACGGAACTTAATTTTCTTAAATGACTCACCCTATACATTTTTGGAGTTTCTTGTATTGCTTTAAATTGCCTGTTCAACTGTTTTCTCTTTTTCAAAATTGAGCTAATAGTTTTTGAGTTATTATTTTTTTTTGAAAATATTTGACCAAAACACGTGTTCAGAAAAAAAATCATTTTCAGATTGGTTTTAAAAGTAAAAACATTGACTTTGGTGGTGCTTGTAGCCAAGAAAATTCTGCATCATTTGGTAAAGTTGCACTCGACAATACCTCAAGAAACTTTGTTTTTTCAAAGCCTACATCCTGAATTTTCACATACCAAAAACTTATTTTTTTTAAATGGTACACCCAGTATTTTATTGAGGCATTTTGTTCCTTTTTTTATTCTCTTTCATTTTTGTTAACAATGTCCTATACCTATCTTTTCTAATATTTGAGATAATCACTATACGAGCAATTAGCGGTCAATTAAAGAACTACGGGCGCTGTTCTCTGGATCCAAATATTGGTCCAATAAAGGCTGGAATGCGGCTGACTGCCTGAGTCAACTGTTAAAGAAAGTCGGTATACATTTATGTCAAACTTATAAAAGCATCGCTATTAGTTATCATGCAAATGAATTTTTCTTATGAAGAGTTAAAAGATATGATTGACGTTTTGGGTGAATCTGAAAGAAACTCTTTGCTAGCATCCAGACTTTATGCACAGCGATCCCTGGTAGAAGTCAACCGAAGCCAAAAACCTTCGAAAATATAAAGTGGACGGTTTGAGTGAACAGAAAGCATTGAATATGAAAGAAAGAGCGGAAAAAGCAATGACTGGTGAGGATAAGACGTTTATGGTAATTGCGAGTGTAGTTGAACACCCCCATACCAGTACTACGAAAATTAGTCGGCAGTTAGATGTAAGTCAAATTTGAGAATCCAGAATAATTAGGAAATACGAAATTCACCCGTAGCATATTCATACACAGGGTTAGATGAAAGAAATTTTCAGAATGGCTTATATTTTTGTCAATTGGCAGCAGATAAATTATCCCGGCTTTCTCAATTTTTTGTTGTTTACCAACGAAACCTTCTATTCAAGTGAACACGTTTATCGTCACAATTTCCGTTATTATAACACATAAAATCCCCCACTTTATCACACCTGTAAATTTTCAAAACTTTGGTCATTAAAATTGTGGGGAAGAATAGTGGGTAGTTACATAATTGGACCTTATTTCTTTGATGAAAATGTTAATGGAGGAGAGTATCTTCGCTATCTACGATCGGATTTTCAAAACTTTTTGAAGACATCTTCAAATAAGTCAGTAAACATAACCTTTATTTTATTTCGATGTTAACCAACAGTGTTAAAAATGAAATGCTGCAACTGGACATTGCCGGAATTGAAAAATTGAAATGCGATGCTCTTCATTCTATAAAATTATTACTTTTGGGATAGTTGGATATAACATTTAGTTTCTTTGACAGTTGACTAAGGAAGTCGGGCGCCATCCCTGCCTTCCATTGGCTGAACGAATATTTTGGTGCATAGAACAACAGCGCTCGTAGTTCTTTAATTGACCGCTAATTGCTCCTATAGTGATTATCTCAGAAATTACAAAAGATAGGTATAGGACATTGTTAACAAAAATGAAAGATAATAAAAAAAGGAACAAAATGCCTCAATAAAATACTGGGTGTTCCATTTAAAAAAAAGAAGGTTTTGGTATGTGAAAATTTCAGGAAGTAGGCTTTGAAAAAACAAAGTTTGTTGAGGTATTGTCGAGTGCAACTTTACCAAATGATGCAGAATTTTCTTGGCTACAAGCACCACCAAAGTTAATGTTTTTGCTTTTAAAAACAATGTGAAAATGATTATTTTCTGAACAAGTGTTTTCTTCAAATATTTAAAAAAAATTAATAACTCAAAAACTATTGGCTCAATTTTGAAAAAGAAAAAACAGTCGAACAGACAATTTAAAGCAGTACAAGAAAATCCAAAAATATATAGGGTGAGTCATTGAAAAAAATTAAGTTTCGTGCATTTCCGGTGAAACCGGAAGTGCGCCAGAGCTTAAAGTATTTTTGCAATATGCGCCACAAGCAACCATGGATCTTCCACTAATTGTTTTTTCTTTTATTTAAAACACAAAAGAGCAATCGAAGAAGCGGCTACTAATGACTCACCCTGTATATCTATACGTAAACCTCTAGAATTTCTGATTTTATTTATTTCAGTAATTTTAAGTAGATAACACATGCAATGTGTATCACAATATAACAATAATGCATTCCTTCTCTTTGTATACTAGTTTTGAGTTCTCACACACATACATACATAAAAGAAAAATTCTATTGAATTGTCATGACATTTTATTAATTGCATCTAACCATCTGATATACAACATGGTATTAAGCAATATATTGAATAAGCAAAAAAAAAAAAGGCATTGAATTCTAACAATATTTGTTAGATGAATCAATGTCTTGAGAACAACGCTATTACTGTGATACGGCTGGTGCAGCTTTAATACACAGTTAAGGAATTACGTATAGTAAATGTCATAACTTCAACAGCAATTTTTACTCAAGGATACGAAAAAAATCGCAGTAGCAAGTATAAGGGGATTAAAATCTGGTCATAATTCATAGTCGCATGTTATGATGCTTGCGGGTGGTTTGCTTTGACAACACAATAAATCATACAAAATATTCTGAGTCTCTGGCAGTTCTGCTCACTTTTATTTTTGTCTCTTATTTTTATTTTTTGGCATCTCGTTTTTAAGGAAAAATACGAACGAAAAGACGAGGAAAAATACAGAAAACGTCAAACATGGAAATTAATTTCAAGTCTTGCTTAGTTTATAATCTCTTGGAGGTTGGTCGGATTTTCTTTTTATTAACTTTGGGAGTAGTAACATTGCGACCACCCTTGTAAAAATATTCATGTATTCGCACACTTATGCGTTTACACAACAGATAGAGAAACACACATTTATAAATAATTCGTAAAATATACAAATTGCAAGTACATATAAACTTGCCATACAGGAATCGTATAACTCATTCCGCTGTTTACTATACTACATATGTATGTTATGTACACATGTAGAGGTGTACATTTTGGATCTACCTATTCTTTATCCACAAGAGTCTTGAACATACATTTATATTGTATATCTTATTTGCAAGATATACTGACCAGTTATTTTATCCTTTTCTTTTCTCTAACTACGCCTAACTGATTTTGAATGTATGTTATATATATATACATACCCAAAGGTATTTCAATATATATATAATATGATTTTTCTGCTTTGTATATACTGAGTAATTAATTAGGTAAATTTTAATTGAAAAAATTAACCCAGGGTGAGATTTGAACCCACTCCTCTCAATTGCTAGTCAGGTGCGCAACCACTACGCTACCTGAGCAGTCAGTTCGCGTCTTCTTAATAGTCTTCAAACATCTTAAGAAACATATGCAATTATACATATATATTATATAGTTTTGCCGACAGTACGAACAAATGGGTAATTTGTCCAATTAAAATTTACGTAATTAATTACTCAGAACTAAGCAGAAAAATCATATTAGACAGTTCTACGTTAAGAAAAATGAATTTTAAAATTATTTAAATATATATATATATAATGAAAAAATGAATTATCGCGGATACATAAAAATAAGAAATGGACAACTCCGCTGTAGAGCAACCATAGACACTGAAGCTACAAATGGCAGTCTGTCACCTAATGGTCTTCCGTGTATGCTTATATCTCTAAGGTTATTCCACCTTATTCCTTGGCTATACAGTACCGATGATGACCAATGAGTCAGAAACACGTGTCTACGGTTGCTCTATACCGTAATTTACCCAATATCCTTCTATTATATATAAAAATATCATAAATTAAATTATATATATACACATGAATATGTGAATAAGGTCAAGAAATTTCAATTAATTATTAAAAAAATATATATATATATATATATATATATATGTACCGGTAAAACGACAAAGTGACACCAAAAACTAAATTGACGTTCTCGCTGTGTCTTAATTGCCATTAAATGCGAGTTGCATACACTATTTTTTCTACGACCACATAATAAAACATTATTTTTTGAACATTCCATTTCATAACTTGAGCGTAAAATTTTCCGTACGTTTTTGCGACTTTAGCTGGTAATAAATTGTTCGTGGTTACTAAGGCTTGTTCCATAATTTATGCTGCGGTCAAATTTTACATTTCACTGTCGTTATCCCTCATTTTTACCGTTTATATTTTCAAAAAAGCACAAATTATAACTACTTACTTGTAAATTGCAGAGAAATGTCACATTTAATTAATTTATACATCTGTCAGATATGCATTCGCCATATTGAATATTGTTTAAATATTGGAATGTCGCATTCCTATTGGATATAAACTTGTATCGTAATAAAAAATCTGTATTTCTATTGGATATAAACTTGTATCATAATGAAAATCTGTATCGTAATGGACATCATTAAAGTACAGGTTCAGCATATATAATAATACAATTAAAGTATGGGAGTAGAAAAAGCATTTTATTGATCACCAATTACATTCGAAAGTTTATAGCTATCAAAGTACTTTACCTGCTGATCCTTACAATGCTCTGTACAAATTTTCCAATATTAAAAGCAATGCTGGAAATCCGCTTCTGTCAGCTCGTTGAATCCCAGTGTTGCTTTTGCTTTCAACTCTCCACATTATCAAATTTTGTCCCCCCTGACGCTTACAATTCTTACAGTTAAGTTTTCCCTTTTTAACTTCAATAGAATTTTTGAAACTTGAGAATCATCAATACATCTTTTGGTAATCTCTAAAGTTACGGTATTTCTTACAGATAAAAAGATATTGCCAAAAGACAATACTCGAGATTGTGAAGTGAACAAACCTAGAATAGCCGTTTGAATTTCAATTTTTCAAAAAAAGGAGATCTGGGTGGCTTGGAATAATTGAGAACAAACCTAGAACGAACTGGAACAACCCACAGGTGTCTGATTTTCGAAAAAAGAAGGGCTGGATGACTTGGAATAATTTAAAACTAACCTAAAACAACTTAGTACAACCGATAGATTTTCGATTTTCAAAAAAAGGAGGGAATAATTTAGAACAAACCTAGAACAAACCTGAAACAACCTGGAACAACCGACAGATTTTCAATTTTCGAAAAAAAGCGAGCTGGGTGGTTTGGAATAATATAGAACAAATCTGGAACAACCTGGAACAACAAACAGACTTTCGATTTTCGAAAAAAGGAGGACTGAGTGGCTTGGAATAATTTAGAATAAACCTAAAACAACCTGGAACAACCAACAGATTTTTGATTTTCGAAACAAGAAGGCTAACTTCACACAGGCCCATTTCCATTAAAAATTTGAAGTACCAAGTACCGCGCGATCATTTAAATTCTAAATTAGAGCAGTTTGTGAAATTTAAATTAAGTTGGTATGTAAGTACTAATTTACAATTTGAATTGTCAAAGTGACGTTTCAAAATGTTTGATTTAGAACATAAGATTTTTCTTACTGAAAGTTATTTTAAAAACGCCGAACGACAAGAGAATGGTGAATGGACATATTCAGTACCACACTGCATCAATGATTTTCAAAATGCTATCCCTAATTTAACGATAAATGCTGAGAGATATCGAAATAATTTACTTGAACCGTTTTTACAAAATCTTCATGATGACGAACTTTTACATGGGTATTTCCAACAGGACAATGCAACAGCTCACAAAACATGGGAAAGTATGGCTCGAATTCGCGAGTTTTACGATAATCGAGTCATTTAATTTCCGCCTCGCAGTCCGGACTTAACGATTCTTGATTATTTCATTTATCCGTATCTGAAAACACAGTTTACAAAAATAACCCACAAAATCTTGAAGAACTACAAGAGGAAATTTCTAATGCATGTAACGCTATAACCGTTCAGATGCTGGCAAATGCTTTTGAACATATGAAACGGAGGGTTAACAGTTGCATTGCAACAGGGGGAGAACACTTTGAACACCTTTTGTAATTCACAATAAAACTAATTTATCTTGTAATGCTTTCATTTCCATTAAATTTAAATCGATTACATATAAGATTCACAAATGTCACAAAGTATAACATAACCGCAAATTTCAATTAATCAATAATTGACATTCTGGACAACCTAATAAAAAAGATCCCGCCTGCTATAATTTAGAATTTAAATGATCGCGTGGTACGTGTATAAAACTGAAAAATATTATTTGTATTGTGAATATTTATAGCTATTCTTCTAAGTAATGATGATGTTCGTTCATATCTAAATTATGTTATCATATTGGCGATCGTATTGTAAGGTATACCGAAACATCATTTTCGCTGATATTCACTCATGTTTGAAGAGTATAACTCATTCAAAGTCTCCGTGTTTCTGTTTTGTGTGGTTTGCGGGATTAACTCTAATAAAATCTTTTTCAACCCACACTCCTATGTTGTCCTCCGTTCGTGTTGTTATTTAGGATATTGGCGATGAGATAGTAGCAAAAGATTTAAAGACGTTTTACCAATTACACAAGGACGTCTAGACTGTGAGAGCGTATTCTTTTTTTATTAAGCATTAATTACGTGTTAAACAACCTATATATCACACATTTTGTAACTACTTTTAATAATAAATTAGTTATAAACATGTAGATTGACACATGAAAATTGCCCCGTGAAAGGAAAAATAACAATAACCTTTCTCAAGCATGTAAGTAATATTTCAGTCCCGGAATCTTTTTTTTCTTTAATCGTACCTACACATATGTATAGTATGTATCAACGGATCGATGTTACGATACACGTCGTGACTTTATTGCCATTGTAATAATAATAGCAGGTCATATTGTTAGCACGCATTATCTGAGGTACATATACTTAGACAGAAGTTATTGGAAGAAGTCGTTTCCATTGCAACAAGTGATATAGTAGTTATTGTATTTATTTCTTTATCTGTATCTATATTATACAGCCATCTATAAACTTCACAACTCGCAATGTAGTGCGTACGTAGTACAGTTGCGGCATCTACAACTCAGACGACATCGACTTTTGACATATCGTTACCCTCATGAGAAAACCTCGTAACTCCAAAAAAGCAAATTTTACAGGAGACACAAATAATGTTATCAAAAATAAAACGTGTGCATTCTACATTTTGTAATACTCAATTATTGATGAAAATATAAACAGGAAGGGGCATACTATGCAATTTGAATATTTTTTTAATTACTAGAAAAACAAATGGACTTACGAGGTTTTCTGTCTTAACTTTTGAAGAATTATGGAGTTACGAGTATTGCCTCTGGCTAAAATTAAACAAATAATTTTAAAAACAATATCGTTTATTTATTATACGTCCCTGGTGTCTGAACAAATACAAATTAAGTTAGTTCTAACAGTTTGAACATTTAACAGTTTTAACATAATACAGTAATAAAATGAATAATAACTAGGTATTTAAAAATTAACACATCATTGAAAAAATAAGCATTATAAATATTATCGAGCTTATTACTCATGTGGCAGATTATCATAATATTGATGATAGTCCTGTTCTAGACTGCCCTTCAAACATTGCAAATGGTCAAATTTTTTTTTGGTGATCTTGATTCTTTCTTTATACAACTGCGGTACATTCTTATTTATATTTTTATTGATTCTTACTGGCAATTCTTGCCATTCTTGAGGATGCCTTAGCTTATACTGTATAGTGCCACTGGAATTATATCGTAAAGCACGTATGTCTTGTACAGTAGGATCACCTACTTTTTTGCCTGGTCTGATTGAATTGAAATAATTCAAATAAGTATAATTTTTAAAAAACGTATGATTTAAATATTTGACTGAATATGGCTGTGGATTTTGTCGAGCATGTTTACATACGTCAACATAGTCGGCAGGTACATTAATATTTTTCTTCTTTAAAGCTCTTTCAATCAAGGAATGCATGGAGTCTGCCTCCATTTGTGTATGCCCACGTTCAAGAGACTTTTGAATTATTGTAACCTGTTTTTCAATCGCCAGATTTAATATAGTATTAGCGAGTGTATTGTTCCAATTCTGCCCGGTGCACCCGTCGCTATATAATATTAAATTTTCATTAGCTTGCAGATTTTTAACTTCTTTTTCAATGAAGCTGCAAATTATGCTGGAAAATTCGTTTGCCCCTACACCATCTTCAGATTCGTTCCAGATATAACAGAAACCTTCTTGTGTTTTAATATTATAAATAGTAAAGTTATGTACAACAAGTTTTGTTTTGTAATATAGGTCTGATACATTCGATTTTGGAGAAAATAGAACCGACTGCAAATCCATAAGTATATACTTTGTTAACGGAACTACTTTTATCTACATTTTTTTCGTTTCTAGCTTCAGTTTTTTTTGATTTGATGAAGAGCATAGACAGTTACATCTAAATTGCCCGTATTTCTTGCTGCACATATACTGCATTCGTCTTTTTTGGTGAGAAAATACCTAAGTTCATGTCATCAAAAATATTCATAAAAAGTGTTTGAGATAGTGGTTTAATGTTCTTCTCCGTGCTCCATTCTTTGCTATAAATATTGTAGAGATGGGATTTCGAATTTCATATAGGTTCCAGATAGAGTTTTAAAGTTCTGGATCTGCAATAATGCGATTCCATTTTTGGAAGTTCTTCTAAAAAACGTAATAGGTTTTTCTTTCTATCTTCAAATGCTACTTTTCTAGATTGCTTGCGTTCAGTTGGCATCTGCTCTACTTCATCATCATTTTCATCGTTTCCCGGTATTGGTTTGCTTTTCTTCCAGGAGAGAACAGTCCATTCACCAATATTTAATGTATTTAAAAACATAGTTTTGCATACTCGCAATTTATTGTCTGCTTTCAATAAACAATAGCTATAAGAGTAAGCTCGCCTCGACTTTTGTTCTTCCTTTCTCCCACGATGTCGTTTTGTGTCTTCAATGGCTACAAGCATTCTAACATTCACTTTCTTTTCCCCGGATTTCATTTTCCAAAACTCGATGAAAATCTCTTTTCTCTCCTCCTCTGAAATTTCGTGACATTTTAACCAACTTGAGTTTTGTGAGTGCTGGCATCTCTCTTTCAATTTCTTTTCCGGTTTTGGAATTTTATAACTTCATTTATCTTCAATTTTCTATTTCCCGTAGTATTTGTCACCCCTTTCTTTTTTCAGCCTATTGCTGTTGGCAAACCATGCTGTCTGGTCTACATGGCGTCGTTTTCGCCTTACTCTTAACTCTTCATTGATGGCCTCTATCGATGTTTCTGTTAAATTTTCAGTCTCAGGATTAGCCACAATATTATTTGTAACAGATGTTGTGGAATCATCATCATTATCAGAGTAATCACGGACATCTGACTCTGGAATATACTCTGAGTCTGAACTTGCACCGTCTTCAAAGTTCAAAGAATTGGATATTATATGACCAGTATTTGCAACTTCAGTACCATCACAGTTCAAATTTGGTTCAATATCATTAAGAAAAAAATCTGTGTTTTGGTTTTGTTGGTCTATAACATTCTGTAAAGCATAATCTTCAGTAACAGGAACTGATAAATCAATGTAAGTTGGTTCATTATTTAACAAATTCTCCGTATCATAGTTTATACCATTATTATAAGTCGTACTTAATAAAGTTATTTTCTCAAGTTGATCCGGAGGTTTGTCTAAGAAATCAACAGGTCCTATTTTTGGAAGTTGCAAGAGAATGTCCGTTTGCAACGCTATTTCAAGAATTTTTTTACCGCGCGACATCTTAAATAATCAAAAAATCTTCGTTAGACAGTAACAGAAAAAAAAAATCTGAAGGTTTTATAATTTTTGGTTTAACACATTTTTCTATAAATTTTACGTTAATCAAAAAAGTTGTTGTCTGGGAAAATGCATTAGACCATTTGTGAACACTACAATCTAACTATTAACACTAATTACTACTACAGCGAGAATCGTTGATTTACAAATATTTACTTAGTATTTTAAACCTCAAATTATAGGTTAGAATTTAGAACGCAGGTTAATAAAACCACTTCTGTAGTACTTCCAACTAATTGAACATGTAATTATAAATCATAAAAGCAAAAACAAACTTACTCTTAATAATGTACAGTAATGTAATCGCTTTAAACAACAACAATTAATACGTAAAGCTTAACCGGCTAGGCGACACGTCAAAACAACCAAACTCCTAACGGAGTTACGAGGTTTTCATAGCAACAATAACATGTGATGGAGTTACGAGGTTTTCTTTCTTCACTGTATATAAATTTTAAGCAAATTTCGAGATACAAGGTTTGCACAGGCGGTTGGTGCATTTTCTTGTTAACAAATGGCATCAAAATCTCAATTTTGATAAAAAATGGAGTTACGAGGTTTTCTCATGAGGGTAACGATATTCTGCCAAATTCAAAAAAAAAGTTATGTGTTAATTTAACTTTTGTCCAGTATGGCAATGTCAGTGTCAGTTTATTACAAGTCAGAATCGCACACATTAGTTAAAATGCCTCAATTAAACGAACTGCAAAAGTCAATAATTGGAACTAGGTTAGAGGACGGCATGAACATTAGGCACATCGAAATTGAAATAAACGTTAATAAAAACACTATACTTTTGGCAAAACGAAAATTGAGGAAGCTGGAATTATTAGAAGGAAACGACAACGTAGGTATTTTGCTAAGTTTACGAGATAATCTTCTAGTGTTGTAAACTGTTTCAGAGCGACAGAGAATATCAACCCCTGATGAAGATATGCGTTTAGATAATTTTCTAAGGGAGTACCCTTTTAGTATTGCAATAAGAGCAAAAGTGGAAACCAATTTTCCCCTGCTCTATAAGAACCAGTCGAAAAGGAATAAAAGAGAGTGAATTAAGAAATCGAAGTGCCGCTAATAAGATTTTTCTCAGGCGCAAATAAAGAGGAAACATTGCATTTCGCCTTTTCAACATATAAACAATAATGTCAACTTTTGGGTAAACGTAGTCTTTTCAGATGAAAAAAACTTTTAAATCATGCAGTAATGGACGTGTTCATGTTTATAGACCAGTTGCTCAAGGACAATATGATCATAATACTATGCGCAAGCTACTGAAGTAACCACATTAGACTAGCTAGCGAGAAGCCCAGATCTCAACCCCATCGAAAATATTTGGGGTATCATGGCGAAAGAAATTAATAATAAGATCTTGCCTCAAAACCGTCAAGAATTGATTCAAAGTATCTTGGATACATGGTTCGATAACTTTATTATTAATTATTCCATCCCAAATGTTTACGGAGAATCTTCTATAGAAATGGGTTTCTCTAACAGCATGAGGGTTTCCGATTGCCCACACATGTTCGTTGTGGAAATTGTTGATTTCATCTCTTGTAAATGTAGCGTCGTCACAGAAAAGGGTCCTTCAGACAGTATTCAGATGATTGCTCCACCATTCACAAAGAGTAACTCTTTGGGGAAGATCCGTGGGGAGAAGTTCTATACCAGTTGGCAACAATAAAGATGCAGTCCGTTTTCTCGCAAAGTGTCTTATACAGCCGTCCTAGTTAATTCTTCTCGTACTATCACCAGGATCATTTTTAACCTCAAGCTCTTCTGCAACATTATTTCTTCGCATGAATTCTCTTTCACAAGTCGGTTTAGGGAACGCACCTAATAATCAAAGAGTCGTGAAGGTTCAATTGAACGATTGCTTTTATGGAAGACGGCGGTTTGGGTATCGTCGTTGATATTCCCTAACTGCACTGATCCATACACGAAAATCATGTGCGCCTATTCTTCATTTGAATAAATTACAGCCATGATTTTAACACAAATGACACAATAGACAATAACCAGCTGTCAATGATGACAATTAACGAGGTAGCAATCAAAAATTTTTTTTAGGATCTATCCATACAACCTGTCTACTTCAAAATCCGATATTTCAAGATCGGAACAAAAATGAATAGAGCAGCTTTATTAATTCCACTTTTCTTAAAATAAACCACATTTTTTTCTAAACCCTCTAGTAATTTACTTCAGCTTCAAACTCGGATATTTCAAGAACCGTTAGGAATTCATAGAATGATTTTTGTTCAAAATTAGTCATTGAATTCATATACAAAGTATTTCCAATATCAATATAAAATACCCATTAGAAAAATCGGAAACTGTCGAATAACTAATGGTACAAATATACAGGCTGCCCGGGAAAATGTGGGAAATCTCTTGGATGTAGATAGAACATGAACAAATAAGACGATAAGTTCCTATAAAAAAATTTCCTACAGGCCCCTTCTACGAAGATATGTGTCCTTGAAGAATTCCGCTGGAAATCGGTTTTTATTGAATTTCTTTTAAAGTAATTGATATAAATATAAACACAGTGGTGTCTCCGGAGGCACTTTAACGGAATTATTGAAAAACTTCATAAGACGGTTCAACATGGGCTCCATGAATCTGATACACTCACGAGCACGACGAATTAAGAACTGTTGTACCCGCAACAATAACCCAGCCGTGTTCCTTATCACATCATCAATTTAATAGTTTTAAAGTCTTTATCATACAGTGTGTTAAAAATTTAGGCATTAAGTTGTAAAGATTAGCCCGCCCCTGGTAAACTACAAAAGTAAATATGTTTCAAGGACGCTATTTTAAGAGGTCCTTTCTGGTATCCATCACATTAAATTTTTATTAAATTATATTAATTACTTAGTGATTTCCAGCGGCGCCCTTCAGGGACGCATATCTCCGTAGAAGGGGCTTGTAGGATCTTTTTTTATAGGAACTTGTCATCTTATTTGTTCATGTTCTATCTGCATCCAAGAGATTTCCCACATTTTCCCGGACACCCTGTATTAGTTATGTCCGTTAGATTTAAAAATGAGTGCATATCGACGACGCATCATCATTCAACACCATTTTCAATATTTGATTACTCTTTTTAATAGTTTTCTTTTCTCTTTTTAACTTACTATAATATCAAAAACGCGTCGTCGAAACCTAACCGTGGGCAGACCTTATATACTTGTGGCATGGAATAACTATCACAAATTCTCACTTCGAACAAACCTTATGGCTTCATACTAGCGTTGGTGTCAAATATCATGCTTTGAGAAGATGGTTATTTATGGTTATGTTTGAAGGTTTAACATTATTTGGAATATTATAATGTGATTATAATATATAAAAGTAAAATCATTCTTAATATACTAAATGATATAATTAACTAATACTATTTATATAATGTTATATAATTATAATTGTATTAAATTAAATTGAATTACTTTAATACAATCATTTGAGTAAAATACCTACATACTACAGCGATAAATAAAATAATTAAAAATTGTAGAAGTAGCTTGTGCTTGTATTTATATTTTATTAATTCCCAAGACATGGCTCTGTTTACATTATTATCAGAAATGAACTTTGGTTTCTACATTATACAGAGAGATCGTAAATGGTTGACCGTGACGCTTCATAGTCATGGTGTAAATGCCGCATATATCATATTCTGAATAATATTTTGTCCGTGCGACATCTATTATTTTACGTATGAACTATTTTCAAGAATTTTTGTTAAATTTACTCGTTTTAATAAATCAAGAAATTCATTCAATAATTGAAAATATCTTTATTATAAATAATTCAATACAAAGATCGATATTGCCTATAGTTAACATTACATATTTAGAAATATTATAATATATGTTCAAAATGGGATCCTTCATTTTGTAGACACACATTTATACGTCTTTTGAGAGAATTGAAAACATTTTGGATCATTTCTTCTGTTACGCTGTTAACAGCATTTGTAAAAGTATCTTGTAGTTTTGGTAATGTATGTAGTGGAGTCTTAAAGACAGTGTTCTTTAAATACCCAAATAGGAAAAAATCTAGAGGAGTCAAATCTGGTGATCTAGGAGGCCATCTATTTCTGCTAATCAGTCAGTCGGTTATTATTAAAATATCTTTGGAGGAATTCAATTGTAGTATGTGCAATGTGAGCGGTAGCACCATCCTGCTGAAAATAGCCAAATTGTCTTTCATTGTCGTCAAGTTGTCCAATAAATGGTTCTAAAAGAAGTGTTCTATATCGTTCTAAATTTATTGTATAATGGAAGAAAATTGGCCCTATTATTCTTCTTCGTGATATTGCACACCAAACACCTATTTTAATAGGATGCATGTCAGTTTCAATAAAAACATGTGGGTTTACGGATCACCAGTGTCGATAATTTTGGGAATTGACATATCCACTTAGATGAAACCAGGCCTCGTCTGGAAAAAATGTGATGTCCAACAAATTATCATTCGCAAGATTATTATTAAACCACGTACAAAACTGTATGCGTTTCTCAAAGTCTGGTGACTTTGAAAAAAGACGTTTTTCGACAAATTGACCTAACAACTTTTTTTTCTTTTTAATTTTGTAATGAAATGTGTGTTTTTTTTAATAAATGGAAAACTTGGAATTTCGATTATCCAACGATATAATTATTTTATATGGTTCCCATTTGATATTTTAGAGAAAAATGACTATTTGCAAAGCCCAATCAAAAATTATCTTCTTTCCTTAAATCACTTGAAAAAAAATTAGGAGTAGTTAGAAGAGGTCTTAGTCTATCCCTAAATTCGAAACCGAAACGCCGGGACAATTTAGTTCCTGCCAAAAAAAAAAAAATGTCGAAGTACGGTCTAACTGCGAAGAAAAACTGTTATAACAGCGAAACCGCTGAAGTAAGAGTATGACGTTATATAAGAAAAAAAGTACTCTTTGGGGGCTTTCCGAATCAGTCACAAAATATACATTGTTCCATTTAAAAAAACATAGGTTTGATACGCCACTGGAATACGGCACGGCACTGATGACCAAAAATATTTTAGGGAAATGGTGATTGTAGTTATGGACAATTTTTCTCTTAGACTTTTTTCGATATATTGTATGATAGAGGAGCTACGGTCCGAGGCATCTTAGGTGCTACACCCTGTATATCAAATAAAGTAATATTTTACCTGTCTGCGCTGATAGTCGCCTTAATGATTTCTTAAGACTAACGTCCAGCCGTTCATGAATATTTTCTCCTGTTAGTAAAGTAGGTCTACCAGAAGAGTGTTTCTTAGATATACTGCCAGTTTCTCGAAAATGACTAATAAGACGGTTGACATATCTTGCAAAAATATCATATTGGAATTCCATTTCTGGGAATCGAGTGTGAAACTGTTGTCTACATGAATCAGTAGAATATTTCCACTCTGCATTCGGTAACAGTTCTCCTCTACGAAAATAAACCTCCACAATAAACTTATCTTGTTCTTCAGTAAATGGCATTGTTGATTTCAACGCAACTTTAAAGTTAAGCAAAAATGATAATGATACTTGTATATAAACACAAAAAAAAAAACTTACAGTTACAACGAAAGGTGCCTTTTATTGCTTTGAGAAAGACAGTTTCTAATATTCAATTAAACGCAGTAATCCAAGGGAAAAAGAAACGACAAAAAGCTTATATGACTGACAAATGTACAGTGCCCGCGGAAAAGTCTGCACCATATGGGAAAAAAATTTACTCTTTTAATTTTTAAAATTATTTTTTTGTAGTTTGTTTTTGCATAATTAGAAACCAAAAACTAACCTAAAATATTTAACATATCGCATTTGCTTCAATGCGTAAATGTCATTTAAAAATTACCAACGTCCAAACGTGCCATTATTTGTCAAAATATAAGAAGATGCCATAAGAAAAAGTTGTTTGTACTTTCGCGGACATCCTAAATCCAAAGTTTCGTACAAAAATTTTAATTTTAATTTTTTTTTCATAATTTTGTAAAAAAAAGCGCCTGTATATTTTTTAAGTGTATTTTTCTCTCGAATTCTGATAAAAACCTATGTTACCATGTAATAAACAAAAAAAAACAATTTGTATTTCAGAATAAGGTATATTTTTTTTAAATAAAAGATTTCGTTAAGAAAAGTGGAGGACATTCTTGGGACTATTTTCATATTTTCGTATATTAAAAATGTTTATTTTTCAAACATAATGGTCAAAAACCTAGAAAATAACACTAGTTGTAAGATTAGAACATGTTATGTACCTAGCCTTGTTTGTTTTAAGCAAAATTTCCTTTAGTATCTCTAAAGCAGGAAATAACAAGCTTATTCTTAAACTTCGATAAATTCACAAGTAGGCCTAGAAAATAATTGCAAATTCTAGACATAAACAACTAAATAAATGTCAGTTTTGTGTATTTCTCTAATAGATTTCTTTTAAAATGTTATCCATGGAAGAAAAAATAGAAATCATTTTAATTCACGGAGAAAATAGAACCAACAGGGATACGGCAAATATTTTTAATCAAAGACACCCTAACAAATTCGTTTCGCACTCTACTGTTGGTCGTATTGTAGATAAGTTCAAGTCATCCGGTTCAGTTCTAAATGATTTTAAGAAGCCACATGTAAACTGGCAAGTTCAGCAGCATGAATAACATGTATTATTAGATGTAGTAGAGCATAAAACTACATCAATTGCTGCTATTTCCAACAGAACTAGGGCAAAAGAGAAGACTACAGTGAGAAAAATTTTAAAGAAACATAAGTACCGTCCATTTAAGCCAAAATATGTCCATATACTAAAAGAACGAGATTTTAACGCAAGATTTGATTTTTGTATGTGGTTTCAAGCAGAGCTCGAAGAAAACCTTCCTTTCCCCAAAGAAATCATGTTCTCGAACGAAGCAACGTTCTCTTCCAATGGAACGGTGAGTTCGCAGAACTGCAGATGGTGGGCTGATGAAAACCCTAACTTTATCATCGAATGCAGGGACCAATATTCTTTTAAAACAAATGTTTGGTGTGGTATTTTTTATGGTAGATTGATTGGACCCTATTTTTTCCACGAAAATTTAAATTCGCAAAGGTACTTGAACTTTCTCATGACCGAAATAACCGATTTAATTGATGATATGGTATTGGAAGAAAGATCTGTCCTATGGTTTCAGCAAGACGGCGCATCTATACATAGTACACTGGCGGTGAGGAGTTATTTAAATCAATTATTTGGGGACAAATGGATTGGCAGATATTCAGCGTATCCATGGCCAGCGAGATCCCCTGACCTAACTCCGTTAGATTTTTCCTTGTGGGGGTATCTAAAAGAGAAAGTGTACCGCAAACGACCATTTCGAAACATTGAACATCTAGAAAACACAATACGTGACGTTTGCCTAGAAATTCCGGCCACATATTTTGTAAACATTACAAGAGAGTTCTCTAGAAGGATCATCAAATGTATTGCAAGAGAAGGGAGACATACAGAAATGTAGTATTGTTAACATTTTTTTATTCATTTAGTTTAACTGTATAGTAACGGTATTTTTGTAAAATTGGAATTGTTGACTACGCTTACTTGTGAATTTATTTTATTTTAAGAATTAGAATTGGTTTTTTTTGAAATTAACTTTGTTAGTTGAAATAAAATTACTTTTTTTTCTCATTTTTAAAAGGTTATTTTCTAGCTTTTTTGACCATTATGTTTTTTAATTTATTTTTAATGGTACATACGAAAATATGAAAATAGTCCAAGAATGTCCTCCACTTTTCTTAACGAAATCATTTATTTAAAAAAAATATACCTTATTCTGAAATACAAATTGTTTTTTTTTTGTTTAGTACATGGTAACATAGGTTTTTATCAGAATTCGAGAGAAAAATACACTTAAAAAATATACAGGCGTTTTTTTACAAAATTATGAAAAAAAAATTAAAATTAAAATTTTTGTACGAAACTTTGGATTTAGGATGTCCGCGAAAGTACAAACAACTTTTTCTTATGGCATCTTCTTATATTTTGACAAATACTGGCACGTTTGGACGTTGGTAATTTTTAAATGACATTTACGCATTGAAGCAAATGCGATATGTTAAATATTTTAGGTTAGTTTTTGGTTTCTAATTATGCAAAAACAAACTACAAAAAAATAATTTTAAAAATTAAAAGAGTAAATTTTTTTTCCATATGGTGCAGACTTTTCCGCGGGCACTGTATATAACTGACAGAACAGTCACTTTAGCGAAGTTAGATACAAACTAAATATTCATACTACAATAATGAACGTGTGACAAACTCGTGTTAAAATTGATATATCGATGGTCAAGCATTTACGATCTCTCTGTAGTATCTAAATAAATTTTCTTTGCCCCCAAAAATAGATGAAGCAGCCAAAATTAAATACCTACTATACGTATTGATACCTAGAAATCAACAATATAAACTTTCAATTTATTAATAGATTAAGCTTTCCATTGCCATAAAAATTATTGAAATATATTTGTTTATAAATAAGCTGGTAAATGCTATGTAAACAAAAAACCAAACCATGCGATTCCCAAGATGTTGTTTCTAAAATATTATTAAATATTTTTTTGTGTGTGTTTTAAATCTGTTTGATTTGAGAAATCGGGTTATTGATTTTACGCACTAAAAACCAATCCTGGTGTCATTGAAAAAAAGTTCGGACATCAATGAAGAGTGCATTGAATATACCCGGTGTCTGTTTAAGCTCGGCGTTTATAAAAACGTCTGAACATGTTGCTAGTAAAAATTTTAATCTATCTTAATCCAGAATTTGATGAAAAATTATCGAATTTTTAATTGAACTTAAGAATTACGTCCCCTTGCTATCATTTTGGAAACTTAAAAATATTTTTGTTGAAATTCCCGTGGTGCATTTTGTTATCAAGATATATGGCCGGTGGTCGAGCTCAAACAAACACCCGGTATACATCTTAAACTGAACCTTACCAGCAGTTTTTGAAGATTAAGAGTCTGTAATCATGTAATAATAAGTAATAAAGTATTGTTCGTTTTTAAAAAAGTTTTTATTGCCTTCATTCTTGAACACAAAGCGTATTTCCGAAAATCATCTATGTACAAAAAAGATCTTAAGGGGGTAATGCTGAGGCCAATTTGCAAGCGTTTCGTATCGACGATATTGTGTAGTAACCATTGTATAGAATCGATTGAAACAAGGAGTAATTTGTTAATTAAGCTTAAATTGAAGTACCTAAAGAAAGAAAAAATTTGTACATAAAAAAATGCTACTGAATAATAACATTTTAAAAATGCTTATATTTATCGTATACTTTAAGGTGTAATGTTTGTCTTTAATGGCAAAAACTGCCTGTGGGTACCTTCATGCGTCTTTTACCTTTAATATACACTTTTTAGTACATCATTAAAGCTAACCGTTTTGTCTTAATCACGTTGATAAGAACGTATGTTTCTTGATACACATTGCCTATATTCCAGGCGCTTAAAGCAATAGTCGTAAGACGATCGCAGAGCAAGCCGCCAGTTGGTCGGGAGAACGATTTTGGTGAATCTACACTGCAAAAATAATTTTCCTGTTGGCAAAACTCCGTTTTCTTCAATTTATTCAGTCGCCGGCTTGCAACGGCGTGTAACGCGAAATTACGATAAATTGTTTTATACAATGTGGTTTATGTACGCATGTCGCTCATGTTGTATTGCTCATAATATTGTTAATGAATTAAAAATAATTTTAATTCATGTAATTTGTTCGCCATTTTTTATAGTTGTTAAGGACGTTTATCATTATTATTTTGTTTTATTGGTGTTTATAAAGTAATAGTCTATGTTCTATGTAAAACGTATATATGTTTAGTTTTAATCTCAATTTGCTTTATTTTACAAAGGTACAATTAATTAGAACATGTATATTTCTCTGTATAAGTGCTTACAGTCATTTTATTACTTCATAATCGTAAAATAATGAATATTTAAAATTAAATCTGGGAAGACTCCTAACGTAATCTCTTTCTCAGAAACTTTTCTATTGTCCGTTCTAGAAAATCGGTAAATGCCTTGTCTAAATTACCACTTATTTTCTTGCTTTTATTAACATCATGCCGTTGTAGTACTAAAAAATTCATAAACATTAGCCGGATTTCAGAAAAATTTGTTGGCGGGAAAAGAGTAAATTTCAGCGGACGACGATCATATCAAACTCGATGCGAAGCCGCTTCAATTGTATTCAACTTGGAACCGGGCGATTTACCGCGCGTTATTCATAAGAAAGCTGTATCAGAAGTCCAGGAAACACACAAAAAAGTTTATGACTAGCTGGAAAAGAGTAAGAGCTTGGAAAAATGCAGTAAAAAGTTATTTGCATGTAAAAATAAGAAAAAAAGGGAACCGATAGTACCTGCTGACAGCGATTATGGTGACACAGAAATAGAAATGGTTGTCACATTAACAAAAGAGCAGTACGATATAAAAGAAAAAGAAATTTTGACTTCAATTGAAAAATCGGATTCTGAACGTGACGAGTTACAACATGCTACTATAGGGCAAAGCACTAACTTATTATGGAGGCAGCAGCGCTCTGTAAGACTGACTGCGTTCAATTTTGGAGCAATATGCAAAATGCGAAAGACGACGCATTGCGCAAATTTGATAAAACGTCTTTTGTACAATAAATTTTTCGGGACTGCAGCAACACGTTGGGGACAGGAACAAGAATTGGAAAAAAGCTATGGAATTCGTGTACACGAATCTGGTCTTTTTATTGACGGCAATTTGAATTTTTTAGCTGCTTCGCCGGATGGTTTAATAGATGACGATGGCATTGTTGAAATAAAATGCCCGTCAGCAGCTGCATCGTATTCACCAACGGAAGCCGTTCGAGAGAAGAAAATTAAATTTGCGGAGATAGTTGATGGTCGAATAACATTAAAAAGTAAAGACAATTATTATTTCCAAGTGCAAGGCCAGCTACATGTAACAAATAGAAAGTACTGCTTGTTTGTTATATGGACACCTTTCGGAATTAGTGTACAAAAAATCATGAGGGACGATAATATCTGGGATGCGAATATGAAGGAGCAGTTGGTGACTTTCTTTTACAGATGTTTTCTACCTGAATTGGTTGATCCCCAGTATCCAAAGAAAATGCCTATTCGTGATTTACGTAAGTAGAAAAAATAACAGAATATATATCAGATACAAGGAACTACTTTATACGGACAAAATTTAAGTGATTTTAAATTTTAGTTTTACTCTGACTATAAATAGTCACGTCTTGGCTTTCTTATGGCGTTATGTATTGTTTGTTATCCTCTTATATTTCCTATTTTTTAGCTTTTTCAAGTTTATTATATTATTCTGATATTCTGCTATATACAGTTCTTTATGTCATTAATTCTGCAACTTTATTCTGTTCTATTCATTAATTTGTATAATGCCAATTTCCTATGTTAATAAATAAATATGATTGTTATTTATTATGTATTTTTTTCTTGTATAATTATGGAAAACATAGTTTCTCTGACCATAGATGATACCGTCATTATTTTTTAATATGTCTGGCCGATACATGTATGTGTGACACTTTTAATTAAAAATAAATTCTGGAAAGTTCTGATCTTTATAATAACATTTAAAAATGTATTCAAACAACAACGGGAAATGTAGCAGAAAAAACAGTTGAACAGACAATTTAAAGCAGTACAAGAATCTCCAAAAATATATAGGGTGAGTCATTTAAAAAACTTAAGTTCCGTGCATTTCCGGTGAAACCGGAAGTGCGTCAGAGCTTAAAGTATTTTTACAATATGCGCCACAAGCAACCATGGATCTTCCACTTATTGTTTTTTTCTTTTATTTAAAACACAAAAGACCAATCGAAGACGCGGCTACTAATGACTCACCTGTATATATTTATTCCAAAATTTAAAAAATTCCAATGAAAATATAAGTGGTATAAAACAAATACAGAAACACAAATATTAACCCAGTAAACATTTTTCAAATTTCCCACAATATTATTTAGTAACATCAACATTAAAACTGAAAATGACCACTCATATATTATAAATAGGGATGTTAACATGTAAATGTCGTAGTTACTAAATAATACTGTGGGAAATTTGAAAAACGTTTAATGGGAAGATAACGCCCCATAAAGGCGAACTATACGAAATGTAAAATCTATGAAATGAAACATGAAATAGTAAACATCCCAATAAGCATTTTCCAAATTATTAACTTTTTACTTTCTTATACGTAGTATAAGAAAGTATTGTGATGACGAAAATTTTCGACCTCGAGATTTTTGCAGATGGCCACGTTTTGAAGTCCCCTGATACCAAAAAAGTGGTTTTTAAAAAATGTTTGTGTGTCTGTCTGTGACCACGATAGCGGTCAAACCGCTGTAGATATCTATTCCAAATTTTGTATTTACGTGTATAATCTCCCTCTTGAGAACTGATTAGTTTTTCAGTAAAATCGGTAGACTGGATGTAGTAGTTTACTTCAGTAAAAAAATTGAATTTTGCAAATATTTCGTCAATTACAAAGTTTAAACAAATTTATAGAGAATTCAAATGTACTCAAAATTATATTTGAGACAAATTGTCTTAAAAAGGTTTTTCGAAATTCCAACCGGAAGTAGGTATTTTACTCTTATCGAAAATGAGTTTTTTGCGAATATCTCGCAAGTCATGCTTTCTAGGCAGGTACATTACGAGTATAAAAGTATTTAAATTATAATTTTAAATATCTTATGTATAAAAAAAATTTCAAAATTCGGATCGGAAGTACCACTTTTACTCTTACCGAATTGCGATTTTTTGCAAATATTTCATAAGTTATGCATTCTATATATATTTGTCAAGAGTACAAAAGTATTTAGAACTGGATAGTTTTTGTATATATGAAATTTCAAAATTCGGACCGGAAGTAGCACTTATACTCTTAGCGAGTAGCACCCTTTTTCGAATATCTTGCAAACTATGCATTCTATAGCGATTTATTAAGAGAATGAAAGTACTTAGAATAGGATTTTGAATAATTTTTGTATAAAAAAATTCTTAAAATTGTATAGTTTGAAACGCTCATACGTATAAGAAAGTCGTGTGGTGGCCACACCTCATTTTTTTCTTAAAAAGATAATAAATTCTGTATAATGTGAACATGTTCTTTTGTCTATTAATGTGAAATAAATGCATGAAATTTGGAATAATGGCATTTTTGATTAAACGATATTATCGAATAAAAAATCGATATCAGTCGATATTATTGAATAAAAAAATATCGATTTTAATCTCGATTATCGAAAAGAAAATATCGATATTTTTTTAAAAACGATATATCGCGCATCCCTAATGTACGCTCCTGGGATTTTTCACCAAATGTAGATGTTTGTAATAAAATTAATAGCTGACTAAACATAAATAGTTTAAGTAGATTCCAGACTTTGCCATAATATTTAATTTAAACAGATACTAATTCGTATTAAAATCAAAAAAATAAATTTAATCGGGAGTCTGAGGGCTTCCACCTCACACTCGACGTGACAAAAATCGCACCTCATCGGTTACGGGTTAACTTATTTATATAAGAAATACATAGATGCAAATCCTGGGCTTGTGGTAAAATTCAAATATCTTTAGATATCGGTATTTTTTTTTATATCTATAAAGAAACGTGTGTGGCGACCTCGATCCGAATGAATTACCTATTCATTCAAATGTATATTATATGCTTTATGAGATTGAATACACACTTTCCTTTCCGAATATCAGTGTAGTTTAAGTGTCCGAGCAAAGAAATGTAAACATTGGACACAGATAACAATAGCATCTCTATCCCGAACGATATTTTCTGGCAACACGTCAACTATAATTTGCATGGCACGTCAGATGCACTGGGGTAAATGACAGCCCTAATTCTCTATCTCTTTCAGAACTTTATTGTTCTTGTGATCGAGTATTTTTAAAAACGGAGCATGACCCCCTTAAAATACCACCAAGAACAATCATTTCAATTTATGACACATATTTTGCGGACAACCTGTATAATCATACCATATATCGTATTAATTTAATAAAGTATATGTGATCATTCCAAATCTGGCACAGTGCATTCTTCAATTAGTTACATATTGTTGTTTTGTATGTTTAGTTTCTTGAGAAATGCATTATTTTTTGTGTGTATATTCAGGTTGATATATAGCGTAGAAATTGTAACAAGTTTGCGTACATAGTCAGTAAGGACAGTAATTAGAAAGGCCAATCGACTACGGCGACAAAGCAAGCAGCAGTATGAGCAAACGGCAGCCTCGAAATAATTTTGCAATCGCTTTCCGCGCCCATAGATTGCATGCAACGACTTGAACACTAAATACTTACTTGATTTAGTTCAGAAATGGTATTTATATATCACCAAAAATATAAAAGCCATTCAAAAAATGTCTTCGTATTTTATATTCAGCATTACACGAATTTTCTGTTTTGTATTTATAATTGTCTCCCAAAATATGAGTACATACGAGTGTGTCTACCATATACATACATAACATTAGCAGCTGTTGATGTTTTCTTACTTTCACTAATATCAAAGTTTACTATACATACATACGAGGTAGGCGCCATAAATTCCCGGTCTGATATACAAACAAGAAACTTGGAACAATATAAGAATTTTTATTTTTTCAATGTAATCTCCCCTAACTTCTATACATTTATTACAACGATTAATTAATAATTCGATACCCTTGTAAAAATAATCTGAAGTTTTTGCGTCAAAATGTTCTATAACAGCTGCTTGAAACTCACTGTCGTCCTTAAAGGGATTGTATACCCAAAAAATAAAAAATAGTAAAAAAAAATCTAAGAACAAAAATTTAAACCGCAGTTTTCTGGGACGCCTAGTTTTCGAGATATTAATAAACAAAGATTGAAATCGCGGACGTGTGACGTCATACCGACATAGTAGCGTCTCGGACGGCGGCGGCGCACTGTTCTAGCTGTCCTGAACGTTACGTCTAGGTGGTTTTGATTCATTCTTTAACTGCAATGGCGGTTGGTTTTGAACCCAGATTTAGCAAAAACGAATTAAATGAACTGAAAAAGAAACGTGATGCACCAGAAGAAGACGACAGTGACATTGCACAAAGATTGGCCAACACTATTTGGTGTAAATGCGGCAATTGCGTAGCGATGCAGACAGCAAAAGAATGTTTGTGTTGCACGGAAAGTGAGAAAATTAGTGCGGTGAGAAATGAAGAGACGTGTATTACACTTCACGATGCATTTGAAAGCATAATTTTAAGCTTAGACTCATTAAATATGTTGCGACACAATATTATCTTAAAGTGTACTTTACAAGAGGAGAAAAACAGGTAAATGTTCATTATTAATTGTCATTACTATGTCTACTAACGAATTGGATTTTTTCGCTTTGGATAATAGGTATCTAGAGGAATCCAGCAGATTATGGCGTCACTTAGCTTATAAAAATTTTACTTCATGGATTAATAGTTGGACATCAATTGGACGTCATAATAGAGTGATAATACCGTCATGTGTAGTAAATGCAATTCGCCAAATGTTCCCAGAAATAAATGAAGATTATACGGGATTTAAAGAGTATAATAAGGACTATAATAATTATTTTTTTTAATGACAATTTTTGTATTATAGAGAATATTGTTAATTATTTAAATCTAGATAAATGTTTCTTTTTTGCTTGTTCCAAAGATGGCTTTTCTATTTTAGAAATATTTTTTGGTACCTACAAAAACATGTATGAGAATAAATTTTTGATTAGAAATTAGAAATCTTACTTGAAAATTTAATGGTTCTAACACTTCGGTTCTGGAGTCAGCATCTAGTATCATTTGTAGCAGTTCTAATTTCCATTCGTTGTTCTTTCGAGCGTAAGTATTTTTGTAGCTCCACTGCTTTGTTGCTTTTGAAAAATTAACAGCACCACCAACTACTTCTCTATTAACGTTGAAATTGTGGTCGAGGACCGCAAGAATTGAACGTATGTACATTCCTTCATAACTAAAGTGTATGCGTTTAGGAACGTATTTTAAACGAACGTTGTGGTAACTTTCTAATGCACCCGTATGGCAATAATGAGAAGTATGTTTAAGGTCATTCAAAAACATTCTATTCATAATTTCATTATATAAGACTTGGTAATCAGTTGAACCAAATCGAATCCATTTAATTACTTCAACATCTTCTTCTTTATACTTTTCATGCTCACATGCTTTTTTATTGCCACTCTCGTCAGTCCATTCATGTATATTACATACATGCTTTAAAAGAGAAGTAAATTTCTGCAGAAGGAGATCTGAATTGCCTCCGCAGGTTTCAGAAGACCACCACAAGTGATTTGTTATGGCGCGACTCCATTGTGAGAGCAGACGGGACTTCTTTTCGGCTTTGCCTAATTTTTTTACAAGACTTTTTGCCAGGTGCCAAACATCAAATTCGTGTGTAATCTTTGGATAAATTGTTCTTACCAAAACACCAACACCACGATGTCTATCAGACAAGAACAGTTTGACTGGCAATTCCGATGTGATTTTAGCCAAAGCCTTTTCACAAGCTGCACGTTCCAACTCACCTTCAACCATGCCTCTTTGTAGTAAAACGAAGTCCAAAATTTTTTTCGATTTGACATTCATTATGGAATATGTTATGTATTTTGCCGAGAATCCTGGCGAATCATATTGCCCGTCCCCAGAAATCCACAAGTCTTCTTCAGATTTTGCAGTTGCATAATTTTCTTCTTTATGTTTTGTCCAAAAATGTTGTATTACTGGTGCAATATTTTTCTTTATTGCTTTGTAATAAGTACCATGCGATATAAATAATAAACTGAGTGTTTGCGCAAAATTAGTGAATGGTAGGAAATTTATACCGTTCAGTAAAAGTGCAGATGACACATGTACGCTACACTTAGATGGATCATTCCATGAGCTCCATTTATTACTGTGCCCATTTAAGCAAGTATAGTTGACATAAAAAACAGCTCCAATGGTATATACTTTTTTTGTTTCTATCTGAATTCCACATGTTTCACAGAAATTGAACAAACGTAGCAAGCAATTTGCATGCACTAAAATAATCTGGCTTAATATGGGCGAATTTTCTTGTAAAATATCCGATTCGATGTCTATCTCCTCGTCATTATCCATATCATCATTCTGGGAAGCAAAGTCATTCTTGTTATTCAATTCACTTTCACTCATTTCCGATTCTGAAAAATCAAATGAATGCACAGATCCATCGCAAGAATCATTATTATCCTCATATAAATTGGAATATTTAAAATAAACTTCCGTTCCAAGTTCGCACTGAACACCAATACTTTCTGTAACATATCCTGACCCAATCTCTATATTAATTGGCTCTTGGTTGTCTATTAAACTAGTCTTTCTATCATTTAAAAACAATGCATTATTTGCTGTTTCAGAAACAATTTTTCTTCGAATGTAAGTAGACGGACGCCTCACTGACTGCAACTTTTCGGTGTCTTTGTTTCCCGCGAGATGTAGAGAAGGAACCGCCGATTTTAATAACCTACGGACAATTTTTTCGTTGGGCATAAGCTGTTGTTTAAATCTCGCAAAAAAATCTTCTTCCTTGGAATGATCACTACACACTACATGGTTGTGATTGGGTTTAAAATGTTTGCGATTAATGCGATTCTTCCACGCTTTATACCGCGTGGGCTCTTTTTCTTTCCTTGGAAAGTTGTGCAGGGTCACATTCGAATTTTTCAAATTGTTGTTGCATCCGACAACACAACAATTCGGCATTTTGTATTACTGTGTACGTTTTTTTTTTTTTACAACAACGTAAACACGGACTCGGCAGTCATTCGCACAAATGAAACTGGAACTGGACTGGATTCTGTCTTGTTACCATGAATATCATGTCGAATGTGTCGGCCACATGTCGGCACAGATTTGTGTCGGTATGACGTCACGCGCTCGGGGAAATTAACTTTATAGCCCTCTTGCTCAAAATTGGAACGTCGTAGAAATGTCTCGTTTCCAAAATTGTTCTTAGATATTTTTGAATTATTTTTTAACGTTTTCATGAAAATTTGGTAGAGTGCCCCTTTAAAACTACGACCCCTTAGGTCTTTTTTTAAATTAGAAAACAAAAAAAAAATTACAAGGAGCCATATCCGGACTATACGGTGTATGTTACAATTCTTGAAAGTCGCATTCGCGGATGGCAGCTTGTGAAATGGCGGCAGTATGGACGAGAGCATTGTCGTGCAATAATCGCACACCTTTTGTCAATTTTCCACGACGTTTTGTACGAATACAGTTCCTTAATTTATGCAATAAATATAGGTGCCGTTCACACTTGTATTGCGCTCTTTAAAGTCAATTAGAAAAATGCCCTCACAATCCCAGAATATTGTGGCCATCATCTTTTTCGTTGATTGAATGACTTTCGCCTTTCTGGCACGAGGTTCATCAGGTCGCCGCCATTCCATGGACTCCCTTTTCGATACAGGATCGTAAAACAGAACCATTGTTTCATTCCCTGTGACAATGGACTCCAAAATCGGTTTTGGGTCGTCTCCACACAGGTTTAAAAACGACTGCGCACATTCGACTCGACGCGGTACCCATCTAGCACTAATTTTATTTATACCCAAATGGTCATGGAGAATTCGGCGAACACTTGTTTCAGAAATGTTTGTTATTACTGCTAATTTCTTCACTTTCAAACGGTGATCTTCTAGCACTAAATGTTCAATAATTGAAATTTGTTGAGGCGTTATCACTTCAATTGGTCGACCCGACCGATCAGCATCTTCCAAGAATTCTTGTACCAAACGGAAACATTTTGCCCACATTTTAACAGTTGAATACGAAGAAGATGAATCATCGTAAACGCCGTCTAAATGTTGTTTAATGTGATAAGGTGTATGCCCTTTATTTGTCAAAAAATTTAATGACCGCGCGGTAATCAATTTTCGTGACTTCAAACATTTTCGTGCGCTAGTCACGTTGGTTGGCTGGTTGCTAAAAACTACTAAACTTCAAACCGTCATATTTATAGTGTATGTGCATGCATGACGTGACGTTGTTAGAACCTGTATAAGCCTGTCAGGCCGAGAATTTATGGCGCCTACGTCGTACCATATATTCGTATACATACATAATATTAGCAGCTATTCATGTTTTCTTACTTTCACTAATATCAGAGTTTACTATACATATCATATGTGTTGATGTAAATTTCCATTAAAAAAATAGGGGCCAATAATTTTGTTTAATAACATTGCGCACCAAACAATGACTTTTTGATATCTCTAAAATTTGGATTATCCTTTGACCAATAACTACAATTTTGTGAGGACACAGTACCCTTTGTCGAAAACGTTGCTTGGTCACTAAACATTAAATACTGATAAAAAAGGCGATGTTCCATAGTGTTCTAACCAACCCATACACAAAACTCGAGTTTGATAGAGTGATCTGCATTTTCTAAGGTGTGTCTAGATTTATGTTGTATAAGGATAAATTTTAGTCGCTTTAAAAATTGTTTTCAATAAGCTGTCATCAAAAAAAAAAAAATTCAGTGACTATTATGATGTAATGTAAAAGTTTGAAATGTAGAATTATTTGTGTGAAAATGTTAGATACTTGTCTTTGGTAAACCAGGACCATCTGATTAACCCACATGATTGATACGCGACAGGCCGATTCCTATTATTACATTACCTATATTCTTTTAATTTTTTGCAGTTTGCATCGATATTATTGTGTGGTTATGCCGAATCCCTCATGCATTGATAAATCAATACGTTTAGTAATACTACATTAGCGATAGTTCTATATTTAACTGTTCACATTTTCAATTTCCTACATTTCAAACTTTTACATTACATGATAATTGAAACTGAAATTTTTTTAGATGAGAGCTTTTTGTCAAATTTGACATTATAGTGCCTCTAACCACGAAAAATATTCACTTTTAATACAACTATATACATACAGGGTATCCAGAAACTCTCCTGACAAACGAAGACCGGAGATTCCTCAGATAATTTTAAGACAATTTAACCCAATTCACCCTAGTCCGAAAATGCTTCCTAAGGTCATAGGCGTCCGTTTTGGGTAGGTAAACGGTTATTTTAACGCATAACTTTTTTGTCTTTAACTTTTAAGCATTTGTGACACTAGATTATTAAATTTTCAGGTATTTTAGTTCGAAAAGGGACTCTTACTTTAAGTCGGTAGGATACACCGTTTTCTAGAAAAATCGATTTGAAAATTTTTCGTTTTTTCGTCATTAAAATTCAATTTATTATTTTTTGCACTAGTTCGCTTTGAACTGCCAACAGAAATAAAACCTACGTTTTTAATTGTCAAATTGTTGTCAGTTCGCGAAGTTGAAATGACGAAAGATGAAATGACGAAAAAACGAAAAATTTTCAAATCGATTTTTCTAGAAAACGGTGTATCCTACCGACTTAAAGTAAGAGTACCTTTTAGTACTAGAATACCTGAAAATTTAATAATCTAGTGCCACAAATGCTTAAAAGTTAAAGACAAAAAAGTTATGCGTTAAAATAACCTTTCACCTACCCAAAACGGACGCCTATGACCGGTACTAGAAATTCGCAATTGATGGAATCGATTCATCTCTAGAGGATAAATAAGCATACCAGTTTTTGTTTTTCTAAATAGAAGCGTTCAGAAGATATTAAAAAAAAAACTAATTACAAGGCGCCATCTTCAAAGAGCTCTAGCTCCCTTAGGAAGCATTTTCGGACCAGGGTGAATTGGGTTAAATTGTCTTAAAATTATCTGAGGAATCTCCGGTCTTCGTTTGTCTGGAGAGTTTCTGGACAGCCTGTATATATAAAATAAAGAGAAAATGAATGCGGATCTTAGAATATAATATGTGATAAAGAATTTTATGGGGCAATTCCGCTGAAAATGCAACTGCAGACACGTGTTTCGAACTGGTTGGTTCTCGTCAGTGCAGTGTAGCCAAGGAATAAGATGGGATAACCTCATTTGGTAGTCTGTCTCCTGTATGTGTCTCTGTTTGATGATTTTCATCTCCAAGGTTATTCCATCTTATTCCTTCGCTACACTACACTGACGAGAACCAACCAGTTCGAAACACGTGTCTGCAGTTGCATATTTCCCGCCAGGTTGTACGATAAACGGTTGCCGAGATATGGGTAGCAGAGCTCAAACAGACACCCGGTATATATAAATCGAATATCGTTTATTTAATGGCTGAAATCATCGAACATCTGTTTTCAATTGAATAAATGGTAATAGTATTATTTTCTATCGATATGAGAATCCAGATGGTTTTCTAAACTGCTTATATGGACTCGCGTTTTCTCTATTTTATACCTTAAGTATATGAAATCACTGCTCTTTGAAATATTGTTGAATTTCAATTTAGAATACTAAAAGTATAACAACAGAAATTTAATACAAAAGTGGAAGAAAAATGAAAATCTCGCTGACTTGAAACAGATTGTAAAGCTTGCTAGAAGAATTCAAAATTTTTTGTCACTTTGTAGAGACAAAATGAAGTATTTTACACAAATAAATGTTAAAATCTGTATAATCTGTATTTAAAATATTTGTTTTAGTTGGGTAATTGTGCCAGATAATAAAAATTCAAATAACTTGGAGATAGTTGTTAAATAATATCAGTGGCGGCTCGGTGTGGTTCACATAGGGAGTGCATAATTTCAAAATTAAAAAATGAGGTGTGGCCACCACACGACTTTCTTATACGTATGAAAGTGTTACTTCCTGTCCGAATTTTGAAATTTCATTTATACAAAAAATATTCCAAATCCAACTCTAAATACTTTTGTACTCTTCATAAATATATATCTATAGAATGCATAATTTACGACATATTTTGCAAAAAATCGTTATTCGGTAAGAGTAAAAGTGTTACTTCCAGTCCGAATTTTGAAATTTTTTTTATACAAAAGATATTTAAAAATACGTTCTAAATACTTTTATACTAATAATTTACCTGCCTAGAAAGCATGACTTGCGTGATATTCGCAAAAAACTGATTTTCGATAAGAGTAAAAGACCTACTTCTGGTCGGAATTTCGAAAAACTTTATTAATACAATTTTTCTCAAATTTAATTTTGAGTACATTTGAATTCCTTATAAATTTGTTTAAACTTAGTAATTGACGAAATATTTGCAAAATTCGATTTTTTCACTGAAGTAAACTACTACTTCCGGTCTGCCGATTTTGCTCAAAATCTAATCAATTCTCAAGAGGAAGATTATATTCGTAAATACAAAATTTGAAATTGATATCTGTAGCGGTTTGATCGCTATCGTGGTCACACACACACACACACACACACACAGAGAGAGAGAGAGAGAGAGAGAGAGAGAGAGAGAGAGAGAGAGAGAGAGAGAGAGAGAGAGAGAGAGGGAGGGAGAGAGAGAGACATTTTTTAAAAACCACTTTTTTGGTATCAGGGGACCTCAAAACGGGGACATCTGCAAAAATCTCGAGGTCGAAAATTTTCATCATCACAATACTTCCTTATACTACGTATAAGAAAGTAAAAGTATAATACAAGAACGCTACCCAATCTTTATAAGTTTCACCGACATACTGTTCCAGACAGGTACTGTTCATTGTACAGTTTGTTTTGAGGGAATAATAAATATAACACTACAGTTTGATTACATCTGACGATAAACGAAGTCCATTTTGCGTGTCTTTGACTTGCAGAACAGTTCTATCACTTTTTCATTAAAATTTGGGAAATCATTTATAAATTCAATTAAAAACCGGTGCGGCTTCGATGTGATCTCTGAGCGATTTATCTAATTCTGCCGTAAAATTTATCAATTCCCGAAAAATGCCCTTGGTATTCGACGTTTGCCGTTCATCATGACCCCGAAGTGCCAGTTCAAACGCGCCACAAAATCTAATGCAATTTATTATTAAATTTAACACATGCCTATTTTTTGTTACCTGTTCATTGTGTTGTTGAACTGCTTTTCTATATGATGATCTAAAACATTCTGAATGTTATTTTTTCCTAACATTCTTAGACTAAATATATTTTTCAAATGCCCTTCGGAATTTTCATGTTTCGTAATTTTAGCACTAAGATGAATTAAGTCTTTTATTCCGTTCTTTGACCAAGACGGTTCACCACCAAACAAAAGACACGGGAAACAAAACAAAGTATTTTTAATTTCACACCCACAAATCCAGTCATTTTTCTGATAAATATTCATTTTGAATTTTCTTATAACGTCTTTACCTTTAACAGATTGTTTATTTCCTAAACATAATTGAGGCATCGGCCGTTTAAGATTTTTATTGCGATTTTTTCATCATACGTTAACCGCGAAAACGTGTTATTATGCATCGTAGACACGAAATTCATCTTACAACAGCGTTGAGCCGACGGGAATCTTGCTCACATGCTATGTATTATACGATATGGAACTAGAACAAAATACAGTTCTCCCCACCTTCAATGTAATGTTTAATGGCTTAACGCAGCAACAGTAGCGCTTGCACATGGGTATGTTTCTCTCGGTGGAAGGGGTCTTTACATCCGTGCGCTGTTAGTCTTAGTCGTCATTATATCTATGACTACGATCGGTGCATGTAGGTTGTTTCGCGTGCCGTACACGCCACGTTCCTGTTCAATAACAATGAATACGTAATAAATAAATACTTTCACAGTTAGTCGCCGCTTGGTTTGTTTTGTTTCAAAATTCCAGGGGGTGCAATTGCTCACTTGCTCTCATTAAAGAGCCGCCACTGAATAATATAAATCAGTTATTTATCAATTACTAATGCAATGAAAACTTACATAATGAGAATGATTTTTAATAAGAATTCATAAATATTAATATTTAATACATGTTTCTCTTCTGTAATTAAATTTTTAAAATAAATACAATATCTTGGTGTGCGTTAAATAGGCTTTGCAAACATTCGATAGGTGGTGCTGAATTCAAGTTATTAACAAATTCTATATTTATGGACCATTCACAATATATTTTCGTGGCAAAAAAGAAAATCATTTGTCCACGATAAGACGGCGCTGTGGTTGAGATATTAATAAATTTTATGTTTATAAACAGGAATGATTCAAATGACTCAAATAGTAAGTCTTACCGCCCCTGTAAAGAAAGTCTGAGGCGGCAAATTCAAAAGTTCCTCAGACGCTAGAAATCATACTGTATATGTTACTATTCTATTTACAGCAGGGGTGGCCAACACTTTGGAAGCAAGGGCGCATTTAGTAATTTTCATAAACGTTGCGGGCGCAACAATAGGTAATGACATCATATAATATATGTTTATTCTTGAAGTTATTTTTAATTTTTTTTAATTCCTATTTATATTTAGTTTTTATCATTTTTAATTTTGACTCTTTTTGATAAAAATGTAAAATAACAATTTTATTAGACGATATTTATAGCACAATACATGCAAAATTATTATTCGTTAATGAGAAGATTGAGACTGTATTTCTTGAGATAATTTTACAAAATCAGGACAGTAATTTGATACAGCTCCTCTTGAACTGTCATTCAAATTTTTATCCGTAAGACGTGAACTAAACTTATTTTTGATAAACCGCATTGAAAAAAATGTGGCTTCACATAAGTAAGTCGATCCAAAGAAACATTTTAGCTTCAGTGCACAATTTTTAATATTGAATATTTGTGTGCATCAACTAATTTCCAAAATTTTCTAAATTTGTTGCATAAAATCCATTTATATCCGCACTTTAAATAGTAATTAATCGTAGGATTTTGAAAGAAAAATAAAATCGATTCCAAGTCGTCAAATTGATTAAATCTTTCATTAAATTCATTAGTTAATTTTGTTAGATAGTCAATATACGTTCGAGAATATAAATGATTTTCTAGAAATGCTTTCGATATGTGTGGAAAATGCGTCAAAGAATTTCTTTGAAAGTGCGAATTCCAAAGGGCTAATTTACTTTTAAATGCTTTAGTGGTACTTACCATATCTACTAGGTCTTTATTTTTAACTTGTAATTAAGATTCAACGCATTTAATTTCTTCCAATTAGGGTTTCCATGTTCCTTATAAATTTCCCCTTTTTGCTCAAAAAATTCTTATTTCAGTAATCATGTTAAGAAACCGGTCTAATACTTTGCCTTTGCTAGGCCACCTTAGGTCGGTGTGAGTTACTAAACCTGAGAATTCAGCATCATCATCTTCCAATAGCTTTTTAAGAAGTCTGTGCTGTAATCGAGCAGCGAAATGAAAGAACTTTAGTACAAAGAACTTGACTAAATCTGAGAATTCAGCATCATCATCTTCCAATAGCTTTTTAAGAAGTCTGTGCTGTAATGGAGCAGCGAAATGAAAGAACTTTAGTACAAAGAACTTGTTGATGTATTATGCAATCATAAGTAAAAAAAGTTGGAAATGATTCATCTTTTCTACATAAAGTATAAATCCTTTATTTTTACCGATCATTGCTGAAGCCACGTCAGTTGTTATTCCAAAACATAAATTTTAAAAACTTGATAAACATATTCACCTCTCTTTCTTTCGTTCATTGGCAAAATGCACAGTATTTCTTCTTTCACAGAGTTGTCTCCGAAAACCATTTTTGTTATTACTATTAATTGAGATATCTGCATCCAGAGATTTGTCCATTTGGAGTAAATACCAAGAGAACCTATTCATATCAGCTTAAAGTTGATCTTTAATATGTGTAGATATTGCAGCAGTTTTCCTATTTACTGTATTGCGTGAAAACTGTTAATCGTTTATTGCACTAATTATTTCTAGCTTATTAGAAAAAGTATCAAAGAGAGAATCGGTAACAATAAGTAAAGCTTGTTTAAATAATTCCCCATTTAAATATGCACCCTTGTTCTTCGCAAAAAAATTTGCTATTTTAAACGATGCCATAGTTACATTTTTTGATTTATCTATTGCGATTTTGAACAATAATTGTTGGCTCAGCAATGCCTTCTTTATATTATTTATTTTGTCTGTTCGAATAGCACTGTGCGGCATACGTTTTTTAACGAAGTTCTCATGTTCTAATTTAAAATGTCTTTCAATATTATATTTTTAGTAGTAGTTACGGTGCTAATGCACAGAAGGCATACACTATTTCGTTTTACTTACACAAAACAATATTCTTCTCTCCAATTTTTTTGGAAAATGTAAGGAGAATAAAAGAATTTTTTAACGAAAAAAATAAACGATTTGGCGAGTTTCAATCTTGGCAAATCCATTTCGGCTTGTATCTAAGATTTTAACGTCTCTTAAGTACTACTAGTAATAATCGGATGGCGCCGCGATATCGATTCTAAACTTAATTCTAAAGAAAAGATCTTAAAACATTTAAGGTCATTTTACCTACTTATTAAATTTCTATCCCTATATACGAAAATTTGGTTTGTGTCAGGCTTTCTTTTCAATTTGATTTTATACGTATCAATCTAATCGATACTTGTCAACTTTCTTGCTGAAGGGAGAAAGACGCGCGTACTTTAACATTCATTTGAATTCGTTTGTAAAAATTTAAATTAAATTACGTATATTTTATTTATAAATTTAGTTACCCTTAAACATATTCTTAAATGCTAAAGTTAAGTGATACTCGTCCATATGACTTTATTATTTCATACAAAACTATACAATAAATAAACAGCAGTGTGTTTGTGTAATGCAAAATAAAACATTTTCTGTTACTTGATACGTTTCGTACGTAGCCTGCATCTTTGTTGATCATATCTAATAATAATAATAATAATAATATGCAAAACAGAAATATAGTCATATTATTGTCTTCATAACGTACCAATTAGTTCAACATTCTAATAAATATGTTTTACCCGCTAAAAATATGCTTGATTTGATAGATAGTTTGAATTTAGAGTTTTTGTTTAATTTCTGTTTTATAATTTTGCTCCTGAGCAGTTTTTAGAAGGATTTTTTTTTGTATTCTACATATTTTAAGGTATTATTTGATCGAGCCAAAACGGTACTATTTTAACAACTGTATTGGTTCCTGCCTAAGCAAATTTAACAAGGAAATATAAGTATACGATATCTGCCATATTTTATAACATAACCAAGCCATCACATGTGAAGCTATGAACATTCTCTTGCACTTTTGTTTGGATTTATTATATTTTACTGTGTTATTACAATATTTCTAAAAAAAATTTCAAGTAAATTACTCAACGTTGTTAGTCAACAATTTCTTCGTCAACTTCGTAAATATAAAACAGCTATTAGGCTTTTATCGTTATTAAAAAGCCAAGTTTAATTGATTTGCATAACTCATCTCTCTAGTGAAAGGATAGGCATCTTTCAATTAAAGCTAACAGAAAACTCCATATTTTAAAATTTGATTAAAATTATAAATTAAACAATGCAGTTACTTTTTACAGTTTATGGTGCCAACCTGTGATACCAACTGCTCATTGTCTATTAGGTATCTTTAAATAACTCGTAACATACTAAATTTTATAATTAGTAACTGCACGAATTGCTGTTAATTATAATTTTAAATTATAATGATTAATTAAATTATCATATGACATGCAATTAACATCTAAATAATTTCAAGATATTAACGCCATCTATACCATAAGTGCTACACTGTAATGCGACGTAAATGTAACAGATATCTGTAAATATAGGTAATGTAATACAAAAATGTAAATGAATTTTATTTCATGGACCACTCAAAAAATTAGACATATATTTAGCTACTTTTACTATTTTTATCTTCCAAATATAAATACCGAGTGTACTAGCTATATTACATATAAATTTACCGTGTAATAATTAAATGTAGCCATTTTTTCTAGTACTTGCAAAATCACTAACTTCCCATTTTATTTATGTACTACCGTTCACTTGGTTTAATCTTTATCTTCATGTTTAATGCATAAAATTTACATGCTTTGATTTTTAACGCCCGTAAAAATGGAAATAAAAATGGTATTTTTTGGGTACATTTTTCTCCCGCCAAAACCTTATCAAACGCAGCCTTAATGTCGACACTAACTCTCACTAACTAAGTGACATACATCGCTCGTAGATGGCAAAATGATCAGTACTAATAATAAAATAAAAACCTACAAGATGGCGCTGATATTCTATGGAATTCGATAAAATAATAATTTTTTACACTGGAACTAACTACTTATATTTAAATTAATAATCGACGAAGGAGATACATGTTGAAACTCCATTATATATATATATATATAATAAAACACAAGTGTATAGTTTCAAAATTATTATAATGTTTAACACACTACATATGTTTCGCCACACTTGTGGCTTCATCAGGTGGATGAAAATACAATTTCAAAATACAAATTAGCTCCTATATATACATATCAATACAGGACAGGAGATTATATGTATTCTCCTTAAAATTGAACAAAAATAAGACAAATCCCATGATTATAACGGAACTTTTAAATTTACTAGAAATATGTTTAGACCAAAACTATTGTCAGTTTCAATACGAATTTTATAAACAGACAGAGGGTTTAGCAATGGGAAACCCCTTAAGTCCTTTACTTGCCGACATATTTATGAATCATTTAGAAAACATAATTAGTAAACATCCTTTGCTCAAACATTGCATTTACTGGGTAAGATATGTGCATGACATATTAGTTGCTTTTAACGGTACAGAGAGGCAATTAACATCTTTACATAATTATATTAACACTATTCACCCAAACATCAAATTTACGATTGAAATAGAAGAAAACAAAACTATTAACTTTTTAGATCTCACTATAACACATATAACTAATAAACATGAATTTTCAATTTACCACAAACCTACACATACAGACATAACTATACACACATGTTCGTTTCATCCCATTACACAAAAATTATCTGCTTATCAATCAATGCTTCATAGACTAATTAATGTCCCTTTGAGTAAAGAAAACTTTGATTTAGAATTAAACAGAATATACATTATAGCGTTAAATAACGGCTTCTCTATAGATTTAATTAATAATATTTTAGAAAAACTACAGAAATCCAAAACGCTATCTTTAATTTACCCCACAGTAAAAAACAATAGAACGCACAATTATAATTCCATCACATACATTGGTACAATTTCAAACACAGTAGGGAACTTAATTAAAACAAGTAGAGAAGAGACAATTTCATTCAAAACCAACAATTCCTTACAAAACGCAATAAAAAACAATAAAGATAAAACGGACAATAGATTAAACTCAGGGGTGTACAAGTTGACATGCGAAGACTGTAAAAAAGTGTATGTAGGACAGACAGGAAGGACATTCGATACTAGAATGAAAGAACACGAAAGATGTTATAGGGATAAGAAGACAGACTCAACTTTTGCTAATCATTGCTTAGAACATAATCATAAATTCAGTACTAATTTTACAACTTTACATGTTTTACGAAAAAGCAAAAAACTTAATATGCTAGAAAGTTTAGAAATTAATAAATGTAATAAATTAGGTATAATATTAAATGATCAACTAGATTTAAATAACTCCCCACTACTAAATCTAAAATTTAAACATATCCACCCCCTCTTAGAATGAGATTATGTTTGTAATTTGTATTGATATATATATAGGAGCTAATTTGTATTTTGAAATTGTATTTTCATCCACCTGATGAAGCCACAGTGTGGCGAAACATATGTAGTGTGTTAAACATTATAATAATTTTGAAACTATACACTTGTGTTTTATTATATATATATACTTATATTTTTATATTTATAGTTATTTAATTTGTGAATTAATAATTACATGAAAATTTCAAATAATAAATATGTAATAAGTAATTTCAAGAAAATTTGTAAATAAAATAAAAAAAAATATTTTAATTTATCGGGGATCGTGTAGTGGGCGCGTAATAAATCGCTTACGGGGTTGGCCACCCCAGATTTACAGAGTAGTAACATAGCCATGATTAGTAGTATATTTATGCAAAAACCTAAAAAAAAAACTTATTATTATTCAAAGTACTGGGGGAGTTCTTTGCCCTTCTTTATTCTAGACCATATACTACTGACCAAGAAATGAAACAGAGTTTGAAAAGTGAAGACTCATCTAAAAGGGAAAGTAATAATATTCCATTTAAGAATAGATGTCGGATGCATGGGTGACTGACGATCCGTCCCAATTTACATGTGATTCAATGCTAATCATTTTTCGTTTTATTCGCGATTCGCGTTTCTTCTTTTTGTTTAATCGAAAGATTTGCACGTCTGATATACTACTCACCGGAAGCCGTCGAAACCATCGTCAGATCCATTAACGGTCAACACCGGTGCCCTTGCATACGCTTTGGCGACCCTCCTGTTCCGTTCTAACACTATCACTTTCGCCCAAATTTCGTCGTCTATTTGCGTCCATTTATCCAATACTTCTTGTATGTGATCCTGAAATAGAATATGTATTCTTGAATATTATTACTGAAAAATATTTTATTAAAATTTAGATATTTGAGCGAAATATGTTTTGTCTAGTAGTAATTTTAATTTTAATACAAAGTATGCATACACGAATTAATTCGTATATGAAAATGTATGAATGCACATCTACACCAAGCTGGCATTGCGAACGACAACGTACAGACAGCTGTTTCATTCTTAACTTGCGTTACAGCGCTTGGGTCACAGATGTCGGTGGAAATCTTTCATATGTATTTAGTATGTAAGTCGACTATATATGCAGGTAGTCCAAGTTTATACGGCTCGTACACTGATGAGATCTACGTAAGATTGAAACAGCTGTCTGTACGCTGTTGTTCGGAATGCCAGCTTGGTGTAGATGTGCATTTTCATATACAAATTAATTCGTGTATGCATACTTTGAGTGATTCAATAGTGTAAGAGCTTATTCTCAAAGAATTACTTTGTTGCATTTCATTGTAATAGGTACGCGACCTTTTTCTTTTCCCTCCAGGCCTCCCTTGGACTATATATGCAGGTAGTCCAAGTTCACTTCACTTATTTTTAAATGGATTCAATTAATCTCTTTTTTTTAACCATGAATATAGAATTGCAACTGATGAAAAAATATATATCAGGAGGCAATTTAAATAATGATACAAGGAAAGAAAAAAAGAGACCAGATGAACATCTTTTAACAGTCGCTACTTTCTTGTTGCGGTTGGAAAAAATAGGAACTAGCAAAATGAGCATTTCCTCGTGATCGATTTTTCTATGAAACAATATCATGGCCACTTCAACTAGGCGTAGAAAATTTGTGATCAATAACTTTAACTGTTCGTAAACATTTCTTTTTTCTTCTTCCTTTGTTAAAGCGGCACTATAAAATAAAGTGCAGGGAAATGGACGAGCTAATCATTTTTGAACTCAATATTTTCTAGAACAAAAAAAATCTTCCAACTTTATTTTAAATACACATCGTACAAAAACAGTTTATTCTTTACTGAATAACCATTTTTTATAATTAAAAATATACAGGTTTTCAACTCCAAATTTTTCCCTTCGCAAACTAAATTTGCATTTTTTTTTTGTAAAACAAGAGCTTTTATTTTTTTCTCTATAAGCTTTGATTGGTTTGAGGATCAAATTATATAAAAAAATATATTGAAATTAGTTAAATGCATTCTGACAGTAGGTATATACGAGGACAAGTTTCCGACCTAATAAAGACAAGACACTTTTTCCTAAAATTTATTTTTATTTTTCTACACACTGTCCTTCTAAGTGTACACACTTCTCCCAGCGATGCTCCCATCTCTCCAACCCGTCCAAATAGTACTCGTCGTCTTTCTCTGCAAAAGAACTGTATACGAAGGTGATTTGACGAAAATCTCTGTCCTCCGAGCGAAATTTTTAGATTTGAGAACAAAAAAAGTCACTTGGGGCTAGATCTGGTGATTAAAGAGACTGGTTAAACAGTTCAAACTGTAATTTGTGGATTATCGCCATGGCAACCGCTGAGTAATGGTTTTTCCTGTTTGAAGATAATCGATTAAGATAACTTCATGACTATCCCAAAAAACAGTTGCCATCACTTTTCCAGCCGAAGAAACAGTTTTGTCTTTATTTGGAGCCGATTCCCCCATCGCAGTCCACTGTTTTGACTGTATTTTTTTTTCGAGCGTATAATGGTGTACCGTAAAATGGGGTGAAATTGATTTTGGAGGGTGGCTCTTCTGCTATTGGTTATATGAAGTTTCCAGCAATAACGTGCACCAGTTTGCTAACGGTAAGTAAGGCGGCTATTATTTTTATCTATTAGCAAACTACAGCAATAAATTTATGTTAAAATGGCAACTCGAGAAAAACACCCTTCGTTTTTGTGATTTTGATAAAAAGCTTGAGACTTTTTTGCTAATGCTATTACGAATTACTTCTTTAACCTCACTCTTTCTGGTTTTGCTTGAAAATCATACCGGTTAATTTAAAAAGGGACCATTTAATGTTGAGGTCACTTTGATATGAGTTGTGGGGTGAAATTGATAGTTCTATCAATCTCACCCCGTGCAATAAGTACGTTAAAATACACTTTGAGAAGTCATCCCTGCCTAATTTAAAAAACTTTTTGTACTAGTGGATGTTGGAATTAAGGGCCGTATCTACCAAAAAAAAAAAACTTGGTGCTAGAAGTTACCAAAATATGGTGATAATTTGTCTTCTCATTTTACTGATGAGGTTTTAGAATTGTGCCACCAAAATGATATTAACTTTGTCTGTCTGCGACCCAACTCAACCCACTTACACAACCTTTGGATGTGTGCTTTTTTCGACCATTTAAAGTTGCTTGGAGAGCTATCTTACTCAAATGGAAAATGGACAATCCTGAATTAACAACAGTGAAGAAAGAATAATTTCCAAGACTACTGAAGCACTGGAAAAAATGCAACATGCAAATCCCAGCGAGCCAGATTCCATTAAGCGCGATTTGGTAAGTGGTTTTCAATCTAGCGGAATTTTCCCCCTGAATTCTCAAAAAGTTTTCGACAAAATACTCTCTGGTCAAGTTTCTAAAGGAATGGTTAATATCACTGTTACAAGCTAACACATTGGCATAATGGGGTTACTTTGATACATATACTATTGTTATGCATTATCAAAGTCACCCTCATAGTATATTAAAATTGATAAAAAACTACTTGGCAAAATTGATTGTGGATGAAATTGATAGCCTCCATGAATAATCCATTCAAGAATATGCAATAAAAAAAGGGCTATCAAAGTAATCCCAATCACAGTAAGACTTTGATATGGCATGAAGGTTTTTTTTCGTGTTATTATAAAATATATAAATGAATCCTTAACTGAAATGTTTCGGGAATCACAGGTACCATACTAAAACATTTTTTTCTGACTTATATACACTAAAAATCACCATTTTAACAAACAAAATGTGGAAAAAAGTATCAAAGCCACCCCATTTTACGGTATCCAAGCTTCACCTCCAGTAATTAATCAGCGCGAAAACTCTGATTTATTGCGCCTAAACTGCGCATTGGAACTGCTCATTCGAACACGTTTCTGGTCTAAAGTGAGCAAGCGCGGCACCCAACGGGACAGCTTTCACATAAATCTCGATTAAATATGTAATAAACACGTTCTTTGGACATATTCATAACCTCTGCTATCTCTCTCACTTTAATTTGGGGGTCGTTAAGCACTATTTGGTGAACTTGTGAACTGATGTTATCGTCAGTGGTTACAGTTTTTGGACGTTCCGAACGCTCATCGTCTCCCAAGCTTGTACGGCCACGTTTAAATTCGGCTGCCCAAAATTTCACTATGGTAAAAGATGGTGCAGAGTCCAATATACAGCGTCCAACTCATCTTTAATTTGCGTTGGCGTAATGCCTTTCAAAAACAAATATTTAATGACGGCTCGATACTCGATTTTATACACTTGCACAAAAACACTCACATCGACTGAAATGATTGTCAAACAACAACTGCGAGTCCAAAATGGCCGAAATTTCGGTAAATACCTGTCAAAACCACATTACCCAGCTTTTATTGACGAGTGCTGCCATCTTCACGTTGGGGTCGGAAATATTTCAGACCACCCTCGTATAAAGTATGGTAGTTACTATTTATTGTTGAAATTATTATTAACTTTTACAGCATCTTTTAAATACAAACAGAACGAAATGTTAATGACCATTTAAGTCAATTAAAATGTAAAATTTATATCTATCCATTAACGTTACTAACCAATAAAAATACATCAAGAAAACGGCTTTATTTTACTTGAAATGAACGCTGTACCATGAAATACGAATGAATTTAATAAAGTAACGGAAAGAGACAATACGAAAAAGATAGGAAAGTGAACAAGGAAAGACGAGAAAGTGAGACTGTGGCATTTCAACGCATCAACAGTGAATATAAAGATGCATAATAACATAAAAGTTGGTTTAAAACAAAGCCATTGGGAATATTAAATAGTGCTCCCATCAGGTCTATACGTCAGGTTAATAAACTGGCATTTGATAAACGAGACTGTTGAATTACGGAATGATGATTGCTTAATGCGATAAGAACCTAAATGTCATTTATTCTTAACGTTAATGTTTTTGTGAATAAAGGGCGACTTTGAATTGAGAAAATAAGAAACTTGAGAAGATCTCAATTGCTTCTATTTGTTTTTTTTTTCGTGTACGTTTTATTACTTCTGACATTTCTGCAATTTGTATGGAATATCTTGTAAGTATTTAACATAAATCTTAAAAGCTTATGTTAAGTTTGCTGACATAAGTTTATTGTCTTAGTACATACATTTACATGTTTGTTTTATTAGATTTAACAATAATTAAGAATAACACTTTATAGCTTCTCTTTATTAGTTGAAGGTGACTGAGAATAGAAAATAGTACGTGTGTGCGTTTGTATCTCTCTCAGATGAGTCTCAGAGGCAATCTTCTGAACTGATCAAGCGATTTTGATAATTTTTCACCATTGCAAAATATATATCTACCAGATGAACATAGGTTATATTTTATTGTGATAACTACTCAAGGTATTTATGTCTGACAGATATGATACCAACACCGACAGACAAAGAAAAGAGCCCAAGGATTCCATATATCAAGTCTGCGTCTTTTGGTTGGCTGTACAGGTTTCAAAAGCGCCATGGAATGCGAGAATTAGCCATTCAAGGGGAGAAATTAAGTGCTAATGATGTAATGGTAGAATTTTGTTATGATTTGGAGAATATTATAAAAGAACACGACTTAAGACGAGGGGAGCAAGTGTACAATGCAGACATTTTCTACTACAGGTTTCAAAATCAGCAAGGATCGTATAACAGTATTATGCTCCACTAATGCATCAGGACATATAAAGTCAGGTCAGATGTTGTTGGGAAATCCAAAAATGCCAGGGCATTTAAAAATATGAAAGCCAAGGATTTACTTATAATCAAAAGATTGCTTGGATGGACCGAGTAATTTTTAGAAAGCGATTTTTCGATAAATTCATACCTCAGGTTAAAACTTATCTGAAAGAAAATAATCTTCCACCAAAAGCCATACTGCTATTGGATAATGCACCGGAGCGTCTTGATGCAGAGTTACTAAAAGCAGAAGATGGAAATATATTCGTGGTATATTTTCCTCCGAATGTTACCCAGCCAATGGACCAAGAGGTTGCAGAGGCCACGAAGAGAGTTTATAGGAAAGACCTTATGCTCTAATTGATGGGGAAACATGATTTCATGGGGCTTTGGAAATGTCTAAATTTAAAAGAAGCCGCCGCTCGTGCCTGGAATAGTGTGAAGGAAAGTAATATTAGAAACGGATTTGATAAAATAATAACTTTTTTCAACTTCAGTATCTTCAACTGAAAACGTAACCTCCATAGTGTCAGAAATCTATGGTTTGGAAGGGATAGAAATAGAAGAAATACATGAATGGATAGGATGTGATCACGAAGAGAAAGGATATCAGATTATGGGTGATGATGCTAATCTTAATAACATTCCTTCAGAAATAAGCTCTGATACTTGCAGTGATGATGATAATATTGACTGTATCATCAAAAGAAGTCATAGAGAAGCAAGATATGCGTAAATGTACTACTCGAATATTTTGACGACATAAACCTGTATCGATGTTTTTCAGCTTAGAAAAATAAAGGAATTTATACGGATTAGAATATATGAATCACAAAAGCAAAAAAACAAATTACTGATTTTTTCAAGTAGTATATTGTGTGTATCCTATTTTCTTATTTACACATTTGCATAATGTGTATTTAATATCTACAACATTTTTTCTATGACTACGAGCAAATGTTGTTATGTTTTCACTATAAAAATAATTTTTTAATGATTTTTCTATATGGATTTGTCCAAATAAAGATCATTAATATGTAAATAACGATTTGCTTCGATTATCCGTGTTTCAATTATCCGGCAAACTTTCGGATAACTGAGGCTTTACTGTATTTATTACGTTGGCTAAAATGAAAGTTAACAATCGGTATATACAATACGTATTTTAACATTTTTGTCGACAATAAATAAATATGTTTTTGGTTTAGGGATATTTCTAAAATAATCATATTTGCAAAATAATCACCATGCCTTGAATAGCAAAAAGAGAGAGAGAGAAATAGGTGCAATAAAATAACAGAGAGAGTGATTGAGATAATAGTAAACTATTGGACTATCACCCGTTGTTTGAGACCGTATAATTGGATTGCATTAAAGAGTAAAAAAGCCAGTCAGTTTTCCTTCTTTGTACCTGAAAATTTCGTTACGAATTCGATACTAGCCGAACATAGCGACTTGAAATTTATAAAACTTATTAAATTACATATGTTGAACACGTTTGGGTATGGACGGGAGGTTGTCATTCCGTATATGGTATTCACTTGAAATACTGTGTATTGTTTCTGAATTCTGATTTATTTCACGCCACAAAATGCGATATTGCCCTAAGTTATGGTTATATAAAACAAATACTGTAAAGCATCTTACACCAATTATAGTGTATTCGTGTGTTTACTTTGTTGTTACTTTGGAGAATATGTTTAGTATAGATTAAAATCTTAAGTGAAGTTAGCTGTTTTGAATACTCTAGGTACGACGTTAATCGAAACATTGATTTACACAAAAAGTATATATAGTGTGAAAATTCTTAAACAAGCAATGGCGGAGCTTGGTTTTTATCTGAATACACCACAGACATTCCGCTTCTGTTTTGTTTTGCATTATACTAATAACTTTAATTTTTCATTTACTTTGTAAACGCTTTAGACATGTTTGATTAAGGTTTCTAATTTATTTATATTTATGTATGTATATAATTTATTTGTTTCGGCAGAAAACAATTCGTTTTATGAGAAAAACGAAAAATTCTATGTAGGCACAATAATAGTAGCGGGAGACTTCAACGCCCAGATCGGAAAAGAATATCTTCGAACAGTAGCATGGAAGAAGATTCTGCATGAAACAATAAACGACAGCAGTAGTTAAATCGACCATATACTAATAAATAAGAAGAAACTACTGAGGTGCAAATGCTGAGTCTGATCACTTTATAGTTATAGCAACAATAAATCAAAAATTAATCGAACTAAGAAAGCAAAGAAAAGGGCAGAAATGGAATATTGAAAACTTGAAAAGCATGAAGAAAAGGCAGAAACATAAAAGTGGCATGGAGATGGAAATTGAAAGAACTCTAGCAAGAGGTGCAGACTTAAGTGAAAAATGGAAAAAGAAATAGAAAGAGAAAACCGAAACCATAACTCAAGAAAGTTTTATAAATACATAAATGGACAAAAAGTCAGTAAACGAAACAGTAAAGAGTATCACAGCGGAAAGCACAAAAGAGGTAAATAAAATATGGGAAGATTTCTTTAAAGATCTACTAAATGATAATAATAAAAAAAAGTATATTGAAGAAGCGGAAGAACATGAGATTGACATAAAGGAACCAAATTTAGAAGAACTAAAGGACATAATAAGAAATAGTACAAATGGAAAAACACCTGGAGATGACAACATAAACATGAAAATTATCAAATATGGAGGGCAAAGATTGCAGGAAGAAATTTATACACAAATATGTCAATTAATAATGGGCTGCAAGGAATTAAAAATACCACCAAAGCTGAGGAGATTAATACAAACGACCTTAAATAACACAAAAGCTTTGCCAAAATCAACTTGTTAAACAAAATGCACCGCCACAATCAATAGCTGATTTAGGTAATAGAATAGCAGAGGAATGTGGAAATTTAAAGCCACAAGTGTTCGAAAATGTTAGTAATGCTATTAAAAATAGACTTTATTTATGATTAAATGTAACCCGTGAACAATTTGGACATTTAATTAACCAGAATGTTGTGAATAAATCTTGTTTTAAGTGTTTCCATAACTTACGATTTTTCGGAGTTAATAATATTTCCTGATATCTAAAACCTTTAACTTTAAAAATCTCATAAATTCCATGATGTAAGTTTTTTCACATAGGAATTGTGTTCTTTCAAAATCAAAAAAAATATATACAGGCCGTCATTTAAAGTCTTGGATTGGGGGTGACTGGCGGTGGCGGATAACTCGATGGGGCTGTAGAAAATTCACTATTCACTCTCCCCCTTTACTCAGAACAAACACCGAAAATTTTAATTTTTCTTCTTCAAAAACACCAAAAATAATTCAATATTAGCCCATCAGCTCTGTGCAATCAGTTTTTCTGGGTCATCAACAAGCAAACTAATTTCGATAAGGATGGAGGCAGATAAAGAATTAGCATCATGTCCACTAGGCAGAAGAAATTTCCAAAATCTTTCGACCGGTCTCGCGTTCACAATATATCTTAAAACAACCACCAACTGAAACTGATTGGACACATCTGTGGTTTCATCAGCTATCACAGATATGAAGTCGGTTGCTTTAATTTCACTGGAAACTTGTTCATGATACACGTTCAACATTGCATCAAGCTGCTCATTGTGTATCGTTTTTGATAATCTCTTAAAAACCGGTGCTGCTTCGATGTGATCTCTGAGCGATTTATCCAATTCTGCCGTAAAATTTATCAATTCCCGAAAAATGCCCTTGGTATTCGACGTTTGCCGTTCATCATGACCCCGAAGTGCCAGTTCAAACGCGCCACAAAATCTAATGCAATTTATTATTAAATTTAACACATGCCTATTTTTTGTTACCTGTTCATTGTGTTGTTGAACTGCTTTTCTATATGATAAATCTAAAACATTCTGAATGTTATTTTTTCCTAACATTCTTAGACTAAATATATTTTTCAAATGCCCCTCGGAATTTTCATGTTTCGTAATTTTAGCACTAAGATGAATTAAGTCTTTTATTCCGTTCTTTGACCAAGACGGTTCACCACCAAACAAAAGACACGGAAAACAAAACAAAGTATTTTTAATTTCACACCCACAAATCCAGTCATTTTTCTGATAAATATTCATTTTGAATTTTCTTATAACATCTTTACCTTTAACAGATTGTTTATTTTCTAAACATAATTGAGGCATCGGCCGTTTAAGATTTTTTATTGCGATTTTTTCATCATACGTTAACCGCGAAAACGTGTTATTCTGTAACGCAGACACGAAATTCATCTTACAACAGCGGTGATCAGACTGGGGATCTTGCTCACAGGCTATGTATTATACGATATGGAAGTAGAAGAAAATACAGTTCTCCCTACCTTCAATGTAATGTTAATGGCGTAACGGAGCAACGGTTGGGCTTTGCTCATGGGTATGTTTCTCTCGGTGGAAGGGGTAAACATTCGAATAGTTTCTCGTGCGCTGTTAGTCGTCATTATATCTGTGACGACGATCGGTGCATGTAGGTTGTTACGCGAGCCGCACACGCCTCGTTCCTGTTCAATAACTATGAATACGTAATAAATAAATACTTTCAGAGTTAGTCGCCGCTTGGTTTGTTTTGTTTCAAAATTCCAGAGGGTGCAATTGCTCACTTGCTCTCATTAAAGAGCCGCTACTGGTTTGTATATTGCTTTCTCGTACTAACTCATACAAACTCTCGGTGTCGTCGTTTTATCACATAGTAAATGCCATCCGCAGCTTGCCGGCAAGCACTTGGTATATACCTAAGTAAGTTAGCTGACAGTTGAATTTATATTTCATATTAGAGAAACGACGGCGATGGCTCAAGAAAGAAAATAAATTCGTCAGGTATTTCAAGTTAGTTAAGGGAGACTTTTTGTATTTTCTAAAAAAGTACTAATGCAATATATATAGTTATAGGTATATACCGACTAGTTATAAAAATTAACAGCGCAAAGTCTTTTCTGTCTTCTAAAGATAATATCATTTACACTTGACATATACACTAGTTAGCCACACTATGTTTTACGTTATCTCTCGGGTTTTTCAATTGTTCTAGTATATGAACAAAATGAACATGTACGCATATACATGACATACGTATATTTAGAATTGTGGTACTCCTGAAACTGGATTCCATCTCGTAATATGTGCGTGACATTATAATAATTAAAACAGTCCAAGAAAAATTATTCTGCTCCTGCTTTTACTAACATTATAAATCACTTTTAAGTGGTTCAACCTGGCTTTGCTGTTAACGTCTGTATATAGGTGATATGAGAAAGCAAAAAAGAAATTTATATACGTCTGGGTGTTTACAAAAATACAGTAGACTTTGTTTATTACGAATGTGTCTTAGGACAGAATTCCATATTCGATGAATAATTATAATACATACATTTTGTTTTTGTATGTAAATGCAAAATTCTTTGGATAGTATAAAATCCTTTATTACGAAATTCTGTTTAATACGTTAGAAATATAATAAATTGTGACCACTTAGAACGAACACTGTAGCACTCACTCCTGAAAGTATAGTTTTTTTTTTTATTTTTATTTTGCTATCATGTTTATTATACAGAACATTTAATATAGTCTTGTGTTCTTATATTTCATACGTTTGTAAATTTCTAAAAGAATGCACTCACTCTACATAATTTTTTTAGTAACGTCACCGTCAAGTGTGATTCTCCATATTAATTTCAATTTCGCATAAAATCTAAGGGGTTGCTTAGTTCATGACGATGTTTAAAACTTCTAATTACAAACAGTGATAGAGGAGATAAAAGTGGACCCGAATGATGTTAGTGGAAACTGTTAAAGACTGTGTGTTTATGAATTAATTAATGTAACCAAACAATTATTAAAATAGTAAATGTCGCCTAGATCTCTAGTTGAAGCCATCATGGTGGATGTGGTTGAGAAGGTTCATGGTGTCATTATGAAAGGTCGACGAGTCAAAGTGCGTGAGATTGTTAGAGCTGCTGGCATTTGCCCTGAAGCAATGCCATAGTATTTGGCAGGAAAAATGAGCACGCGTAATGAGCGAAGCGTTTGTTAATGTTGATCAAAAACGCATGCGAAAGAATGATTCAGTGTAGTGTTTGGGGATGTATAATTTAGTCACCGGACTTTTTGCGTCATTTTATAGACGCTGATTTATTAATATACACACTGAGAAAAATGAAAATGTTGAATAAAATTAAATATATATTCAAGCAACACCATCTTATCCTTTAAAGAAGCTTTCTATTGTATTTGAATTGATTCAAATAAGAATGATTCTCCTCTACATATTCTATTTTCAATATATTTGACATATTAAAAGTATATCAGGTGAATAGATAATCTGTAAATTTAAATTTCTCCATACGTTTGAATCAACATGTTTTTATTTTAACCTGAGAAATTCTAAAACTCCCTTGATTGAACTGTCTTAGAATATTGTACTAAGGCGGCGCCGGCATGCACAATATATCCAGATTGAATTCAGTTAAAACAATAACCAAAGCAGTGAATTATGGTTGGTAAAAGTTCGCCAAAGAAGACCATTTTATAGGTTGGGAAAGTTATTACTGTTAATTTTGCCGATTTACAAGGAAGTATTCTAGTCGTCCACGTTTACATAACCTGTAAAAAGTAAGACACTACTAAACCCCGCGCGGTTACTGATGCTCTTAATATTTTCCGGTATAATGTTATAAACTGTAACGGCCGAATAACTAAAAGATCTTTCAAAATGAGATGTATAATTACGCGGAACAGTAAGTAAATACTTGTAACGCGTGTTGAGTACATGCCATGGAATCAAAAAGCCCCGGAGAAGGACGGGCAGGGATGTCAACTGAAACAACGAATGGACAAAGTTTGCCAAGTGCAACTTCCGACGGTTTTCCACATTTAACCACCCAATAAATTTAATACTAGCTGAAATGTGACCATACTTTTTAAGATTGCAAATCAGTCTACAAAAATAATTTTGAAGTAATTGAATTCGCAACTTATCCTGCGCAATTAAACATGGATCGTAAACAAAATCACAATAGCTAAACAAATATGAGTTTTTCTTCAAATGCTTTGACTATAACAGACGATTTTTTTTGATATATATTATATATTAATGTTGACTGTAATTTGACATGCAACATCACATCTAGCTTTAAACATATCCTTGTTTATCGATTACTAAAATACAAGGAGTTATCCAGTCAAAAATTATGTATATTATTTTTGAATATTAAAAAGTATTAATTGTAGAGACTTTTAATTAAATTTTTGTTAGTTATATATCATAAAGGCAATGAGTTTTTATTGAAGTAACCTTAAACTAAACGTTAGTGTGGTTCATTGTTTATGTAGAAGTCCTTTGCAATTTTTCCATATACGTGACTATACAGTAACATATACCATGCATGTATCTACAGTATATATATAGATACATATGCAGAGAATCTAGGTTTGAAAAATAAGGTATGTAAGACACAATCTTAAATTTTTTGAAAAAAGACACTTGCACGCCTTTTTAGTTCTTAATTAATGACAACATTAAAAACCACCTACATGATATATGGTCGTCTACAATTTGGAATGTAGTGATTTTAAACTGTAACGTGTTCATCAGCTTTTCTTTCTTCGTTTTTCTTTACTTCATGTTATGTCTAGACTTTGCCGTTTAATGTGCTTGAAGACATAGAAAAATTTGTACATATAAGTGCGTTGATTTAACTATATGTTAAATTTTATTACTATTTGTTCCTAGGCAGTATACATTACTTTTTTTTAGGTTGATTCTTATTTTTAGATAATTCGTTAACGTTTATAATATATTTGAATGCATTGAGTGCAGCGATTTTCAACCTGTGGGGCGCGCCCCCCTGGGGGGCGTAATAATAGGAAATGGGGGGCGCGAGTATATTGAGAAAAAAAGAAAATTTAAAAAAATTATTTAATTTACAAAAAAGAGCAATAAAATATAATCCGATATAACAAAAAATAAAATACACACTTGGGCCTGTCTTGCAGAGCCACATTTTTCGAAAGAAGGCTTTTGTTTTCAGTGCAGAAAACTCATCATCGAACCCTGCCCAAAATTCAATGAGTGATTTATTACTAAATTGTGTTTTGGTTTCGACATTTGCCGTGAAGTCTACAAAGATTTCTTCTTCAGCAGTTGAAAGGAGTATTTTGAAATTGATCCCTAACCCACTCGTAATTTGATATCATAAAAATTAGATTAGATTAGATTACGTATATTTTATTATAATAAAAATTACAATAATGGTCAATAAATATATAAAGGTCAATAAATGTATAATATCATAGAACATTCAAACAATAATACAACACACACGGTGTATATTATGAAGGGAACTAACATATGTCTCCACAAAAGATTATACCATAGGGCAGTCCATGAATTCCTTCACGCTATAGAAGGCGCCATCCATTAGATAGCTTTTCAATTCTCCCACAAATTTCCTAGTTGTTAGATATTTCATTGCTTCCGGAATGTGGTTGAATATTTTATCACCCCAATAGTCCGTTAACCTTTGGGTAGCTTGCACTTTGTGGTATGGTATTCGAAGGTCATGACGCGTATTATATGCATGGCTGTCGTCATTTCTACTAAAGAACTCCCGGTTTACATGTATATATTTTGCAACGGTAAGTATATATACATTTGGCATAGTTAGAATCTTCTCACTACTAATTGCCTACATGTTTGGCCAGCTCTCAGATTACATAGGGCCCTCATCCCCCGTTTTTGAAGCAGAAGGATACATCCAGCCTCGGATGACAACCCCCAGATCTGAATCCCATAAGTGGCGACACCGTGGAAGTATGCAAAATAAACCATCTTCGTGGCCTGATGAGTAGACACGGCCCTTATTCGCCGAATACTGTATACTGAAGTAGTGAGTGTTCCTGCCAATTCATTTATGTGGTTGGGCCATGTCAGTCTGCTATCCACAAACAATCCCAATAGTTTGATACTGGAGTTATTATCATTTCTGTTTAACGAGAAGTCAAGATGTTGTGTCTTATTTATATTTAGTTGTAGTTTGTTTGCTGTGAACCAGTTTTCCGATTCTCTCACCACTACTTCTGTTCTCTCCAGTAGTTTACTCTTGGTGCCCTCCCTGATTACGACTTGGTTATCCAATGCATCTTGTATAGTCTGCATAATTTCTGTTAGTCCAGTTGTTGTGGTTTTACCCTTACGGAATCCATGTTGCGTATTACTAATGTTATCGTGTTTGTCTAAGAAGCTTGTCAGTCTTAGAGCGATAACTATTTCAAAGATTTTCGAAAACGTCGGTAATATAGATATTGGTCTATAATTTTCAGGTATATTAACATCACCATTTTTATGTACTGACACAACTTCTGCGATTTTCAGCTCTTTCGGGAAAGTTCCCTCAACAGGACAGTTATTTATTACAAGATTTTGGCGTATTAATAACACTCTGTCGTATTGCCTTCAGAAGTTTTGCGGAGAACCCATAACAGTCCTGTGAAGACTTGCATCTGATTGCATCAATGATCCCTATGATCTCATCGGAATTCACTGGACCAAGATAATATGAACTTGTACTCATCTTGTTCAGCATTGACATTAATTCAATAGGATCCATTGATATTTGGGAAAATGTATCTTTACCCTGATTTATAAAGCATTGATTCATATGATCAGGTAGTATTTTTATATTGCATTCTTGTCTGATTTTTCCAGAGAGTTGATTGACTATTTTCCAAATCGTTTTCTGTCTGTTATGTGACTTCTCAACTTTGTTCTTATAACTATTTTTGGTTTCATTCTCCAGAGTTGTTTTGTATATATTTTTAAGATTGTAGTATTAATGATATATTGTGCAATCCTTAGTAACTTTCGCAACTGTTGCAAGTGCATCTAACTTGTTTTTAAGATTCTGAGTAAATTCAGATAAATATTGCATTTTATTGCTGTTATTAGTTACCTTCCTTTTAGGGAAGCATTCCTCATAATATTGTTGTAAGATTTCGAAGAAGATAGTGCACATTTCACCAGATGTCCTATTACGGAGTACATCTGGCCATTGGCAGGTATTAAGTCTGCGTTTGAATTCTTCTATATTGCTGTTACTGAATATTCTAGTACATGTAGTTACCTGTTTTTCATCCATTTTTTCCGTATCGTTATATAATACTATCGTGACAAGTGATCGGCCATATGAAGGTTTAATGTGTCTATACCGATAGGTCCAGCCCGCGACGGGCCATACATAGGCAACAATATACGTATGGAATGTGCTATGTGGCAACGTGTGTACGATACCACCCCGCGTGCTCCTATTTTGAGTGACTTTCTTAAAATTTGAATTTATTTTGTAGAATTATTGTTTTTTTTACTTTTATCTTTTAGAAAACGTTATTGTTTTTTATTACTTAAAATTACTTTTCCGTAACAGCTAAGAATACAATAATAATAATAAATTGGACCTTATTATGTCTGAAACAAATGGGCAAATTACGTATACAGAACGAATATGCAAACGACTATATCCTTGCGCGGTTTAAGTCTTACTAAATTCTTAACTGCAATGTGCTGCTGCTGCGGGTAGAGGGGTTTCGGTGGGGGTTTCGGTGTTGCCACTCATTGCTGACTATGGCCCGTTCCGAGCTGGACCTATCGGTATGGTACTCACTGACATCAAGATCAGTAAAGCTATTATCTATACATGTCTCACTCGAAGGCGTTATCCTAGTTGGCTGCATTGCCATCGGTTCTAGATTGAACAACCGAAACAAATTCAGTAGATTATAGGTATATATTACTTGTCTTATTTAAAAGATTGACATTAAAGTCCCCAGCTTTAAATAAAGTTGAAGTCAGCAAGAAAATACTTTTTAAAATTATTTGCCAGCATAGTTAAATAATTTTCAATGGTTACAAAAACGATGCCCATACATTGTTCTTCAGCCTTGTAAGTTTCAATACATTCATTCATTCACATTTGCAAACATTTCTAGGTTTTTTTGCTTTACATTTCTGCTACACAAATTCCAGTTTTCTATAGAAAGCAATAACTTTTTCACTCGTATCCGACATTTGTTTGTTTGCTCCTTGGAGTTGAAGATTCAAGTAGAATTGATATGATAAGTGACAAAAAGGAATATATCTAATTTTTATGGTAACATAATTTTTTAAAATTAATTATGGCTTTTGTTCGTCCTTGTAAAAAAAATGTGTGGCGATAGATATTACATAAGTCCATTTCTATAACATCTAAAATAAATTTTAACATTTCTTATACATATTGTAATCTTGAATAATTCTTCACGTTTCGGAGTCTCTTGATTACGAAAAGGTGAACTTTTGAAATGCTCTCATTATTCGCGCTCCCTTTTAAATTCAAGCGTGTAATCCTATTCATATAATATGAATAAATTTTGATCTATATCGGTAAACCGGAAGTACCACTTTACATCGAACCGAAAATTATATTTTGTGCACCTGGTCAGCTATTACTATTATGGCGACACAAATATTTAAGACGCAAACGAAAGTATTCAGAAAAATGTTTGCATAACAGATTTTTGAAAATTATGACTGATAGCAACATCAGTAAATATCATAATTTATACATTCTGCTCAGATATACTAAAGCTTATTCTACACGTTCCTAGAATCATCCATGTTTCATCGTTTTTAACCAATCAAGTTTGATTCTAGAAATTTAACTGAAGTTGGCAATAAAATGAATTGCCAACATGAATGAAATTAAAATATTGTCGCCTCTACTTGATGTATCTATAAAATTAAGATTTACATTTTGTATATCTACTGAAGCAAATCTACGTGTAATATTATGGAACATATAGTAATTTTTGAGATGTATAAAACAGTTATTCGCAAAAAACTGTTCGGTCTTGATACCTTTAGCCGTTTGATCGCTATAGTGGTTACAGGCAGCAGACAGAAACACATAGATACATTCATCAAACACTACTTTTTCGGCGACTGGAGTCAAAATGAAGACATTTGCAAAAATTTTCACATCGAAATGATCATCATCACTATATTTCCTCATACACGTATAAGAAAGTAACAACAGTTTTCTATACATATAGCTTGCAAATAATGCAATCTGCTGATAATTATTTTAAAAGAATGAGGTGTGGGCAGGTCAGAATTTTGACATTTTCCTGTACTTCTATGCTCTGTCTTCTATAGAATGGATAATTTGCGAGAAAATTACTAAAAAAGGCTACTCGATAAGAGTAAAAGTGTTGCTTCCGGTCCGATTCATGATCTTCTTATACAAAAGTGTTCAAAATCAAGCGTTTCAATGAAACTGATTTTTGATAAGAATTGAAGACCTACTTCCAGTAGGAATTTCGAAAAATCAATATCTTAAATACATGGTTTGGTATTGATAGCTGTAGTAGTTCGTCCGTTATGTCGGTCACATACACACCCAGAAAGAGAAAGAGAGAAGAGAGATGTTTCTTAACGAAAATACTTCTTTGGTAGGGTAGGGTCGGGTATATCGTACTGCCTGCTAAATCGTACCACTGGCTTTTTGCTGAAGGATGATGTTAGTAGTGACACCTTTTGCACAAATTCTGAAGCTTTTACATTGCATCGCCTAAAGCAGTTTTTATTTTTACCGACAAGTTAGTTGTTTGAAAGTGATTTCATACATACACAAATAGTCTTATAACCTACAATTTGTAACGTCCAGGCGTAAGAGTGTAATTATAAATCGGTAAGTTGAATTGTATGAATGTTTTTACAGTAAGATTTGTTAGTAAAGCCGGCATAATCTGAAACTAGTGTCAAGTTGTTTCAACTGTATTTAACTTAATAACAATAAAATAATCTCACACCGTAATAGTTCGGCAAATCGTACCAGCACATGTTCGCCAAATGGTACCTGGTACGATTTGTCGAACTAGTCAGTTAAAACACCTAAAAATTCTAATTAATTTTGTTTTGTTTTAGCACTGTATACCTATCTACCTCAGTGGGAACCTATAACTTAAAAAAAATAATGCCTTCTGATGAAAAACGAAAATATAACCAATGGTCCAAGGAAGATATGCAACTGGCCATAAAAGCTTTCAAGGAAAATAAATATGGCTTTAATGAAGGCTGCAAACGCTACAATATTCCCAAACCAACGTTTCGGCGACACTTAAAATGTCTAAAGAGCAAATAACGATATACAATATTCTGGTCGTCTACCAACATTCTCACTGAATATGGAAGAAGAGCTGGCACAGCACATTATAAAGTTAGAAGAAATACTCTGTGGTTTGACTATAAGTGATATTCGTCGTCTTGCTTTTCAATTAGCCAGCCGAAATAAAATTCCTAATACTTTTAATGCAGAAAAGGGTATGGCTGGCAAGGCGTGGTTCTATAATTTTATGAAACGCCATCCACATCTGTCAGTCAGACAGCCAGAGAAAGTTTCGTTAGCTAGAGCCGCAGGCTTCAACAGGAAAAACGTTAACGAGTTTTTTGACATTCTTGAGAGAACTGTCGATGAATATGGCTTTACAGCGTTGACTATATATAATGTCGATGAAAGTGGATTTTTCACTGTACAAAAAAGAAACAGAAAAATAGTGGCTAAAAGAGGGAAACATCAAGTAGGAGGTATGTCCAGCGGAGAACGTGGTGTTAACACCACAATTGTGTGTTGCGTGAATGCTGCAGGTAGTTGTGGTCCGCCTATGATAATTTACAAACGTAAGCGTATGGCCAATGAATTGAAAGTTGGTGCACCACCAGGAGCTATCGTGACCATATCTGACACAGGTTACATTAATGCAGATATATTTATAGAGTGGCTGAAACACTTCATTAGCAATGTTAAATGTTCTAATGACAATAAAGTTTTGTTGTTGTTAGATGGTCATACAACGCACTCGAAGAATTTGGATGCTATATTATTAGCCAGAGAAAATGGGGTTATTTTATTGCAATTGCCGGGGCATACCACTCATCGTCTTCAACCATTGGACGTTAGTTTTTTTAAACCTATGGAAACGTATTTTAAACAAGCAATACAGAAATGGTTAAGGACCAACCCAGGAAGTGCTGTATCGCCATACAATATGACAGCTCTCTTGAGTGAAACCTATTCTCGATCTGCATCCATAGTAACCATCAGTAATGGATTTAGAGCTACCGGAGTGTGGCCCGTGGATAGAGGTGTCTTTAGTGATGTCGATTTTGTGGCTGCCGACGCTTTAGTAGGTATCACAGATACACCTGATGATCAGAACGTGATGGTACCAGAAACAGTTGATGAGAGGAGTTTAGTGACCCCGGAGGCAATACCCGATAACCTAAATGTAATAAGTCTACCAGAAACAGACAACTCTGACAGACGTGAACTTACACCAGAACCAGCAAAGAATGTGATGGCACCAGAAACAGTTGATGAGAAGAGTTTAGTGACCCCGGAGGCAATACCCGATAACCTAAATGTAATAAGTCTACCAGAAACAGACAACTCTGACAGACGTGAACTTACACCAGAACCAGCAAAGAAGAGATTCTTCCTCTTCCAGAAAAAGCTACCAATGCAAAGAAACGTAAGCTGTGTCAGCCTGCAGTTATTTTGAGCAGTACTCCATATAAGAATGAGTTGGAAGCTCGGCAAGACGAACGTCAGCAAAAAGAACAAATTCGAAACGAGAAACATCAACAAAAAGCCTTAAAAGCCAAGCGAAATTTACACACATCTTCAACAAGTGCTGCTTCTGCGCAAAATAAACCAAGACGTTTCAAAGCTACCACATCAAAAGCATCAGAACAAATGACAAACTCTGAAGTGGATGTCCCATCTACATCGAAAGTTGTAAAAGATATTGAAATAGAGCTGAACGCAGCTGAATGGTATTGTTTCATTTGCGAAGAAGCCATTATTGAAAATATGTTGCAGTGTTTAAAGTGTCGCTGTTGGGTCCACCAAATGTGTGCTGGAACGAGTGCTGGTAAAAAACAATACACTTGTGTTGAATGTAAATAAACTATTCAATCTCAGGTACATTTATATACCTATAACATTTAAGTACGATTTAGCCAACCGTAAGTACGATTTACCGAATGAGTTGGGAAAATCGTACCTTTTGCAGCGTTGTGCAATTTATTATTTTTTTTATGTTCTTATTTTAATGCAACAATAAAAGTATGTTATTTTTATAAACAAATACTTATTCTAACAAACCGTATTTTTCTACTAGAATATCCATCGTAACCAGAATTCTACACAATGGTACGATTTACCCGACCTTACCCTATCAGGAGACTTCATAACCAGGAAATTTGCAAAAATCTCGTGGTCTAAAATCATAATATTTCTTACATTACGTATATAAAAAAGGAATATAAAAGTTTGGAACAATTTACATATAAACTTTTTTTTCAATATCAAACCGGAAATAACAATTTCTTAACGAAAGGTACTTTTTTGCAAATATTTCGCTATTTGTTATAATTATAAAACTATAATTAAAACTTAACACTTTGACTCTTATTGTAAGCAGTTTTATGAAGTAGGTCGCGATTTATGCATTTTGTTAAGCTTAATTAAAAATATAAAAGTAGCTAAAACTTAATTTGAAACAAGCATCGTCTAAAAAAAAAAAAAAAGTACGTACAAAAAAGGTTGTAATGTTATCGATTAATACATATATGTATTTACTTTACAATACAATATGATCATGCAGTTCTTTTAACTTTTGCCTTGCTGTTTATCATAAATGTTTTATATTATTGCTTTCTATAGTGCTTGAAGATTATCGAACAAATATACCATTTTTTCTTTGCATAAATCACAGGGAAAACATACATGTATACACTACTTCCAGATGTTTATTAGTATAGTTTTTAAAATTTAAATTTTTAATAATAAAATAAAATGTCACTTACAAAATGTCAATATTTGATATTCAACATCTAAAGGTTACAAGTGGAATTCACACAAATTAAGAAAGAATTAATCATATAAAATTGTTATAAAGTGCCAAATTCGTATTTATCTTCGTTATTAATACTACTTTATATGCTATATGAACATTACACTAACATAATTATATAATGATAATTACGCCATCTATGTCATTAGTCAAAGCCTTGTAGTATTAACTAAAATATTTTAATTAATATGGTATGTATCTATCGTACGTTGTATCTACATGTTACTACTGTGTTTGGAATTTGTGAATCAACGACTAATTAATGAATTTAAAGGTTAGTATTGTCCGTTATATTTGTGTTTATGATACACAGTGATCGCAGGTGCATCAATTCTCATCAGTTTTTCGTAACTTCATATAAATTTATGTTATTGCAGAGATATTCGAAGAAATTTAAACAAAATTTTCTTAATTTATTGATAAGTACAAAATCTATAATTTACTGTTCCTGCAAGCTGGTTATAAAATTGACGCAGATTACGTCTATTTTCCAGGTTTATTAATGAGAACCTAGAAAAAAGTCAATGAGTAAATCTATGCTACTGAACGTTGAACAAATCATTTTTAATTTGCTAGTCTTAAATAGTAAATAATTAGAAGAAAAGTCGTCCGCAACCTCAATGTCAGCTATTTAGAATGAGTTGATTATATAGACCATCTTACTTATCGGCATTCCTCAAAATATTATTACAGAATGGTGATGGGTGTCTAAAATTTTGTCTTATATTATTCAAGGTATGAAAATAATCTTTTTGAACCTCTCTGTATTTTAAAGAATCGTCCTCAACATTTTGAAATAAAATAAATAATCTTGGATGTTAATATGGCAGAACCTATATTTTAATTTTATGTATTGTTCTAGTCTTATGACATATAGAGTTGAAATGTAGGTAAAGTACTAATGTTCCGGACTTGTATTTGGAGAATTAGTTTGTGGTAGCATTATTAAGCTTAAAGAAACCAATATATAGGTACTATAAGAAAAGGGATATCTCACCAGGGATTTCTAAATTTACTACAAATGACAAATAATTATTGTAAACATATTTCCAGTTTCCTAATGCAACAGTATTAAATTAAATACAATTACTTGCTCCTATTATGGGTGTCACACTTTTCTGAATGTAGGCCACATGAGGCCCCCATGATAATTTGTTATCTACCATAATTCCCAAGTACTTTATCGTGTCTACTTCTTTAAGTTTTTCTTTAGATATGTTCTGGCTCAGTTGTATTGGTTATTTTGTTCGTTGAAAAGTGATGTAAACTGTCTTTTACTTTCTTATACGTAGTATAAGGAAGTACATATTGTGATGATGAAAATTTTCGACCTCGAGATTTTTGCAGATGTCCACGTTTTGAAGTCCCCTGATACCGAAAAAGTGGTTTTTAAAAAATGTCTGTGTGTCTGTGTGTCTGTGTCTGTCTGTCTGTGTCTCTCTCTGTGTGTGTGACCACGATAACGGTCAAACCGCTGTACATATCAATTCCAAATTTTGTATTTACGTGTATAATCTCCCTCTTGAGATCTGATTAGTTTTTCAGTAAAATCGGTAGACCGGAAGTAGCAGTTTACTTCAGCGAAAAAATCAAATTTTGCCAATATTTCGTCAACTACTACGTTTAGACAAATTTATAAAGAATTCATATACCTATACTTAAAATTAAAGTTGAGAATAATTTTATCTAAAAAGTTTTCCGAAATTCCTACCGGAAGTAGGTCTTTTACCTTATCGAAAATCAGTTTTTTGCGAATATTTCGCAAGTCATGCTTTTTAGACAAGTACGTTACGGGTATAAAAGTATTTAAAACATAATTTTCAATATCTTTTGTAAAAAAAAGATTTCAAGATTCAGACCGGAAGTACCATTTTTACTCTTGTCGAATAGCGATTTTTTGCAAATATGTCGTAAGTTATGCCTTCTATATAAATTTATCAAGAGTACAAAAGTATTTAAAACTGGATTTGCAATATTTTTGTATATATGAAATTTCAAAATTCGGACCGGAAGTAGCACTTTTACTCTTATCGAGGAGCACTTTTTTGATAATATCTTGCAAAGTGTGTATTCTGTAGAGATTTATTAAGAGGATAGAAGTACTTAGAATAGGATTTTGAATAGTTTTTGTAAAAAAAATTCTTAAAATTCTATAATTTGAAACGCTCATACGTATAAGAAAGTCGTGTGGTGGCCACACCTCATTTTTTGTATTTAATGTTAGTTTCTGCTCAACTAGCCATTAGTACAGTTTTTTAGATCTGTGTTTATTTTGTTTTTATATTCTACCCTACATCTTCCTTTATAAATTATTGCCGTATCATCTGCATAGATTACATATTTCCTTGTAGGCCAATGCTGCAGAACTATTGAATGTACAATAGCTTTGGTATAGTATTGATCCTAAGACCGAAGCCCTGTTGTTATTTCTGCAGGTTGACTACTTGTGATCGGCCCTATTTTAGTTAGCTGCACTATTAGGGGAGAGTGGGGTATAATGATCCCTGGAGGTTAAATGATCCCACCTAATTTTGCAAAAACTACTGGTGCCATCTGGTTTACAGTGACAGAATGTTGAAATTTAAGTGTTTTATACTCACGGATACGCCATGTGATCAGTTCAAACCTATTTAAAAACTCGTGGTTTGCATTTCGGTGTTGTGTGACTTTCCGATATAAATTTATGCATTGTTCTTTATCGAATCGAGTTTGTGCATAACTTGGAATGGTACAGTTGGACTTAAAAATCCTCAAGTAGAGCCTATTTTCTCATTGAAAATTGTTAGGTTAGATGAAAGTCAGAATGTTCGCTTGGGGTAAAACGATCCCTAATGGGTCGTCCAAAGTGATCCCGGAATCATTTTGCCACCATTTGTTGTTTTAGTTTATTTCAGTTATTGTTATTTAGATTTTTTACTTTTTCAGAATGCCGCGTTACTACCAACGAAAAACGTAAAGACAAAGTTGGGATCCAAAGAGTATGCAAAATGCTCTGGAAGAGTTTAAAAATGAAATGCTTATCAAAACCGTAGCAAAAAGCTTCAATGTTCCTATTATGTCATTAAAACGTCGAGCCAAAAACAAAATTGCCACGAGAAGTATAAAACATCTTGACAGCAAATGGACGGTATTTAGTCCAGATCAAGAACACGAGTTGGAACAACACACTCTTGATCTGGAAACAAGAATATATGACATCACAACCCTTGATCTTTGTCGTTTGGCCTTTCAGTTGGCCGGAAGAAAAACAATATACCATATCGCCGGAAAAGACTGGCTATCTGATTTTCAAACAAGACATCCAAATATTAGTATGCGAAGTCCAGAGTCTACTTCTGCTGCTTGCGCAAGAGCTTTCAATAAACCAGTGGTCACGATGTTTATTGGTCTTCTGAAAGACTTAAGAGATCGACTGATTATCCTTGCCACAGAATATTCAATGTCGATAGGACGTCAATTTCCACAGTTCCTGGAAAAAAATCCAAGACATTTGCGAAAAAAGCAAGAAAGCAAAAAACTACTGGTTCAAGTTCGCGCCCAGATACCGTCATGTTGGACCTCGAATCGCAATAGCACAATAATAGAATGCATATTGTGCGGTGGAAGATTTAAAGGGTCTGTCAGTGGAGAGGGTTGGATCCAATGCACTACGTGTCGTGGATGGGCACATGATGAATGTGCTGGTGTTAGCGACGATGATGAGGAATATACATAGCGAAATATTCTCAAATTTTGCTAAATTTCGCGACTTTATTTCGGAAATTATAAACGTTAGGAAGTTCCAGCTGCATGTGCTTCTTGCCACGTTACTTGGTAGTATAATACGCACACAGTTTCCCATTTACATGCAATCGAGAAATTTTCTGAAATTTTGTTAAATTTCGCGACTTTATTTCGGAAACTGTAAACGCTAGGACGTTCAGGCTGCGTATGTGTATTCCGTACTCAAGTTGCGCCTGCTAAACTACAAATTAAATTTCAGTTTAATCATTGTGTGATGCTGCACTTATAGTTAGTGTATCAATCAAAAATGTTATTACTGGGGGTGGGATCGTTTTACCAACCTCATGGGATCATTTTACCTCTACCCTTGGGGCAAAATGATCCTTTTGCGAAGTATACATTGTTTCCATTTTTATTAATGTTTTTTAATGATTCAACCTTGACGACCATACGCATGCTCTTTTTCTTGGAATAAATTTAATTTTTTTGCTCATACCGTACTTTTCCTAGGGCGTGTATTGTCTTAGAGGGATCATTATACCCCACTCTCCCCTACATTACTTAACATCTCCATATCCATGATTGTTATCCCGTCCTTCCCAGGGTTATAGTTGCTTTTGATTATTGTTGTTATTTATTCATTGGTGGTTGGTATCAAAACATGGACAAACAAATTCTCATAGGTGCCATAGGTGCTATTTTGTTGCTTCCCGTTTTTTTAACTTGCTTCTTTCACCAACTTTTGTCCTATTTCAGCAAAGTACTTGTTCATTACATTTGCAATGTCCTGACTATTACTATATGTTCATTATTTCTCTTCTGACATTTTATTTCTTCATTTATGATAGACCATAGCTTTCTAGTGTCTGTTTCTGCGTTTACTTACTATTCTACTTTGCATATATTCCACTTTTCTTTTTTTTGGTTCGGTTTACACAAAAAACTATAAAATCCTTTTCGCTTATAAATTGAATCTTACTTAACTTCTTTATTCGAAGAATTTTTTCTAACATCGATATTTCCTGAGTTATTTCGTTAGAAATGCCCAAACTTCCTTAGTTTCGTCTTTTTTCGCCTCTATCTCCCTAACCGTTCACTTTTTTGGAATCTTACCTTAACAAACGTATAAATCATTTGATTATCTACGTTTTTTGTCTGAAACCCTTTTTACCTACTGACAACACTTTGATAGTTATTGCTTAGTTTATCGATCGAACTCCGCGCTATTGTCATTAGACGTGTTCAAGTTGTTCATTTAATTTCATGTTTTTAATTCTTTATTTCAGGTTAGAATATGTTTTATATCTAATATGAAAATAAAAATACCTACATGCATGTTAAAACTTTTTAATAATGGTCAAACGTTTACTTTTCAACAAATATTAGGAATATTAGTATGCTGTCGAACATATGATATGCATAAACACAACCAGACAAAAAAATAATTAATTCATCAATGTTATGTTGTGACAGATAATTGTGGTTAATAACGTTCGTTATGGTAGTAAATACTGATTTTATACTAAATAAAATAATAATTTATACTACACTCTTGAATATCTTCCTTTAAATAATATCTTAGAAAATGAATTTAGATTGTAAGAATCATACATATGGAGATACAATATTAGTTGAGGTTAGATAGAGTTCGTTACGGTAATAATAATAATTCTAGTAATAAATTTGCTACTATCCAAAATATAAGACCACATAAATACCTTGATTTACGGAATTGTATTTTATAGATTTCGATTACGGATTTCAATCAGGTCTCGTCTGGATAACTACAGGAATTGGTTACGCCACTTGTGAAAGGAAATCCTATATCTGTTCTCGTCTGGATATTCCTTTTATTTCTACCGTCTGGTCTGCTGCTATTCTTGTACAGCAACTACTCAGCAACACAGGAACCTTATAATGGAAAACTACAGGAATTGGTACGCCACTTGTAAAATGAAATCCTATATCAGTTCTCGTCTGGATATTCCTTTTATTTCTACCGTCTGGTCTGCTGCTATTCTTGTACAGCAACTACTCAGCAACACAGGAACCTTATAATGGAAAACTACAGGAATTGGTACGCCACTTGTGAAATGTTGTTTTTTAAAATTCTTCAAATTTCCGATATTCTTCTATTATATTATTAGAAGAACTTTTATCACTAAGATTACACCTTTCTAGGCAAATAAATATAAGAGAAATATTAATTATTCTCTCCTAAAAGAAAAACACCTTTACCCTCTAAAATTGGAATTTTAGAAGTCCTTATTTATTTATTCATTTCCTTAGAGATATCTTAAATAATTTCTATTATCCTTCGATCTTGTTGTATAATCAAAATATATTCTTGAAAGTGTAACAATACCTTTCATACTCTTTCTAATCCAAAGCTTTCAATCTAATAATTCTTAGCTGTATTTTTAAAAGTCTTATTTATATATTTTTACTCCAAAAACCTCTTAATTGTCGAATAAAATATTTTAAACTGACAGTTTACTTGACAGATCTGAAATTTAAATCTTCCCACTATTTCTATTTGTGTATACATGAATATATTAACCAGAATATGTTATCTAATATCTTTTATAATATGTTAACAATTGATGAACAAATTTAACAATACTATTATATAAATACAATATTGCTAAAAATTGATATGTTTCAATCTAATCTTTTCATATATGGAAAATATCAAGGCAAACTGCAAACTTCAACACTTCTAAAGATTATCACATATTCAAGAGTGTTTATAAGTATAATTGTACCAAATTCTTATTACATTGATATCACATTAAGTAAATAAAATTACATATTAACTTTTAAAATTCATTCAGTACTTTAAATTCACATATTTATTTAAATCAAAGCTTTCACTACAGTTATTAGATATGAATGTATTAAATACTAATACAATATATATACAGGGCAATCCAAATTAAGTGTTCACCATTGGTAACTTTGTTATTATTAAAGATACAAGATTGTTTAAATTAGCAAACTTGTAGTACTTTTAACGCTCTTTAAGATGGAAGAATAAAAAAAACAAATGAGCAACGCGTTTTCGAGTTTTGCCGAAAAATATTTTTTTTTCAAATGGAAACCCCTGTATAATTATATCATTTTCTGCTAGAACTTTAATTTTTAAACAAAAAGTCTTATAAGAAACTTTTTACTGGGATTAAAAATACTTGAGTTATAATGAATAAACGAAAACAGCTAAATTAGTTTTATAAACTTTATTTTATACATAAACTTATCATTAAAAGAAAATAAAAATCACTGATTTTTTCATAGAAGATGTTCAAAAATACCACCTTGTAGTTCAATACATTTTTGTACATGCTTCCGAACTTCTCGAACTGCCTTTAGTATGGTCCTACCATCTATTTGGTTTATCTTTTCACTAACTGCAATCTTTAGGGCGTTTACGTTTTCGTACCTTTGCTTATAAATCTGTTTCTTTAAATAACCCCATAAAAAAAATCAAGCGGCGTTAAATCTGGCGATCGGGGAGGCCACTGAACAGGACCATTTGTTCCTATCCATGAAGTGTTACAAATAGTATTTAGAAGTTGATGAGTACCTCTGTAGTTGTGCGCAGGTGCGCCATCCTGCTGAAAATGCAGATTCTGTCTACTTATGAGATCCAGATCGTCTAAGAAATTATTCAAAATTTCAGTCAAAAATTCTATGTACCTTTCACCAGTTAGAGTGCCCTCATAAAAGAAAGGACCAACAATCCGCATGAACCGATTAAACCGCACCAAACATTAAAACTGAAACGGACTTGTGGACGTCTTGGATTTACTAAAAGAAGATTTTCCTTTGACCAGTAATGATGATTTTTTTTATTGTACATTCCAGAATTTGAGAAATTCGATTCATCGGTCCATAAAATATAACGAAAGTTGTTTACATTTTGGCGACAAAAGTTAAGATACCAGTGGCAAAAAAACATTCTTCTCTCTGGATCCCCTGGCAAAAAAACCTGAACTGGTTTGTACTTATAAGGAATGAATTTGTGTTTCTTTAGAATCCTATGCACAGTACCGTGACTCAAATCAGATTCATTGACAATATCTAGTATGGAATTCTCACGGTTGGCCTCAAAATATGCGATAACTGCAATTTCCGTGGCCTCGCTTTTTATAAAAGTCCTTGTTTTGGCAAAAACACTCTCATTGCCTCTAAATTTTCGGTAAAGTCTCAGAAAAAATTGCTCATGTGGTTGTGTTCGGAGTGGATATAATTCAGCGTAGTGTTCTTTTGCCCTCCTAGAGGATTTTCTGCACACTAAATAAGATTCTAACATATCACACTTTTCTGAATGGGTAAAAATCATTTTTTTGTCAAATTAATAACTAGCACAACGAAACTTATGAGTGAAAAACTAATAAAACTGTACTAATATTTGCGTTTGGTAGAAAGACTTATCGTCGTTTTCATAGATACATAGAAATGCACTTGACTTAGCTGTTTTTGTGTATTCATTATAACTCAAGTATTTTTAATCCCAGTAAAAAATTTCTTATAAGATTTTTTGTTTAAAAATTAAAGTTATAGCAGAAAATGATATAATATACAGGGGTTTCCATTTGAAAAAAAAATATTTTTCGGCAAAACTCGAAAACGCGTTGCTCATTTGTTTTTTTATTCTTCCATCTTAAAGAGCGTTAAAAGTACTACAAGTTTGCTAATTTAAACAATCTTGTATCTTTAATAATAACAAAGTTACCAATGGTGAACACTTAATTTGGATTGCGCTGTATACCTACATATTGTCTTTTATATTCTTTAAGGTATAAAACGACACAAGCAGATAAATTATAGTAATTAATATTAAATTAGAAGATGATTATTTACATCTTCAGTACCTATAATAAAGTGTATTTAGCACAAAGTTCAAAAATAATTTGTAAAATGCAGTTGGACAGAATACAAAAACAGTATTGTAAGAAAGAATGGAAAGCAAGAGATATAAGGCGTCATTATAACGATATCCTCAGAAGTTGAGAAAATGTTTATCAGAAAACTACAGTCCATTTACAAGAATAAATAAGCAGGAATACTTCCAGGCAATGCATAGTACATTTAAATACACTATAAATGGGTAAATTCTATCCAAATAATGAGATTTACTATATAATTTACTTTTTGATGTACCGCAGTGTTTGGTGTTGGATCCTTTGTATAATACAATATTATCTTTTATACTGTACTTCTATTGTTCACTACTGAGAAATTGACATCAAGCAATATAAAACTATTACGTTTAATTTAAGAAAGCGTGACTAGATTGTTTAGGCTTACTAAATGCATAAAAAATGATGTTTGCAATATGTTTTACATGAACGTGCAGACGATTTCTAATATTTATCACAATGTTTCTATAGTATTAAGCAATTAACATCGGTACGTGTACGTTGATTAGGGTTGTCAGAAATAATGTAGCTGAATATATTAGTTTTACTAAGAAAATATAAAAGACTGCTCAAAAATATATGTGAAAGAAAAAGACACATTCAAAATAAACAAAACATTTATTTTATGTAAAAAAAAAATCTCATGTAAAAACATAAGAAACTTGCCGCAACATTTTAGTATCCAAAGAAACACTGTTAAAAAACTCACAACAGCTTTTATTAAAATTTAATGTTATAAGCAGTTCTGATTTTATCATATGCAGACTTGCCCTATTTCTGGTTTTATTCCATTTGTTATTCATAACAGAAAAAATACGCTCTACAAAACCTGTTGAAGCGTGGAGACTTAATACAAATTGTACTGTTTTTAAAATATTTTTCAATTCTCTACTTTTGAACGTGAAAACCCAATTCTCAAGTTCAAATAATTTCATAAAAGCATCACTATTTTTAGCCGTTCTAAATTTTTTATTAAGCGTTTTTACTTCATCAAATAATGTATCCATATCAGTAGAGAGCGGAATCGAGCGAGCTAAACTACCACGGAGCCACAACCGTGAAAAGAAATAATGTAAACAACTGCGTGTTGTTTACATTATATCTGAATAGCACTAATTCATAGGGCGAACTGCAACATCTGTTTACGCTCGACAAGAGACCGAGAATCAGAGAAGAAAGGGCAATAAAATAAGGAATTTATGAGGTAAAATTCTTTATACACGGGCGTAGATAACGGCGTCAGAAGTGTTTAAAATTTATTATATTTACGTTATATTTCCAAGAGAAATAAAATTTTCATTTATACCTTACGTTAGTTTCCTTGTTTCATTGTTTTAACTGTTAATTACGTACTTCGTAATTTTTGTAATAGTTCCTGCCGGTTCATTGAATCTACTTCTTCCATTTATATCGACGTAAGTGTTAATTGGATTTTGTTAAGATTAAGATCAAAATTTTTAGTTATCGTTTATTTAGATCTAGAACATTGTTTATGTTACTTTTTCAGATATGATATGGAAGAACGTCGAGAAATACATCGTGAAACAATGGCGAGTTGGATTGAGGGTCATTGTATTTTGTATTTTATGAGTTGTTATTCAATTATATAAATAAAATTAAAACCTCTTTAAAAATACAACATTTCATTAGTGCGCCCATGAGCGATGAGTCATGGCTCGCTCGATTCCGCTCCCTACATGTCAGTAAAGAATTTTAGTGTTTCAGGAAAAAAATATGATTTGACACAAGTCATTATAGTGAATATTGCAACTTTTTAAACTTAATTTCGATGCACTATAGGTCCAATTATCATTTTTAGTAAAATTAAACCATTTTTTAATATATCTAATTGCTGTTTTTATTGCACATTCGGTTATCAAATTTTTGTAAGCTTTGAAATACTATACAGACATAAAACTGTTTATTCTCTCTTTCCTCTAGTTTGTTCATTAAACTCTCAAACACTTTATTATCTTCTATTATTATAACTTCAAAAACACCGCTGGGAAAAGTATATGAATAGGTGACGGGAGTATTTTAAACGGGGCAATCACCAGTAATGCGTAAAGTTAATAATAGGAGTTAAAAGAATTAAATTCGGTTATTTCCTGAACAGACCTCGTATGCAGTATAATAAAGTACATACTGTGATAACGATAATAACTCGAAATCGAGTTTTAGAAAATATCATGTCAACTATTATTTTTATTAAAATGAATAAAGCATTCAAAAATATAATTGAAAATATTTTTTTAAATTTTTTGTATATTTTCCGATACATTTGAATCAGCCTGTATAAGAAAATGCATGCATAAATTGCATTATTAACACTTGTATTTTCAATAAACAGTTATGTCAGAAAACCACAGTTCTTTTTATCCTTTCAAGATTGTGTGTCTAATAGAAGTGTAGAATATCAATGAATAAGAAACATTTTTTTAATTTTTCTTCAATAAAAACATATGATGATTTTAACCACTTCCTGGACATCTTATATACTTTGACAATATTAGGTACTGAATCACCCAATGATTTCATGAGTATTTATATGTAGGGTATGTAATATCTCCTAATTGGCTTAGGATATACTTATAACTGACACATATTGAAGAAAAGAAACTTTTTTCAAGTATTATTTCTTTTACATGGAAATAGGGAAATATAATATATTTTCTTTATATCTTGAAATGTTTGATATCCAGTATTAAAAACACTTACAAAAACACCCAAAAAAGTTATTTCTTTAGTCTGACTTGAACAATGATTCTAGGAATAATATTATCGGAAAAAAAAATTATATACTTTGTCAGCGTTGGTTATTGTAGCAGCCAATGATTTTATATTTCAATAAGGACGAACCAATTAAATAAAAATATAAGTGTTTAGGCATATACCTATATAATATAACTTTCGTCTGATTGGCTGTAAATTTTCTGTAAGGAAGTTTTTATTTTGTTACAAGTTTTTGTGTTACTAAAGCATTTAGAATATGTTACAGTATAAGGGAATTTTTGAAATTAGAATTTAGTACCTAGGAAAGTATGGCATAAAAATGGGATGGTTTTCTATAATCACACGTCATGTTTAAAAATTTCCAAATATACAGGTTGTTTACTAAACATGAGGAGAAAATTCAGGGAGTTATTCTTGTGCTATTATAAGATCTTTTTATCCTTAGACGATTTTTAAAAAGACGCTTTGTTTAACACATACAGAGCAAAAAATGTGATTAGACAAATGCCTGTGATAGTAGATATTATGCTGAGGAAGAAACAGTTAAAGCAAGATGTTAATCTTACTTATCCTAAATAAAATAAATAACACAACATTTATGTTTTATCTAGACCAAGGTTTGATGAAAATCAGCACAGAAATATTAAAGGAAACTAAACATAAACGTTTACAACATAGGTAGTTATGAAAAATAATAAAGCAAGAATAAAAAACTTTGATATAGCCGGAGTTAGTTATTTAGCTTCTTTTAACACACGATCCAAAGAACATTTTAGAGCCTTGTACAATAAAAAAAGATTCAATTATCGAATTTATTAATAAGCCGCAGCTTTAAACTCATATTTTGCTAGAGTTGATCATTTTATATTGTTAATTTTTAAAATTGGTTAAACACCATGACATCGGTCTGACATTTCAGTCTAGCGATAAATTTGTAAAGTTTAAGTAGCATGACATCGGCTTGGCAAGGAATATGAAGATGGTATACCACCTGGATCAGTAGTGTATATGTCCCAAAAGTCGGCATATATAAATGCTACAATTCTTCACTGTATTCGATGTGGCAAGAAAGAAAAACTATAAATAAAAGTTCTTCTTTGTGCGCAATTTCTCCCACGCTGTCAAGGTGAGATGTTTTTTTTAATATTATTAAATATGCATTTATTTTTGTTAAAATGAAATAATAGTATATTATGCAATGAGCATATAATGATAGCTATTAAGACACGAGTAAGAAAATTACAATACGAGGCGAAGCCGAGTATTGTAATGAATACGAGTGTCTTAATAGCCATTAAATGCGAGTTCCATACACTATTTTTTCTACATTATTTTTTGAACATTCCATTTCATAAATTGAGGTTAAAATTTTCCATGCACCTTTGCGAATTTAGCTGGTAATAAATTGTTCGTGGTTACTAAGGCTTGTTCCATAATTTCTGGTGGACTCAAATTTTAAATTTGCAGAGAACTGTCACATTTATTTAATTTGTATATCTGTCAGATATGCAGTCGCCATATTGAGTATTGTTTGAATATTGGAATGTCGCATTCCTATTGGATATGAACTTGTATCGTAATGAAAAATCTGTATTCCTATTGGATATAAACTTGTATCATAATGAAAATCTGTATTGTAATGGACATCATTAAAGTACAGGTTCGGCATATGTAATAATACAATTAAAGTATGCGAGTAGAAAAATAAATTATGTTTCTGCTCTAGTTAAAAGATTTTGTTATATCTAATAAACAATCACGCTCAAAAACATTTCATTTTGAGTATTTAATTTTTTTATCAACAAAATAAATCAAACCATCTCTCCTAGTTTTACCCAATAAATAAAGTTATTAAATATTACTTTTTATACCCATATTTTATTTAATATTTAGCTATTTTGTGTAGTGTAGGCGAATATTGTTGACAAATTTATATTGTTTGAATAACAATTATAACAAACGTCAGAAGGTAATTGTGACAAATGTCAAAAGGTGTATAATTTATTTTATTTATGACAGTCCTGAAATAGCCTTTATAGGTTATATTATTTGACAGATAAAATTTTGCAACATCTCAAATTTGACGCCATTTTAATTTATTGTCACATGTCATTTGCCAAAGCGATTCAACCATATGCACAAATACAGTGAATAGACATCACAGACCCAAAACAAATTATAGTTGCATTACTGAATCCATTTTCTTGTTGTTCTCGTATTCATAAAATGAGTTATTGACAGATGTAAGTTTTTAATAAGAACATATTATTGACACCTGCATGTAATCTTTAATATTCTGGAAGCGTTTCTTTTGTATCGCCCTGTATGTTTAATTTAAAATTCGTGAATGTTTCATGTTTTTTGCAACGGTTTCTTTTTCGTTTTCACGGCACTGTATATTTAAATCTTAAAATAACAATTGTTAACGGGAAGACATGTGAATGTTGCGCCTTTGTAAACAACGTACATATGTGCATTACTTATAACAATAATCTCATATTTATTGTCGTTGTAGAATGTAAGTCTTTTCATAGCGGATATATTTCTTTAACGTATCAAGGACGTGTGTGTAGCACTGTTTAACTCTGACAGACCTTGCATTTATTAAAAATTCAGTTCTGATAGAATCGAAGCGTAGGTGATAAATAAACGTACAATAAAACGCTGGTTGTTTCCAATTTGAATTCAGCAATTAAATAATTTTGAGTATAGCGAGAATAATCTACTTGAAAAACTCAAAACAACACTTAAAAAAATGAGATAATCTATAAATATTGAGACTGTAATGGATTACTTTGTTGGAGAAATTAATGTACGCCACTGGATGTAAATAAACAAGCTACCCGAGATGTCTATCAACCGTTATGGTACATACGACCAATACACATTAAAATCCGTTCCCTTTATAATGAAGCCTGTCCTTTTCGTACGTCTTAAAAATTGTATGCGGTTTAATTTATGTAAGTGTGAACAGAGTTGTTGCTGGAGTTAAATGAAAATAAGAGTGAAGCCAAGTTATTTCTGTTCGAGTCGAAATGTCGTCCAGACTTAAGTGAAAGTTGTTTCTTATATAAATTTCACTAAATATAAAACCTGCTGGCTACTTGTTTCAAATACACAAAAGTTTTGTCGTTGTGCCTGATTCGATACAGATAGATGGTGTGATTAGATTCCGTGCTGTCATCATTATACTTTTTTTTTTGTATTATGCTGTATAAAATAGAAGAATAAAGCTGTGAACTATATTTCTAAATATTGACGGGAATACTATTCGAATTTAATATTTCATTTTCGACACTTATATCACTGGTACTTTGTCTTGATAAATACCGTAGGTATACGCAACTTTATACAGGTGTTTTAATTAATAATAATAATAATAATAATAATAATTTATTAACATTCGTCGAAAATAAATACAATTCATCATAACAAATAATCTCCTTCTACAATATCGATGGTGTTTTGCCAAAAGGGCGATTGCACCATTTCGTTGTTTCGAGAAAATTAGAGAAAACTGTTCTGGAAATATATGGGCGACTAAATTGAAAAAAATTGTACTCAAACCTTTCACATTAATAATCAAATGAATAAGTAATCAAAAAATACAAAATTAAATGTACTGTTAAATTTTTGTGGATATTCGCTCTTTTTCCAGAATAGTTCTGGTATATGTGGTGTATTGGCCCCAAGTTCGCCATTTTGCTTAAGTATTATATTCATTCGCCCAAACCTCTAATTAAGATTTGGTGAAAACTTTTAATAATTAATTTTCGAGGTCTTGATATCACTTCGGTATCGGCTCACTTGCGCTCGGCGCACTTGCGCTCCCACCTGAAATCGACCTATTTGCGCTCCGACCCTAATGACAAGTAATTAATGATATCTTCGCCGGCCGACTTGCGCTCCCGTTCTCTCGGGATATATACATGTATAAATACATTAAACTTAGGATATATATTGTACATAGTGCCTTTCATATTAGATGACCTACCTTATTGAGGCGAGTATATGAAAATTACTTTAGGTTTTTATAAAATATATATACTCGCTTCAATAGGGTAGGTCATTTAATATGAATGTATATATACGTAAAACTATACAAGAATTATTTTTTTATGTATCTCTAACCTGACCAAAACTGTTTGCTATTTCAATTCGTATTTTTTTTTTTGCGCGACTATGTATAGAATAACTCAAACCATTTTTCTTGAGTATTTTGCCAAATTAATAATAATAATAAAACAAGCAATTAAACAAGAGAATTATAATAGTCAGATAAAAGTTAATAAAACAACACTTTCCTTCACATTTCATCCAGACTTAGGACTGGAAAAGTTTAATACGTAAATATAAACTTTGGTATGTTTAAAAGTGTGTAATATGTCTTTGTTTTTTGAATAAAGAAATCGTCAATATTTATGCATTTTGTAGAAAAACATGTCATTATATGTAAGTAAGTATGTCTTCCTTTTTGAATAAAGAAATCGTCAGTATATTTTCAGTCATTATATGTAAGTTTTTTACTTTATTCTATCTTTTGAATATAAGCCATCGTTCTTAGGAATAGTCCTATGTCCTTCGTTTACCAAAGTTTATATTTATGTATTAAACTTTGCCAGTCCTAAGTCTGGATGAAATGTGAAGGAAAGTGTTGTTTTATTAACTTTTATCTGACTATTATAATTCTCTTATTTAATTGCTTGTTTTATTATTATTATTAATTCGGCAAAATACTCAAGAAAAAATGGTTTGAGTTATTTTATACATAGCCACGTAATTATATAATAAGAATACGAATTGAAGTAGCAAACAGTTTTGGTCAGGTTAGAGATACATAAAAATTTTTTTTTTTATAGTTTTATGTATATCTCGTACATTCATATTAAACGACCTACCCTATTGAAACGAGTATATATATACATTATAAAAACCTACAATTAAGTAATTTTCATATGCCCGCCTCAATAAGGTTAGTCATCTAATATGAAAGGCACTATGTACAATATATATTCTAAGTTTTATGTATTTATACATGTATATATCCCGAGAGAATGGGAGCGCAAGTCGGCCGGCGAAGATATCATTAATTTCTTGTCATTAGGGTCAGAGCGCAAATAGGTCGATTTCAGGTAGGAGCGCAAGTGCGCCGAGCGCAAGTGACCCGTATTCATCACTTCTACCACTTTCAGTATAACGGAGAAGCTTATCTGTTACATCTAGTATATCAATAAAAAGTCTGTAAATCTTTAATTTTCCATTAAGGTTTGGCAAATAATAATCTCTTGTAAGAGACTTTCGCCTTTGCGATTTAACCCTTTTTCTTTCGATCTCATGAACATCTACGTAGTTGAGTAAAAAGTCTCTTTGTCTTTGATGACTGAATGACCAGTATTTCCCAAAAATGGAATTTCTATCATCTTTGCTGACTTTATTATATTCATTAGGGCATCCTTTTGCGCATGGGTTCAGTTTCATCTTCTTTTTTGAATTGCCAATATTTCTGTGCCCTATATAGTTTTCTTTTTTGTTCTCCTTCCTTCCCTTTTTGATTCCATAAGTACAACTTTTTCTGGCATTTTCAGAATTAGTAATATAATATTATAATTTTTTCTATTATTATTTCGCTCCTCTGGGCCGTCAGATTCAGAACGAGATTCATTACCTACTTTGCGGGCCAAGTAAAGAAGAACTTGTACTTATGTCAGTTACCTAGGATTTCTCAATCCTAAGGCCGGAATTTGACCCATAAATAACGTCCAAATTCTCTAATGCCAAATAACATTTAGCCAGTAATGGTTCATCAGTTGAGACACTATTTGTTGGCTTATTAATATTACGAGAGAATTTTAGTATTTGCTCTGTTCGACTAGACATAATTAACAATTTTTTCGTATATAATATCGCATACGTACCATACAATCAACGAACACAACTATTTTTAGGTTATGCTGCCTATAGTGAAGCAATGCAAGTTCGCCCTTTAGACGTTTTAGCTTTGTTACATTCGTCCTTTTGGACGGATTGTTCTGAACACATTCGCCAAAAGAAAAAATGTATTTTTCACTATCAACAGCTTATATTCCATCAAATATGTACATCCCTTTACCAACATCATCTTACTTGGTACATAAAGCTCTAAATTGTAAAATTGGTGCGTTCGCCCTTTTGGCAAAATACCATCGATATATTTATTATAATAGAAGTTATAAGTTATTACAGTGCCTTGCCAACCTAACCTCACAAAAGTATTATTTACTTGTGCGTGAGGCCAAAGTACGGTATACAACTATATATACTGATTTTTCAAGAGCTTTTGACCAGGCACATCATCCGTTACGACTTAAGAAGATGAACAAATTTGGAATTGCGTACAACACTATTGAATTAATGCAATCATATTTAACTGATCGTCTATGCCGAAAATCGAGGCGTCAGGTGCTTCGATTATATTTCTAATAGTGGAGGACCTCAGGGCTCGATACTAGGGCCTCTCCTATATAAAATTAAAGAAATTAATATTGATTTATAATTTTAACATTAAATCACTTTTATTATTTCTAATCAAATATTGACAATACCTGTAGCGTGTTTCTCACATTGATTACTTTTATTGCATACCACCTACCATGTTCAAGCAACCTGTGGGGGTTTGTATTCGCATCTTGAAACAGACTGTACAGCGTTAGGTCGACGAGTGACGTCTCGGTTGTCACAGCACTGGCAAACGTTCGAGCATGGTTCAATATATAAATCAATATTAAAGAAATTAATATTGATTTATAATTTTAACATTAAATCACTTTTATTATTTCTAATCAAATATTGACAATACCTGTAGCGTGTTTCTCACATTGATTACTTTTATTGCATACCACCTACCATGTTCAAGCAACCTGTGGGGGTTTGTATTCGCATCTTGAAACAGACTGTACAGCGTTAGGTCGACGAGTGACGTCTCGGTTGTCACAGCACTGGCAAACGTTCGAGCATAGAGATTATTGGACTATACTTAGCTGTTTACCGCCTTTGTGTGGGGCCATCTAATAGCCAGATAGTATAACAGCCACCCCAAAACCCAACGTACCCAATCCCACCTGTGCACGCACAGATGTATGTGTGAGAGAATTTTCAAAATGGATTTGTCTTTACGTGCCATTTACAGTTAAATTGTTGTCAAAGAGATCTTGCTCATTGACTATGAAGCTAAAGAATTTACTGAGTGATTTTGTACTAACATGAATGATAGTATTTATTGTGTAGAAAAATTGCGAAAGTGGTCAATGGTACTGATCTGGAGAGAACCTAAAAGTCAGCAATGACTTCTACTTTTCTTTATGGAACGTGAAGGGATGCAATTTAATTAATAATATAGACATTTTTTACCCGAACCTCCTGTTAGCGTGGCTTGTTCCTTACAGCTCAGAAACCTAAATCTACTGAGAAACTAGACACTCCTGAAGACTGAAGGCGAAGGTCAGTCTTATGACGAGGACTTTCATGGTGTTTCAGATAGCAGCGAGCCTCTCAACCATTTTCGCAACTGGAATTGAATGATTTAGTCAGAAATTTTGGCCTTTCTAAAGATTTAGCGGAACTCTCAGGCTCTAGGCTAAAAGGCAAAAACCTACTGGCTTCTGGTACGTCTATCTCATAGTTTAGAAAGCGAGAAAAATTTATTTCCCTGCTTTTTAATATGACGTGAACGAGTGGAGAATCTGTATTAACTCGTCAAAAAGAAGCCTCAAACCAGTGCTTCTGCATAATGGCAGCAAGTATGATTCAGTGTCATTAGGGCATTATGTGTTACTGAAAGAATGTTACAAAAATTTAACCTTGATTCCTAGCAAATTAAAATATAAAGATATTAGATGGACGATATGTGGCGATCTGAAGGTGTTTCAATATTTCTTGTGCAATAAGGAGAGTACACCAAGTACTTTTGCGTCTTATTTGGATGGGACACTAGATCAACAAGAACCGGCCGCCTAGGAAAGCACTAGAACCTGGAAACAGAAATGTAATGAAAAAAGTTTGGTAGATCCCAATAAACTCCTCCTGTATCCACTTCATATTAAGCTTGCCTTGATGCCTTAAATACCGTATTTCCAGGGTTGTCGGAAGCAAAAGTAAAGGAAGATGTTTTCGTAGCTTCAGATATTCGGAAACTTTTTCAAGACAAAGTGTTTGAACGTAAAATTGAATTGGATGATGAAGAGGCGAGGAGAGATTTAAAGGAAGTCATAAAAAATTCATTGGTGACTTTAAGAACCCAAACTATAAATGCATCGTGGTAAACATATTAACTAAATTCAAAGACTTGGGGTGCGATGAGTTTGAAATTTTCATATCTGAAATTCACATTTGGACTTCTTTTCGGAAAATCTTGTTGTTTTTAGTGAAGAACAGGAAGAAAAGTTACACCAAGATATCAAGGAGATAGAGGCAGCTGGAACGTCAATATGATGGCGGAATACTGTTCGATGCTGTCCAGAGAAGACCAGCATGCTGCCTACAGGAAGCAAAGTGCCAAAAGGAGCTTTCAGGGGAAAAGGAGAAGGACCATGAGCATCTATGAATGCCAGGATAATTTAGCAAATCATTTCCAATAGTTTGAAAAGTAATGAACATTTTCCCCAGTATAAACCAAGTCCATTTTTGTGAAAAATTCTTACGTAACTGAGAAAAATGGATGCTATATTTGAAATCAGCACACTAATAGTGTAATTCTGAAACCCTCTCGTAAGCTACAGTTATTGTTGTCCCTGGCAACGAAGTGACGTTTCGAAGACGATTTTCGGAATTTCTACGTTTAGTGACGTAGAAGTGTCAAATCGTTCACGAATGAAGATTTTGTAGGTTATATTTTATATTTATTATTGTTCTTGTTTGCAAATATAAATATGACTTTATAGCATTATTCTTAGATGTAGACCACAACAGGTAGGGATTGTCTATGTAAAATATATTTATAGACTGTAATATATTCGCTTTATTCCAGAAATTCCGTTTTACGAAAGCAGTTTATCGATCATGTGCTAACAGGCATTTTAAGCGAAAGTTTAGGAGTTCAGAGCCTAATCCAAGTAAATAATATATGTACATATAGAAGAATGTGATGCATCACAAAGTGACTGGAAGCATGCACTTGCATTTTTAATGTATATAAAAGTGTTTACAACCAATTTAAAACAAATGGGTTGTCTTATGAACCAAACCCTAAACATCAAAATAATGTTCATATTAAATATATTAGAAGTAGGAAATGTACAATTGCGGTTTGACTTCTTATGAAAAAGTCAACTTTAAATTGTGAAGTTATTGTGAACACGATACCATGATAGACTTTTCCAACATTTAGTTTGTGCACATTTCACATGCGTTATATTGTATGGATACTGTCTGCTGGGTTTATGTATTTTTTTGTGTTTAGGTACTCTTGTAAGAAAAACAATGTCCACTTTATAGGAATAGCTGTCCATGTTGGGCTTCATAGAAAAATCACATTTCATCATCCATAGATATGCCTGAAAAGACATTTATCTGCAAATTCACTATACACTACTGTGACACTACGTCCTTTGAGACTCTCCTAATGGTATGTGGCAGTTGTTGCTGAAATTTTCCAAAGTGCTTCGTGCTATCTTGGCAACAGTATAAACATATGTTTGTACTCAGATTTTCTTAAAAAAAAAAATTTTAGCAATCGCTATATTATATGTATTTAAAACAATTTTCTTATTAGTTAAAATTTTGAATTGAAATATTATGGTATATATTTACGAGATGATATGTCTCTTTACATGTTAAACATAAAGGTTATGAACAAAAAATCGTAAATTGTCATTTTAGTTGCTAGGTTGCATTGGTGACGTATTTATCGTAGCTTACGATAACCGTAAGCCTTCCGATAAGTTTCAGAATTCTACTATAAACAATAGAAAAATCAGTCATGACATAGCAAACACTTCTTCATTAAGTTTGGCAGGCATGTGTTACTTATTCTTGCATAATCTTATCCTTTTTACTTTGTACTGTCTAGCATTTTGAGAATAGTATGTTCTAAACTTTCTAAAGTAATTGTAGCTTTTTATGCAGGAAAGCATGGGTACTTTTATTGTATATGTAAGTATTCGTATAGTTTAACTATAGTAAATAAATAATATACACGTAAATATTACTGTTATTAACTTATAAATCGTAAATTTTTATTTAAATTCTTATTGATGTGTATGTAAACATTTACGTAATAACACCTCTGCTATTAAAGTAACATTTTTTTGTTGTGCATTCACGCAAATTATATAACACTTAAACAATTATGACATTACATCACTGACTGACAGGCACGATTATTCTCCATGTGAACGTGTTCAAAATGATCGGGTTGTATAACTATAACTAAGAGAAATATTTATTGTCTATAATATTTCGCAGTGATATTATTGTTAAGCTCATGGGAAAAATTTGCGGTATATTTACGTACGTTATACTTACAAGAAACAATGCTTTACAGATAAAATGAAAAGAAGCAAATTCATCAGGCCTTTTTGCACGCATTCATATATTAGGGTTGCTGGTGAATATATTGAGAAAGAAAATTAATTTTGTCCTTTTATTTTCTCTTCTCCCCCACCCCTTTCCTGTGAACTTAAAAACGCCTCCGTATTATTAGTATTGACTAACGTACAGAAACCAGATATATTTAATATAGCGTAGTCGTCAAATTTTAATTTCGGTTTATACTTCTATCCCATGCAGTACTAACAGTGGTGGGAGAGCAACGCAGTGTCGGGGGACCCTCACGCCTTACATTTCATAGGAAACGTTTGTCGAGTGTACTGTCTTGGCAGCCTCGCTGTTTTTTTTATTAAATTCTGAAGGTTTTTGTTGATGTATTGTTTATACAATCGCTATATTGGTATAAGAATATTACAATTTATGAGAAAAACATAAATACGGAATTTTATTATAAATTACTTATGTTCTTTACAAAGCAATTAATCCAACTAGTTCTTTCTTTGATGTTACTATTTACTATGCTGATTATAACACTTCCCTGTACATTTTTAAAAATTATAAAACATGGTCATTCTGTCATTCTTGTTGAAATTTATGTCTAGAATACGATTATTGAAAATTCATGTAAGTACTAAGCATACACTCTAAAAAAAAGATTCTTACATTATAAATAGTGCCGCCGCGCTGGTAGAATCCAAGAAGAACACAGTACCTACCTAATTAATATTACTGTAAGAATTCCAGAATGTATGTAGTTTTTTTTAATTTTTTCTCATGTATATATGTATGTACAATATGTACACACATATGTTTGATAAATTTAATAGTAGATGAATGTATATGAAGTATTTGTGTACAAAATATATTGACATACTTTTGAAGTAATCTCTTCTTCAACTTTCACTATGTTTGTACGGCAGGAATTTCGTTTTTGGTGAGCAATCGTCGGATAGTTCTAACTGAAATTAACATTTGAATGTTCTTCTATCTGAATATGTTTGGAATGTATTTCACGCTTTGTCGTATAGCTTTAAGGTGCAGAGAGCTCGTGCTACGCTCGTTATCAATCTTCAATTAGAAAAATCATAGTAAAATAACTTTATAGCGGAAAAGATATTCATGTACTTCTGAAAAAAGATTGTAGCTCTCAATTTAATTATCAATGATTGTAGCGTATAACTTCTGAAAGGTTTTCAAAACTAGTAACTAGTCATGGTATGTTTTATAAGAGTTTATTTTCAAAGCTCGTTGTATACTACATTTTTTAGATAGGTAGGTAATTTTTAAAATACGACAATATTGAATGACAAAAACACTTTGATATAAGTCAGATATCCGAGTCATTGTCATGATGTCATCTTCGAAGCAGCAAATGCGGTTTGTTTTTATGTTTGGGTATTTATTACGTGTGCTACTTGTAGTTTTGCTATCGACTCTTATTAATTATCATCTAAAAATGCGATGTTGTGCAGTTTTTGGGTGCACAAATTACAATCGGAAAATTAAGGGAACTAGTATAAAATATTTTAGTTTCTTGAAAGATGTGGAATTGGCAAATAAATGGATAATTTTAATTAAAATTTGATTACAATTCCTTTCACATTCTTACAGTGCCAGTAATTTTAATTCTGTTTTACTTTCTTATACGTAGTATAAGGAAGTATTGTGATGACGAAAATTTTCGGCCTCGAGATTTTTGCAGTTGTCCACGTTTTGAAGTCCCCTGATTCCAAAAAAATGGTTTTTAGAAAATGCCACCGTGTCTCTGTGTGTGGGTCACGATTACGATCAAACGGCTATAACTATCAATTCCAAATTTTGTATTTACGAGTATAATCTCCCTCTTGAGACCTGGTTAGATTTTCAGTAAAATCGGTAGACCCGAAGTAGTTTTAGCCAATATTCGTCTATTACTAAGTTTAAACAAATTTATAAAGAATTCAAATGTACTCAAAATTAAATTTGAGAAAAATTGTATTAAAAAAGTTTTTCGAAATTCCTACCGGAAGTAGGTCTTTTATTCTTATCAAAAATCAGTTTTTTCCAAACATTTCGCTTTCTCGACAGGTACATTACGAGTATAGAAGAATTTAAAACATGATTTTCAATATCTTTTGTATAAAATTTTTTTCTAAATTCGGACCGGAAGTAACACACTCTAACAAAAGTGATACTTTTAGCGATTAGCAGGAATATCTTGCAAATAGAGAATGCAATCCCGGGATTAGACTAATGGTTTCTAATTCGGCTCAAATGAAAAAAGAAACTTAAGTAATTTCTTAAAAACAATTTATTAATATTGTTGCACAACACAATACACAATATACTAAAATAAGGAACAAAAAAGATAATACAAAAAACTATTTAGAATTTCGAAAATACAATCGCAGAAATATCAAAGCATTCAATGTTTGACTTCCAAGCCTGCTTCATAGTTTATTGCCAACATAAGTAGCAGCTGAACGGACGGAAAAAGTATGAAAATATGCGTTTCGGACGTTAATATTCGCAGTAGAAAAACAATAAAAACACTGAAATACATAAACATTAATTCTACAACATCGCCCTTTCTCGAATTTTCTTTTTGTCTGTTTTTTTTGGAAGTTTTTAAATATATTTCTTTTATAGAATGAAATATAAAAAAAGTAAAACGTTGTATCATTTCTAAATACACTTAACTATATATACGATCAATAAAATGCATAATATAAAATCAGCAGACCGGAAGTAGTAGTATACTTAAGTGAAAAAACCGAATTTTACCAATGCTTTCATTCAGCAGACACAACAGTTGCGCAACTGTTCAGTGATCATGGCCAGTAGACGAGCGCTCACTCTGAACATGTTCAGGAGCGGTCGCCATTTTTGTGAGCGGAAAAATTCTATGCTCACTTGGTGAGCGTATTCTGTACGCATGCGCCATTGATTCATTCCAAGACCAACCTAATACATACTTCTGAAGAAAGTTACTAGAAGAGTAAGATACAGCAAATTAAAAGTATTGTGCAGTAATAAATGTATTATAATATTGGAATTCACTCAGTATTTTATTCGGGGTTGGAAAAATCAGCCCTTCCACTAAAAACTACGTCAAACTTTAATACATAAAAACAATTTATTATTATTGTTTATTCGGTTTAATAATTTATGATTTTAACATATGGCAGCAATGAAAAGTATCAGATGACAGACGATGACATAAAGGTGAGCGGTCCTGTCCAGCGAACACTCAACTGTTGTGAAGTGAACGCTTGGAGCGGGATCAGTTCCCGATCCGCCTGCTGAATGAAAGCAATATTTCGTCAACTGCTAAGTTTAAACAAATTTATAAAAAATTCATAAGTACCCAAAATTAAATTTGACAAGAATTTAGTTTTTCGAAATTCCTACCTTTTACTCTTATCGAAAATCAATTTTTTGCGAATATTTCGCAAGTCATGCTTTTTAGACAGGTACGTTACAAGTTTAAAAGTATTTAGAACTTAATTTTAAATACCCTTTGTATAAAAAAGAGTTTCAAAATTTGAACCGGAAGTAACACTTTTACTCTTAGCCAGTAGCAATTTCTTTCGAATATCTCGCAGTGTGTATTCTACAAAGATTTGTTAAGAGAATAGAAATACTGATAATAGGATTTTGAATAAATTTTATATAAAAAAATTCTTAAAATTTGGCTTGGTTTTCTAAGAAGATAAAACTATTTAAAGCAATTTAGAACAATTTTGTATAATATACGTATAAGAAGAAAGTGGACGGCCACACCTCATTATTACGTTTGGCACTAAGTCGAAGATGGTTTCATCCCTTAGTCGAGTATCTTTTATCCATGTTATTCCTGTCTGTTTTATCACTACAGAACTGAACTCAGAGATGCGAAAACTTTTAATTGATAACTTGTACTGCATAAGATGTGTGACAGTTTTGAATCAAGACATGCCGGTCACGACCTATCATTGTGATCTCGCGCGTTCGGTATGGGTAGCGGTGAGAGGTGTAAGAGGACGGAAAAATTATGAAAATATGCGTTTCGGACGTTAATATTCACGGTAGAAAAAAAATAAAAACACTAAAGTACATGAAAATTAACTCTACAACGTCGCCCTTTCTCGAATTTTCTTTTTATCTGTTTTTTTGGAAGTTATTAAATATATTTTTTTATAGAATAAAATATAAAAAAAAGTAAAACGTTGTATCTTTTTTAAATACACTTAACTATATATGCAATCAATGAAATTTGTAATATATTGTATAGTTTTTGAAAAAAAACGGGAAACAAGATCAGCGTCATCTCTCGTTTCCAAACAAATTAAATGCATGTCACCTTTCGCCTTAAGTGTCAAAAAATGTGATATTCAAATAAAACTTTATTCACAATTTAGTATTAAGTTGTAACTTAACTAATAAATTTATTATTAGTCATTATAGTATTATACTTACTTAAAAAGATGTGAAGATTGCACTGTATGTAGAGAGAATTATGCGAAATAATTTAAGAGTTTAGTGGTCATCCTTTTTTACAAACACAAGAACAATAAAAGTTTTGTCGAAATGATATTTACCTTTTGTCTAACATTAATAACGTAATATAACATTCGGATTTATATTTAAAATTAACAACTCGACATAATTTCCAGTTTTTTTTATCTTATCTTAAATGATTATTGGCTTCTTTAATTACCAAAATTGGTATCGACACAATCAATTTTTTTTTATAAAGAATAAGTTTTTCTCGTAAACTCATATTAAAATATGTTTCCCTATAGAAAACCACATCAGTTTACACACTGTAATACAATTAATACGTAAGATGATACTTACATCGCATGAACATTAGGTACATTAGACAAAATTAAAGAAACTGAAACTACGAAAAAAATCTAAATGCCGTTAAATACAAAAGTTGCTTCTTGCACCCCGTAGTTGCTCTTTCTATCTTGATTTACACGTATATTTTTTTCCTACGCTGTCGTAGCATCCAAAATGTTTAAGTGGAATAAAGTTAGCCGTGTCTCTCAAATTATGCAATTTTGCTGCACTTGTACGATTTTGGCACTGAAGTTGCGGAATAATGATTTTAAATGTCTTGTATCTCTTTTCCTTTCTTCAAAAGATTAGTGGTTTCCAAAGCTGCAATTTTACTGAAACTCTTCCGTACCTTCACTATCCCCTGAATATTCTATTGTAATCTGGATCCAAGAGTTGCAATATGTTTAGTTTGGTTGTTGCAATAAACTCATCAGAAAGGGTTTGTAAATTCTTAAAATCGTCTTCAGCATGGACCTGACTTCAAATGGATTTGTATGGCGAGCTTCCTTAATCATTTTTTCAATATCTTTTTTCACGTATAACTTACATACGCGTCTACGTTTTTCTATCTAGGTTTATTAAATTTTCAATATATGCATACGGCATTTGTCCGTGTAAAAGCAGTAGTCGTTCATATTGCACGAATGACTACTAGTAAACAGATCTTGGCCAAGTTGCCTGGCTTTGTTTTTAATGATCATACTCTAGGTAGATATACAAAAACTGGACGAAGGTGTTTCTTCTTTGTATAGCAGCACTATACCTCCCAGCGGCCGATGAATAGAATTCCAACATATCCGATGCAGGGCTGATGGTTGGCCATCGAAAATAATTTCGTAAGAGAATCTTCACATTTTGAAAATATTTTGGGAAAACATAGCAGTTAATATAAGAATATGGAAGAAACTGCCAAAACGTGTTATCACGTGATCAGACACTTTCTATGTGCTTTATAATCATCAGTAAAGGGCGGAATATATGCAAAGTGCATATATTTGCATATTTTGCATATTTTAACAAATTTCACAAAAAATTGCATATTTCGGCAAAAATAAAATTTGTGTGCATATTTTTATGTTTTTCGTTTTATGAAAAGATTAAGTGCGACCCTGTTTAGGAATTTCCAAGTAATCAGCTTGCCTAATGGAGAGCAGATGTGGTCTATTCTTTTATATTTATATTGTATAGTTTTTATTATTATATGGTTTATTGCCGGCATTTATTGGGTGTTTAGGAATTTCCAAGTAATCAGCTTGCCTAATGGAGAGCAGATGTGGTCTATTCTTTTATATTTATATTGTATAGTTTAGTTTGTCGATAGATTCCAGTGTGAAAAGAGTGATTTCGAAAATATTTTATTTCAAACGCCTAAAATGCCGAAAGCCGCTTCGTGGATTAAAAATTTTCCTGAGTTGGAGTTTAGTGGGGATAAAGTGTTTTGCAAAGTTTGTGCCAAAATCATTGTTTGTGAAAAGAAGTTCCAAATTGATCAACACTTGAAAACAGCTATGCATAAAGCTAAGTTGCAGAAAAATAAATCAGTGCCTGTTCAGCAGTGTGTGCAAACCGCATTTCAAAATGTCAAACCAAAGAGTGAAAAGGAGGTGTTTCATCAAGACTTATGCAAAGCTTTAGTCGCAGCAAATATACCTTTGAAGAAACTGCAAAATACACAATTCAGAGATTTTTTGCAAAAATATTGTAATCAAAACATCCCTGACGAATCCACACTTAGAAAGAAAAATGTGCAAACAGTATACGAAACCGTAATGGGAGAAATTAAAGTTACACTGGGCGATGAACATTTTTATATTATTGTTGATGAAAGCACAGACTCATGTGGTCGATATATCGCACATCTTATGATTGGAGGGCTTCAAGAAAATGAGCCAGGGAAACCATATTTAATATCTTCTAAACAGTTAGACAAAACAAATAATGAGACCGTAACTCGATTTATTCAGCAGTCTCTATCAAATTTTTTTTTACCAAATCCAGTTCCAGTAGAGAAGTTTTTAGTGTTTTTGTCTGACGCAGCGCCGTATATGGTTAAAGTAGGCCAAAACTTAAAAATATTTTATCCCAATATGGTACATGTCACTTGTCTTTTACACGGGATAAACAGAGTTGCAGAAATTATTAGAACAGCATATCCCTTGGTGAACAAATTAATTTCAAATGTAAAGAAAGTGTTTTTGAAAGCACCTGTAAGAGTGCAGATCTATAGAGAGAAATTGCCAGGAGTTTGTTTACCTCCAGAGCCCGTAATTACTCGATGGGGAACATGGATTAAGGCCACGATATTCTACGCAGACCATTTTGAAGCCATTAAAGACATAGTTTTAGATTTAGAAGACAATTCGCAGTGTGTAGTGCAAAGTCAAGCATTATTCAAAAATGTAAATTTAGCTAAGGAACTTGTTTTTATTAAGGTTAATTTTAGTTTTGTACCAGATATAATAACTTCGTTAGAAAGTAGGAATATAAGTTTAAGAGAATCAATTAATATTGTTGAAACTTTTTCCGACAAATGCAAAAAAGTTCCCGGTGATGTAGGAAATCAAGTAAGAAGGAAACTCGAAGTTATTGTGGGAAAGAATGAAGGCTTTAAGTATTTAATGGAAGTCAAACATATTTTTGATAGTAAACCATCCAACGAAGTAATACCTTGGCCTTATAACTTACTACCCAAATTAAAATATTGCCAGATCACATCGGTAGATGTTGAAAGAACTTTTTCTTTGTACAAACATATTTTTACAGACAGAAGGCAAACATTTTTATTGGAAAATTTTGAAAAATATATCGTTATAAATGCATTTTATACTATTTCAGGTTGAAAATTGTACCTATTATGTTTTTCTTTTAATTTTACTTAAAATAAATAATTTTTGTAAGAGTCGGCGTTTCTTTATTTCCATTTTTCCATGTTATATTCAAGGCATATAATTGCATATTTTGACAAATAAATGCATATTGTTGCATATTTCAGAGAAAAACGATGCATATATATGCGCATATTTTAACTGAATTGACGTGCATATATTCCGCCCTTTAATCATCAGCATCGTATCTCTATTAAATGAAGATGTTATTAAGAATGTCTGTGCCAGTGAGGTTGAATCTAGGGTACGCTATACTGTTTTGGGAAGCTTCCTGGCAAATCACAGAGATCACTGCAAACCGTTATTTATAAACCTAAAAATACTGACAGTAATCAATCTCTATTTTCTCGAAAACGCTGTTTTATATTCACAAAATGAAAAATGTTCCAACCATAATCTTCATCTCTCGAGTCTGGGCCCTCAAATTATGGCGATTAAAATGTACAATCACCTTCCCAGTGTGTACAAATCACTTCCAGCCATGATACTCAAAACAAGAGTTAAAAACGTACCCTTAGGGTGTCCATTTAATAAAATAAGATATCTTTTTTTTGAACTACCAATAGATTAGATTTGGTGAATGTGCAAGTCCCACCATCTTAAATAAACTATTATTATTTTGTTATATTTTATTTATTTGTCAGGCATATTCATACATTCTTACTGGTATATGTTTGTATTGATGTAAATAATTATTAATTAATAATTCTATTGGCTGTATTTCTTTTTGACTATTTCCTGTACAGATACTGTTTTGGTTCTGAGTATAAATAATGAGATCATTAGAAAAGTGTTTGATATCACGCGAATTGCAAATTATTATGAGAGAGTAGAAATCATCTGTATTTATAAATGAAAATAATAAAAATATGGAAATGATATATGAAGTTTGTTATAGCATAAATTCTCCAATGCAAAATGAAAGTAAAATCCAAACGGGGTGCCTATTTCTTATTGTGAATCATCCGTCTGACAGTTTTTACGAGAGTTACAGTTACCGTAATTATAGGTGAATCTTAATGTGTTTTATATATACGGTACATCGATGTTGCTAAGCAATGTGAGCAATGTCTGTTTAGCTTGCGGCACTGTAGCCGTTATAATAACGTCCTTGTCGAGCTCGTATACGTCGTTAGCTGCTCGCATTTGTTGTTTGCAAATTTGCAACGCTAACTCTCCTTACTGGGCCAATCATAATAGAATGCTTATAGGAGCGCATTTATTATTAGAAAATGTCGTGAACAATCGAGAAAATACGAACGGACACGGTTTGTGAAATGAATAAGCATATTTAAATAGTTTTTTGTATTTTATTTTATAGAATAACATTAGTAATTAATATAATAATAGTACAATTAAAGTCGTTTCAGTTACGAAACGTACAAAAATTGGATTTTGTCGTCAATATCCTTTTTGCGAATTAATGCTTTTTATTAATGTTTCTGAAAATATAACAAATTCAATGTCATATATTATAAAATTGTCTAAATATTTTGCATTTCAATAATAATAATTCTATAATTTTTTTTATAAAATCTTTAGTCAAATACAAAGTGTTATGCTACTTAGACCTTTCCTTATACTCCTCTAACTTTATATCTGCATAAAGGTGTTCATTTCAAAACTTCTCACCCTAAATTTCTGAAAATCTGGAAATCTATGAAAAATTCCCTGAAAAACGTAAGAAGTATTATATAAGTATTTATATTAGTGGGGGCCATTTTTTGGATCAAATATTGACTCAACCACTTTAACCCTCTGAAGCGAACAAAAATAAATAAAAAAATTAGGTGCGGCCACCATACGACTTTCTTATACGTATGAGCGTTTCAAACTAAACAATTTTAAGAATTTTTTTATACAAAAATTATTCAAAATCCCTTTCTAAGTACTTCCATTCTCTTAATAAATCGTTACCGAATGCATACTTTGCAAGATATTCGAAAAAAAGGGCTACTCCCCAAGAGTAAAAGTGTTACTTCCGGTACGACTTTTGAAATTTCATGTATACAAAAAATATTGCAAGTCCAGCTCTAAATACTTTTGTATTCATGATACCCTAGTAGCCAAGTTCGTTGGCTTCAAAGCGGGCCAATGTCACTCCAATATTCTAACATCGGTAGAACATCAGTGACCTACACCCAATGTCGTACGAATATAAAATTCCTATATCAAGTAAATGTCAATTTATGTCGTTGGGTTGATATCAGTCTACATTGGTAACATATTGGTTAAATATCTGATACTGATATTTTATTGAAAACAAAAATCTACATACTATTAACATTAAAGAAAAATGTCTACATAATATCTAGTTCACAAAGTCACTGTGAATTTGGTTGAAAGGGCAGTCTTCGATATAAATTTAGATTAAAGGGAATGACGTCACAATTTGTTATTCTGCGATTAAACGCCAACATCGTATTAACTTTGCAAGACAATATTGATATAGTCTATATTAATTTATCACAGAATATATTACACACTGTACCATGAATAATTGTTGGTGTGTGAAATGAAATATATAGATCCTCAAAGTTAATTAAGTATTTGCAATAATGATTCTCACCAAATTAATATTAAAAGTACTACGCACATTTTTATAAATAATTTTAGAGACCGGACACGAGAGGCCCATGACTCACGAGAGGCCCATGAAATTTTGTATTTTTAAATTTTTTTTTATTTTATTAACATAATTGGCTAACAAGTGGGTTGTGATCTATCAAATACAAAACACATTTTTGTTTGTTCATTTTGTAGTTCAAATCAAGTAAATTCTCTGTACTTTATTTGTCTTATGAAATATAGGGTAAATGCTAAAATCGGAAAAATTTCTGTGCAAAATATTGGGCCAATATCATGCAGTGATATTTATCCAACGTTGTAAAATGTTAACACTTGTACATCGGATTGATATCAGACGGCGATATCAGGCCAATAAATAAACGACCGACAGCCAACGTTGGTCCGATATTGTGTGCTACTAGGGTAAATACAGAATTGGTTCACCGGGAACTGAATCCATCGATTGCGGAAAAACTATAGCTAGGAATGATCTGAAATTTTGACATTATACTAAAGTCTATGAGGGCCAATCGCCTAAAATATTTTCAAGATGGTGGCACTTCGGGCTATGCCGGAAGTAGGTACCAACTTCCTAATTTTAAATAGAATACCCTACATATTGTCAGGTTTTTAGATTCTACGTGAAATTCTAAATATATTTCATGTATAATGTCATATATCTAAGTGTAACCCTTTTTGACTTATTGAAATTCTTATGTTAAATTTGACGTTTGCAGGCAGAAAATCAATAGCACTTTTTCCATATTGAAATTAGTATTTAATTTGAAGTATATTCTCTCAAATAGATGGCTTAATTAAATACTATTTGTATAAAATTGTTATAATTATTAATACAGAGTGTGCGAATTATACGCCTAAAAACGAATTTGGAAAAATTGCCAAAAGACAATTTTTTTAAATGGGAAGCGGCAACTTTTATAATTTTATCTTATTCTGCATTAAAAATAAGGATCACTTGTATAAATATGTCTATTATAAAAATTTGTAGTTTTCGAAATATTGGCAAGTTAGTGTTTTTATCTTCTACAAAACATACTGTTTGCATTAGTTCTTTTTTCATTAGCTAGCCATGACAGTGTTTACAAAATTATAAATTGTTATTCGTTGAAGAAAAGTCATGTTACCTTATCACAATTTCAATAAGTCATGCCGGGGCGCTTAAGGGGGCTTACGCAGAGGTGCCGATTAACTGCAGAAATTTTTGGTTTTCTTATTATGTTTTTGCATTAAATTGAATACAAAGGATTAATTAAGGCTTAGATGTGAGTACTTTCTTATAATTCAAATTATTTATTCCTACATTTCATTCTCAAAGTTGGCAAAATTTACAACATCTTAACACTGTTTTTGAAACTTTATTTTAAAAACTAATTCCAGTCGAGCATGCACTGAGCCTTTGTTTATTTGTGTTTTAAATTTCGTTTTGATATTTCGTAAACACAAACGGTACTATTGTTTTACCGAAACCTTGTAAAGTACAGAATTTACATTAGCGCATACACTGTTAGAAATATTGTCTTGATCTAAGAAAATATAATTTTCTTCCGTATATACAAAGCCTTAATTTACTTGATTTAAAACGGTTTGGAAATATTTACTTATAATAAAACGGACCGTTTCAAATCAAGTAAATTAAAGCTTTGTATATACGCAAGAAAATATACTTTCTTAGATCAAGACAATATTTCTAACAGTGTATGGAGCCACCCCCTTACGCTCTCCTCACGGCAGTTAGTCGACACCTCTGCGTAAGCCCCCTTAAATTATACAAACGATGATTATTTAAATTTATATATTATTTATGGGGAATGTAATAAAGTTATGTCAAGAACATGTAATACATTTGCAACTCGATATCCGCAAAAACGGAAACCATCTACCAGTACCGTTAAACGTATTATAGAAAACTTCAAATCCTTTGGATCCGTGAAGGCAAAGATTCGGGGAAATAAACCAGTTATTAATAACGATAATAATGTAATGCAAATGTATTACATGTTCTTGACATAACTTTATTACATTCCCCATAAATAATAAATAAATTTAAATAATCATCGTTTGTATAATTTAAGCGCCCCGGCATGACTTATTGAAATTATGATAAGGTAACATGACTTTTCTTCAACGAATGACAATTTATAATTTTGTAAACACTGTCATGGCTAACTAATGAAAAAAGAACTAATGCAAACGGTATGTATTGTTGAAGATAAAAACACTAACTTGCCAATATTTCGAAAACTACCAATTTTTATAACAGACATATTCATATAATCCTTATTTTTAATGCAGAATAAGATAAAATTATAAAAGTTTCCGCTTCCCATTTAAAAAAATTGTCTTTTGGCAATTTTTCCAAATTCGTTTTCAAGCGTATAATTCGCACACTCTGTATTAATAATTGTAACAATTTTATACAAATAGTATTTAATTAAGCCATCTATTTGAGAGAATTTACTTCAAATTAAATAATAAATTCATCTTTATATGGAAAAAGTGTTATTGATTTTCTGCCTGCAAACGTCAAATTTAACATAAGAATTTCAATAAGTCAAAAAGAGTTACACTTAGATATATAACATTATACATGAAATATATTTAGAATTTCACGTAGAATCTAAAAACCTGACAATATACAGGGTATTCAATTTAAAATTAGGAAGTTGGTGCCTACTTCCGGTATAGCCCGAAGTGCCGCCATCTTGAAAATATTTTAGGCGAATGGCCCCTATCGACTTTAGTACAGTGTCAAAATTTCAGATCATTCCTAGCTAAAGTTTTTCCGCAATCGATCGATTCAGTTCCCGGTAAACCATCCTGTATATATAGAATGCATAATTTACGACATATTTGCAGAAAATCGCTACTGGGTAAGAATAAAAGTGGTAGTTCCGGTCCGAATTTCGAAAATTTTTTTATAGAAAAGGTGTTGAAAATTAAGTTCTAAATGCTTAAATTTTATACCCGTAACGTACCTGTCTAAAAAGTATGACTTGCGAAAAACGATTTAAATAAAATTGTTCTCAATTTTAATTTTAAGTACATATGAATCCTTTATAAATTTCTTTAAATTTAGTAGTTGACGAAATACTGGCAAAATTCGATTTCTTCACAGAAGTAAACTACTATTTCCGGTCTTCCAATTTTACTGAAAAACTTATCGGATCTCAACAGAGAGATTATATACGTAAATACAAAATTTGGAATTGATATCTACAGCGGTTTGACCGCTATCGTGGTCACACACACAGAGAGAGGGAGACATACACACAGACACACAGACATTTTTCAAAAACCAATTTTTTGGTATCAGGGGACCTCAAAACGTGGACATCTGCAAAAATCTCGAGGTCGAAAATTTTCGTCATCACAACACTTTCTTATAGTAAGTGTAAGAAAGTGGCAATGAATAATATAAACACATTTTAAAATCACATAATTTTACATTTCTTATCCCACATATCCGAAATTGCCATCAGATAAGAGTATGAGTGCTACTTCTGGTCTAAATTTTCATTTTTTTTTAACAAAGATTATTCAAAATCAAGCTCTATATACTTTTATACTCTGAATATATTTATTTAGAAAGCATGTCTTAATAAGAGTAAAATACATGTTTTGTTCTCTTTACTTTTGAGTACTTTTGTGTTGTATAGAAATTTCTTTAAGCTTAGTAGTTAATGAGATATTAGTCAAATTTGATTTTTTTACTGAAGTAAACTACTACTTCCGATCTACCGATTTGTCTGGAAAGCTTAGGAGATCTTAAAAAAATAATTTTTATACATATATAGGAGGAGTCGTTTTTATATTCCCGGACTAGACTTTTTCAATGTTAATATAATTTTTCATTATAGTGTTTTATTATTATACATGCCTTCGTAACGACTTTGACAATTTACAAAACAATTGCAGCAGTGTTAGTTTTAAATCTGTCAGTTTGTGGTTGTCACGTATCAAAATGCACAAACTTGAATATCGAGCAATTATAATTTTTTTGATAAAACATCGTGGTTGTATAAACCAAAACCCCAGATATCGGTGAAAACACAAATTAAAGTAGATAAGGAAAAACAAAAGACATACAGGGTGTTTCACTTAAAAAAAATCAAATGTTTGTTATTTTAACGCATCACCCTGTATAATTCAAATTATTTTCAAAATGTGTGTTTTTTGTTAATGTGTGCCACTTTTTATAAAATAAATTTCTTCAGTACTATATAATAAGGCCTATATTGGACTTTGACGCAGTAATGAGCAACCTTGTATATTAAAATCTATTTCTTGGCCGATTATAATAATAAAAGCATATAAATAGCATTAATGGCCTTATTAATTATATTAATTGTCAATGATTAAAATGAACATAACAATTAAAAAAGATATTTAGACGTTTCGACAATATTATTCTTGACTTCTTCAGTATACAACATAAAATTCTAAAATATATACTACTAGATTACGTTTAGACGTAAAATCAAAATTACCTGCAAAGTACAAATTTTTAGCAATTAAAGAACGTATTGTAACTACGTTTTCTAAACTCATCATAATCTGACATTTTTCCCCCCTTATAACTATGTAAGTATGGTTCGTTATATGTACATATAATAACCAAGTGATTTTAAATGCATGTTTTTTGTTGTTGTTGTTGTTTTTGGTTGGGTTATTTTAAGCTGTTGTGTCTACACTAATTTAAAACAAACAATTCGCATTTCTACATACTTTAAAATAAGATGTAGTCATGTGTAGATCGTTTGATGATTGTACATAGATAATAGCGATAGTTCTATGCTGATTTCTTCACATTATCACTTTTATACATTTCATTTTTTTTTGCATTACATCTTGTTGGTCACTGAAACCTTTTAGATGACAACTTGCTGTCAAATTGTAATTTTATAGTGCCGCTCCACCATGTTAATAATTCACTTTTAATACATTTCTTGAATATTAAAAGTAAAAGTGATTTGAACTAATAAAAATTACATTGCTCATGGATATGCTTTATTTACTTCTTTTTTAGCAATTAAGACATTGCATAAATTAATTATAGTGTTATATTACCGTATATTCCGGTGTATAAGACGCACCCCCGTTTTCCATCATTATTGTTTGTATTTTCATATATTCGTTGTATAAGACGCACCTAGAATTTGTAACGGTCTGTTGTTTTGAAATCACAGACGTGAGACGTGCGCAAAAAAAGATGGCTTCGAGCTACTGCAAAAATGTACAACGTAAACGAATGTATGGTACGACAATGGAGAAAAAATGAAGAGAACATAAAAGAAATGCCAAAAAGCAAATGTGCATTAAGAAAGGGACAAGCCAGGTGGCTAATATTAGAAGAACATGTCAAGCAGTGGGTGTTAGAAAGTCGTAAAAATGGATTGATTGTAACAAGAAGGTCTATTCGTTTGTTTGCACTAAAATGGGCAAAATATAATAAAGAAGAAAGTGTAAATTTCGAGGCATCTCAAAGTTGGTGTTAAAGATTTATGAATATAAACAATCTAGTGCTTCGAGAAAAAACCAAAATTTCACAAAAATTGTTTGTTTCAAATATTTGTGATTCAGGCATGAAAGAAAGAAAATTATTTATTGTCTCAAATTGGCAATATGGATGCAGAGCTGTAAAAAATACTTTTTAAAAGTATCTAGATACTTTTAAGATACTTTAGGCAAAAAGTATCTTAAGATACTAAGTATCTAAGATAGTTTTTGGTGAAAGTATCTTAAGATACAAAATACCGGAAAACTATTTGAGTAAAAATATCTTAGATACTTTTAAGTATCTAAAGAAACTTTTAGTATCTAAAGATCCTTTTAAGTAACTAAGATACTTTTATGTATGTAAGATACTTATCATAGATACTTTTCAAGTATTTAAGATACTTAGATACCTTTGTAGGAACTAAGATACTTAGGCACAGTGTACAGTGTCTAAGATACTTTAGTTTTAAAAACATCATTTTAACCCTCTAAATGATCATACAATTTAAGTTTAAGCCAGGAAGCACTTTGCAATCGTACACCTTGGGCTTTGGGATATAAAAGAAACAAAAGACGTCAAGTTATTACAAACTATGTATTGAAAACAAAAATTAAACATAAAATTCTCAAAACAATATAAAATAAACATAAAATAGTCTGTTAAAAAAACAGCACAAAACGCATTATCCATTAAAAACAAAACATTCAACATTTAACATTTTTAACAGTATATAAAAACAGTAATATTTTGGTAGGATAGCTAACTAGTATAACCACTAGCTTTTAATAAAACTAAATTTTCAAACGTGTTATCAGATAAGGCATGACGTCGGGGTGAGTTAATAAAGGTTGCGAAAGAAAACAATCTTTCGACAGCTGCAGAAGAAGGTAATGGCGTATTGAATTTTTTAAATAATTGTTCTATAATATTATACTTTTTTAGCATTTGTACGTTAGTCTCAGAATCGGCCAAAAATTGTAATAATTGCAGCTCGGCTTGTCGTTTATAATCTAAATCGGTTTGGCCAGTGCCAGTGTATTCCTTTTGCGTTTGAAGATCGGGGTTAACATCAAATTCAAAGAAGTCGTTTTGCAGTGTGTTACTTTTCATTTGAGTAATGTTATTCTTGCTTACATTAAATTGTTCCTCATTTTCCTTGATAATTTTTATAGCTTCTGTAATTATCAAATCTTTAATTTGACTAAGGTCATTCTCAATATTCCTCATTTCCCGAAATGCAGTAAGCCAACGTGTTTTAAAGAAAGGATTAGTTACTGCTGCAATTATTGCAGATTGGTTAGTCAACTTAAGAAGTTTTTCAAATCTGGAGTTTAGAGATTCGGTCAAGGCATTCAAAATAGGTTCAACATATTTAAATTTATTCGTTTTTAACTTTTCAATTTTAACAAACAAGCTTACGATTGATGGTAGAAGGTAACCGTAGTACATATTTTGTTCACCTTGAAGAATGTCAAGTGCCAAAGCAAAAGGTTTTAGTATTTGGCATAACTCTGCTAAATAATTTAGATCAGTATCTCTGAGTCGATCTTGTTTTGCAAAATTTAATTTTTCGTATAAACAGTCCAGTTTTTCTTTAGAGTTAAGAATTTGGTTCAGAGCATCGAACATTGAATTCCAACGCGTTACACCTGGGTAACTTAAAGTATGTCCTAATACTTTTTTTATTCATTCAGCTGATTTAGGACGACCTGTTTTTTTCCAAATATGATTACACCTAGCTATTGCTTGTCCATGTTTTGATTTAAGAGAACTAGTTGAATTAATTATTTTCATAATATCAGTAGTTGTTATTAGGGCAAGTGTATGACTTGCACAACGTATGTGTTCAGATAAAGTAGGTATGAGCAAATTATTGTCACTAAAATTGTTTGGAAGGAGATAATCTTCGTTTCCAAATATGTCAGGAATTTCCTCTTCATCCTCCAAAATATCTTCCTGATCTTTCTCAGTGATGTCGATATCATCATTTGGAAGTTGATGTTGAAGTTCACCGTCACCAGTATACTGTAAAGCATTATTGATTCCGAAAACACCAAATGCTTTGACAAAATTTGAGCCGTTGTCAGTAATTGTTGCTAACACTTTATTTGGATAAAGATTATAAGCAGTATGTATGTCTTCTAATAGTTCAGCTATGCGGTCGTGGGTATGCGCTCCAGAAAATCTTCTACATGCTAGTGGCGCTGACTTTCGTAGAAGTTGGTCGTCAATCCAATGACATGTAACACCAAGAAAACTTCGGGTTTTGCATGACCAAATATCAGCTGTCGTACAAACGTAACGGATATCATGTAATTAATATTAATTTTAAGTTATGTTTGTTCTCAGACACCATAGAGGAAATTTTTTTTACAGCTGTAGGCCTGGATATGATTTTTAAAGGAGTAATTCCCTTAAATAGATTTAAAAAGCTACGATTTTGTAACAACGACAAAGGTGACATAGTATCTACAATAAATTGAAGAAGCCTTCTGGTAAATGTATCCTGTGTAACATGTTCGGTCTTTGTAATAATCTGTTTAATGGTCATTTGCCTATTATTGGTATTTTTAATTTGCATTGTTTTAGTATGTTTAGAATTTAAATAATCCTTATAAAATGTTGAATGTTTCGTTTTAAAATGTTTTAAGAAGTTACTAGTAGAACTTGAATTTCCCTTTAAATATTTATTATTAGGTAAACACATTTTACACTTAGCTATAATGTCTCTTGTCCCGTCAAGTTTTTCCAACATTTGCTGCGTAATTTCAAAATATTTCCCATCAAAGAGATGTGAGGTTGTTGCGTTATGCGAGGATTGACTATTAGTTACAGAACTAGTAAAACTACTAGCAGCCGAGTTGTCTGAATCCTGATCTTCATAGGGTATTTCTGAAGATTTTGAAGATGAGGCACCGCCAAAAGTCTTCTGAACTTCTTTTTTGATGTTGTTTCAGGGTCAGGAACATATGTAGGGTCTTTTTCATCTTCACTTGGTGTAAAAGGGTCAGGTTCAGGTGATTGAGGTTCAGTTAATGCCATGTCAATATCGACATTTAGTTCTTTATCATGACAATTCTGATATATATCCATCTGAAATAAAAATTTCAAGTTTTATGTGGCCCCAACTCTAATTTTGTTAGCACTAATGTAATTATTGATTGAATGATTTTACAGAGACCACGCTGCACGCTCACAGTTCTGATATTAGTGCTCCGTATGATTTTCGTTAAACTCATACATTTAGGAATGTAAACTCTACCATTAACTGTAGGTACAACTGTAATGTTAATTTTATTTTATGTTGTGTTCTTTAGTTCTTTTACCATAAGATTTTATGTATTCTACAATTCTACTCTACTCTCTACTCTACATTGAAAGGATCATAATTTATTGAATCAGTAATTTTTAAAATTTAAACAAATTAAACATTTTATTTAAAATAGGTTATAGCAAAGAAAGGGACTTACCTTTTCTGGTGAACTAATATTTGTTCTTCTAGCGAGTACGAATGGCAAACTAACTAACTTAGCGCTGTAAAAGATAAACGAATAATGCGGGCGAGATGCAAAAAACAATATACATGCCATATACATCGTCTCTCACGTTACGGCCGGCGCGACCTGTCGAAGCTTGTCGTGTCGTGTCGGATCATGAATAAGTATTGATTTCTCACGTTTTGAGTATCTAAGATACTTTTAGTATCTAGATACTTTTAAAGATAAAAGATACTAGATACTTTTAAGAAGTATCTATAACAAAAGTATCTTTTAAATGAACCAAAAAGTATCTTAAATAAAAGTATCTAAGATACTTTTAGTATCTTAGATACTTTTTTTTATCTTTTTACTGTATGGATGAAACACCAGTGATGATGGACATGATCGGCAATAAAACAGTCGACCTGAAAGGAACTAAAACAATTAATATAAGGACTGCTGGCAATGAAAAAAATAGGTTTACTGTTGCGTTATCTTGTCTAGCAGATGGTACAAAATTGAGGCCAATGGTAATTTTTAAAAGGAAAACTTTACCGAAATAAAAATTTCCTGCTGGGCTTTTTGTTCATGTCCACGAAAAGGGATGGATGGATGAAAAAGGCATTGAGTTATGGATAATAGAACATGTCTGGAAAAACCGACCCGGAGCTCTAGGAAAACCATTTCTTTTAGTTTGGGACATGTTTAGAGATCATTTAACCGAAGAAACTAAAGAAAATATAAGACAGTGTAATACTGATATGGCCGTTATTCCTGGAGGATTGACTTCCTTGCTGCAACCATTAGATGTGTGCATAAACAAACCATTTAAAGAAAATTTACGGAAACAATGGAATATGTGGATGTTGGAGGGAGAGAAAACTTATACCAAAGGGGGTCAAATGCGTCATGCTTCATCAGATATTATCCGTGAATGGATAATTAATGCATGGAAAGATATTCCAACAGATGTAGTGATCAAGTCTTTTAAAAAATGTTCAGTTTCAAATAATCTCGTTGGGACAGAAGATGACTTGTGGTTAGATGAAGAAAAAGAAAATGATAACGGTGATATTCATCAAGATGACGTACCAGAAAATATTACAGAAGATGAGTATAATGAACTTTTTATGTCTACTGATGTGTCACTAAAAAATTGTATGATATAGTAGTGTACCTACGTGACCTATTTAATAAGTTCTTTGTTTTTTTTAGTGCATTCTGAAAATGTTCATTTTCTATAGTCGGCATATAAAACGGAGGTGGATTTTGAGCCTACCTTTTCGGCCAAAAAAGTGCGTCTTATACGCCGGAATATACGGTACTTATATTGTTTCAATTTACAATTTTGTGAACTGTATAATTTAATATTACATGTATATAATATATATAATTCTTAGATTATCTTTGAATGAATTCTAATCGAAAATATTGCGATGAAATTTGATAATTTACTACTATAATTGAAACCATTTTGGTTCGAACAAAAAATTACCTATAATTAGAATATATAAAAGCACAGATAGAATGTCTACGCTTTTCAATTATTATTTGTTAGAATTACATCTTTACAACTTCGAGTGAATCTCTATATTTAAAAGAATTATCAACATACTTTAGAATAAAACTAAATCCATTAACTTTTTCTTGTTATTCCTTTTTATTGGGACAAAAGATAAAGAATACAGACTTATATAGTTACAAACGAATCTTTTAATCCCGTAAATTGATTGAAAATAAAAGTAAAGTATTTCAGCATACTACCATTGGTTCTTTTTTTTTTTTTAGTTTTCTGAAAATCATTAATAGTGAACTGGATTTCTTTTTCATGACAAACCGATTCAGTTAACGTCTGTTGTAATAGCCGCAGCAGTTAAAGTTATTGTGTGAACCCTTTCAAGACTCCTCTTTTTTTGTTCTTTGGCCATTAGCGAGTTTGTGGTGATATGTAGAAGAGGTTAAAAATGCGCGGGATGTTGCTTTGGGATTGTTTCCACTTGATTGATTAAGTTGTGCAGTTTAAAATGTTATTGTACTAAGAAAAAGAGAAATACGTTTTATGCATTATAAATCATGTGATTAATTGTTTTTTGAATTTGAAAACATAACCTAGTTTGTATATATTTCATTTGTTTTTTCTACCAAATATCATAAGGGTATCATCATCACCTGCTGGGTAGTTATAAATTGAAATCTTATCTGATGGTATAAATTTTAGTAGTAAATGACCATTAACCGTCATCACTTTGAAAACATAATCTTCATGTAGTATTTATAGCACTAGTAAAAATTCTATAGGGCCCATAAATTTCATTGCTAATTATAGAGCCGTTTTTCTTCCTTTTTTTTGGTCAACTTCGGATGCTGCATTCGTTTTTTATTTTAGTTTTCTTCATCGAGTCGGACCAAAATATCTCTCAAAACCCTTTTCATCCAAAAATAGAAGTTACCTGCCAATCAATGTAAACAATTCCCCCAAAAATAAAACAAGCAGAGAGGTATTCAAGCAAGTTTAGTGTGGAAAAAATAGCCTTGAACTTGTTTGCCTTGAACAATACACGTTACGTTGAGATGTAATTAATGGAACTAGCCTTCTGCTTTTTAGCAATGAAATTTATTTTCGATCCTTTATGCTATAAGGAATGGGTTGGTGTTTTAAATTAATCATTAAATGTAAAATATTTGAGTAAATAATCTTGAAATTACAATTCCATTATTGTGGTTACTAATAGTGTTTTGCTTACCAGGAATTTACATGAATTTTCATGAGAGCTCCCACTCATCAACGTTCTTTGATATACGAGGATGGTCCCAGAAATATCCGACTAAACAAAGAAAACACAAAAATTTGGAAAAAATATATTCATTTTTCAACATAATCTCCGTTCAGCTCTATACACTTTTCCCAGCGATGCTAAATAAGTTCGATATCCTTTTTATAATAAGAACTGTCTTGCTCCTCAAAACAGCCATTAACTGCCGACATCACTTTTTCATCGTTGGAAAATTTTTGATCACTGAGCCATTTTTTCAAGTTTGGGACAGAAAATAATCCGAGGGGGCTAAATCTGGCGAATGGGGTGCATGAGGTAGCAATTCAAACTTTAATTCATTAATTTTGGCCATTGCAATAACGGATTTGTGAGCTGGTGCATTGTCTTGATGAAACAACACTTTCTTCTTAGCCAAATGCGGCCGTTTTTGCTTGCTTTCTTCGCTCAAATGTTGCAATAAGTTCGCATAATACTCGACGTTGATAGTTTTTCCTTTTTCAAGATAGTCAATGAAAATTATCCCACGCGCATCCCAAAAAAACCGACGCCATGACCGTGCCTGCAGATGGAACGGTCTTCGCCTTCTTTGGAGCCGGTTCTTTTTTTCAGTCCATTGTTTTGATTGTTCTTTTGTCTCGGGTGTGAAGTGATGGACTCATGTTTCTACATGGTTATGAAACTTCGCTAAACACTCAATTGAAACATCTTCACGACACTATTTTTGCTCGAGTGTGAGCAAACGCGGCACCCATCTTGCAAACAGCTTTTTCATTTCCAAATTTTCAGATAATACGCGATGTACCGCATTTTTTGAAATACCTACTATGTCTGCTAGCTCGCGCACTTTCAGTAGACGATCATCCAGTACCGCTTTGTGGATTTTCTTCACCATTTCTGGAGGCGTCATCTCATTTGGTCGATAACTGCGATGCTCGTCTTAGTAGCTCGTACGGCATCGTTTAAACTCTGCTACCCAATATTTTACTGTTCTAAACGAAGGAGCAGACCCACCCAGAGTAGAATCCAGTTCAGCTTTTATATTGTTTGGGCTGAAGCCTTTCAAATAAAAGTATTGTATCACATAACCATGACCAATTTTCTCCATTTTCACAAATTCACTGAAAGCGTTCACTATTGACAGCTGTCAAACAAATACTAAACAAGGTTGCGCCTTCAAACTTGAAACATATGTTTTATGGATTGTGTACTTTCTAATACAGTGATTTTTTTTCAAACAACTACCGCCATCTCTACGTCAGGTCGGGTACTTCTAGGACCATCCTCGTACAAGGATGATTTGATGCAAGACGATAGTCGGCTATCAGTGCATATTTGTGAAAAATTGTATTATATGTGAGTATGCCATGCATTTACAAGAAGATGAACACAACTGGGATTTGGCAGTGCACATTGAATAACAATGTTCCTCCAAAAGTTTCGGCTTAGATAAATAGATAGATAATCGTCCTTATTGTATTAAATAATACAAAATAAAGGTCAGTTCTTACATACTGATACGGTACAATATCATTATCAAGTAAAGTAAAATATATGTATAAAAAAATGTATAAAATATATACTGTAGTCAACATATATTAATTTCTGATACGAAAGTAGAAAGAGGAAAAGAGCGCAACGAAATAAACTTAAGATAAACATAAGCGAGGCTGCCAAGACAGTACACTCGACAAACGTTTCCTATGAAATGTAAGGCGTTAGGGTCCCCCGACACTGCGTTGCTCTCCCACCACTGTTAGCAAGCAGGCATCGCCGCATATTATATATCTTCTGCATGGGATAGAAGTATAAACCGAAATTAAAATTCGACGACTACGGTATAAGCCAAATGCATATAAAATGAATATAAGAATATATAGTTAAATTAACAAAGAAGTAACAAAGAAATAACAAATAAGGGCAGTCAGGCTACACCAACTCTATGGACAAAGTAACTATACGAAATGGCTTAAGAAAAACCGGGTAAATTACGATTTCAGGTTATGTCTCAACTATTTTAATCACATAACTTAACCCTTTCACACTTTTGCCCATAATTCTAGTTGTTTCTGGCTGGAAAGAAATTTAAAGTAGACGAGGAAGTTATTGCAAAAATAGAGCAGTATTTTGACAATATTGATACTGATGATTATAAAACGAGTATAGAGGCACTCCATCTCCACTGGTACAAATGTTAAAAGAGAATTTGTTGAAAAATAAAAAAGATAGTTGCCGTAATTCAAGTATTTCCTTTTAAGTCATACTTTCCGGTAAATTATTCGCCTATTATTTCAATAATTACGTTGGTTTGTAATTTTTGTACGGACATGAAATAAATGGATGAAATAGTACTGACGGAATTTCACATCAAATCAAATCATAGTTTATTGTCGAGAGTTGTAAATATACACGTACACCATACAATATAATAAGATTGCAAAAATTATAATTATATTGCTCCAAGGTTTCTAAGGGACAATGCATTGTCAAATTTACAAGTATTATCACAAACAGTACAAATACAAAACAAGTAACACCCAGACTACCAAGTACTATGACACAAAATTCGGTCATGCCCTATCCCCACAAAACTTGAAGTACTTGTAATATTCATCCTCATCAAAAACAGCTTGTTCAACAATTTTTTTCTTTAAGGCAGTTTTAAAATTATTAAAATCTAGATCTCTAAAATTTTAAGGAAGAGCATTGTATAGTTTTACACCTCTCTGACAATAAGACTTTTGTGTACTACTCCTTCGAGTATATTCGTCACTAAGATTATTCTTGTCTCTATACTCCATTCAGTCTAAGAATAAAGTAGATGGCGCTACAATATGAGCACAGTTTACACACGATGAACTTTGTATTTTGAAAACAAGTAAAACATATGTTTACTGTCAGATGGATAGCAGGGATATACATATCTGATATCATTATATTTTGACATTTACGTACATTTTTATACAAGTTGGTAACTCATTCCTCAAGAAAAAGGAATGCACATGTCGTCTAATTGTACTTTTTTGTGCTTCATCCAATTTATTGTAAGTATGACGATAATTTCTTTTTCTTGGAGGAGAAATTGGAACTCCATATAATTCCATTTCTTTAATAATGCAGTACATTGTATTCCTATTAATACCCACTTCCTCTGCTGTTTGATTGACTGCAGCTGTTTTAGACATATTGTTTTTATCCTTAATGTACACATTATAAGCCATTTGCCTTTGTCCAGATCTTATGTGTTTCCCTTTACGATTTTTTGAAGGACCTGGTAAAAGTGCTTCCGCCATACTATAGAATATTAGCGATTACGAAAAGAAAGTTAACGAAATTGATAAAATACCTTAACAAATGAATATTTCACTTGCGAGTTCTAAGAAGAACTATTTTTTAAGAATATTAACAACAAATAACTATGTAAAATACGGAAATCGACAAAATCTTTGAACAAAACTGTCAGTAAACAAATTTTTGACAGAACGAGCTAAATGCGATTATTTTGCCGGTGTAAATGCACACTCGATTTCAACCAATCACAAACGTTTATTTTAAGCCCTATCTTTCCCAATGCTTTATTCTTAGACTGAATGGAGTATAGTATCGTATTCATGAAAAGTGACACAAGTATTAAAGGACGAAATATTAGCTTTCACGTACAATAAGCAATCAAGGATATACAAACTAAGAAATGTCAAAATTTTTGAATTCATAAATTAACTGTGGCCCCCATAGAACATCACCGAATGAAATAATGAGAAGTAACCCTAGCAATGTCTCGAGATACTGATGAAGATAGATTTCTTAAAACAAATATAAATTTCAATAGTTTATTTACTATATGCTCGCAGTGTGGTCCTCACATAAATCTAGGATCCAATACAAAACCCAAATACCTGACTCCATCCACAACATCAATTTCGACGCTACTTCTGACGGAAAACATCATCGTAACAATCTTACTACTATTAAGTAATAAGCTGTTTTGTGTAAACTAAACGTTCGTATCCTTACGAGCCACGAGATCCTAGACACAACATCTGCACTATCCGCGGAGATAATCAGTGGGGCAGTATGATCCGTGAAAACTATAGTCTTATCAGACTTAATATTATTTGCAAAATCATTAATATAAATTTAGTACAATATTATCATAGTAATTATACCAATACTTCCTACTTATTATATAAATCTTCTTTTAGGTTCTTATTCGGTGCTATAGTTTTCATTTCCTCTTCGACTGTTTGCAACCTGAACCATTTCCTTTATTTCTTTTACCGTTTTGACACTAATTTTATCTATTTCCTCCAATCTTTCTGCTGAAGCTTTTCTGTGTCTATGTCCTTTCTTTCGCCACTTTTTGGCCCTAATTTCCTAATGATTTATTAATCAAAATCAAACAGAATACCTTAACCGCAATAAAATAAAAATAAAAGTTAACATCTTCAATAGAAACACTAAAAGAAAGTAGCGTTTTGAGCTATGCTATAAACTTGGAAGATATGGTCTCTTCCATATCTCCAATAGGATAATAATGTGTTATCAGTGGTTTTAGTGGTTGTTTGGCCAAGTGTATGGTTTTGAGGTTCTGATGAAGATGGAAACATATTCGTTGAAATATACGTCTAGATTATTTCAATTTTATTGTTTTTTAGTTTTTATCTCAGACTTAAAATCACACTCTCCATCATATTTGAATAATTAATTAGGTTATTATTCTTGCCAGGTCACTGCATCAGCTCATTCATTATATTAGTCTTTTAACTTTTATGTTTTGTTTGTACATTTTTAATTTTGTGTTACTATGTTTCTTCCCGCTACTTCATAAAAAAATCATAATAGGCTTAAATAAACATGAATGAACTTTATTTTATTATATTTTAAATAATATAATATAATAATTTAAATTTTTGTCGACTCCTGCATTATATTTTATAACTTATTAAAGACCTTGAATGAATTTGTTTCAAAATTATTGGCACTTACTTTTTACAAAAAATATTGATCAAACATATTGTTTTAGTTATACATAGACTTTTCTATTTCTTACCAACCGCGTTTCTAAGAGTAATTTAATGTGATAAATAAGAAATTAATATGAATACTAATTCATTTCCCAGACATTGTATAAATCCATTAAAAATTCAAGGCCTTTCAAGGTCTCCATTTAACATTTAAAGATTGTAATTTAATAGTAGCACTCTTCATCAGTTCACTACCTAACCTGCCTGGATGACTAATAAACATGATTTTCAACAAGACTACAAAAAATAACAAGCTGTTTTTTAAACCAGTCATTTTAGTTGAAATAACGAAATTGTAAATAGGTATTGGAACAATATTCTAATATTAGATTATGATCCTTGTTGTAAGTAATATTTTCTTACCAAATTGCGTATAATTCAAACGTTATTACGTGATCAATATTATAATTGTAATAATGAGTGGTATCCGGTATATTGGCCTCACGATATTAATTAATTATCGCTTTGTAGATCTAGTTTCTCAGTAATATGTCTACTAGATATATCTCGGATGTAGCAATTAACATGTTCTTTTTTGCTCTCGCTAGTAATTTATGATATTTTGAGAACAACTCATCTGGGATTTATATGGATTGTAAGTAATAAAAAAATAGGTTACTAAACCGAAAAACGAGTTTGCTTTTTTTGGTAATTTAGTGTTATTCCATGTTCATATTAAACTATATACGAGGTAGGCGCCATAAATTATCGGCCTGACATACAAAAAAGACACTTGGAACAATATAAGAATTTTTATTTTTTCAATGTAATCTCCCCTAACTTCTATACATTTATTACAACGATTAATTAAAACTCCAAAATCGGTTTTGGGTCGTCTCCACACAGGTTTAAAAACGACTGCGGACTTTCAACTCGACGTTCACGTTGGAGCGCAGAAAGAAGTCGCGGTACCCATCTAGCACTAATTTTATCCATACCCAAATGGTCATGGAGAATTCGGCGAACACTTGTTTCGGAAATGTTTGTTATCACTGCTGATTCCTTCACTTTCAAACGGCGATCTTCTACCACTAAATGTTCAATAATTGAAATTTATTGAGACGTTATCACTTCAATTGGTCGACCGGACCGATCAGCACCTTCCAGGAATTTTTGTCCCAAACGGAAACATTTTGCCCACTTTTTTACAGTTGAATACGAAGGAGATGAATCATCGTAAAGGCCGTCTAAACGTTGTTTAATGTTATAAGGTGTATGCCCTTCGTTTGTTAAAAATTTAATGACCGCGCAGTACCCAATTTTCGTTACTTCAGACATTTTTGTGCGCTAGTCACGTTGGTTGGCTGGTTACTAAAAACTACTAGGCTTCGACCCGTCATATTTATAGTGTACACCTCGCGTATGTGCATGCATGACGTGACGGAGTTTGAACACGTTTGAACTTGTGTAAGCCTGTCAGGCCGAGAATTTATGGCGCCTACCTCGTACCGTACCGTGCCGGTTCATTTTAAATAAACTATTAGATAAAAACGCAATGCTCCAATACATGTTTTGTATATAATATTAAATTTACCTATTACATTAATACTTTGATGATGTTATTTATTTCAATATTAATTAAGTTGTAAAATAGTTTTGATTTTTGATGGAAGTTTCCGTGTTTTTTTAGGTCATGGTGAGTTTTTCGACTTCCATTATTCACTTTGACGCTTGGTTTTCGGGTCGTACTGAAAGCACCACCATATTTCGTCACACGTAACAATTGATTTCAGGAAGCCTGAATCATTTCTAGCAGCTACAACGACTTCTTTGGAATGATTGACACGTACTGATTTTTGGGCATCTCTCAAAGTGTGTGGAACAAATTTTGCATAGACTTTTATTTTGCCCAAATCCTCGTGAAGAATGGTTCGGATCTTTCTCTGCTGATGTTTAATGCCTCTTCCGTCATTTTCAGTGAAGCATTCTGATAATTTCCAATGAAACCACATACTTTTCTGATCATTTGTGGTGTACGAGCTGAAATTGGCCTTCCTTTATGATTATCATCTTCTAACCTCTCCTTTCCTTCCAAAAAACATTTATGTCACAGAAAAACATTTGCTCTACTCAAATAATCATTGCCGTACACTTGCTGCATCATCTTGAACGTTTCTGATGCAATTTTGCCAAGTTTCACGTGAAATTTAACAACTTACTCTTTGTTCCGTGTTAGTATTTCAACATCGACAAAAAAGTTGTTTTGGGGGAACTGTCAAAACTTTGCTATTTATCAGCTGATTGAAGCAAATTTGAAATTACTGGTAAGAGGAATGTCACAGTTTTCAAACGTCGGTTTGAACACATAGATGGCGTTTCTAATTACTCAGATATTGATCTAATCTCGGAACTTATTTGTGACACTGTGTATATTATAGGATATTTCTTTATGGTAATTTAGATTGCTCATATGATAGGCGAATTTCTTGAGTCATAAATGTATAAGATCTACAACGTGTGGCTGTTTTCAAGTTTTGCCAATGACGTTCGTCTAACGGCTATGACGTATGAAGTCATAAAGTTTCTAGGACAAAGGTGGTATCGAAATAGAAAAAAATACGTCTAAACTTAATCCAGGTATTATAAGGTTTTGAAAATTATCTTGACTGTCATCAATTAATGTATTAGAACTGCTGAAAGCAACTTAGAACATTGAGTTTGAATTAATTCAAATATGATTTACAATACAGTGCAAAAAACAAACATGATTGAAACCTATTTTCGACCTGGAGTGGGACTTCGTGAGGCTTGTTCTGCGGGCTATAAATAACTGCTCCTTCGGAAGAAGTTATAAATGATGTTTGTCAACGTATAGAAAATAAAACACAAAACCTTTGAAATGTCTTTCTCAAGAGATTGGACCGTCTTATGAAACAAGCCAGAAATATGTAAAGAAAAACTTACAAATGCATCCGTTTAAGATCCAATGACATCAGGCTATTTTGCTGGTCGACTGCCTTATCTCAAGGAACAAAACCATTCATTTCGTAATAATAAAAATGAGGTGTGGCCACCACACGACTTTCTTATACGTATGAGCATTTTAAACTACACAATTTTAAGAATTTTTTTACACAAAAATTATTCAAAATACTATTCTAAGTACTTCTATTCTCTTAATAAATCGCTATAGAATACATACTTTGCTAGATATTCGAAGAAAAGTGCTACTACCTAAGAATAAAAGTGTTTCTTCCGGTCCGAATTTTGAAACTTCATATATACAAAAAATATTGCAAATCTAGAATTAAATACTTTTGTATTCTTGATAAATATATATAGAATGCATAACTTACGACATATTTGCAAAAAATCGCTATTCGATATGAGTAAAAGTGGTACTTCCGTTCTGAATTTTGAAATTTTTTTTATACAAAAGGTATTGAAAATTATATTTTAAATACTTTTATACTCGTAACGTACCTGTCTAAAAAGCATGATTTGCGAAAAATTCGCAAAAAACTGATTTTCGATAGGAGTAAAAGACCTACTTCCGGTAGGAATTTCGAAAAACTTTTTAAATAAAATTGTTCTCAATTTTAATTTTAAGTACATATTGCCGTGATCCCTATTGTTTAGGCATTATAAAATAGTTAGACAATTAAGTATTGGAATAAGAAAATAATTTTTAGTGGTAAACATAATTATTAAAAAACGAATTATGAGTTGCATAACCGCAACGGTGTAACATTATGATGATGGGTATATGGTAATTGAAATTGAAATAAATTTATATCAAAGGTACAAAAATAAATTCATGTATTCTATATTTATAGAAACGATGAGCACAAGATGAATGCATCTTGTGCTCATTTCAGTATACAAAGGCCGAACCAAACTTTTCGCATTGCGTAAGAGTGGCACTAAATATATAAAGAAGTGAACCACTTTTCAATCTTAATAATGTGTTAAAAATAAATAACAGAGAGAGAGAGTGACGATGAAAGATGGAACAGTGAAAAGAGTTAGTCATTTGAATGCTGTAGAATTGTATGAAAAAGGTGAAATTAGACATTCACGACATGAAAACATCTTTCATCATGAATAGACGTAGTAAATAAGTTTATAAAAGATTGTTATCTGTTAGACATTTTATGGTCAGATTTAACAATACAATAAATACCTGATACTTATATTTAATAGTATTTTTAAAAAAGGATATATAAAAAGGTGTTCTTTATTCGACACGATATAATAAAGTAAAAACTTCAGAAATAGCAGGATAAATCTGGTTTAATCCGGAAAAGTTCCAGAAATAATGGGATAAATTTGGTTTAATCTGAATAAATCTACAAAGAAAAAGAATAATGTTAATGTTGTTAACAGCTGCGTGCAAATCAACCTACACGAAGATGAGAAAAGGTGGCTTGAAGACAGGGATAAAGCTGTCGAGGTCCATGTTCCTGACAATGTGATCATAAAAGGAAGGATTCCATCTGTATGCAATGTCTTTCCGATTATTTCTAACGAAGATATCTACAAAAAGAAAATACGAATAGTGTTAAATAATACAATGAGGGATGGCGTTAATAGAAGAAGAATATACCTACTCAAGACAGGGAATCGCGAATGTGCACGGGCTTTAATAATAAACAATTTGTGTGTGTGTATATTTTTGTGCAATTTTTAACTGTCAAAAACAATATAGGTATAGTTCAACCTGGGGGAAAACTTGAAGAAAACAAATATGAACAGGACAATACCAACATAAACATTAGTGTGTGAGTTGTGGCGCTGCAGATGAATAGTCGTGTTTTTTCGATGACCGGGATGATAAAAAGCCCTGAACGACGATAGGGAAGGAGAAGCTGCCGATCTTTTGAATTGTTCGAACGTAAAAATGTTGTTTCATACTCAATTGATTGCAGGCGTACTAATACACTGCATAAAATCATTTTAGTTAAATGTATCAAGTTTGTTTTTGATTTCAATAAGTAGTTTAGTTTATCACATTATAATTAATTCATTGCTACTTTGTTTAATTCCATTATTTTTTTTATTATCAAAATGGTAGATATAAATCAAGAGGAATTTGTTAATGTATATGAATATTATAAGTAAGTTTTTCTTGAAATAAATTCATAATAGATATTTGGTGATGTGTGGCGTATGCTAAAGATGCTATGTGAGAATGTTCATTTTTAGCAAAGCGTTTAACATCGTCAATATTTTGAATAAAATATTATTTTCTTTGCTATAGTAGATTAATTTTGCAAATCATGGGAGTATTGTTAATGATGTAAAAAGGGCATTAATGCCACAACATGAGAATGTTTGCTAGCAATGTTTACTGTGCATTATTAACAATTTATTAGATAAAAATTTAATAAAGATTTCAAGCATATTTGAATATGTAAAGGTATAAGCATTTTTGATGGACATATAGCCAATTTGTGGTATGTACAACGTGTGAATATTTGCATATGACGATTGGTGAGAGTCTTATCAAGGTGTTTTCTACTTTGCGAGATTTTAGATCTCCAGAGGCATTTCGTGCAAATGAATGTCTTTGTTTAAATAAAATTCAGCGTCGTAAAGGAAAAATTTTATTTCTTTGAAATTATACGATATTAAAAATTTGAAGATAGCAAGAAATAATATTTTTATTTAAATCCATATAATAGATTAAAAGCAATGTGTTTTTCGCATATATAAAAATATACATTTTTCTTTTTGTTTGTGGTTGGAAAAATAAAAGGACAATTTCTTTTACAGCCACATGTGGCAAAAGAATTTCTTTACTGTTGTTGTTATTGAATATTGAGTTTAATACAAATGTTTTATGAGATTTAGTTCTTTTATTATTAACCTTATCCTATTTAATTTTAAATAAGAAATGTTGTCGACAAATAAAGGGAGGATCACTGCTAGAACCTACATGAATAATGCGAATGATAACAGGGATTAAGATTAAAATATTTGTTGGAGTAGTTATAATTTAAGAGAATACAATCTCTGCATTCATAAATAAATATATATGGTTTTTTGTATCATTAGTACCCAATGTATGGCAATAGTACATTTATTTTATTCATATAATTATATTACCAGTGCTACTGCAATATGAATTCTTTATAAATTTGTTTAAACTTAGTAGTTGACGAAATATTGGCAAAATTCGATTTTTTCGCCGAAGTAAACTGCTACTTCCGGTCTACCGATTTTACTGAAAAACTAATCAGATGTCAAGAGGGAGATTATACACGTAAATACAAAATTTGGAATTGATATCTACAGCGGTTCGACCGCTATCGTGGTCACACACACAGAGAGAGAGAGAGAGACACAGACATTTTTTAAAAACCACGTTTTCGGTATCAGGGGACTTCAAAATGTGGGCATCTGCAAAAATCTACTACGTATAAGAAAGTAAAACATTGTTTGGAATTTAATTTTTGGGTACATAATATTCTAACTACCTGTATATGTATTATGTAATTTGAAATATATGTACACGCGTCTCTATAAATACTCTCTGTATTTTATTTAGACATTTATATTTCGATAATACTATGATATTATATGTATGTGTGGAAATTCGCTTAACTTCTTATAGCATAATTTAATTGATAATAAACGTCAATAAGAAATTCAGGCTTCGAGTGTGGTTTACGTTTAATTACAGCTGATAACGTTGGTAGGAATGGTCTCTTAGATACATCTCGCTGGTTATGTAATCGTGAATTCTTGTTTACCTTCGTTCAATATAACACTAGCGGTAACATCCTACGTATTTTGCAATATTCTTTACACTCCACACGCTTAAAACTATAAATGTATTTACATGCATCCATCCATACATATATAACTACGATGTACCACGAAGAATTATGACTAAGAATATTTCAAAACGAATGCATTAGAAGTATTTATAATCGATTATAATTTTGAGTTTAATAGGAATGCATGATTCACATATCCCTGCCAAACACCGGAACACATAGGTTAGGAATCTATTTAAAAAAATTGATATGACATGTAAATAGTTGATAATCTACATTGATCGGCAAAAAAACCACCCACCTGAAATTTTCAACTTTCTATTGAAGCTGAATCCAAGAACTGTTCATTGTATGTGCAACATATGCAAATTTTTTGTAGTAATAAGGCAATTTTGGACAGAAGAAAATTTAATTATAGAAAATAAGAAAAACAGTTTGATCAAGATATCTCTCTCAACTTCTAAAAATAAAATTGCTAACTTTTAATTCTAATCTAATATCAATGTCCTCCACGAGCTTCTATTAAATCACGTATTCATTGCGGCATTGAATTAATTAAATTTCTAATGTAGTCTTGAGAAATTGCTTCAAATCTTCTTCAAGCGCAAATCTTAGCTCTTGAAGAGTTTCTGGTACGACTGGGCGTTGGCGAATACACCTCTGGAGTTGATCCCATAAATGTTCAATAGGATTGAGATCTGGGAATTTGCGAATTCCGACCTTGTTTAAGTACTCACTTTCGATTCGTGCAATGTGAGGCCTTGCGTTGATGTGCATTAAAACGAAGACTTCTCCAATAAAAAGAGAAAATGGAACTACGTCTGTTTCAAGAACTTCCTCCACGCATCTACGAGCATTCAGAGCACCATTCTCTATAAATATCAGGTAGGTATGTGGTTCAGTAGAAATTCCAGGCATCCGTTCTGAAATAGTACAATTTGCATAGCGTTCGTTACTTCTTGTCCACACTCTTTCTCTGCCATCTGAAGATCGTAAATAGGAGCGTGACTCATCTGTGAACAGAACTTCACTCCGCTGTTGAACATTCCAATTTGCATGGAAATGCGCAAAATGAAGGCGTGCTCTACGATGCCTGAGTTAGAACTGCGTACCTATAGCCGGTCTCCGTGAAGTCAGTCCACTCTCTCAAAGTCTCCATCTTACCGTGCTTTCATTTACTTCAACCTCTCTTACTGCTAGCAAAGGATGTTGGAAGTAGAACTGCAGTTACCCTTCGGTCCCTTAGCGTGTTGAGTACAATCAAGTGATCATCAACTCTAGTTGTTGCTCTTCTTCCTCCGGAACCTACTTGTTTATCAAATCTGCCAGTCTCTAAAAACCGATTCTATGCATCTCAAACGGTTGTGCGTGGTATTTCCAATCTTTGAGATACATAGTGTTGACTAGGTCCATCTTGGACTATATAGCGCAACAATTTGAGAAACGTTTACAACAGTTAACTGCATTGATATTTTAAATTTATTGCAAAAATTAATAATTAGGGCGCGGACAGGAGCGAGTCATGACTCATCGCCCATGGGCGGGCGCACTATTGAAATGTATTTTTAAAGAGGTTTTAATTTTATTTATATAATTGGATAACAAGTGGCTGGTGATCAATAAAATACAAAATACCTTATTATTTGTTCATTTTCTCTTCTGTAAGACTTGTTCTCTTTGAATGAAGTATATCTTTGTAGATAGAAAACGTTCTTTCTACATCGCAACTGGTTATATGTGCGTACTGGAAATATTATTTTATTTCAGCGTATTTAGCATACACAATTGCCGCAATGTTATTAAATCTGGATTTCTATTAAAAACTGCGTCTAGCTTTTGCCGAAGGCCACATCCGAAGTCACTTGGAATACTTTTAAAATTATTAATAGCCCACATCTAATGTGGTTAATCCATTATTTAATTTGGGATTCGATTTTCAAAATATGTGATTAGTTTAGGCAAATTTCCAAAGTGTTCCTGAAGGAATAACAACTGATTTTTTAAATTTGGGATTTGTGTTAGTTCCTTGCACTCAGAACTACTTCGAGCATCGTCATTTAAACATTTAACGAAATTTTGTAAACTATCGAAATTCTCTGCATAAAAACTATTTCTGTGTATGTTTTAGCAAAGCTAAGTGACGAACGTGCGATATTTTGGCATTCTGTAACGATATTTTACATACTTTGTAATAAATTTCGGAATCACTGACACTTCATTTTCATACCAGAAAAAGCAACATAAACAACGTTCTAGATCTAAATAAATGATAACTAAAAATGTACGCGTATGTTATTGAAACTAAATAACAGTAAGTATATACATATTTACATTATTTCTCTTGCGAAATATAAGGTAAATATAATAAATTTTAAAAACCCCTCACGCCCCTATCTACGCCGATGAAGAAAGGATTTTACTCATAAATTCCTTATTTTATGGGCATTTTTTGCTCTCATTCTTGGGCACTTCTCGAGCGTAAACAGATGTTGCAGTTCACCATTTAAATTAGTGCTATATAGTAAGTGGGTGTTTTTTACATTGTTTCTTTGCTCCGTTGTAACTTCCTTGTAGTTTAACTTGGTCATGTCCGCGCCCTGTTAATAATAAAGATATATCCTTAAAAGGCTCTATAGTATATTGAAATTAGTTAATATTGTCTAGTTAGGAATTCCGCCACCAAAGAGTCAAATCAGTAACATTTTATAATGAATTAAACAATACAAAGTATTTATTAATGAAACACAATCCGATAAACTATATGTGCTAACAGAAACCGTATATAAGATGATTGCACGGCTTTTTTTGCCGGTCAGTTTAGTAACTTGTCAACAATTTTAAGATTTATTATTTAATATATATTAGTAAAGTGATTAAAAAAAGTGACTTTTTGCTTCAATATGTAAAAATCGACTGAAAATTAAGATTGAATGATGTTTTTGAGATAACCTATTTTATTCTTCTGATGACATTAAGTTTTCCTTAAATTACCGCTGAATTTTAAGTGATGCAAATATACTGGGGTGTCTCTAAAAGGTGCGGAAAAAACGCTACCACACATTTCTGAGGGCAAAATGTGACGATCTAACCCAACTTACCTCAGTCCAAAAGTGGATGCTTTCGGAGATACAGAGTGTCAAAAGTTCAATTTGGTTTTAGTTTTTTATAAATAATTTCTGTAATAATTGGTATATTGTCACAATATTTGGGTAGGGGGGGTTCGTGGGGTAAAAAATTTAAATCTGCTCTCATTTTCATAGCAAAATGTAGAGGGCGCCACCTGCGGCATATTGTATCCATTTAAAACGTAATAACTTTTTTGAGACACACTGTATTTAACTTTTAAATAAAAATTCTTATTCTCCAATGTTTTTTACCTAGAAAAGGTATACCTGGTAGGAGTTGATTGGAGCAGCCGTTTATGAGTAATCTGGATATAAAAAATTCATTCCGTATATGGACACATATGCTTCTGTAATTTGGGTGTTATTCTTGTGGCAATTCAATGCAATGGTGCATCCACTTTTGGACTAAGGTAAGTTGGGTTAGATCGCATCAGAAATGTGTGGTAGCGTTTTTTCCGCACCTTTTAGAGACACCCTGTATATAGCGTTATTTTAAGCTACGTTATAATTCAATATCTACATGTAACTATTACTCAGTAACTCTCTATGTAAATAATACGTAATACATTGCATTTGCATTTTAAATATTTCTTCTGTAAGATGTATTAAGTTGTGCTGTTTGTTTGTGCGTTTTCCTCTTATTGTATGTCAAACATATTTGTCGTCTTTCAACTTACGTATCTCCTTTACCTTTTTTCAGCTATAAACACTAAGATTCACACATGAGTTTTGCGAGGATACAGTAATAAAATCTCTGTTTATCTTGGTAATCGTTTGTCTCAAGGAGTTAAAATACAACACAGTTCACAGGTCAACTTATTCCTTGTCTTAGAACAAACTGCACTGTCGTTTATTGAAATTACACCATTTCAAAATATCCTTTCCATTATGTGTAAAATATTATCTTGTAATTTATATATTTGTTTCTGCAAACAGCAGTGTTCATGACGTTCTTGCAGTGTCTCGAATGTATCCATGTTATATACATACAACATACAAACATTTACATTAATCAAATTTTCGTAGCAGCATAGATTTATGAAAAGAAAAACGCTTGCTTGTTAAACTTGTAAAATATGTAAAATAATCTTTTACAAGGATCTGATAGCATCGTTACAATTCTCAACTTGTTTCTTCTTATGTAATAATAATAATTTCGTATTACGGAAGATTTCTATGAAAGGATATCGTTACAACAAGTAATGAGATAATTTGTATACCATTATTGTCTTTTGTGAGGTATATACACATGTCCCAGGAAGGCAGATTCTCATTGAAGGTACTATTTTTGCTAGTATGCAATATACAGTAACCGCTTATATAAATAAAGCAACATACCTACTATAACGGAGTTGGAGTGAGTAGATTACGGTCTTGACATTTTGCTATGAGACCCTGACTACTAATACTAAACAACTTTCACGGTATCAGTGCATATTTTAAGAACGATACTTTAAACTGTTTATTAAATGTATTTATGCTTCTTGTTTGTTCCTGTTATTAAATGTTAAAAAAGATGTTTATTTACTATATTCTTAACACCTTTTAAAAATCTTTGTGTAATTCATAAATGAAAATGTAAATTTAAGATAATAAATATGTAATATACAGTATGGCCATTAATTTATAGTATTTAAATGGTAGGCCTTCTAGTGGTTAAACATCAAACAATTGACATTGTTATTTGACATAAACATTGACGCTTGGTTTTGGTTAGTTGTACTGATATGTTTGCAAGTTCGTAAATTATGTTATCTACTGAAAAAAAAAGTCTTTCTACACCGAGAGAACAGTTTATTTGCATGTAAAAAATGCATTTATTTGAGCCCAGTTTCTTTCTATTTAACATGAAAAACTACGTGCTATTGAATTCGTTGCACACCATATAATGATATTTCTTGGTTGGAAATATCTGGTTTATTTGTGGATAATTTCTTCCATATAAAGAAATATATTACTATGTAATTTGTCTTAAAATTACTTGTTTCCCCTCAATAAAGGAATGTATTTTCGTTTATCATTCAATGTTTACATTTCACAATAAATTCACACATGTTTTAGTATAGTATACTTATTTACAGCACACAAATATTTTTTGTGACGTCAAGCATGAAACAAAACCATAACAGAGTTGTTAAACCACTGGGGAAGAAATACCTTATTTTCACTTAGGTATATAGGTTACATTATATATGAGTTGTAGGTATACATATATTCTTTATTTCCTGTACCTATACGCTTAGATTCCCAAAAAAGGATTTTGATTTTGAATAGGGAGCAATTTTACTCGTTTGATTTGTATAATATTATTTTACAACACAGAGATTCTAATATGAGAAATAGTTTTCTTTGGTATATCTTTTTCCAATTACCCATTTGTTTGACCGAAAGAAAGTTTTCTTGCATCAATATAAATTTGATGGAACCAAAGACACATATATTTCAATATAGCAAAGAATTGTCAGCCAAATAAATATTTCTTTACCACAGCATATTTAAAACAAATATTTCTTTAACTCAATGCATATTTCTTTGATCCAAATAAATTCTTTTCTTACCTATACTTATATTTTTGCATTTAGTCGGTGTACTTATTGTTATTTATTAGACTATGGTGGTGGTTAACAGATATCTTTCAACCAAAGAATTTTCTTACAACTAACGCTGGATGTAATAGTAGACTATTTCTTGTTAAAAAGTTTGTTAAACGTAAACATTGTCACAATCAGACACATCAATAAAATTCAGGCTATCAACACATTTGTTTATTATTATTTCAGAAGAAGATATAACCCCAGAAATTTTAGATAATATATTATAACCGAACATTTTGGCTTCTCTCATACCACAAATTGGTAAAAGAGTAATATTAAAAAAGAAAATAGAGAAATATCATCTAGGAAACATTACTTCAAAAGACTGTGGAAACTTTTTTTAAGATAAGTATATATTTTGTCCTAGAATTAAATTAATACACACTCTAGCAATCCCATATTTTCTAAAACTATGTTACACATTTGCAACTTAACATTGGTTGATCTGACAGACATGAAAGGTGGAAAAACAATAGATGCGAATCCCGAAATTTCAGAAAGGTTTTCAGCATTATTTCCAAACATTAAACTTCTATTTGAAGTCCAGATTGCAAATATAAAAGATATACCTATATGTGACAAAAGGGTACGTAATCCGTTTAAATGAAAAGAATCAACATTTTGATGAGCTTACCTTTGGAATAATTCGATCAGTTTTACGGTTTGGTAAAAAAAAATATCATTAAAATGTAAGATCATTTCAGCTATATAGATTCTAGCTTTAATGCTTTATTTCATAAAATTGCCAATATTTTATTTTAATATCTACTTTCTTTTAGGAGATAATTAATTATGTTTCCTTTTGATGACTATATTATTCTACTTAAGTATAAATGTAGTATAATACGTATACCATGTGCTTGCAGGCGACCTGCGCATAGGGCTTACTGTAAGATAAAACGACGACACCGAGAGTTTGTATGAGTTAGTACGAGAAAGCAATATACAAACTGCAGTACAGCTGCGCTATCTATCCTCGTTGCTCTGCTTAAACGGAGAGTCAGCCTAGCCCGTTCTAGCCTCAGCGTAAATCTACTCGAATCCCCTCTTTTCCAACACTACAGTCGACCAAGGAGCAGTTTGTATATTGCTTTTTCGTACTGACTCATACAAACTCTCGGTGTCGTCGTTTTATCTCACAGTAAGCCCTATACGCAGGTCGTCGGTAAGCACACTGTATATATTTGTTGAATTTTTATTTATTTTTAATTTTTATTAAATAAATGTTTGGGTACTATATTGTAGTTTCTTTTTCCGAATATTTCAAAACCGGACAAACCGGGAGACCTTAAAAATATTTACTTTATTAGTAATAAATAAATTAGTATATTACCAGTTAACATATACCGTTTGACTGAAATAAAAGTAGATATAGGGAAATACAAACACGCACACATGTGCATGCAAACATGAAATGGAGGGGTACGATAGTAGGGGAGTACAGATGAGTTCATATCGGGACACCGGGGTACCCAGCCAGGCTTTAGTGCAAAACGTTTAAAGTTAGTATGTAGACGTTTGCTTTAAGGAATTGCTACGCTCTTTACGGCTTTTGTATAATATTTTGGTAACTGATGTATAATGTATTAACATTGAACTGAAACAAAACTCTATAAAATTTGTAACTAAAATAAAATTCTTATAAAAAATTAAATAAAATTCTCACATTTAAAACGAAACAAAATATTAAATGAACTATACAAAATTTAATGTTGAAGATGTTCAAATGTCTGTCCCTCTTGCATCAAGCAGTACCCTAAACGATTATAAAACCCATTTCGTACATTCGATAGCATTTCAGGAGTAATCATTTGTATGGCGTTAAGAATTTGTTCTCTTAAGCCATCCAAATCAATCGCTCTATTTCCTTCAGCGGTATTAATATTTGCGAGATTGCTCAGATACAATGTATGTACGTTCACGCTCTAAAGTTACGGAACGAATGTGTTGTCCCCGCTCTCGATCTCCCCACTATCTCCCCACACCACCGGTCTTATACATAGGTACATGTTTATGTGTGTGTATTTGAAGATGCATATTAACTTTTAACTACGACAATCTGTATAATAAAAAGTATTTTTGTAGCAAATATAACTTGAATACCCCCAAGAATGTTATTTGTTATTTTTCAGTAACTTTATTTACACCACCTAATTCAGGCACTTGAGATTATAAAAATTCCTTAAAGTCGAAATTTCTTTATGATAAAACTGTTAAGTTTGACGCACATATATTTCTTAGGGATTAATAAAATAGTTCTTTGGCTGGAAAAATATTAATGGGTAAGAATAAAATGTTATTTTGTTGTGAACAAATTTTTTGTTAGTATATAAAAAATATGTTCACGTTGCCTAAAAGAGATGTTCCTTGCAATCCTGCAATAGTGTTCAAGAAAAGAAATAGTATAGTATTGTAAAACATGGCTTCTTACAAAAATTTGAATAAATGATTTAGTAATGCAAAATAATATTATAATGTCATATTGTGGGGCAGTTCGTCGCGGGCTAATGTTAGTCGCATTTTTGTTGCTCAGAAGAGACTTGTGAGGCTGATTTTTGGTTCGAGACCCATGGATTCGTGCCGTCTGCTATTTACCTTGAACAGAATTTTGACATTTCCATCGGTGTTTATGTATAAGTGCTCTATTTTTGCTTTCACACATAAAGACGAATTCAAAAGAAACAGTGACTTCCATGATTATCCAACAAGATCAAAGGATAAGTTTAGTGTCCCGGTACATAAATCGGCGGCTTTTCAGAGATCCTCCATGTATTGCTGCCTGTCGGTCTACAATGGTCTTCCACAACAAGTCAGGGAGAGTAGTAATATTAAATATATATATATATATATATATATATATAATCAAAAACCTTATTGAACCCGTAGGTGTAAGGTATATGTTATGCACAAATTACTGCATCTCGTAGACGAACTTCCTCCATTCTTTCTTGTCTCTTGCCAGTACTCTCGCTCGTTGTTGTGTTACGCCACGCTCTTCCAGTATATGCTCCATATTTTGGTTCCATGTCTTGATTGGTCTTCCTCTTGATCTCTTAGTTGGCACCCATGACTCCCATGTTTTCTGGACCGGTCTGCCGCTGCTCATCCGGACCAAGTGTCCATACCACCTCAGCTGGCTCTTTTCGATTTTCTTGATAACTGGTTCTGTTCCTAATTGTTCTCTTATTATTGTATTCCTTATTCTGTCTCGTTTAGTTATTCCAAGGACCCCTCTCAAATACTTCATCTCAATGCTCTGAATTCTGGATTTCAGTCTCTTGCTCAGCACCCAGCTTTCACACCCATAAGTTAAAACTGGGAGAAACACTGTTCTGTATACGCACATCTTTGTTTTCCTAGATATTTCTTTTTTCCATATAAATGTGTTCCTCAGTAAGTGGTATAGCTTTGATACATTTTCCATTGTGTATGATATTTCTGTTTCATGTGTTCCGTTGCTACTTATGTATACTCCTAGATATTTGAGGTCTTCCACTTCCTCGATATCCTTGTTGTAAATTTTTATGTTCAGTTTTGAGTAGGTTTTCCCCAATACCATGACTTTGGTTTTGTTGGCATTTATTTTTAAGCTTCTAGCTGATAGTGCGTCATTCCAAAGGTTCAAGTTGGTTTCAAGGTCTATTTCACTTCGTGCAAATACGACCAGATCATCTGCAAATGCACATTCGCTCATATGCTCCGCTTCTAAGTTTCTGTGGCCCACGTATATGGCTTTTGTTCTTGTCTTTACTTCTTTGATGACGTCATCCATTACCATGTTAAATAATATTGGGCTTAATACTCCTCCTTGTCGTAACCCCACATTAACACTAAATTCTTGTGATTCCATGTTATGCGTTCTAACCACATTCCTGTTGTTTCTACAGAAACAACAGTAATATTAAAATATTTAAAAAAAGAGTTAAAAATCTACTGATTGAAAGCTGTTTGTATATTTAGTGTTTCTTGCACTATTTATTTTAGTGTTTCTCTTATTAACTGTATGTGATATATCTTTACTTTTGACGTAGCCGATATCACTTTGTGATCAAATGGTTTTAAATAAATTTATTATTATTTATTATTATTATTATTAACAAACTTAAGAATTCACGAGTTTACAGTAAATAAATATAATAAACAAAAACTAAAGACGTACTTAAATGTTCTGATATATTTGTACATTTACAAGAAAGAATCATCTTCGTTATCATTTCTTACTCGTGTGCGTAAGGTGTGTTTTGAAAATGATTCAGTGACTTGGGTATGTAGGCGCTTATAAGGGCAATATATTAGCTACCAATAAAAAAAAACTACATGTATTTAATCCAGTAAGATCCTAAATAGTGATATTACATGCTATAAATTGACGCCAATTTAAACTCGCCTGAGAAGTTAATCGAAATTGTAAAGTTCAAAAGACTGCGTGGGTCTCGACTCGCTAAAATACATCCCACGAGCGGCAAAGTGAGTCCAAAAATGATATTAATATGTTCGTACTGCAGAGATAAAAGCGGGCCTTAATTACTGGATGCAAGACCGAAATGGAAACGACAATTTAATGGTATGAATAGAAAGGCATTTTGTTATTAATGCGGTTTGTACAATCAGTTCGTCTTTAACAAATTGTTAAATACTAAACATGTTGACTTTAGTCTTGAAGCATTCACTTGAACAGGTGACAAGTAAATATTAAAGTTCAACAAAATAAAACAATAACGTAGATAAAATTAAAAAAACACTTGATTTGGTTTCACTTAATTTATTAGAATATTTCTAAGAATTGTTTCGGTATGTTCTACCATTCTAAGAAAGGACTAAAAGTAGTTAAGGGGTCACGCCTGTGACGCGATCGTAAAAGAACCGTATTTTCATGAAATTTTCCTGGGGAAACGCTTGATGATTTTTGATTTTTCTATCTCCACTTCAAAAAGCATGGTTTTAAATATTCATAACAATTTTTTTATTCGAAAAATATTCATTAATCTAATGTACACAATGGTTTGTGCAGATCGCTGTTTGGGAAACATCTTTTGCGGTGACCAATGTTGCTTTGAAAATAGATCACCTGGAATGAAAACCAAACGGGTTCCTGTTTGAGTAATAAATTATCTAGTGCTTGAAGGAAGGATTTGATGAAATATTGATTTTTGGAAGAATGGCAGCAATTTGAAGTTGAAATGACATTTTCGGCAAACAAAAGTGCTCTTTTTTTTTATTTAAAAAGGAACCAGACATTTGAAAAGAAATTCCTTCGTCCACACACTAGATTTTTATGTGTGGATGAAGCTTGTAAAATTTGAAGTTGATCGGTTCAGTAGTTCTCGAGATATAGTGGTCACCGATTTGGAAAAAGTCGTTTCGCGGAAAACGCGTTTAAAGTTTTAGGTCGGGTTTACAGATGGATGAAATGTTTGTTAACAAAACACGCGCGCTCTGCAGGTCCTAACTTGCGTAACTATCGTCTACAAAGCATCACTCAAGGACATTTCCATGCCTAGCCCGTGCAATACTCTAACGATCTGCGGATTTCTTCTCTCGATCAGACAGTCATTCTTGTCAACATGTCAACATTCAATTTACAAACTGTATAACTTTCTCAATTTTTAAGGAATCAACTTGAAATTTTCAGAGAATATTCTCGAAATGTTAAACTTTGAGGATCCATCAAAAACCAAAAATCGATTTTTTCGAAAATTTCGCGCAGGCGTGACCCCTTAACCTAAACCAAAACAATCTAGGTACCATGTTAGGCAATAGCAAAGATAACATTACAAATTTAGAAAAATCTAGGGTATATAAAATTAATTGTAAAGATTGTGATGCTATATCGGACTAAGTGGAAGAAACATAAAAACCAGATTAAACGAACACAAAAAAAGCAATAATCCAAGGAACGAAAAACACAGTCAAAGTATATGGTCAAAGTAGCTAACAGTAAACACACCCTCAAGTATATAAGTTTAAAAAATAGACGCACAAATTTAGTTGAGTAAATTCTTTGAGAATAGTAGAACATACCGAAACAATTGTTAGAAATATCCTAATAGATTAAGTGAAACCAAATCAAGTGTTTCATTAATTTTAGCTACGTTAAAGTACCTATATATAACTTATGTTTCACCAAGAAGTATATCTATAAATAGAATAAAACAATAAGGTGTATTTTAACATTCTGAAATAATGAAGGTATAGATTTAAGGAGTGATAACACTAAATAACAATTTATAAGGCAACATACAATGTATTTCTAAACGAGAAGCAGCGTAACAAAAAAATGATATATCCGCTTTTTATGCTATTGCCTGTTTTTGGCCCCAGAATGGACCTCTGAGGCACACCCCTATGGATAGCCAACGGGAGGGCTTCTGATTACCTAACCCTACCAGCTGGTACCTGTCGCACAAATTCTTCTTCTTCTTCTTCTTCTTGTGCTTTGCAGTTAAGCCTTAGGCCTTTAACTAATAGTCTGAGTATGATTCGATCCTGATGTTGGCGAGTGGTGACTGAGCTCTAGTGAGGATTAATGACGGGGGCGAGGGCGAGGCGAGGGCGCTTTTGCGGCAGGTAATCCTGCGGATCGTATTGCATTTCTGCCGAGACTGTTATGTTAGGATTGTTGTCCATTTTCGTATAAAATTCAGCTGTGAGATGCTTAATAAATTCGTCTAGTGATTGCGTGTTAGTGTCCCTGTGGGTTTGGGAGTTTCTCATGAACCAGGGGGCTCTCAGGACCATTCTCAACGTTGTATTCTGTATAACTTGTAAAGCATGTATCAATGTCGGGGCGGCGTTTATCTAGATTGGAGCGGCGTACGTAAGCATAGGTCTTAGGATCTGAGTGTAGATTCTATATTTGAATTTTCTCGAGAGTGTACTGGCTGCTCCCAGGAGAGGCCATAGTCTTCCGCGGGCTGTTTTTGTCTTTTTGCAGACGTTTCTAATGTGGGTAGAGTACGTTAGTCTTCGATCTAACGTTACCCCGAGGTATTTTACTGTTGGCGTCCAGGGGACTTCTTGATGATCAATGTATAAGTGGCCCGTTAAGGGTTTAATGTTCCGTCGGAAGACTATGGCCTGAGATTTTTCGCCATTTATGGCTATTCTCCAGGTGTGACACCAAGCGGTTATTCTGTTTGCTGCTAGTTGCAAATTATTGAGGGCTGTTTTGGGGCTTATGGAGGAGGCAAGAATGGCAGTGTCATCTGCGTATGTGGCTATGAGGGTATTATCGGTTTTGGGAATATCTGATGTGCATATGGCATATAGATGAGGTGAAAGGGCTGAGCCCTGTGGAACACCTGCTGATATGTATCTGGTGGAAGAGTGAGTGTTTTGGATTTTGATTGTGAAAGATCTGCGATGAAGATATGACGCTATGATACGTATTAGATGGTGGGGGTATTGTTTAGAAAACATTTTGTATATGAGTGCTTGGTGCCACACCCTGTCAAAAGCTTTGGCTATATCGAGGAATATTGCTGTTGTTGTTTTATGCTTAAAGAAGGAGTCGTGGATGTGTTCTGTGACTCTTGCCAGCTGTGTTGTTGTAGAATGGTGTTTCTTGAATCCATGTTGTTCGGTGGGGATGATGTTATTTGAATTGGAAAATTCTGTGATCTTGGCGAGTATTGCTTTGTCCGCTATTTTGCTGAGTGATGACAATAGGCTTATAGGGCGAAAGTTTCCTGGTTGTGAATGGTCCTTGCCTGGCTTCGGTATCATAATGACTGATGCCTTTTTCCAAGAGTTAGGGTAAGTTTGGAGCTTGAAAATGGAGTTGACTATGGATAGTAGAAACATTATGGCTTTAAATGGCAAATTCTGAATCATTTTGTTTGAAACTTGGTCGGGACCTGGGGCTTTTCTTGGTTTCAGGTTCTTAATGATTACGTTGATTTCTTTGGGAGTAATGTAGTCAGTGGTTGGAGTTTTGGCTAGGCTGAGTTTCCGGTTGACTGTTTGTTTGGAGTGCATTGTGATTCTAGCTGGTCTGCCAGGAGTTCTGCTTTTTCGTCTTTAGTAATGTAGGTGTTGTTGCCAACTTTCATTGGTGGAATTTCCGGATCTTTGCCTTTGAGCGCCCTTGTGATCTTCCATAGATCTTTGGGGTCGTTGTCTATATCTTCGAGTGCCTTGTTCCATGAGTTTTCCCTATGGGCCCTGGCAGCTTCTTTGACTTGCGTTTGCGCGGAGTTTAGTATGGTTTTGATTTGTGGGTCAAGCGTTTCTTGGTATCTTCTTCTGATTTGATTCTGGTTTTTATTAGCTGTCTGATATGTGATGGTAGAGTGTGTGTTTTGTGTATCTTTGTTTTCACGATAGTGGCTGTGTTGACTGCTTCTTGTATTTTTGTTTGTAGTGTGTGCATTGCTACCTCCATTTGCTCTTCTGATTTGATTTCTGGGATTGCCGGTATGGTGTTTGTTAGGGTCTTTTTATAGGTATTCCAGTCTGTATGCTTTGAAGTGATGTTATATTCGTTTGGATCCGTGCCCCAATGTAAGATGATGGGATTATGGTCAGAGCTGAGAGCAGATTCTGTGTGGATGTGTATTGGTTCTGAAATATTGCTTGAGATTGCTATATCCAGGATGTCTGGTCGGGTGTTGGGATAAAAGTGAGTGGGTGAGTATGGGGAAATGATGTTGAAATTGTAGTTTGATCTTTCCTGATATGTTTGTAGGGATCTGCCATGGGCATTTGAATAGTTGCATCTCCAATCTGGATGTTTGGCGTTGAGATCATCGGCAATGATGTTTTTCTTGGTGTTGACTAGAATGATGTCGAAATCTGTGTGTAGAAATGTGTCGTACAAATAGGACTGTATATATTCCGCGCAAGACTCACTGCAGCCAATACAGTGCAATAAAGCCAAGAGAACATCGTGACTGAAAACGCCTTATTAAAATCTAATAATACTAGAATAATCAGTTCGTTCTTATATCTCTAGTTCGTATGATATCATCTGTCACGTCCAGTAGACCTGTGACGCAACTACAGTAAGATTTAATTGCTGTGTTCCTCAACGAATTAATGAGAGTTTTATTAAATAAAATATCTTTAAAAATGCATTGATGTGTTAGTACGTAGAAAGTATTATATTCTATATTAATTAATGATGATTATGACAGATATGACAATAATTCTTAAATAGTTACAATTCAATAAATGGTATTAATATGTAAATATGAAAATACTACATGGAACAAGTTTTCTGTTTTACATACGAGTCCATGAACATATGATTGATCTGATGTGATGTACCTCTGAATTAATCAAGAGACAACATACCGTCTGTTTCGCACTCCTTAATAAGAAGAGAAAGCTAGATATTGCGTGTAAATAATATCAGGTAGTCCATGTGTTTTATATATCCACCTGATGTTCAATTATTAATGTATGTATGTATGTACATGTGTACGATTTGCTCTCTTATAACTACATACTATAGGAATTGCTCTCTTATACCTACATACATATATGCGTATATACATACGCCATAAACCCATAGAATAATGAATTTATTCAATCGAAACCACCTCGATGGCAAAAAGGAGGTCACATAATCTAATATTATTGTATCATATAATTAGTGTATGTATGTATATATACATAGTAGAATTGGTGCAGAACATAATTCACATAATTTCGATATGTTTTCACCATGTAAATAGGTACGTGCATTAACTAAATTTTATCTGTCGCAATATTCATTCTAAATTTATTCGTCATGTGGCAATGACTTTATTTTATTCCATGTTGTTTTCTTTTTAATTTCTCGCCTGTAAATATTTCTATGGCGAAACCACACTTTATGAAATTATCGAATTACCATACTTTTTTTTTTTTTAATAACAAAAGAGAGATAGAAGTACGAAGCGAATTAATGGAACTTTACGTTCACATACCCAGTTCGCAATAGCTTTTACAATGCTTTTTTTTTACGAAAACAAATCGAATCTGGCGTAAGGAGTTCATTATAATATTATACAAACATATTAGGATTTCATATCTTTTAATTAATGGATTTAACAGCATGGTCTATTTACTGAAACAAAAGGTAATTATTTATCTGGAAAAATTGAAAGGTTTTTCTCAACCAGAAACAACAAAACAAACATTTAAAACGTTCCAGAATGATTTAATTGTAATGAATAATTCTTGTTGAGTATTATTGTGAGAAAAGTAGTTATGCAGTACATATATACTTTCAACAAGGACTACTACTTCATACATTTTAAGCTACGCTAATTAATTCCAATTACAAATTTTTATTTTTGTTACTAAATCATAGAATATTGCGCATTCTTTCCCAATTATGGCAAAAACCAGCATTCAGAGAAACAAATACAAAAATACTTTATAACGATTTAATGATGTTTTTTTGAGAAAACGAAATTTCAATTTTCAGATGTAATTATATATTCACACCTCTGATATTTAATATTAAATTGTTCTTTTTGTATCCTCTATTTTATTAGCATATATTAGCAGTTTTGTGGTAATCGTGATTGGTCTAACGTTTTTGTGCCATCTGTGACATTTTTGTACCCACGATGTGGCGTAATTTATATTTACAATTGGCAATACATTTTTGGTACAATGAGTTATAAAATTATAACATTAAAACGAATAAACACTAGGTTATATTGTTTCACTTAGGATAGATTTATTTTTCTCTGACACGTGTTTCGACCTGTCGGTCATTATCGAAGAGTTTACATACTTAAACTAAACTAAGAAAGTTACCAATACCTATTTATATGTATGTGCTAGTGCCTTAAGTACAGTGTCAATAATGGGGGTGTTTATGAAATCTAGTTGTGTCTTTGTGACATGTTTATTAGCTGTTGTAGCTTTTTTAATTTCAATGATTAAATCTAATTTTCTTCCTTTATAACTATTATGTAATAATGTATAATTATTAGTATCGAATACAAGTATAAGATCTATGCAATGTTCAGCAAAATCTGTATTTTTGTTATTGTTAAAATGGATTTTTTATGTTCATTAATGCGATCCTGTACGGGTCTGCCTGTTTGAGCAATGTAGATTGCGTCACAATCACTGCAGCCTACCTCATAAACACCTGATTTATTACACAATTTTGTTTTTACTTTATTATTGACTAAGATTTTTCCTAAATTTACTTTGTTTACTTGGATAATATTTAAACCTAGCTTTTTTAATTCGTTAGAAACTCTGCTGCTAAGTCCAGGTATACAGGGTGTTTAAAAAAGATGCGGCAATATTAAAGGGGTTGATTGTCCAGGTCATTTTATACAAAAAAGTTTATAATAAACAAGGTCCGCAAACGCTTCGTTACCGATCTACAGCGTGTTAGAGTTTAATTAAAAGAAACAGTAAAAATTAGATTTCTCCAAGACGGCATTAAAGATCATAATGAAATTTTAGGCGTGTTATTTTTTAAGAAAAAAATAGGACGCCGCTGATTTCTCTAAAAATAAAAATATGTTTCTATTCTTTGTTCAATTGTGAAGAAAAAAGCTCTCTTAACTTTTTATCGTAGGACGTAACGTTTTTTAGTAAAAAAAAAAAACACATTTTAGTGCATGTACATTTATCATGCTTACAAAAATATTTTTAAACAGTCCTGTTTTATTCACTGACATATTGAATGACATATGATTAATAATTTTGTATGTGTCGAATTTGTTGAATTTCCTTATCATGAATCGCTATACAAATGCAGAGATGACCGACATGCACTACATTTATGGACTTGCTGATGGAAATGCATTACAAGCTAGGCGGTTGTATACTGAAAGATTTCCTGGCCGTATTGCTCCTGATAGAAAAACTTTCGAAAGTATTTATCGGCGTCTTTATGAAACAGGCACATTAAGACGAAATGGAGGAGCAGGAAGGCCAAGGACAGTAAGAACGGTAGAGCTGGAAGAGGATGTGCTAGACATGATTGAAGAAGATCGAGGTACTTCTACTCGAAAAATTGGGACTATTTGGCACATTCTGAAGGAAAATTTGTTGTACCCATTGCATATACAACGCGTTCAAGCATTACTTCCTGCTGATTTTCCTCCTCGCATTGCATTCTGTCAATGGCTTTTGCAGAAAATGGTTCAAATCCCTCAATTCCTGATGTTGATTCTGTTCACCGATGAAGCGAATTTTTCAAGAAATGCAATACGCAATTTCCATAATAACCATATATGGTGTGACGAAAATCCACATGAAATTGTTGAAAATCGTTTTCAACATCAGTTTTCTTTGAACGTTTGGCTTGGGATTGTGGGTGACTGCCTAATTGAACCGGTTTTTTTACCAAGGAGACCAACCGGAGAGGTGTATCGCAACTTTTTGGAAAACACGCTCCCTGGATTTCTGGAGGACGTACCATTAGCAATTAAAGATGCAATGTGGTATATGCACGATGGCGCACCAGCCCACTTTAGTCAAGTAACTCGTGATTTCTTAACACAAGCATACGGAAATCGCTGGATTGGCCTAGGTGGACCACACTTATGGCCTGTACGATCCCCGGACTTAAATCCCCTGGATTTTTTCCTGTGGGGGCATTTGAAGTCATTGGTGTACGCTACTCCATTGGAAAACGTAGAAGACTTAAGAAATCGAATCATTGCTGGGTGCAACTCAACTGAAACCGATCCTGTTGTTTTTGAGAGAGTTCGCCAGTCAATGAGGAGAAGATTGGATTCTTGCATCCGAGCTCGAGGTGGTCACTTTGCACAGTTATTGTAATTTTTGCTTGCTAAAATTGTTGGTATGGTAAAATATTTGTTTTTGCCCTTAAATAAAACCCTTGTTATTATAAAAAAAAAATTCTGTGATAAATGTACATGCACTAAAATGTAAAATAACACGCCTAAAATTTCATTATGATCTTTAATGCTGTCTTGGAGAAATCTAATTTTTACTGTTTCTTTTAATTAAACTTCAATACGCTGTAGATCGGTAACGAAGCGTTTGCGGACCTTGTTTATTATAAACTTTTTTGTATAAAATGACCTGGACAATCAACCGCTTTAATATTGCCGCATCTTTTTTAAACACCCTGTATAGTTAAAATGTTGAGTTTGTTCACTGTAAAAAATTTTTATAAGGAAATTTTTTTGTTTCTTTTCAATCATTCTATCAATGAGTTGTGTGCTATAACCATTATTTAATGCTATAGTTTTTAACATATCTCTTTCTTTTTTGTAGTTATCAGTGTTTAACGGAAAGTTGAGTAATCTATGGATTAAAGTGTGAAAGGCTGCCATTTTTATATTTCAAGATTGGTTTGAATTATCGTGAATGATAGTATCTGTGGTAGTTGTTTTCCTAAATATATCAAATTCTAATCTTTGTTCTATTCTAGTGATTTTTATGTCTAAAGAGTTTTTTCCGCCTCTTTTTCTATTGTAAATTGCATATCATTGTTAACTGAATTTAAATGACTGAAAAATTGATCTAATTGTCTGTCAGTGCCTGACTAAATACATAATACGTCATCTACATATCTAGCCCAAAAGGAAATGAGTTTTAAAGAAGGGTTGTTACTATTCTTTATGTATCTATCTTCAAAATCTGTCATATATATCTCGGCAAGTAATGGGCTAAACGGACTACCCATGGGTAGACCACTAGTTTGTTTATAAAATTTATTGCAAAATTTGAAGTAATTTTGGTTGAAACAAGTGTTAATAGATTTTTGTAAGATGTTTTGTTGATCTGGGGATTAGCTGAGAATTCTGAATCTGTTTAAATAAAATTGCTTTTAATTCTTCGGTAGATACTGAAGTAAAGAGACTGTTAATATCGAAGGAGACTAATTTAATGTTACTGGTTAATACATCATTTTTTAATTTATCTAATAGTTCAAAAGAATTTTTGATTGCGTTAGGGGCTGTGTAATTTATCATTTCTGGTAGATGTGTATTTAATGATTTACATAATTTATATGCAGGGGCGTTGACATAAGATACAACTGGACGCATAGGTTTTCCTTCTTTATGTAATTATAACATGCGCATATGTAAGTATTTGTTTTTCAATTAGACCTTGACAAATAATGAATAATTATTGAGTAAATTCAAACATATATACTTTCTCATTTCTGAAATATATTAAAAATTATAATAGATACTTATACCGTATGTGTCAATTTTCATTAGGTATAGGGATTCAATGTTTACGTGCGATTTATACGTATACAAGTAATACGTGGCAACGTGGCACCCCTACTGTCCGTCACCAATCCCGGCAACAATCGACATCACAACGATTTTCTCCGATCTTCCCACTTCTCCCGACGAGATTTTACATTCAATGTTTAGCTGCGAACACGTTGCGATCTAGTCTGCAATAAAAGCCGTCTTATTACTGGAACGGGAAACATCAAATGGCCGCCGCGATCTCCTTTTTTATTTACCTTATTTTTAACTTTATTAGAATTACGCTTTTGTTTGTGTCATGCAGCGTGAACGCAGCTTAATAATTCTCTGCATTTACTGAAAGGAAAAAGAAAAACAAATCCTTGCAACTCGTAAATATTAATTCTGAACGCATTACAAACACCCAAGCCGGTGGTCGAATAGTTACTGCTAACCACGCTAACTTGTATTTACGAGCATGCGTCGGTCGTGCTATGTTGCCACGTACTGTATGGAATAATCGCCTATGGCTAATGAAAATTGACACATGCTGTATAGATACAAACACATCATGAAGAACCAGAGAAAAACCAGCGTAGACAATCGACAGTATATCGGATCCTTGGATGTGTCATGTCCCAGTTTTTTCATTCGTACAAACAATATTTCGGCTAGATAGATGATCACACAGACAACTACGGTCGCTTTCTCATGTAGGCCGCTTACTTAGCAATTACTTTAACATATTTCGAATTGTAAAGTAGACAAACAAAATTTAAAAATGGTGTCAATCAAAAACAAATTCAATAATTTACACTCACTTGGAGTACAGCTAATAAAAATATAGTGTAAATATAATTTGAATGTTCCTTTAAATACTGTTATATAAGTAAAAAAAGTATCGAATCCACTTAGTTCTTTCTGTATTTTCCCTTTTATCCATTATACATTATTGACATTGAATTTAAAAGTCTTTTGTAACAGTATAATGCGAACAAAGAGTTTGGAAAGCACAATGATTTTCTCAGTAAAAATTCTTATTAAATTCCGACACTCACAACTAGATTCTTCTTATATCAAAATCAAAATACCGAAGCAGTATATATGCAAAAATCTTCTAGAACTGTTAATACAACAAATTCAAAACGATATTTCAAATGAAAAACTAATTTAAACCAAGCAGTATATTAAAGCGTAACATGTCTCTTTAAATATATAATAATTATCACGATACCCAGAAGTGATTTACAAAGGAAACAGTTTTACTTCCTAGTCTATAGGTTGTATAAGAGGCGTATCAAAATTATAGTGTATATTTTGCATTGTAAGATGTTTCTTTTTATTCATTTTGTTATGGAATTCGATGTGTTACTAATCTGTTCAAGCTTGCTGCTACTATATCTTACACTCTCGTGTGTTAGATTATGTACTTGTATACAGCATAATGCATAAATTTGAATACAACAAGTGTTCTAAAGATAAAAGGTGGACATTTTAATAGACGAATGTTTTAATCATTTATTTTGAATGTTTTGAACTCTGGTCATTGCTTATTCTCAGTTTTTGTATTTCAAATACATATTTATTGACAGCAATCTGCTATATTCAAACTATCATTTGATAATTTATACCATACACATGTTCTCTTTTCTTAAATATGGATGAGGTGTATCGACTTTACTGACGTAATAGTTTAAATTTACATTCTAAAAATAAACAAATTCCTGTAAGAAGTAAATGTAGATACATAGGTATATCTTGACCATTGCCTGCTAACTTATTTAAATCCTATACACTCACATATATAAAAGATGGTTGATTCTCTACATCAAAATTTAAAGCAATTTTTATTTGGTGCTTGAAAAATAAACTTGGACTGTCCCTTAAAAACGCTAGAAAGTTAAACATGATTGATTCAGCATATTATATTAATAAGTTCCCAGTCTATACGATGCTCTTACGTCTGTAGATTAGGTTGTACTTAGTACGCTTGCTTGCAAAATGTTCCACTAAAATTTCGAATATCTCTAACACTCAGGCTTATTTGAATGGTTCCATTGATTCACTATTATATATATAAAAGAAATTTATTGTTTCTAATATACATTCGGTTATTTTGTAAATAGTAATACATACCTAATACGTATATACAACATTTTCTACAAGACTAAACTGAATAAACTTTAGTTAGCGGACAAAGAAGTAGTGAGTAAACAGATGATTCTTTCGGCGTAAAGTACAAGAAAAAAAATCGCATAAAGAATGAATGGGGAATTAGTCATCGTCATTCCAGAAGCCACGAGAATTATCGCGGAGATAAAGATGTGTATAAAAAGGGATTTCCAGATGCAGCAGGGAATTATTATTAGCTCAGTTAGTAAATATTAGATATAAAGTAATAAATATAAATAAGTTCTAATAAATATTTTTAGTACGCTTAAGAGTATTTTTAATATATCAGTGTTTGTGTATTTATCGTTTTGTTAGTGTTATGTTGAATATCGCCTGGTTCTGTTTATATATACCAACTAACGAAGTTAAAAAACGTTAAAATAATGTTGACTACTCCGGAAAAAGTGCGCGCGATAAGTCTGTTCGACAATGGGTTGTCCGCAAGAGCTGTTGCTCGGGAATTAAACGTTGATAATACAATTCGAAGGCAACCAGGATCAGGTAGACGAAAAGCTAGCACAGATGAAGAGGACAAAACTTTATCACAATATGTTCGGGGGCATCCATTTACCGGCTTCCTTTCGGCGGTCAACGAAAGCGTTTTCCTGCTAGTACGAGTATTGCACGAAGAAGGCTGACATCTACCGACTTAAAGAGTTATACTGCGGCGGTGAAACATTCAGTAACGGCATTACATCTGCATGAAAGATTAATATTTGCGCAAACCTTACACCGCATGGACAGACATTTTGGCGATCAGTAGTCTTCTCCCATGAATCACCTTTTCAATCGTCTTCCTACAGAAAGAAAAGGGTTAATGGTGAGAGAGGACGAAGATATGATCCAAGATATATTTATGAACGTTCGATTGGTGGTCGGTTTTCTGTAGGCGCCTGTGGATGGATGTCTTTTGATGAGCCAAGGGTTATATAGAAAATATAGGGTCATCTAAACGGTACGCAATATAGGGATATACTGGTTAATGTAATATTGCCGAGTGTTACTATACAGCGTGACAAGTTCCTGTTTCAACAAGGTAACTCACCGATACATAAATCCAGTGTGGTTCAACAGTGGAACGAAACTGTAAATATTGAAACTCTACCCATGCCTCCTAAAAGTCATCCTCTGAAAAATCTCTGGGGGTTTATGAGACAGAGAATCTCTGATAATGTATACAATAACTCAAATCAATTATAGAATCAAACTAGAAGTACCTGCGAAAATGTCCTGTTTATCAGAAGTAATAGAAAATAACGGAGGGTGAACATGCTATGAATTAATTTATATATTTTAAACTTATTTTTCCTTAGTTTTTATTATCTTTTGTTTTGTTATATATTTTTTAAGTTTTGTGTAAATACATTATCTCATTTCCTAATAATTGCTAAAAATATTAAAATGTCATACGTGTGCAAAAATATCACCGAAACAGTAAATCAAGAAAAGGAAATATAAATTCTCTTACACATCTGTATATTAATCTCAACAATAGAAATTCATATGAAACTAAATACATTAAACACAACATCCACATTATTCAATATGTGGGGAGATATTATTCCTGAAAATTATGAATTTTTTGTGGAAACCTTTAATTGCAACTAAGTGGACATACAATGACGTTAATGATGCATGTTGTAGTTACTTCTATGAAATACACTATCATATATTTGATCAATATGGTACCGGTTTATGGTAGTCATAGAAGGTCCAAGTGCCGAAATTCCAAAATATCAAGTTAAAGTCCAGATATTATAAGAAGCATAAAAAACACCGTCTTCCAAATAGTAAATGGAATTTCAAATATTTGCGCGGACTTGTTAAGTGTCAGGTTAACAAAATAAATACAAAACTTTTACATCTTTGCAGACAATATTTTGTTGGTAGTGGTCAGTTTCACTCGACGTTTCTTTGCCTGTTACGTTATCATCCATGTAAAAGTGTGAGATTCTTCTGTCATTTCTTTAAAAACGTTGAAAAATACTTAAGCCCTCTTTATATGGAGTTGTTTCATAGTTTTAATTTCGGATATCTCTGCATCGGGCAAAGGTGGTTTAAGTTTATTTTCGAATATGTCGCATGTCTTGCAATGTCAGATCATAGACTTCCAAATGAAATACTAAAATTGCTTTGAAATATCTGAAATAAATGAAGTAAGTCACTTTTGGATGAAATAGTTGTTTCATGTCTTCATAACTTTTTAGATACAATTCGTACATCTTCTAGATATTTAACTCCGGTAATAGATACATTTTTCCATAATTTTTCTGGTGGTTGTAATGGGATGATCTTTTGGAAAAACGAATATGCAAATCTACATGATCAATAATTTCAAGAAGAATAAGATTGGCTCTATTGTTGTGCCTTCCATGACCATCCTGGGGTGCTATTATAGAGGTTTCAAGTACGCTGCCAAGCAATCAATTTCTTTGCTAGATATCCCATAAATTGCACCAACGGTTTTTTTGTACACTGTCAGATTTTTTACCAATACACATAAAATATTGTGATATACATCAAAACATAATGCTTTGGGTGCAAAAATGACGCGGATTTTCGTTGATCTTGCATCAACCGATGGACAATTTTTCAAATTAAATAATCACCATATAAATCCGCTTTGCATAAAAAATGGAGCTGTATAGTTTTTGTTCCAAACTCCTCAATTAACCTGCGCGCTGTTTGGACGAAGCTTTCTTAGAGAGAGGGTGGAAAGTGAGTTTATAATTTTGGTATTATTCAAATTTTGACAAATTGAGAAAGCTTGGCCTCCATTGACTGTTTAGAGAAGTCATATATTACTACTATATGTATTATAAAATCAAGGTTACCAATATTTACTTTAGAAGTGCATCAAAAACAACAAGCGACGAGTTTTTCATAATCATGTAAATTAAAAATTGTTAACGGTATATCAAAATATTTTATGCACATACCTAAGTTATTATTTTAAGATTTATTATAATTAGTCTTTTAATTAATGTACACATAAATAAATAAATGCCAAAGAGTCAAATACGATAAAACTGGTGTATAGTTTCTAATAAAAAATTTAATAAGGATCATATAATTACAACTTGTTGAATAAATTTTAATCTAGTTTAATTAACATATGAATAATTATATAAAAAAACTCATGCATAACTATCCAACATATATCTATCTTACATATATTACCAATCGACTGGAGAATGTCAAAGTAACTATATTAGTATTTGCATGCCGAAGTAATTTATATTCTTATATTGTTTCATGAATTGCGGTAAAATTGCGGCAGCGTTGAACAGATTTTCATAAATATGTCATTATTCTTATGTTATTGCTTATTTTATTTATAGAATGTGCGTGTATTACAGAATGCAATTCGAAAATGTAAGCAACACTTCCTAGATATAAGCATTAAACATGATGCTATATATAAATATTTTGTTAGCCTGAAATAATTGCATTCTGGGTACTTTTTTTTCAATATTGGATTTTACTAAAGTCGCACCATAGGCGCTAAACAATAATAAGTTGCGGATATATATTTTTAATAAATCTGGTGTAGTATAATGAATATAATTTAAGCATTCGAGTGACCTTGAGTATCAAATTAGGTAGCAAAATTTAAGGTACACTAGAAGAAATAAGTAGTCGTACACTTGGCGCAGATATAATACCACCTTATATCTGACGTGTTTATTATGGATTAGTATATGGCGAACATGCCCATACCACTTTATACCGCATGTGTCAAATATCATTAGGTATAGGTATTCAATGTTTACGTGCGATTTATACGTATACAAGTAATACGTGGCAACTTGTTACCCCTACTGTCCGTCACCAATCCCGGCAACAATCGACATCACAACAATTTTCTCCCATCTTCCCACTTCTCCCCACCAGATTTTACATTCAATGTTTAGCTGCGAACACGTTGCGATCTAATCTGCAATAAAAGCCGTCTTATTACTGGAACGGGAAACAACAAATGGCCGCCGCGATCTCCTGATCTAGTAGTTTATTATTATTTTCGGAATCCATTTTTATTTACCTTATTAGGGTTATTTTTTAATTTTATTAGAATTACGCTTTTGTTTGTGTCATGCACCGTGAACGCAGCTTAATAATTTTCTGGATTTACTGAAAGGAAAAAGAAAAACAAATCCTTGCAACTCGTAAATATTATTTCTGAACGCATTACAAACACCCACGTCAGTGGTACAATAGTTACTGCTAACTTGTATTTTCGAGCATGTATCGGTCGCGCTGGCATTGGAGAGGAAAGTAGGGGTGCCACGTTGTCACGTATTGCATGAATTGATCGCCTATGGCTAATGAAAATTGACACATGCTGTATATCCGCTATGTGTATACGGTTACTTTTTTCTCTTGGTGTACATTTAAATGTGCTTAACATGTGCATGAGGGCTATTGCCACTCCAAATTCGTCGTTTCTGTGGGTGACAATACGAGACGTTTATTCGGAATAAAACTGAAGCTTTTAATAAGGACTGTGAAATTTGCAAAGGGTGTGATGATTTGGGGGTGTATGTCTGAAAAGAGTGTTGTGGAGGTAGTAGATGGAATTGTTAATGCCAATAAATATTAACAAATTCTGAACAACAACCTCATTCCTGGTGTAGAAAAGCTCTATCCCAATAAAGACCACATTTTTCAACAGGATAATGCATCATGCCATACGGCAAAATCAACAAAAAAATGGTATGCATGACATGAGCGTTTTAGCATGGCCTTCAAACAATCCAGATCTCAATCAATGTTTGACGACCCAGTGCACCACATGAAAAGTTACTTAAGGAATAATCCTCAACGAACAATAAGTGAATTAAAGACAAAACTCTAAGAAATTTGGGAATCCTTTACACCAGATAATTGCAGGATGCTTGTGGAATCTATGCCAGCCGCAGTACAAGCTGTTTTAAAGGCCAAAGGTGATGTGTCCGAACATTAAGTTGTCAATGTAATTTGAACGTTTATTAATTTGTTTAGCTTCTATGTAGTTTGAGTTTGAGTAAAATCTATTCTTTTGATATTAATAACTCTCAAATAGAAAATCAGAATATATTTCTAAAAATTGGCATCGTCCAAAAATTAAGTTGTTAGGACTCGTATGTCACAGAAAACATATCAAAAGGCGTGAGATTATGTTTCTTATTAATAATGTTTAATAATATTTATTGAAATGTAGACACTCTGGGAAAGCATTTAAATATACGAGTGGTAAAGGAATTGACGAAGGACATTTCTGGAGATTATCATAAAGTGTGTTTTGATAATTATTTTACTTTTTTTGTCATTGATGAATGATTGATTTGAAAGAGTCGAACATTTATGCAGGTGGAACAGTTAGATAAGAGCGAAAAGGACTTCCTGATAACTTCAAGAATGAAAAAACTATGAAGAGGGGAGACGCTGATTTGCGAATGAAATATAATGGTATTATTTCCTTAAAGTGGATGGTCAAAAAGGAAATTTGTTTTCATTCCAATTTTCACGATCCTTATATTATAACTTCCATCCAAAGAAAAAAGAAGAAAGAAACGTGTGAAAGTATTTTGTGTCCTGATTTAGTGAAAGATTACAATCAGAATATTGTAAACACAGCTGATATGTTCAAATCTTTACGTGAAGTAGACAGAAAAAGTAAAAGGCGTTTGGTTTAGAATTTTTTGGCACTTTGTTGGTGTCACCATAAGAAATTCATTTACGTTGTTTCGAAAAGAAAGTAATGGTCGATCACTGGCACTCAAAGAATTTAGAATAGCTGTGGCAAGAGGCTTAAGTAAAACACATAATCGTGAGAAACGTGGACACAAGTTTGATGAATATGATTTTTCATGTAAAAAATTCAAACGACAGGTACCAAGTCTAGTGTGATACATTGAAACGATGCCATATGCTTCTTTATGATACGTCATTTAGATGTGGATTTTGCGAAGAGTCCGCATTATATAAAGTGGATATGTACAACATGTAATGTAATACTTTGTCTTAGTGACAAAAGAAATTGTTTTGTGAAATGTCGCGAAAAATAATATTATTTCGATAGCGATCTAGTGGTCTCGCAGCGAAAGCACTTTTGTTTTTATGGTTTTTTAAATTTTATTTTCATAATCAGTTAATTAGTGTTAATTTTTCGATAATATCTATTTTGAGCATGAAAAAGCTGTAGGTTTCTTTCTTCTTTGTTTTGATGCATACCGTATACCGCTTGTGTAAAATCATATTGGGGATAGGATATATGTATACTAGGCACACCGGCAACAACGCCCAATCGTGGCCGTAGTCATGGTACAAGGAAACACGGTATGATTTTGCGCATCTCTGGATGACGCGCATTTATCACTTGACAACTCTGACAGAAGTCACTGACTGAACTCACTGACAGAAGTAACTGACAGAAAGCATTTTCCAAGACTCCCTTTAACAACTGAAATTGTATCTGGAGATCGTGTCGAACAGCGTCGTTCTGTGTTTGTGAGAGGGGGGGTCAATGGTAACAATGCCTCGCTACACAGCAGAAGAAAAACTGCAAATTATTAAATGGTACTATAGTGGACATTCTGCAAAGGATTGCATAAATTTATTTCCGCAAATATTTGCAGACAGACCCGTACCCTGTGAGCAAAGCATATTACATATTTTGAATAGCTTTGAAAAATGTCTTTCTTTAAATAATTGCACAAAGTGTAATCCTAGAGAGTTAAATCCACTAAAAGCTGAGGAACGAGAAGAGCGGGATATAATGATTTGTAGCACTCTCGAAGTAGAGGATACGCTATCTACCAGAAGTGTTGCTGAGGAATTGGGTGTGAGTAATAAAACCGTCGCGAACATATGGAAGCGAAATAAATTAAAATTTTTCAAATACTCGAAAACGCAAGAAATATTTTCCGATGACAATTTTAGAAAAATGGAGATTTGTGAAACCGTAATGGAAAAGACAAATGAAAATGAGAATTTCATCGCAAATATTGTATTCACAAATGAATCGTCATTTCCATTAAATGGAAAGCACAATCCTTCTGTTGTTCGATATTAGGCTCGAGGAAAATCAGCACAGATATTTTGTTAAACACACCCAATATCCCCAGAAAGTGAATGTCTGGACACGTATTTTGAGTGACCATTTGCTTGGCCCATTTTTTATTGATGGTACGTTAAATGCGGACAAATACCTCGATATGCTACAGAATCAGATACTTCCGGCTATTGATAATACCGGAATAGATAGGGATATTATTTGGTTCCAACAGGACGGTTGTCCTGCACATAATGCGGTCAGAGTAAAGCATTTTTAAATGAATACTTTTCCTAATCGTCTCATTAGTGGAACAGGAAACATTCGTTGGCCTCCGCGATCTCCTGATCTATCGCCAAATGATTTCTTTTTGTGGGGATACATCAAAAATAAAATATACAGTGCACAAGTTGGCAGGCTAGAAAAATTAGATATTTTGAGAAGGCTATTCATAGAGGCTTTTGAATCCGTAACAGTCGATGTGATTCGTAATGTGCGAGAAAATTTTTATGATAGGCTCGGACAATGCCTTGCTGCTGAATGAGGCATTTTTGAACCTATGCAATAACTTTTTATTTTTTAGTATTGTTTAGAGTATATTTTTTATTTTCATTAGAATTCCGTTCTTAATAAATTTATATAATAATTTACTAATAATTAATGTTTAATTAGAATTGTGCATTTATTTTCTTACTGTGTTGTATTGTATTTCTGTTAAAAAGGACTTTATTGAAATAGTGTCCTGTGAATTCACAACTTTATTGAACTGTTAGTACTAGAGGTCGAATGCGCGTCATCCAGAGATGCGCAAAAGCATACCTTGTTTCATTGTACCATGACTACGGCCACGATTGGGCGTTGTTGCCGGTGTGCCTAGTATACATATATCCTATCCCCAATATGATTTTACACATGCGGTATACCGGGTGGTGCAATAGTGTGTCGGCGGAGCTTAGTGTGAAAACTAATAACGCTGCAACAATGAGACTTTACGTACGTATGTAGTATGCGACTGTGCATTTTCTAATTTTATTTACAAATATACAGGCTGTTCCAAATTTTCGCAACCACATTCAACTTTTTTATTTTAAATACATTGCTATACTTTCTAGATATTATAATGATAGCCATTCAAATTATCTTTGCAATGATATATGGATATGTGCACTTCAGACTGTTCGTTTTGATTTTATTGATAATATTGTTAAAATCTTGACAGTTGCAGCATCTAACATTTTAAGCTGTAGTCTGTAAATGGGTAGAATGCCTCACGTAACTCTTGTGTTACTAATTTATGGACTAACACGTTATTTGTTTTGAGGTTGAACAAAGTGAATAAATATACAGGGTGTTAAATATGTCGTGTCTAAGTTATCGATCTTTATTGGTTATTTTCTCGTTTTTTTTAAATCTAACCTATAATATTTTTATAAGTTAGCATATTCCCTGTAAAATCGCCTTTAAAATGGTACCAATAACATAGTACTTATTTCTAGTATTTTCAAAGTTATAACCCTTTAATGGGATATACTCATGTTTATAATATGCAATATGTGGGGCATCTAATAGTTGGTTGGCCTTGGTTTAAAAAAAAATGGCTGTACAACCAAACGTCAAATCTCTACTTCAAAAGTCCATAAAAAGTCGTTTTCTGTATTTTCTCTTTTCTGTAATTGCGTTTTGTTGTTATAAATTAAGTTCGGCTAGTGAATTATTAATTTCTGTTTGTTTGTTAGTAGTTGTTACGTGTTGTATTTACCTTGTTATCAGTTATATCGCTTTATTGACATTATTTCTCATTTAGATACCATAATAGTTTATTATTGTTTTTGCTTTAAAATGAATTTTTCGAAAGAGGAGCTCATAGACATGGTATTTGCTCTTGGCGCTAGCAACAGAAATCCATTTTTAGCATCAAGAACATATGCGATGGAATATCCCGACCGAAGAGCACCGGATAGTAAAACGTTTGAAAATTTGTTAATAAGGTTTCTTCGAACGGGTTCAGTGAATTACGTCGAACATGAAAGAAGTAAGACTATGATTACAGAAGATAATGAAGTGATAGTCGTCCAGTCCATTGTGGAAAATCCCCACGTATCTACAAGGATAATTTCGAAATAATACGGGATAGAAGTCACTGCTGTAAAAAGGATTTTAAAAAAAACATAAGTTTCACCCTTACAAAATTCAAAATCATCAAGGCTTATTACAAACGGACTTTGAAAGGAGACTAGTGTACTGTGAATGGCTACTTTTACAATTACGACTCGATATAACTTTTCTAGATCATGTGCTTTTCACAGATGAAGCAACATTTGCTAATTGTGGAACCACAAACAGAAAAAATACCCATTATTATGACACTACAAACCCACATTTTGTTCAGCCCATTTTATATCAACAAAAATTGAGTGTTAACACATGGGGAGGCATCATAGGAAACACTATTATTGGTCCATTCTTTTTTGGTAATACTTTAAATTGTGCAATCTACACAAATTTCCTACAAAATAATTTACCATTGCTATTAGAAGGCCTCCCAGATAACGTCATCAGGAGATTGTGGTACCAACATTATGGTGCTGCTGCAAGAGCACATTTAGATAATGTATTCACCAATAAGTGGATTGGGAGAGGAAGTTTGATAAGCTGGCCACCACGATCAACAGATCTCACACCTTGTGATTTCTTTCTGTGGCCAACTGTAAAAAACATTGTTTACGCAACACCTCCTACAACGACAGAGAACATGCAGCAACGAATAAGAAACGCTTTTCTTCAATTAAGTGAGAATAACTTAGCTGAGAATGTAAGTCTGTCGATACAGAGACGGTTGAGAGCATGTGTAGAGCAGAATGGACATATATTTGAACACATTTTAAATTAAGATTGTTTTATTATCGAAAATTTTCAAAATGTATTTCTAAAACTAATGATAAAGCATTTAAAAAACAGGTGTTTGTTAAAATTACTTTGTTTTATTTTCATGGCCAACCAACTATTAGATGCCCCGCATTTTGCATGTTATAAACATGAGTATATCCCATTAAAGGGTTATAACTCTGAAAATACTAGAAATAAGTACTATTTATTGGTACCATTTTAAAGGCGATTTTACAAGGAATATGCTGACTTATAAAAATATTATAGGTTAGATTTAAAAAAAACGAGAAAATAACCAATAAAGATCGATAACTTAGACACGACATATTTAACACCCTGTATATTTATTCACTTTGTTCAACCTCAAAACAAATAACGTGTTAGTCCATAAATTAGTAACACAAGAGTTACGTGAGGCATTCTACCCATTTACAGACTACAGCTTAAAATGTTAGATGCTGCAACTGTCAAGATTTTAACAATATTATCAATAAAATCAAAACGAACAGTCTGAAGTGCACATATCCATATATCATTGCAAAGATAATTTGAATGACTATCATTATAATATCTAGAAAGTACAGCAATGTTTTTAAAATATAATAGTTGAATGTGGTTGCGAAAATTTGGAACACCCTGTATATTTGTAAATAAAATTAGAAAATGCACAGTCGCATACTACATACGTACGTAAAGTCTCATTGCTGCAGCGTTATTAGTTTTCACACTAAGCTCCGCCGACACACTATTGCACCACCCGTTACATTTCATGCGTGATTTTAGTGTATATTATACTTCTGTACGTTGTTTCCTACGAAAATGTATAGGGTATTTACTTTTTAATTTACTAATGTTAGTGTATTGAAAGAAAGTGTTGGTAGCAGGCGATTAACATCTTTGCGAATAACTGCAGCTGGCAATATTAATGAAATTCTGATGACAGTAAATGCAATAGCGGCGAATGTATTACAAAAAATTTCCAGTTCATTTCGCAAATTATTAAAGCAGAAAGATCGAAATGCAAATAAAATAAGAACTAGGTATATTCTATACTTTATTATGAACAAATTCGCTTTTAAAACTAACAACCAAATAAATAGTTAATCAATTTGACATTGAAGACCATTTTTTTTAATCAATAAATTACACACAGGAAGATGTTATTAGTATTGCTATTAATAAAGTAAATTGGTAAATCACGAAATTAAATTTGTATTAATTTGGGGTTTTAAAACAAAAGTTGCAAATAAATTGTATGTAATTATTTTTAGATTTGTTACTATTAAAAAAAATTACCAACCTATACTAAAAGGAAAAACTGAAACAGGATATGGTTTGTATAGTAAGTATGTATACAGTGTTTTTGCGTTGTTACAAAAAGAAAATGAACACTGGTACAGCTGTATGTTGAATGTGGTAATGTTGCGCGGGTTTAACAATCGAAGGTCGTTTAAAATAATTAACGAGAGATATTCGCTTATATTAAATGTCTTTATATATATATATAATCTAATTCGTCTGGAAGACACATCTATTATTATTTTTTATGCAGTACCAATTAGTGATTCATTATACAAGATACAAAAGAAAATTTAAAGTACAATAAAGATCAATTACTTCCTGTTTATTATAATTACTCATAGGATATTCTCGAAATTTTCTAAAAATTACACTAGCTGACACAATTTTTATAATTGACTTAACTGTCTAAAATTTTAGTACTTTGCATGTTTTAAACATAAACTGTATTCTATCATATTTTTATCTGTTTTCACTAAGAATAATATAAAATTTAAAACTAAAAAAGTCTTGCAACAAGCTCGAGCATGTTCGCGGCTATACCGTGAAGGACAGCGGCAACTACAAAGGATATGACGCATTCCATAGAGAAGTAGAGAATTCTAATATATTAATCATCGCGGAATATACTAAAATGGAAACTTCTGGAATCGATTTAGTTGTTGACGCGGTCTGGCAAGAGACAAACGAAATGTCACTGAATCGTCACATAGTTAAGAAAGTTTGAAGCGGAGTTCCACAAGTTGTATTGCGTGTGATTTTCAAGAATAGAAAACCGTGCAAGAGGCTGTAAACATTCTCCGGACAGTTCTTTTATGTTATTGGATTATATGTTACAAAATTGCAAAAGAAACCTCTAAGTGAATTTGATTCAAAGATGTTATAAACAATACTTTGGCTTCAAAATTAAAAATCTAGACCAAAACATGGGTGCCACATATATGCTGTATTTTGTGTTATGTCAAATTAACTCAGTGGAACAAAAACAAGAATTCTTCTGAAGTCCTGTCAGAAAGGCCAATGATTTGGCATGAACCAGCAGATGACGTCACGGACTGTTACTTCTGTCTTGTAAAAATTAAAGGGTTTTCAAAATGAAATAAACACAAAGTAATGTATCCAGGCAGTTCATCTGTAAGCAAACCGTTGAAAAGAACTGACAGTGAGCTTGCAACTCCAATGCATTCAAATTCTTCTGCAAATTCCACGGACAAGGAAGATATAAACGATGTTTTCAATGTGTCATTTTCAAGTGATCTGACGAATGTTTTTTCTGACAAACCACATTTCATTACTCAATCAGATCTGAATTATTTGATACGAGATTTGGGTTTAACCTAAGAAAAATCACAAATTTTGGGATCTCCATTGAAAGAATGCAATCTTTTAGATTTCACTACAAGAATCTCTGTATTGAAGAATCGTCACGAAAAATTCAGTGTTGTTTATTTTGACAAATGGAGTTGCTTAAAGAAGACGTGTTTAGTAAAAATTGTATAATGGACAAAATCTCTGTTTAAGGTGCAATTCAATAATAGAGTGTTTTTTTTTAATGAACACAACTGATACTAAAGCAAATATTGGGTGGTAACAATGCTCTTTTGAAAGTCTCTATTTGCCATTGAGTTGATCACTCTAAACGTGGTGCCATGAGTCTCGATGATGAAGAAACATGTTACCATTCCACAAATGGTTGAAAAAAATTATTATGTATGACGTGAACAAAGAGTAAAACTGGACAAGATTTTTAAAACTTTTGGCATGTCTTCCAAACGTGCACACCACATTTTGCATGTGTCATTAGACATGCCTAATCTCTCTGCCAGGTGGGTGCTGCGTTTACTGAATCCAGATCAAAAAGCTGAAAGAGAGAGAACTTCCATCGACAATTTGAAGCTTTTTAACATCAGCCCAGAAGATTTTTGTTCCCGGTGAAATTTGGCTCAATTAGAATGAGCCAGAATTGAAACGGCCGTCTCTGGAATAGAGCCATCATAACAGTTCTCTGCTAAAGAAGGCCAAAATGTTTTCTTCCATTGGGCAGATAATGCTAACGACATTTTGTTATTCGCAAGAGATATTTCTTATTAACTATCTCGCAAAGGGCTAAACCACCATTCCGACATAGCTGCCCGTCTGGTCAGAGTAAAAGATACCGTCACACCCTCGTTAACAATGAAAAGACATCGAGATATTATATTCATAAAGCAAAGTTTACAAAAACAAGCTTGATAATGATACCGACACACAGAAGTTAAGATACTTAATAATTTAAATAGTTGCTGTGGCATTAGTATGTGAATAATTAAGCCTTACATAGTGCAAATTTAATATTCGTTAATAGCGCCTTAATAGAACGTTTGCATATATAAGTTTCTCTACTAATATTACTGCTATTATTATACTGAACAATCCTACAAAAGTTTACCATTTTATTCTGAAACAACCTGTATATAACTATAAAATAAGCAAAACCGGGAATATGGATTTTATAACGTCATAATTTTTGCTGCGGTTATAGAAACGAAAAAATTCTTTTTCCTGTATAATAATGTACTATTTATACCTAGACATATAAACAATTGTATCACCTGTACATATAATTTAGTCCCGGAAAATCCATTCAGAAAATGCATGCGCTTGGAATTTTAACAATCAGATGTTATCTGCATATGGCATACATATGTATATATTTCGTAAGGTCTCCGATGTAATATGTAAAATTTGTATTAAAGAATTCTTTCGTGTATAAATTGAAATGCTACTAACATCGAAAGTCTTTTATATGTGACTAACAACAAAAGCTAACAATTTTGGTTTAGTAATTTGATTAAATTGCGATAAAATTATATCGGATCACACCTGATTTGTTATCTTAAACAATAATAACGCAATAACTAGTACTACAACAGATATTTATGTAACACGAAAAGAAAGTAGTCTGTTAGACAATATAGTTTCACAATACAAGTCGAATCGGTGTAAATAAATATACCGAGTGACTGTGAAAGAGTTCTATTATTCAATTCGCAACACTTCTAGTGTACTTCAACTAATACCAAACATATTTTTTTCTATAACCGTGGCTAAAGTATATACTTTAAACAGGTTAGTTACTTTGTAAAGTGTTAATTTTTTTAAAAAAAACAGTTCATAAAATTCCTTTGCATCACTTAATTTATTTATTTTGGCTTGTACTAAATTTTAAATTACTTTAAAATTAGTTTTTTCTCAGTGTTGAAAACTCTAATTATAAATGTCTGCTTTTAGCACTGATAATTATTAAATTAAGTAAATTTTTAATTTTAAAAATTACCCACGGCTGAGCTGCGAACCCCAGACCTCCGGATCTTTAGTCGGTTGCGTCTGAGTTTGAGTCTTTAAATCGTAGTGAATTATATCAAGTAGCATATGGATAATATAAATTGTAAATGTGAATTGTAAATGTATATTGTAAATATAAATTGAAAATGTAAATTGTAAATGTAAATTGTAGTAGTATATACAACAGTCTGCCGACACTACATTATTCATCTGTTACTTGATATAATTAAGTACTATATAAGGCTCCAACTCAGATACTCGCGGTGGCGTAATGGTAGCGCAACCGACCAAAGATCTAAAAGCAGAAAATTATAATTAGTTATTTTGGCTTGGTTGGTATACGTTTCTTATAAGCAGAAGGCTATAGCTTATCAGGGACATATGCCAACGCAATTACGAAGAGCCGTTAAGGCCGGTCACATAATCATACTAACTTCTTTGGTAAAAGTTTAAGATTTGCTACTTTTACTATTTTAACTACGTTTATCAAGTGAACAGTTCTCATAAATAATAAATACTTGTTCAATGAAAGCAGAATTCTGGACAGTAAAGGATTTATGGTTTCATAACGTTTCGGAATATATTTATTGCTTCATCAGAACTTATAATGGTCAACAAGTTAATGTCAGGTTTTAAAACTCAGATATATCCTACTATTATTTCTAGTCTTTTTTGAAGACAATTTTTAATTGTAAAAAAAAGCAAAATGTTATTTGAAATGTAATAAGTGTTTTGCATGTTATATGAACAACTTTAAAGGATAGATGTAGTTATAGTATTTGAATTTTATTAAACTGCTATCTATCTTTTAAAATTGTTCATATAACATGGAAAACACTTATTATATTTTATTTTTTGGTTTCAAAACCTGGCATTACCTTTTGACCATTCTATATTATCTTTTCAACAATTTTAAATATGGCGTCCTATAGTTATAATGACTTTAAAATGTAGTGTTCATTCTTTTACACCGTACTGACAGATGAGCATTTTCTGATAGACGTTGCAAATGGCGGTCTGTCATCCTGCTGCTCTTCAGATATTTTGCCTATCTCCAAGGATATTCCACCTTATTCCTTTAGATACACCGTACTGCCGATGACCAACGAGTCTGAAACACGTATCTACGGTTGCTCTACAGCGGAATATGCCCAACATTATATTCTTTCTTATTTTTTCATTTTATCATTATATAATCACGATTACGACCAACTGTAGCATTAAATATTTTTGAAACTAAAATTTGTGTTTTTTACTTATTAATGATATTGTCATCTTACAGATTAGTGAATAAAAAAAGGAATGAACGATTATGTATTAATATACTTGTCTAAAATATGTGTTCTTGTATGAAATTTAGGACACGTGAAACCTCCAGAATCAAATGAAATACTATGTACTACTCACATGCACAGGTAGGTATATAGCGTATATACTATTTTGCCGTGGTTGACCTCCAAGAGATTTATTGGCGTGAACCATGTACTAATTTACATGCAAACATAATAATCTGCCCTTCGTTTATTGTATGGTAGACATTTAATTTAAAATATTTAAAGTGATAGTATCTATTATTTATATAAAAAATCGATACCTATAATGATTGCCTGTAGAAAATTATTGCTTCCATTTAAAAACGTACTTTCATTTCTGAATTTAATTGGTCTCGTTTCTAAATGAATGTTAATATTTTGTTATAAGATAGGTTACTCTTTTGCAGTTTGTGTTAGTATCGTAAGAGAATTTAACCATGAATTACTTTTATTAACATATTTATTTATTTTATGATTACTGTCAAAATGCACGAAGTTTAAATTCACCACTACCTATCAAAATAGACAATTCAACTGTAAATGTATAAAAAATTGAATACACGAATTCATATTATAAAATAGTTCACTATCTAAGTTGAAAAAAGATTTTAATTGATGTAAAGCTATTATAAACTTCAACACAACCGGCAAAAGAGTGATTTATATCTCCGTAATGAATATGGACTTATTTTGATCTAGAAGGGAGTTTGTCCATATTCTACTTGATAAAATTACATTATAACTACTTAGTAAATTATTGTATAATTAAGAAATATATTTGAGATATTTCTAACAGACACATCATGTGCAGATATTTATACCAAAATTAGCCAAAATTTTTAATGCATTACTAACTACTGTTGCTATACACTATGGACATTATGGTCTTTTTTTGAATTGAGATTCTCAACATAAGACATTATTACTACACATATTATCTAATTAACACATACTTTCTTGGTTATACCTTACTGAAGAAAAGAATTAAGATTCTCCCTATTAGTTTACATTTTCCTGTTTGATTTACACAATTCTGCATTTTCATTTTTCTTTGCCTTGTGACTCATGCAGCATTTAATAGATATTTGTGTGGTGAAATTAGATAGCGTCCATGGTAAATCACGATCTGTTCGGCTGTTTTATGCCTAAATGTTTACATTTTCATTTTTGATTAGACAATTCAAGTTTACATCTTTCTATATTTGTCATTAAGTACATATGTCGTCATTGTTGTCATGTAATGTTGTTGGATGTAATTTTTGATAAATGAAAGAATTTCCATTGATTCTACTTAATTGACTTGCCTTTCTATTGTCATTTTTGTTGTTCTGTCATGATTACTGATTAGTTTAACTACATTTCTTATATATATATACACGAAATGTATTAAAAGTAATTAATAACAAAATGATAGTTGCATCGTTGATTGTTTATGTATTTCAATCAAATTGTACATGTTTAGGTAAACCTAAGCCATTTTGATAGGATTACATAGGTAATACCGATTGTCCTATGCTTATTTGCTTTCATTTACATTTAAACATGACTGATTTTACATTCTATATTGTTATAATATCAACAGTTCTACTCTTAAGTTTTCATTACATAGTTGCGTCGTTGTTATTTGTATAATTGCATTGACTGAACAGTTTGTGGTAGACCCCTAGCCTTTTGATGTGACTATATAAGTAATCCCGACTGTCCTATGCTTATTTGATTACATTTTCATTTATACCTTTTGATTTACATTTAATATTTGTCATTGTTTTCTAATTGACAACCAGTTGTCATATTGTTATTACTTTTATTTCATTGTATGCCACTCCTACCAAGAAGATTTTCAATTTTTCAATAGATATATATATATATATATATATATAAATACAATATTTTTTCTTGGTTTGTTAGGCCATTGTTAATGAATAAAATTTAAGGGAACTAAAACAACATTCTCATCGACGTTTCGGTTTTATTATAACATCAAAACCTTTTTCCAGATAAATTAAAAATAAAAGTAATTGCCTATATACAATTTTTTTAAGGGAAAAAACACATTTCCCTAAGTCATGTTCTAACTACATTTTTGATAATTGTAAAAATTAATTTATCTGATCGGCTAGTTTTATGAACTTATGTGATTTCACCAAGTGTAATACTTATGGTTTATAACATCGAACTAAATGTATCATATACATTTAGTTCGATGTTATAAACCATAAGTATTACACTAACTATAACATCGAACTAAATGTATCATATACATTTAGTTCGATGTTATAAACCATAAGTATTACACTTGGTGAAATCACATAAGTTCATAAAACTAGCCGATCAGATAAATTAATTTTTACAATTATCAAAAATGTAGTTAGAACATGACTTAGGGAAATGTGTTTTTTCCCTTAAAAAAATTGTATATAGGCAATTACTTTTATTTTTAATTTATCTGGAAAAAGGTTTTGATGTTATAATAAAACCGAAACGTCGATGAGAATGTTGTTTTAGTTCCCTTAAATTTTATTCATTAACAATGGCCTAACAAACCAAGAAAAAATATTGTATTTATATATATGCATTAAGGCCAAGAAAAAAACGTTTATTTTTAAATATTATATATATATATATATAAACTTAGATGTCTTTACCACAAGTACATGAATTAAAATAATATTTCTTGGGTTTGTGGTACTTACTGATTAAATAAATAAAACTAAATTTTACGTTTCGACATATTTAATGTCTTTCTCAAAAATGTAGAAATATAAAACAACCATGCCTAAAATTAATACAATAGATCAGTGTCAGATGTTAATACAGTTAATATATTCAGATATCACACGCAAAATACTACATAGAACTTTACCAAAATATAAAAAATATAAAAAACACATATAGCAACGGACAACTCACCAGTAAAATTTCGTAAAACATCCTTTATTATACATTTAAAATTGGAATTTTATAAAATAACGTATTCGATGATATTTATACACGTTTTTTCCCTTTTTCTTTTTTCCTTTGGTGTCATTTTTTAATTTTATTGTTATTCAATATGCATCACCAAAGTATGTGTCACTTTTGTTTAACTATGTTAAAGTTTTGTTGTTATATATATATATATATATTATATGTATATATATAAAGAAAAGAAAGAAAAATATTGCGGATCATAGAATAATAAAGTACAGAATTTAATGGGGTAACTCCTCTGAAAATGCAACTGAGGACACGTGTTTCGAACTACTTGGTTCTCGTCAGCGCAGTGTAACCAAGGAATAGGATGGGATAACCTTGGAGCTGAAAAACATCAATCAGAGACATACACAGGGGACAGCCTACCAATTGAGGCTTCAGTTAGAGTGTCCTCGATATTGAGGATGAATCTAACGTCGCCGCGAGGTAGACATTGTCCACCTGTGCGCCATTTGAACCCACAGGATAAAAGTAAAGAAAAGTGGGTATGTCTCTGATTGATGTTTTTCAGCTCCAAGGTTATCCCATCCTATTCCTTGGCTACACTGCGCTGACGAGAACCAAGTAGTTCGAAACACGTGTCCGCAGTTGCCTTTTCAGCGTAGTTACCCCATTAAATTCTGTACTTTCATCAACAGTTTTTAATTATGTAGATAATATCATTGTCAATTAATTAAAATATTAGCATATTAAGAAACTATTATTAAAACTGTAAAATATATTTGACAAATATCTTAGTGGTAAATATTATAATATAATATTTGCCTTAAAATGTTAATTTAAAATGCAAAAAATAATGAAAAACGGGACAATTCATTTTCTAAACTTCCTAATTGCACTCGTTATCTAACGTACTAATACTTAAAATGTGTTGTTTTCATTTCATTTATGTTATACAAGTAAATGCATAAATGGGGATGGATTTACTTGTATCGAGGTGTATTTAAGGACGCATTCAAGGCTAAAATTCGTGTAGTGTTTTAAAGAATTTTAATTATACTTCTATATGATCTTTATGTATTATTTATGGTCTCTGAACAATATATCATACCCTTTCTTGGTTGGACGTGCAAACACACCTTAATCCACAAAGATAAAACCACAATCAAGGAAAAAGAATCACGAAATAAATTAGCTCTTACACTTTCCTTCTTTGTACTGTATTCGAATGTCTATGTGGGAATGCGGGAATTTTAAAAATTCTCCCAATTTTGCCTCTGCCACACTGAGCGTGTACTAAATCGTTAAACAATTGCCTCTTAAAGAACGCCTTTATTACGTTTGGGACATGTCAATTATACCGCACCTAAAATAGAATCCGTTATTGTCCTTAAAAAAAAAAACGATATCCAGTTAACTATAAATATTTACAAGCATACCAGTTGAATATAAGTATGTGAAATCGTGATAACTAGCGCATGCAAAATAAAAATTGTCCCATTCAAATCTGATACGGAATTTTATTCTAACTGTGAGATTTTGAAATAATTACATAATATTTTCTAATACCTAGTAACTTTCTATTTATATTAGAAACTCATTGTTGAAAACATTCCAATGATTATGTCAATATCTTGAGTTTGTTGTGTTTTTTAAACTTTATTAAAAGCGCAAACCTATGCATACTGCATAACGGTTTTATAAATGCAACGAAACAAAAGAATATTACATTTTCTTAGAAGAACAGAGAGTTATTTAATAAACCGATCACGCCTTTGTTTCCGCCTCTATAAGAAAGAATGTGGTACAATAACGCCTTTATATCTATACTTATGCGTCTGCATACGTATCTTTGAACATTTGGAAAGTGAGCAGGCTATTTTCTATGATATTAAATCGTCTAATGAAGCAGCACGCTTATAATAATGACGTTCTTTATCTCCTATGAATTTACTATGGAATCTTTTCACTCACTTTGTATAATTTATCTTTTTGATACCAAACGTCTTCTTCATCTTCTGGTGGTTGGAATGTTGTATCCATATGCAAATCATCCCTTGATCTGGATAATATTTTCCTACGTGATACCATTTCTGAGGGTGTTTGAGGCAATGGCACTTCTGTGCGACTACTGAAATTAAAAAAAATGAGTTACTGATAGACATAATATTTTTTAGTTTTTTTATTCCTAAATATAGGTATGTATAATAATAATAATAATAATAATAATAATAATATTTATTGTCATAGAACCATACAAGGTGATGACATTGTCAAGAATACGTATGAATGTTTAACTGAAAATTAAAAAAGAAATTTAGTTGTAACCCATCAAAAATTTCTTAATTTTTAGGGCCAAAATGTAGTTAAAGTCGATCCATTACTTTGTTTATCCTATACGCGTTTACGTAAATACCACTAGTAATTCCAGTTTAAGGTTCTTGCAAAAAAACGATAAAATGCAAATAGTTACAACCTTTGAGAATGAATGGAAATTGAAAAGATTTTCTAAGACGATGTTTTTTTTGTGGAAAAGGTGGGCAACCTCGGTGCATTACCACGTTTTTTTTTGTTAAATAGAAGTATATTATTTTGAAACTTAAATTCCTCTATATGAAGATTATTATGTTTGTATATTAACTGCGACAGACTCGGACTTGATAAAAGAAAAATCAATTTCTCGTCACTGCGTGCACGTTGGACCGCGATTTTTTTATTGTACGGGCATTACTCATATTTTTCTTTCACCCCCCTTTTTTTTTAATGACGCTATTTAAAACTAACCCGGTATATACAATAGATGAAATCCTAATTCCAAGGTTTTATAATAAAAACAACATACCAACAAAAACAAAATACAACACATTAAAAGTGAATGGCAATGATATATCTCTTGTGTCGCTACATCCCAGTTATAAACTCGTCAAAACTATTGAAACGTTTTCGTGTTCGCAATAAACAACTCGTGCAATTTATTTATTTAAAACAGTCTGTATATTTATACACTTAAAATTAATTACAATATAAAATATAAAAATGTGAAATAAATGTAATGCACTTAAAATACTACAATTTAATTTAACGCAGGTATTTATTTCTATTACTAATGTCCGTATCTTTACATCACACTACCGTATTTATATAACTTCTATTTATATAACACGGCACTATTTATTTATTTCTTTGGCTACCACTATTTATTTCTACCGTACGACTTATATTTATTTCTTATATTTATTTCTACGCGCGTCGGCTACTTCTTAAGGAAATTTCTTATTCCGGAATTACTCCGCAATTACTCATCCCGCAATGAATGAATCCATCGGTGACCCAGTCGCCTTATATATACATGCGAAGATTACTAGAACATTCGCGTAAACTCTATCTCCCACTCGATGTATGGAGAACATTCCATAGACATTCTGTGTCCCACACAGTACCATGCGTAAATGGATGACCCACTGCTTTACGATGTTTACCAGTCGCGCCGAGATGATTTACAACTCTTTTTCTTTTTAACGTCGCCCGGTCTGCCTCATATATGTATATTTCGTTACACTATAAAAACTCTTGTAAACTAGGTATTCTTTTATATCACTATTATATTTTGCACTGTCTCGTGAGTGCTTTAGGTAACCTGGCAGGGCAATGAAAGCTTTAATTGCCGCATAGTATTGTCCTTTTTCATATATGGTAATTGTATGACGTGGAATAGATAGATTATTATATCCTTTCGGTTTCATATTTGATTCAGAAATTTCAGCTTTCGCGGAGAAACATTGTATATTATTATTAAAAAATTTCAATAGTTTGTAGATATACAGGGTGTCCCAGAAATAAAAAGACGGAGTGGCAGGTATGTAAAGTCCGAACAGAAACAGGCCTAAATATACCGCAATAACGAAGAAATTAAAAATTTAATTTTCTATGTTGTTTTTTAGACAAAAAAATTACATTGCGGACCTGGCACAGAATGTATGTTTATAAATACACGTGAGAATGCACATTTGTAAATAGAAACGAACAAGTATTCATAGAAAAATACGCTTTTATTTGTATAAAACGGGAAAAAAACGTTAAATGGTAGTCATTCATATAAAACATATTTTTTGCCAGATGGGCGACCCATTTTATTGCAGAAAATAAAAGATTGTTTTTATTTTTAAACTAGGAAGGTTGTTGCTCTTTAATGTGTTTGTAGTCGGAAACAGCTGATTATTATTATTTTAGAATATTCAATAAATCGTAGTTTTTCTAGATTACAGTAAATATCAAGAATGTAATTATTTTTTTCTAGCAGGTGTAAAATTAAAGTAATTAATGGTTTGATATTTATTATGAAGTATCTATTCCTCCTCCTTTTTTTTTAACACAAGTAATATGGTTGTCCTGAGAAGAACCGATTGAGAAAGTGAAGCAGGTGGATATTTAGTCCAAGGTCGGCGTAAGGCCAATTGAATTCTTTATTATTTTTTTCTGCCGTCTGCGCACGAATAAAGACTTGATATTTTGAGGGTACGTTTTTACACAATCTAGATTCCGATTTCTGCTACACCGTCTTTTTATTTCTAGCACACCCTGTATAGGCACGGAAGAGTTAGGGTTTTCAATTCTTTGAAATATTCACGATACGACGCCCGACGCGACAAAAAAGAACATAGAGCGGATAATCTTCTTTTCTAAAATAATAGCGGTATGAGAAAGCGAGCAAATTATTTATATGATGGCACCAGTTCAGAGAGTTATCAAAAATTATACCAAACAATTTTGAATTTAATGAATGAGGCAATGATTTAAAATTATATTTCACGTACAGCGACTTTTTGCATTGACCATATACAAGAAAGCTGGTTTTGGTTACATTTAAGTGCAAGATTATTTTCATTGCATCATCTCATCATGCCATGAATAATTTCTATACTTTCCACTGATAATCCCTTATATGTATCGCATGATAAAATAACAGACGTAGAGTTCTACATATTGATATAATTCACAGTTTTCCAATGACATATTTAGATCGTTTACAAAGATCAGAAACATGAAAGAACAAAGAATGGAACCATGTTGAATGTCCTGTTTAATTTCTTTGGGATCAATACTGACCGTTGTTCGGAAATTATTTATTAAAGTATTGAAGTAGACTAATTGTTTTCTACCTGTTAAATAAGACCGGATGATGTTCAGTGCGATTCCACGTATACCATATTGCTCTAGTTTATGCAACAGAATGTCCTGGTCAATTTGGTCGAAAGCCTTACTCAAATCAAAGTTAATATTACAGACGTATCGCTTATGATTTAAATGCTCTATAATCTCAATCAGACAATCATAAACCGCATCTTCATAAGATTTACCCCGCAGAAACCATACTGATTATCGGAAATTAAATTATACTTATTGAGAAAAGTCATCAGTCGGTTAACGAGTATATTTTCAAAGACTTTAGAAATTGTTGGAGATGTCCTTACGGTAGACCATTTTATACATTTTTTTTGCTCTGTGAAATGGCGTACATTGTTTGATATACAGATAGAACCACCGGCCATCTGCCTATAGGGAATTGTATGCAGTACACATTTATATACGCCTACGTATATATCTACGTACCGGCAATAATAATTTGTGGCGTAAAAAGAAATAAATACACATCCGTCGATAAAGCATATTTAATCTTTAAATATGACACAGATATTGCCATTTCATTTCGTAGATATTTGTAAGAATCAATCATCGGCATAATGTTTCGTGTTGTAGAAATATTAGTAGTAGATTTGTAATGAAAACGAAGGTTTGAGATTCCAAAGAAGTAGTAACTAGTGATTCTGAATGTACCTAGTTAAATAAAATTAAATTGCAAATTACTAAACCAAGAGAAACTAAGAAAAATAATTCTAAAAAGGAAGCAACATGGAGAAATTAAAAAACGTTCAAAAAGTAATAATTGATGTCAAACAAAAAAAATTCTAGAGAAAATAAAATGGAATTCTAGAGGCTAATCAATATCTCTTTCGAACAAGCCTCCATTGTTTGCCTCACAGTAGCCCAGTCTGTTGTAAAATTCTCTACGTACATTAGAGAGAGTTACAGGTGAAATACTACGACAGAGTTGTGTAATTCGCATTCGTAAATCATCTAATGTGCGGGGTCTTTCATTCTGGTGTACATAAATGGTTTCATTCAAATATCCCCAAAGGAAAAAATCACATGGCGTTAAGTCAGGGGATCTAGGCGGCCAAGAAATATTACCTCTAGTGCTAATGGTATGTGGAAAATGCAATGAAAGACATTCTTGTACTATTCTGGCATTATGAGCTGGGCAGCCATCTTGCTGAAACCAAATATCATTAAAGTTTACAGCAAGGTCACGCACTGCAGGAACAATATGATTTTGCAGTAATTGTAAATATGACTGCGCATTTAATGTTCCGTTTAGGAAAAATGGCCCTATGATGTGATCCCCTAAGATTCCTGCCCAGACATTTAGTTTCTGTGGATATTGAGTGTTGACATCCCTGCTCAAATGTTTGTTTTTCTGAGACCAGTAGCGAACGGCAGATGGATTATGGCGTTTGTGAAGGTAAAATGTTGATTCGTCAGTGAACAAAATATTTCGTGTAAAATTATCATCATTATTACATTTTTATCTAATAGCCTCACAAAATTCGAGACGTCTAAACTGGTCATCTGGGAATATTTCTTGGTTTTTTCTAACCTTATAACACTTATATTTCTTTTTGTGTAATATGCGCCTAACTGTGGTTTTTGGAATACCTAATTGTTCAGAAATTTGGCGGCTAGAGCAGGGCTCACTTGATTCTACAAAGGCGCATACACTGACTTCCTTCTCTATTCTTTCCTCCGAAATAGGATGGAAATTACTCTGATAGCATTTCGAACATCCATTAATGCAGCCCGACTTTTCAAAACGATGTATGATATCTAGTATCGTCCGACGGCAGGGAACTGGACGATCAGGAAACGAAAAAACAAAACGACCAATCACTTCTTGCGTACCTCCTTGAGATGAGTAATACCATTTAATAATATTTATTTTTTCTTCTTTACTATAAACTAACGGCATAGTAAATACGTAAATGAATATCGGTAAAAAACAGAAAAAAATACTGAGCTCTAAATAATTCTAAACCCTAAAGATGCAGACAGCAAGAATTTGCGTATTTTTGCAAGTTCGACCAACTATGAGTATACTCCACCGCAGTCAAGACACGACTGACGCGGTTGACTGTCGATCCCTAGCGTCGGCATAGACAACGCTTCTGATAAACGGTAGGACTAGATACATAGGTATATGTACATATAAATGTGTACTGCATACAATTCCCTATAGGCAGATGGCCGGTGGTTCTATCGGTATACATTAGAGTTTGTAATATTTAATGTTTACATTGTACTTTTATTTTTTAGATATGTTTAGTGTTTGCATTGTACATTTATTATATAGACATATTTATTGACATGTGCATACATTTGTTTTGTCTCGCACGAATAACATCTATCTATCTATCTATCTATCTATCTACACTGGACAGTAGTGCCGGGAAAAACTGCTATTTTTCGGTAGCAGTGACAAACTGTTACTGCGACAAGGTAGTCACAGTGAAAAGAAGCAGCTATTTTTGTCACTGTTTATATTCACTGATACTACTGAAAGCGGTTATTTTCGCTAGTCGCAAGTCGAGGAAAAACGTATTGCATATAACTGCGCCCTTCCTATGGTAACCGACTTGGCGCTCACGTGAAAGGGCGGGTTTATAAAACATTATTTGATTGCGGTTAATAAAATTTTAATCGCAATCATAATATTGACAATGTAAATAAAGCAATTGGTACACAAGCGTGCAGAAAAATCGCGTACATTTAAAAAATCAAACAATCAAGTTTTCGAGTATTTTGTTCTTTGTAAGTGCGGATTTTGACATTAATTTGCTAATAGATTCTAAACTGTCAGTGAAACTCTTACAGTTTTATTTGTTAAAGCAAGTTTTTTTAAAATAAAAAGTCAGTGAATTCTATACTAACGTAACTGGTAGGGACGCGTAATGCAAAGCGTGAGGCAGATATATTTTTAGGTAACCCGCAGTACTTTAGTATCGGTCTTTCTTTGCACATTTCTTTTACTTTCTTATACGTAGTATAAGCAAGTATTGTAATGATGAAAATTTTCGACCTCGAGAGTTTTGCAGATGTCCACGTTTTGAAGTCCCCTGATACCAAAAAAGTAGTTTTTAAAAAATGTTTGTGTGTGTGTGTGTGTATGTGTGTGTGTCCGTGTGTGTGACCACGATAGCGCTCAAACCGCTGTAGGTATCTATTCCAAATTTTGCATTTAGTAGTATAATCACCCTCTTGAGAACTGATTAGATTTTCAGCAAAATCGGCCGACCGGAAGTAGTAGTTTACTTCAGTGAAAAAATCGACTTTTGCCAATATTTTGTCAACTACTAAGTTTAGACAAATTTATAAAGAATTCATAAGTACTTAAAATTGAAATTGCGAACAATTTTATTAAAAAAGTTTTTCGAAATTCCTACCGGAAGTAGGTCTTTTACTCTGATCGAAAATCAGTTTTTTGCAAATATTTTGCAAGTCATGCTTTTAGACAGGTACGTTACGAGTATAAAAGTATTTAGAACTTAATTTTCAATACCTTTTGTATAAAGAAAAAATCAAAATTCGGACCGGAACTAACACTTTTACTCTTACCGAATAACGATTTTTTGCAAATATGTCGTAAATTATGCAATCTATATATATTTATGAAGAGTACAAAAGTATTTAGAGTTGCATTTGGAATATTTTTTGTATAAATGAAATTTCAAAATTTGGACCGGAAGTAACACTTTCGTACGTATAATAAAGTCGTGTGGTGACCACACCTCATTTTTTACTTTCTTATACGTAGTATAAGGAAGTATTGTGATGACGAAAATTTTCGACCTCGAGATTTTTGCAGATGTCCACGTTTTGAAGTCCCCTGATACCGAAAAAGTGGTTTTTAAAAAATGTCTCTGTGTGTGTGTGTGTCTGTCTGTCTGTGTGTGACCACGATAGCGGTCAAACCGCTACAGGTATCAATTCCAAATTTTATATTTACGAATATAATCTCCCTCTTGAGAACTGATTAGATTTTGAGCAAAATCGGCAGATCGGAAGTAGTAGTTTACTTCAGTGAAAAAATCGAAATTTGCAAATATTTCGTCAATTACTAAGTTTAAACAAATTTATAAAGAATTCAAATGCACTAAAAATTAAATTTGAGAAAAATTGTGTTAATAAAGTTTTTCGAAATTCCTACCGGAAGTAGGTCTTTTACTCTTATCGAAAATCAGTTTCTTGCGAATATCTCGCAAGTCATGCTTTCTAGGCAGGTACATTACGAGTATAAAAGTATTTAAAACATAATTTTCAATATCTTTTGTATAAAAAAAAATTCAAAATTCAGACCGGAAGTACCACTTTTACTCTTATCGAATAGCGATTTTTTGCAAATATGTCGTAAGTTATGCATTCTATATATATTTATCAAGAGTACAAAAGTATTTAGAACTGCATTGTCAATATTTTTTGTATATATGAAATTTCAAAATTCGGACCGGAAGTAGCACTTTTACTCTTAGCGAGTAGCACTTTTTTTCGAATATCTTGCAAAGTATGCATTCTATAGCGATTTATTAAGAGAATGAAAGTACTTAGAATAGGATTTTGAATAATTTTTGTATAAAAAAATTCTTAAAATTGTATAGTTTGAAACGCTCATACGTATAAGAAAGTCGTGTGGTGGCCACACCTAATTTTTTGTATGTGGGTCGGGACTGTGACGCGTAAAACACTGGCCACTGTTCACCTGCCAGCGGCGTATGAACAGATGAGATATAGAATAAAACCACTGGTTCTAGAAGCTGCATCAGTGACAATCACCACTGTTGGACGTCGAGAAACAACGAAAGCGTTATGGCAGTAACAATTCATTTTATTAATAAAAATTTTGAAGCGGTGTCATTACTTTTAGATTGTTTCGGTTTTCATGAATCGCACACAAGCATAAATTTGGGAAATACTGCTGATTGGGATATTCCTCAAAGTAAGATACTAGGTTACTTGCAGTATCCGACAATGCAGCAAATATAAAAACGGCAATTAAAGATGAATTAAAGTGGAAGCATTTTGGTTGCTACGCCCATACAATTAATTTAATAGCTATGGACGCGCTAAAAATTGTTGCAGTCACTGCCGAAAAAGTAAAAGCGATTGTGACTTACTTTAAAAGAAGTACACGAGGGACGCTTAAACTAGGCGAAGTACAAAAACAGCAAGGAAAAGAGCCGAAAAAACCCATTCAACAACTTCCTACTCGGTGGAATTCTGTTTTTTACATGTACGAGCGTTTTGTAGAATTACAGGAAGCAGTGCGAACCACTGTGGCATTAACCGATCACGACTTGCCCGTTGTTACAGGTGAAGAATGGAAGTTGATGTATGAAATGGTAAAAAGATTAAAACCTTTAGAAATGGTGAAGAAGATGATGTCAGGTGCAAAATATGTAACTACTTCCCTTGTGATTGTATTGACCAAAGGGTTACTGGAAGTTTACCAAGAAATGCTAATTTCCGACCAATCAAAATGTTCTTTGGGCAAAGATTTGATTGACAATATAATACAGGGTATTCAGTCTAGACTGGGTGATTTAGAGTTAAGTCATACTCTTATAATGTCTACATTCTTAGATCCAACATTTAAAAATGTTGCGTTTAAGGATGAAAGTACAAAAGAAAAAGCACAGCAGTTAATAATAAATTTAGATTCCCAAAAATTCCGTTCCAAAGAAACAGCCATTGCCACAACATCTACTACTCAACTGCCATTAACAAAGGATGACGACCATGTATTTTCCATTTGGAAAAATTTTGATAAACTCGTTTCATCCCAACCAACTTCCACAATTTTAAGTTCACAGTCCCGGGCAATAATGGAAGTTCAACGATATTTAGAAGAGCCTCTTTTGGACAGAAAAGAAAATCCATTAATTTGGTGGAAGGAACATATGTACAGTTTTCCTCATTTAGCTGAAGTTGTTCAAGAAAAATATGGTACAATTGCAACATCAGTCCCCTGTGAACGGATATTTTCGAAGACTGGACAAATTCTTTCTAATCGACGAAGACAACTTTCTCTAAAGAAAGTTAAACAAATTATGTTTTTACATGTAAATGGTGAAAACTAATTTTTTACTGTAATAATATTCCGCAAGCTGTTTTTTATTGTATATTTTTTATATAAGAAATATTTGTTTTGTTTAATAAAATATTATGAACTTATATGTAGTTCTTGGTATATTAAAATAATAAAGTACCTATCCTAATTTAATATATACTTACTGTGCGCAATATTAACAGAACAAATATCCCCTAATTTAAATTCGAGTATTCTCCGCTGTAACGGTGATGATACGAACGCGCGGCCAGTTCGCGATATATATATTTGTGAAATATGCTACACACGAATAATGGTGACAGAGCTGTAACTGCTCTGCTTCAGTTACAGAACCGATCCAACTCAAACTGCTACTGAGAGAACTGCTACTTTAAAGCTGGTGTCACTGTTACTAACGGTGACTGACCAGTAGCAGTGACAAAGTAGCAGACTGCGATTTCACAACCCGCCTCTACTGGACAGGTCATAGCCCGTTTAAGTGTTTCGGGAAAGACACCGGAGACCAATATCAAATTCATAATGTCACTCAAAGGGACAGATATAACGGCACTCATACTTTTTACTATTTTAATTGGTATTTCATCTAATCCCGCCGACATTTTTGAAGCGATCATTTTTATGACTGATTCAAGTTCATAGTGATCAGGCGGAAACATTTTATTTTTGTTTGGAGAAATTTTGCAATTATGTTCACTAGTATTAATAGTATTAGGAAAGTTTAATGGATCACTAAAATATTCCACAAATATATATGGTTATGGTTAACTAATGTACATTCATTTTCTTTTGCTTTTCCGCTTTTGTCATTTGTGTTTCACTGTTTGTCAAATGACTTTCCAATTAATTTATAGTAGTAGACTCGCTTTATGAAATAAATTCCGTCTCTGTCAAATGGTTTTCCTTATTTATCAATTTAGTTTAAACTACACAAATATTTGTATTATTACAATGGAAAATAATAACAATAATCGTCAGAGAAGGAATAATATTAAGATAAGCAACGAAGTACGCAAATTAAACATTAAGTTTTTGAATAAAGGTGCTTCGGTAAAGAATGTTGGGCAACAGTTTGAAGTTTTGTCGGACACAGTTAGAAAATTTATGCAACATAAAAGAGAATTAATAGTACTGCAAAAGTAAGTCCAGGACATCGGCAAAAAACCTAATACATTATTCTGTTAAAAAATTGTCATTTGTTTCTGAAAGAAGAAATACACCGGACATTAATTCAAGCTCGATTTGATTAGGCAGTGCAGGATAACAGAATGATGTTGGAAAGAGGAAAATATTCTTCATTGACGAATACGGAATACAAATATATTCTTCATACAAGATCTGTGAAAAAGGCCAGAGCATCAAAAATAAAAGCACTGTTAAGAGGGCGCAATTATTCTATTGCTGCTTCAATCGACGTAAATTCCTTGTATTTTTTTCAAATTCAAAATGTGCCCTTTAATGTACTGCACTTTTCTTTCTCACAACGTTAGTTCAACATTTACATCATGACGGTATAGGAGCATATTGTTATGGATAATGTAAAATTCCATAGAAGTGAGGAAGTCCTGGCCCTCATTAGAGGTCATGGTCATTTTCCCGCTTAAAGCCCTTTTCTAAATCAAATAGAAGAGTTATTCAACCAGGGTGAAGCAGATAATAAAAAGGACACAGCCAACGAGTGAGGTAGTACACAATGCATCTGATGGTATAAGTCCACAAAATTGTTTCAATTATGTTCAATACATGGACACATATTTACACTACTGTTTACAACGAAATGAAATTTTGAATTAATTATGTTTACATTACATAGATGTTACACTGTGTTTGTATCTAAATACAAAATATTTTTTTTACTTTAATGTGTAAATTGCTATATTTTCTTTATAAAATGTAAGAGATATACATACCTACATATAAACAAGCAAAGCAATTGATAGAAAGGGAAAATGTCAAATCAAAAATGTCAAATCACTTTTTGATTTGACAAAAATGGAATTTCATTTGCAAACTCTGCTGACGTTTAAAAACATGGAAAGTTATTTGACAAATAGTGAAACGCAATTGACAAAAGCGGAAAAGCAAAAGAAAATTAAATGTCATATCTTGATAATTAAGTTGGCCATAGATTTTTAATTAATATTATTAAATTCTACGTAAAAATTTTCTACGTAAACATTACTACCAGGTGCCATTTTAAGTTGTGTACTATCGTTAATAGTTACGAAGATATGAATAAGTGAAAATTTCGGCTATTTGATTTTTTTCTAAATATCTTCAACAGTTGACAATAAATGTCAAATCTGAAAATGCTATCAAATACTCCTCCAATTTCTGAAGAAGTTTGCTAATTTAACTGATCCTGTAGCTTCAATATTAACAAAAATTACCCATTCAGCGAGATAGAAAATGGGGACCCTGTGTATCTAAATTGATTTTTCTGCTTGAAGAGATCAAGACGTTTAAAGTAGATATGAACTCAAGGCCCTCGTGGCGCAGTTGGTAGCGCATCTTATCGACATTAAGAAGGTCATGAGTTCAAATCTCATCGTGGACAAATTTTGGTGATAAAATTTCCTAATTAATTTACTCAGCGCGAAGCAGAAAAATCAATTTAGATATTTCTACGCTGAGAAAAACAGAATTTTAAAAATAATTAAAATTCAAATTTACACATTCAGTTCCGGACTGCCGGATAAAGATGTATATTCCAATTGTTACTTGAAGAGATCAAGACGTTTAAAGTAGATATGAACTCAAGGCCCTCGTGGCGCAGTTGGTAGCGCATCTTATCGACATTAAGAAGGTCATGAGTTCAAATCTCATCGTGGGCAAATTTTGGAGATAAAATTTCCTAATTAATTTACTCAGCGCGAAGCAGAAAAATCAATTTAGATATTTCTAAGCTGAGAAAAACAGAATTTTAATAGTTATTTACGAACCAAGTGCGTGAAATCATATTTCGCGAATGAGTGACCAGTTTAAAGCGCGAGCCGAAAGGCGAGCGCTTTATGGACACGAATTCGCAAAATGTTTCACGCACGAAGTTTGTACAATATTTTTTGTACGAGAACTATAATAATAATACATATTGTTAAATACGTTATCGTTTATGACACACTACTAATCTCTTGATATTAATTAAAAAAAATTGAATTGGCAGTATTGATTATTTGAAGTGACATTTAATTTAAAATTATCAAATTCAAAAAATTCTATTTCATTTCCTTTTATTTTCATAGAAAAACAACGAACTGGGTAGCATATTATTAAGGTTAGGAATTTATGATTTTAAAATGTCACTAAATTAATCAAGTTCTAGGAAGTACCAACTTTACTTTTACGCACTCGTGTTTAAAGTGACTTTTTACGCACGCAAATCGAATTGTGAAATGACAGGTTTTGATAAGCGAGTACAAAAAAATAATTAAAATTCAAATTTACATATATATATATATTTGTATTGTATTTTCACAATACATAAAATTTAGAAACGTAAACAATATTGTTTTTGTTATTACTATTATTATGTATATATACCGTGTAAAGTCACCTTGGTATTTTGAGGTGACTGTTCCGGCCAATAAGTCCACAAGAAAAGTGCACTGTAACGAAAAGTCATCCTCAATTTATTTCTTTATCTCTTTCAAGGGTATGAACATTACACTGCCTGGAAGGTAACGGCTTAACAAACACTTTCATCTCACTTTTCAACATAAATGTTCCATATAATTGGATTTAATTACGCTGACGTTTCAGCGAATTTTATATCAGCTTGAAAAGCAAAAAAGGGAGGACATTGTACATATGTATGTATATATGTCTGCAGAGCCTTCAGGTTTAAAATATCTTTTGCCATGCCAATTGTATTATTTTTACATTTAGGTAACAGGTGACGTTGATGTGTACGATGCTGTCTCATGCAGCAGATAATGGAATGGTTAAACTTTCTTGAATTTTATTTTACACCTCGTGCATTGATGTTGTTCCAGCAAAAAGGATTTTTTTTTGTAACGAAAACATCTTGAGTTAATGATTAGTTAATAATTAAAAACAAATGATGGACTTAGATTATCTTAATTAATAGCAAATCTTTTCTTTTTCTTTCTCGTTACGTTTTCTATACAAACAATATCCGTAACTGTCGCATATTGATATTGGCATGTAATGTTTTAATGTTTAATAAAGAAAAGCAATCTCCTCTGTATATATAATTATTTCCATAACTTTTGAGAAAGTTTACAAAACTGATATAGACTTATAATTATCTTCTTTATCCGTTCGTCCTCAGCTGTTACTTTGGATAAACTAATCTGTTCGAAAGATTCCTTTTTCTTATTCAGCAATTTTAACAATCGCAATCACATTAAATGATTAGCCCTGAAGATGTACCATAGGAGAATACACGAAACGTTGGCATTAAACGTAGAGAGGATGATGTGACTGTATTACAAGCTGCTATCCTCCGTCGTATTGACTGGCGAGTCCGTTCGAAAATACTAGGAGTATTTCGAATTGTTTCAAAAGCTGCTATAATACGATTTCTTAGTTCATCGACATTTTCCATGGGAGTCGTGTAAACTAATGATTTAAGGTGGCCCCAGAGAAAAAAGTCCAATGAATTTAAGTCTGGAGACCGAGGAGGCCAAGGTTGTGCATCGACAACGCGACCACTACGCATATTAGAGAAACAGGCACAGACTTGTTTACGAGCTTGTATTACAGTTGGGAGCGGTCATTTTCAATAGTTACTATAAGTTAATTTTGTTTTACTAATTATTTTGTTAATTTATAATAAAACCATTTATTATTTTAACTTTCTATTAAACATTGTATAACTTCTGAACTAAGCGGTTTTGGACATATGTCCTTATGAACTTTTATGATCAAAATAACCCCAGGAATCAGCTCCTAATGTTTGTCGCATATATTAAGAATCACCCTGTATATATATATATAGATCTTTCATACAAAGTCAGGCCAACTATAGCAAGATGAATGCACAATCTTGAGCCAGGAAAACAAACCTGAGCCATATATATGGTTCAGGATCGTTTTCCCAATATAACTTCTCTAGGTCAAGTCGTAAAGTAAACATACCAATACAATTTGAAGTGACCTTCAATTTCGCGGTCACCCAGCAGGCTTGTCTTTGTTTAGTACTTGCCGGTTACGAAAAAAATGGACATTTATGATGGTTCAGCTTTGTAGGAATAACCGTTTGTTTAGTTCTAGGTTATGCCGCTTGAAGTCGTTGTGGTAATATACTGTATATAGTTGGGTATTCACAATTCTGAGCCAATTAAGCCTGGCAACAATGCTTGTTTTCTAACATAAAGGTCTATATGCATCGTGATTGTTATCTACTACCTGCTACCCTCACTTTTACACCATATGATTGCCGCCGTTTGCCATTGTGTGGTATAGTGTATATTTGGAACATACGAGTATTTAGAAATAGAGAAGTTTGTCGTGCGGTTAAAACACCGGGCATTTACGTTCTTTTTTTTAATTTATTCACATGCACGCGGTATTTGTTGCGCGGTGAAGAATGTTTTTATCGAAAATGTCATTATTAAATACCTACAAATCACTGAAATTTTTAATATAAAATCTTTTAAAACAGTTTTTAAAGGAAAGCTTTTTATTTTAATTAAACAATATTTTTAACTACAAATTAAGATTAAAACATGAATCATGTTTTTATTGTGCAAAATGACATTATTTGACATTTAATGATTTGATAATACAATAATGTCTTTCTTAATATTGCCTGGACAGTTTAGAAAAACTTTACATATCTCTACATGATTATCTTGAGATTTTGGACATATTTATATCTACTTTAAATTTAGAATTGCCCCATAAACTAAAACCATAGGAGACATAGGACAAATAGCAAGATTTAATTCAAACCGCTCACGTGGATCGTAACTAGGTACACTTGCGTTCTAGCTTACAGTTCTTCTTAATAAATTCGTTAATACATACATATGTAATTGTCTGTTCATTAGAAACATTTACTCTTCAGCAAATTTTAGACCCGATGTGCAATTGTGTGCAGAAAAATCGCCTACACTTCAAAATCAAGCAATCAACTTTTTAAGTATTTTGAACTTTGTAAATGTGAATCTTGAGATTATATTTGCAAATAGGTTATAAACTGTCAGTGAAATTGTCATTTTTTTAATTTGAAAGTCAGTAAACTTACTTATTAATTATTATTTATTGAAATCAATTTATAAAATCGTTATTAGGTAAATAAAAACAACCAACAATTTTAATAATATATTTTATAAAGAACTGTGGATAAAGATCCCTTCAATAATTTTCATCCAGACACAATTTCTCTCTCTCTCTCTCTCTCTCTCTCTGTCTGTGTGTGTGACCACAATAGTGGTATTTGTATTTACGTGTATAGTCTCCGTCTTGAAATCTGACTAGTTTTTCAGCAAAATCGGTAGACCGGAAGTAGTAGTTTATTTCAGCGAAAAAATTAAATTTTGCCAATAGTTGATCAATTACTAAGTTTAAACGAATTTATAAAGAATTTAAATGTTCTCAAAATTACATTTGAGAAAAATTTTATTAAAAAGGTTTTTTTTTAATTCCTTCCGAAAATAGGTCTTTTACTCTTATCGAAAATCAGTTTTTTGCGAATCTTTCGCAAGTTATGCTTTTTAGACAGGTACGTTACAAGAACAAAAGTATTTAGAACTTAATTTTCAATACCTTTTGTATAAAAAAAAATTTAAAAATTAGGACCGGAAGTACCACTTTTACTCTACCGAATAGCGATTTTTTGCAAATATGGTAAATTATGCATTCTATATATATTTATCAAGAGTACAAAAGTATTTCGAGCTGGATTTGCAATATTCTTTGTATATATGAAATTTCAAAATTCGGCCCGGAAGTAACACATTGTCTTAGGGAGTAGCACTTTTTTTCGAATATCTTGCAAAATATTCGTTCTATAGAGATTTATTAAGACATTGGAAGTACTCAGAATAGGATTCTGAGTAACTTCTGTATAAAAGTTTTTTAAAATTGTATAGTTTAAAACGCTCATACGTATAAGAAAGTCGTGTGGTGGCCACACCTCATTTTTTTCCTATATCGTACTCAAAAAGTATATACTAGAAGAAAGGCGTCTACTTCTTGCATTTACTAACTTGCGATTAACACCGGTAGGAATTTCGAAAAACTTTTTAAATAAAATTGTTCTCAATTTTAATTTTAAGTACATATGAATTATTTATAAATTTGTTTCAGTTTTTTGTAAACATTTCAGAAGTCATGCTTTTTAGACAGGTACGTTACGGGTATAGAAGTATTTAGAACTTAATTTTCAACACCTTTTCTATAAAAAAGATGTCAAAATTCGGACCGGAAGTACCACTTTTACTCTTACCGAATAGCGATTATTTGCAAATATGTCGTAAATTATGCGTTCTATATATATTTATCAAGAGTAGGTACAAAAGTATTTAGAGTTGGATTTGCAATATTTTTTGTATACATGAAATTTCAAAATTCGGACCGGAAGTAACACTTTTACTCTTAGGAAGTAGCACTTTTTTTCGAATATCTTGCAAAGTTTCGCCGTTCCTGAAAAAGATGTCAAACGACAAGATGCGTCCGAACACAAGCTTAAATAGTAGCTTTAATTGCAACCGGACTTTGTGCAAAATCCTAGAGTTTGTCTATATGTTTATTATGGAAGTGCCTTTCGCAACCGCCACTAGTTTGACAAGCAGAACAGAACACACCATAAATGATTGGTACTATATGTATCGACAAGTGTGCACCAAAATTGTATGTAAAATGACGAGGCCCACTAATTGGTACGCCTGATGATATAGCATATTTTTCTGCTAGAAGGAAATACCATCGAGGGCGAATGCTACAAGGTGATAGACCTCCTGCTTCTGAAGAAAGTGTCGCCGAAATAGATAATCATCAAAATCATGGGGCTAGAGTTGACGGAAAATAGGTGCTTAATTGCTACCAATTATTGCAAGAGAAATACAACCTGGATCGACGATACATTCGGACGAATGTATATAGTATTTTAAATCAAAGGGGTTTTATTCGTCATACAGTAAACTATCAAACTGAATTAAGTGAACCCGCACACTCGGGCTAACACCCAACGTATAAAGAAATTATGGCCTAATGTGAAAACTCTCATTCGGCAAAAAATGAGAAGCCTTCCATCGCATAATTTACAGTCACACTTAGAATATTTCTGTTGGAAGAAATACGGAGAAAAGAACCTGACCTACTTCTAACTTTCTTACACAATATTCGAATTGTATATAGATAAGTTTTTTGGCACTAGTTATTGCAATATGTACTTCTTAAACAATAATTATCGTTCAAAGAAAATAATTCCAATAACTTTTTAAAATTATTTCAGTACCTATGAATAAAAATTACTGGCAAGATTAAATATAAGGTTTGGATGAATGAGATTTTCTATACCTTCTACAGAAACGTTTTTGAAATAATTTTTGTAATTATCTATTTGTTCTTTCATTTCAAAAAATAATGCATTATTATGTAATATATGAATCAATAGCCTACACAGTATTATTATAATTTTTACGACGTCCGGAAAATACTTCTACATTAATTTAACACAGAGTTTAGGAATAATTATAGCTTGAAAAGAACCCTTTAAGATTTATGGCTCTCCTCGCAGGGAGTCATACATTTAAAAAGGTCAGAAAAAAAACATTGGCGACCGTTTTTTTTTGTAAATTCAGTTGCAAGAAAAAGATCATAAAACTACTTATCTAAAGTACGACATGACAATTCCTTTATATCTATTAAAACAAGAATGTTTTTTATATTCGCCATTCATAAATAATTACGTTAGAGTAGCTCGACTTCAGAAAAAGTAGTATTGTTTGGCATAATTGTACACAAGTGTATTTGTTATTGTTTCTATACTGTAACCAATTTTGACTTACAGTGTGGATATCTTTCTATTATTTTTCAGAAGGGTTGTTTTTAAGTTATTTAAGGCGAAAATATTCGCTATTCATAAACAATTACGTTCGACCAGCTCGACTCTAGACACCAGAAAAGGGCGTATTGTTTTGCACAGTGGTACACCAAGTGTATTTGTTATTGTTTCGATACTATAACCAACTTTGACTTACAGTGTGGATTTTTTTCTATTATTTTTCAGAAGGGTTGTTTTTAAGTTACTTAAGGCAAAAATAGTCACACATCTTTTTTTTTAAAGAGTGGGGGTTAAAAATACTGATGTGTATGAATCGCCCACACTCGCAATGAATTTCGGCACTTTGTTAAAAAAATGTTGCGATCTTGCCTATATTCATTTAATCCAAATTGCTGATACTAATGATCAAAGAAAGGATTTGAAAGTTTTAAAAAAATTAATCGAATCACAATGGGCAGATGAAATTTCAGCCCAAGCAGCCGCGAACTTAAGCGAAAGCAAATGGAATAAAAATGAGCTTTTGCCTTTGACTAGTGACCTCAAAAAGTTAAGTATATTTTTACAGAAAGCTGCCGATGAGGCTTTTGAAAAATTACATTTTAACGAAAAGAACGTTGCAGCTTACAATACACTGAAGGAGGTTGTGTACACACAAATAATATTGCTGAATAGGAGACGCCCTGCTGAAGTTGCACAACTAAAAGTTGACAAATACACTGCAATTGGTAACTTAAATAATGACAATGAAAATGTTGAATTCCAAAACTGTCTGACTGAGACTGAGAAGATTTTGCTTAACACATACAGTAGAATCGTTATAAGAGGAAAAAGGGGAAGAGGCGTGCCAATATTAATGTCACCGGGAATGAAGAAACATTTTGATTATATTATTTCGATACGGAATACATTTACGAAAGATAATAACTATGTCTTTCATACAAGCGGACAAGGTTTCCTAGATGGAACTAAAGTTTTATATAAATATGCTGAGAAGTCCGGGGCAAACAGACCAAAAAGCATAAGCGCTACGAAATTACGCAAACATCTTGCAACTATTACTCAACTTCTGCATTTCAGTGGAAAAGATCTTGAGCAACTGTCTCAGTTTATGGAACACACACTAAAAACTCATTGCAAGGTTTACCGTTTATCTGATAGCATGTATCAAACAGCTAAGGTATCAAAATTATTGTTATTAATGTCGGAAGAAGGAATCGCGCGATTTAAGGGAAAAAATTTGGACGACATTGACATAGATTTATCTCCAGTAGCTGAAGAGGAGAATTTATTAAGGCAAATAAGTTCTCGTGAAGAAGACACCGAAGAAACGAACGAAGAACGAAAAACGATCGAAGAAAAACCAACTTCAAACGCAACTCCTGCGACTTTGTGTAACACCCGAATATCAGCAGTCAAACAGCCTTGGCTTACAGAAGAAAAAAATATTATTTCCAACCACTTCTCTAATCATATTAAAACTAAGCGGGCTCCTACTCGGGAAGAGGTTTCTCAATTAATGAAGTTATATCCCGATAACTTTAAAAATAGGAAATGGACGAGTATAAAAGCTGTAGTATATAATATTTACACAGGGAAATTGAAATACTAAATGTTTCCTTTATTTTTATTTAGAGATTAACATTTAACATTAAATTCTAACTCAAAATACTTTTTTCAACTCCATCCGAGGACAAACTCTATATATTGCACGTTTAAATTGCGACTTTGTTTAAATATTAGTTAAATTTGTAGTGGTAGATTTGCAACTTTATTAAAGAAGGTCATAAATACTTCGAACATAACTAGTAGCTATGATTTGTAATAAAAAAAAATGGCAGTGTCTGCTAAACCTAGTGTTACAATTTCCCATCAGATATACAAATTACAAGTATAGTATACTAATGTTAAGCTGCAGTACTCATTTTTGAAATCCTTATCTACTAATATTCGGACAAAACGAAAGCAAATTGTAATAATTTTGTACGTAATTATAATTTATAACCAAATGTTTTACAACTATAATAATATTAACATTTTTTTATCGTGAAAGTATCTACAAGTAAATATATAAAACGATTGGCTTTTAACACGTTGTTCAAAATTTTTCATGTTTACGATGCTAAATATCCTGTCCGAAGTGAACATGTATGGACTCTTATTCAATAATCTATCTTTAAAATAAAAAGAGAATATGATAAACACTATCCATAAATTATGCACTTACTTAAGGTATTAGAGGAAGATTGAGGAAGTTGTACTTTTTATATTTATATTTGTTAAAGTTTAACATACTAATTTATGTAATCTTAAAATCAACTCAACCTTAATAATGTTATTGTTCAGATTAATAGTTTCTTATTGGTATTGTTTTAGACATTGTGAATTCCTTGTATGGAAAATCTTAGCAAATACATAGGCTAGTATTATATACATATATTTTGTTAGTTTTTAAGTTAGGATATTACAATATTTTATCTGTTTAAAACCAAGGCAGCTATCCTTAGTAGTATTTTTAGTTTAATTTTATTAGCATATATCATATTCATATTTATTAGAAAAGTCTGATAATAAAATAAATATATTATGCAACTATTTGACTATACTATTATTTCATAGCCTAATTTTTATTTTACCTAAACACTACCGTAAATTTAAACAACATGGTAGTACAAACAACCACTGAAAATATCTACCTCACTCTGTAGGACTGTAAAACTATACCTTTTGCAGAAATGCTCCATAGGAACAAGACTGTTGCAAATAAGAAAAATGCTGCAACAAAATATGTCTGTTTTTACTTTCTTATACGTAGTATAAGGAAGTATTGTGATGATGAAAATTTTCGACCTCGAGATTTTTGCAGATGTCCACGTTTTGAGGTCCCCTGATACCAAAAAAGTGGTTTTTAAAAAATGTCTCTGTGTCTCTGTGTGTGTCTGTGTCTGTGTCTGTGTGTGTCTCTGTGTGTGTGTGTCTGTCTGTCTGTGTGTGACCACGATAGCGGTCAAACCGCTGTAGATATCAATTCCGAATTTTGTATTTACGAATATAATCTCCCTCTTGAGAACTGATTAGATTTTGAGCAAAATCGGCAGACCGGAAGTAGTAGTTTACTTCAGTGAAAAAACCGAATTTTGCAAATATTTCGTCAATTACTAAGTTTAGACAAATTTATAAAGAATTCAATTGTACTCAAAATTAAATTTGAGAAAAATTCTTTTAATAAAGTTTTTCGAAATTCCTACCGGAAGTAGGTCTTTTACTCTTATCGAAAATCAGTTTTTTGCGAATATCTCGCAAGTCATGCTTTCTAGGCAGGTACATTACGAGTACAAAATTATTTAGAACATACTTTTAAATATCTTTTGTATAAAAAAAATTTCAAAATTCAGACCGGAAGTATCACTTTTACTCTTATCGAACAGCGATTTTTTGCAAATATGTCGTAAATTATGCATTCTATATATATTTATGAAGAGTACAAAAGTATTTAGAGTTGGATTTGGAATATTTTTTGTATAAATGAAATTTCAAAATTCGGACCGGAAGTAACACTTTCATACGTATAAGAAAGTCGTGTGGTGGCCACACCTCATTATTTTTTTTTTATTTATTTTAGCCTTTTCAGTAGAATTAAATTTATTTTTTATCTTGTGAAATTTATTTAACTGGAGTAAAGACAAAAGAAGTTTTCAACGTTTTGATGATTTCATATTGTATTGTCTCCCTCTGGATATAAAATTAATTTGTAAATCTCCAAATACTAATTTGAAAATTTCATAAAATATAATTTAGAATTCATAGGAAGACAATAAATACAATATAAAATCAACAAAACGGTGTAAACTTCTTTTGTATTCAAAGTGGCTCAATAGTCCAAAAAATAATTTTAAATTCTTAATTTAGGTTAGTATATTGAATCCGTGTAAGTAAATATTCTTTTATATTAAATAAATATTATACTTCTATCAAGAAAGTACGTTCCTACAACAAATCGCCAAGTTACTTAGTTCAAATGTCTAATTGAATTGGCGGAAATAAATCCCATATTCAATCCAAGAAAACCATTTTTTTAAAGTGATAACCAACTTATACTACTGAAGTAACTTATTTACTTAAACCAATTTTACCATTTTCTTAAATTGAATAAATCTATTTCTCACGCAAGAAAATCATTTTACTTACTTTAATACCAATTTTCTTATATGCATGTGTTTTTTTCTTAATTAAAAAAAAATTTCTTAATTTAAAAAAACGAAAACAAAAAAATATTTGTCTTTGTCTAAGAAAATATTTTCTTTCGTATATACAAAACTTTAATTTACTTAACTTTTATTACAAATAAATATTTCTAACAATGTACTTTATTTATATAAGTATTTCTCCTATAAATATATTTTTTATACACGTTTTATGCGTTTCATTTCAGCCCTAATAGTATTACTAAAGTTTGCGATTATTGAAAATATACTGCTTTTGTAATTATTCTGTTCATTTTTTCGGTATTTGTTAACTGCAGTTTATCCATTATTATCACTACCTATTGTAAAATAAATTTATAACATTTCTTTTCCGCAATATTGTATCAGCTTTGTGTTCTTAGATTCGTAATAAGAGACATCAGAAATCCTTAGTCATCAAATTTAAAACAAATTGATACAGATTTTATATTTTCATCATAATTTTTGGAATTGGAACACTGCGCGATAGTTGACGCTCGGCATTAAGTCTGGATACACATACATTATTCAAGCAATTCAGTCCTAATGTACATCATATTTTAATTTGTTAATTAATTTGTTTGAATTAAAAAACTTCTTTGCTTGAAAAAGAAAACTATTAAACGCAAGCATTACAAATGCATAACTTTTATCTGAGCTTTCGGGGCTAATCATTTCGATATTAATAAATTAATCAGTCAGAAACTGTTTCTATCAATTTTTGTGAGATGCCTTATGATCGAAACTAATAACTTTAGTATTCAAATAGGTTTCATTAATTCATAAAATAGAACTAAACATGAACTGTAGTAGAATACAAAAAGAAATAACTCATTTAAAGTTCCATTATAATTCCCAACCTATAATCATTTTCCATACCGCTTCTTACTCCGTCTTGCTTTGTACGAGGCACAAAATGTAAACCACATTACACTCGCAAGTTTAAATCACCCTTCTGATGTGTTTACGGCAACACCGCTCTGGTTCAGGACAAGCGGTACTATTACATGTTTGCGTATATACTGGACTGAGTTGCTACCAAAAGCCAATGGCTTGAGATTGCCGTATTTTTGAGACGATATACAAAAACTTTATTATAAAGAAAAAGTGTTGTATATCATGATTTCCATGTGTACCATATGTCATTTAGGTCCGCCTATGTAAGAATTTTTTGTCTACGGTTACTAGAAATAGATGGTTCAGAATTGTATGAAATCCTAGTTGGCCTGACTTTGATAGAAAGATGTATATATATATACATATATATATATATATATATATGTATACACATATATAATGCATTTAAATATGCTCCTCTTGGTCATTTTATCTTGTATATCAAATCCATTTACGACCGGTTTGCCTAAGTACGAAATTTATAGATAAAAAATGACAAGATTAATATACGTATATGTAGTCTTAATGAGGGTCCCAAAAAGAAGGCATCCAACGAAAGATAAGAAATGATCTCATGGGCATCCAACTTTCTTATACGTATGTACTGTCCGAAATGTGTATACAAATGGCACAAATTAAGTTTTAAATTCTGGACCTTCTTAATAAAATAAACCTTTGAGTAATAGTGTTACTTCCGGTCCGAAAATTGTTGTTATACAGAAATTAACCGAAATCCAGCTAAAAGTCTTTTATTATCTTGATAAATCTCTATAGAATGCATAATTGGCGAAATATTTACATAAAACGGCTTTTTGATAAAAGTAAAAAACTTTGAAATTTGTTTTATACAGAAATTGTTCCAAATCCAGCTCTAAATAGTTTTGTGGTCTACTAAATTTGTATAAATTACAAAATTTTCAAGATATTTGCAAAAGAAATTGCTATTCGATAGGAGTAAAAGTGTTACTTCCGGTCCGAATTTTGAAATTTTTTCGAAACGTGAACAACGCTAAAATCGTCATGACAATACTTAATTATAACTACGTATAAGAAAGTAAAAGTTAAAAGGAAGAATAACACAAGTGAATGCCGAAAAAATTAGTATATACTGCAAAAGTATCTAGGTATATATAAGACATGCATATGTATATGTAAACATAGGAATAAAATTCTAACAAACAACGATCATAAATAAAAATAAATAATTAAGCAATTACTTTTTACACTTTTTTTTATTACAGATTTCCAATTTTCTTCAGTTGGATATTTAATAAATTTAACACTTAAATTACCTGTAGTACCTAATACACATAAGTGACACAAAGAGAAAAGCTATACTTAATACCATATGGCTTAATAGTAAAACTATACTCATATTGAAAGAGAAAGTTTTGAAGGTAATAGAAGAAGAAAAAATAGGAAACGTATTGGAGTATTGAACTACGTGACTATGTCATTAAAATCGATGAATTTGTAATTTAATTTACTGCATATGTCCTTTTAAATTATATTATGAAATCTAACTAAACTATTGAATAACAATAATTATTTCACTTTTATCTTTTATAAATGTTGACGTAAATGATTCATGCGACAATATTAAACTCTTTTAGTGTATAAATTTACTTTTATTATCTTAGTTAAAAGATTTTCTTAATGTAAGTAAGATCAATAATTTTAAAAGTTGAAGGTGAAAATGGCTTCATTGCTCTTCATGAATTATTCATTACTTCATGCGATAAAGCCATTTCCTTTATGTATATTTTCTGTTTTTTTTTCTGTAATTTATAGGATTTTATATTACAATTAAAAAAATGATCATTCATATATTCGAAGTTTTTTTAATAATTTCTTTCTAATGCTGCCATATAGACATTATAAATTGCAACTAGATTATATCTAAAATAGTCCAGTCGAATTAGACTAAAGCAGGGGCTGATCCGGAAAAATTGAAAGCAGCGATTTTTCTTCGTGAATAGCTGGGAGGGGTCACTAGCTGCCTATATTTCGGTTTTCGGGAATCGAACTCCATTGCTTCAGCCGCCATCTTAAATTTAAGGGTGAATTTTTGTTTATTGAATATCTCGTTTATTTTCAATTTCACACGAAAAATGAGAATGAAAAAAGTTATTTAGCATTAAATTTCCTACAATTTTGATCCTTTTCATTTTTTCCTTAGGATCGATATTAGTCGATAAGACCCGAAATAGGGGGTGAATTTTATTTATTGAATAATTCGCTTATTTTCAATTTCACACGAAAATTTTTGTGCTTTAGTGTGGTAAAAGTGCTTTAGTGTTTTTGTTCAGTATCAAGTTTAGTTTCTCCAAATTAGTTGTTAATTTAAGTTACATTTCAAGGTTAAGTTGAAAGCAGGTTTGACTGAACTTCGCCTTGTGGGTGTGACTCGTAAATGTGTTTTTTTGCCTTTTTTCTTATATTCTGCATTTATAGTTACAAAGAAGATGTTATTACTACAATTAAAAAATATATATAGTCTCTCTTGTGCTTTAGTGTGCTTTTTCGTTTTTTTGTTTAGTATCAAGCCACAGACTCCAAGTTTACTTTCTTAAAGTTGTTTGCAACTGAATTTGCTACAACTTTGTTTTTTTCCCTAGAATCAATATTTTTTTATTTAAACCCCAAAAGAGGCGGTGTCTACCTAAATATTGTTGCGTTTTCGGGTTCGCAATAAACAACTCGTGCAATTTATTTATTTAAAATAGTCTGTATATTCATAAACGTAAAATTAATTACAATATAAAAATATAAAACTAATGTATCACACTTAAAATACTACGATTTAAATTAACACAGGTATTTATTTCTATTACTAAAATTTATGTCCGTATATTTATGTAACACTACCGTATTTATATCACTTCTATTTATATAACACCGTACCACGCAAAGAACTATTTATTTATTTTTACTTTAGTCTGTTCCGCGCGACGAGTACTTAAGGACTTTCTTATTCCGGAATTACTCATCCATCCGTTCAACTGCCTTTATATACACATACGAAACATCTGGAAGCATTCGCGTAAACTCCATCTTCCTCTCGATGTTTGTAGAATATTCGACAGACATTATGTCTCTTCGCAGTACATATATAAAATGGATGATTTATTGGTTTACCACTGTTTACCAGTCGCGCCGAATATTTGCTTTTCTTTTGTCGTCGCCCGGATGTCTACTGGTTTCGTTTCAATATTATATTATCTGGACGCACGCTTACGGCAAAGAGCAAGAGGGTTGTAAATAAAACAGTTCTCGAACTGTATGACTTTTACTATTGAAAGACCTTTTATAATTAAAAATTAAAAATTGAAATTTAGACGGTAAGCAAAATAATTTCCCAGGTGGAGTAATATACAGTGTGGAAACTATTTATGGAATAAATTCAGTAACTTCCAAACTAATGACATTTGTCGAAAACGCTGAAAAGGTCAATTTTTATTTTAAATTGCGCTGATTTTAAATCACTGCACCTATTAGTGACGTCATCTTCTTTAGAGCTGTGACGTCATACGTATTTTTTTTTTATAAATTCGTAGATAGTACTATTAAATACCTTTTCAATGAACTAACACTAGTTAACTTTATTTTCAACAGTTTTTAAGATTTTTACATTTTTACGTTCACAACAACAACAATTATAAAAAGCGTCAAAGTTTACTAATTTTTTTTTTATCAAAGCAAACTTACTATCTTTCTTGTATTCTACTACCGTCAGGTGCTATCAATTTCATCACACAGTTTTTTCGTGTTTTTTTTTTCTTTAAATGTAAAAATCTCAAAAATTGTTGAAAATAAAGTTAACTAGTGTTAGTTCATTGAAAAGTTATTTAATAGTACTATCTACGAATTTATAAAAAAATATAGCATTCTATTAAAACAAAAATGCGTATAACGTCACAGCTCTAAGGAAGATGACGTCACTAATATGTGCAGTGATTTAAAACCAGCGCAATTTAAAATAAAAATTGACCTGTTTCAGCGTTTTCGACAAATGTCATTAGTTTGGAAGTTACTGAATTTATTCCATAAGAAGTTTCCACACTGTATATATTTCACAAAACTAGATTGCGATAATAATATTTGAATCATTCGTATTAAATTGAGATGATCGTATTAAAAGTGAATTGAGTACAATATGTATATTATAAACACATAAATATTCATTATATGTGTGCATGGTAATAACTTTTAGTCAACCTTGTATACACAATTAAATACGAGTAAATTCACATGTGTATTACATATTATGCTATTATGAAGTTATAAACGTCAACTATACTGCAAAATATCACTTATCTTATACGAAATATTTGTTACTTTATTATTTTATACATAATAATAATGCTCACTGCCTATAGTATCGGTCTTCATTTAAACTCCGTTTTTTTTTAGTTGTAGTTGCTACTGACGTCGCTTTATAATGTAATTTATGCGGTATTAACAAGAACGAATTTGTGTATTGGCAAATACGACAATGAAAAATTACCGTATAAATATGAGTTTGGAAAGAGGAGGGGGTGGGCATTGGTTATAGATGTAATGAATATATTATTCTTCGGCCCACGTCTTTGCTATAAATAATATTACTTAGTGTTTTTTTTTATATTTATATTAAACAAACAAACCGTTTAAAATTCCATTGTTCGTTTCGTCTTTTACTAATCTCTCATCATTCATCATAATTTGATTAATAATAACCGACGTTGGATACCTGAAATATTCGAGGTATTTATACAATATCGCTCCAAAGTATTATTATTTATTTACTGTGGTATCATCGTAAGTTCCTAAAATAATTGCACTCAAATAATGTTGCTAAATTTTAATTTAATTTGATATTCTGGCTTTACGGTAGCGAAGCAAAATATCTAGTCACCAAAGACTCAATTGATTCCCTCAAAACATTCTTTACGGCTTAAGCCGTTGTTAAATTGTAAATGTAATATATACCATTAGAAAAAATTAATAAAAAAAATATTGAGCCTATTATTGTGAATGATAGTGTATATTTTCAGGCTGTTAATAATTTGTAATTCTTGAACACATCAGATAATTAATAGATATGTTTTTCTTAGTAGAAGAATCCGAGTGTCTAGTCAAAATACCCTAGATGATGAATCATATGAATAATAATTGAATTAAGTTAATAGTTAGCGTGAGCTTTAAAAGGTAGATTATTTAAATCATGCCATTATGAATATGTCAAAGTTGAATCAGAAAAACTACTGATTGCATTATGTAATAGAGTCTAAGAATAAACATAGACACATCTATAATGTAAATATTTAATAATTATAACTCTTCTGCTGATGATAAAAATTTACATTGTCAGGTTAGGCTGACTGCAACGCAATGTGTTGTTAACATGCGGTAATCGCTTTCTGAACTTAATAGGAATAACATTTAACATATTCACTGTCATATATAAACAGTAATCGACTTTATTTTCAATGATTACTTTTTATTGCAAAACCCTACATAATCGTCTATTTATTACTGTTAAGGAAACTTCCTAGTTTGAAAGTACCGTAAAATAAAACTCAAATATCAGTTCAAATACACATTTATTTATTTCGGTGTGCGCCGATAATTTCAGGGCCACTCTTGCATCGAACATAAGATTACAGCATATATAATGTGCATCGCTCGTGGAGCTAATGGTCCCTATATGTACGCACATGTCAGACACTGCCGTCCGTACGTACACATAGGAGGCCTGGCATCGCCTTCGGTGTACAGTCGTGTAACTCTGCCGGCAGACAATAAATTCGGCTGGTGAGACTGTATGCGCCCGAAGCCGGCTCCGCATCAGTATGCGTAATATTTATATGTAAAAAATACATTAAGTGACAATATATTTAAAAGTTGAAAAATAAAACATACATTACAAAAATATGATAAGACATAAAAATAAAGAAAGACATTCATATATACGAGTAAAACAAGAAACAATAATATAAAATAAAATAAAAGATGTTAAGTTCTTAACAATTACAAAAGAAAATAAAGAATAAGATTACAAATTTAAGTTACTATTGCATAAAACATATGGTATTTTACACTAAACAGTTGTTTTAAAACTCGCATTGTGTATATATTCTTTAATAATAATAAAAGAAAATCTGGAACGTATTAGGAAAATACAGACAAGAACACATCCAAGAACTATTCGCTCATACAAAGAAGATAACTGATGCAATCCGAACAAAATAATAATTAGAAAGCATGGTTATTTCATAATTTGAAATTGGTATTTACGAAGTGCGGTTGAAAAAACTGACTAATCCTATTAAAACGTAAATTTTTTTCTTCACAATTTTAACGTTACCCGTTCAATATACTCCCCTCTACAATCCTTACACTGCGTCATGTGAATTTTCCATTGGTCAAAACAGTGATCGAAGCCATTTTCAGAAAGCATGTTTATGGTCTTCGTTGCTTTGTCTTTTGCAGCTTGAATTGTCTCAAATCTCGTTCCTTTCAGTGCAGATTTTACCTTGCGGAATAGAAAAAAGTCACACGGGAAATGTCGTGTGAATAGGCTGGTTTTTCCATGACAGAAATCTTATGCCTGGCCAAAAACATCTTGACAGATAATGAATGCTGTATGGGCTTGGGCGTTGCCTTGGTATAGAATCCATGACTTGTTTGTTCACAATTCAGATCATTTTCTTCTTTCCTGTTCAACGACATCAAGATAGTATTGCTGATTCTCAGTTTGATCTTCAGTACCCAATTTACGTGCACAACCCCATAAATGTTGAAAAATGCAATCGTCATTGCTTTGAATTTTAATTTGGTCATTCGAGCTTTCTTCTTTCTTGGTGAACTGGGGTTCTTTCAATGCGTTGATTGACTCTTAGTTTTCTGATCATAAGTAAAAACCCACGATTAGTCACATGTTATCACTGTTTTCAAGAATTTAATGTCCTTTCCAACGGTTTTCAAAATGTCAGCATAAATGTTCATTCGAAATTTCTTTTTATTCGAATGTGAAATTCTTTTGCACCACTTTTAACACACTTTCCTCAAGTTAACATTTTCCTGCAAAATCTGCCAAATCCGGTCTTTACGATTCGTTTGGTTTCAGCACCTGCCCAAATACTCAACCGGCGATCTTTTTGGATCAAAACACCCATATATTCGTCTGTTGTTGACGTGGTAGAACGACATAGACATAGGTCATCTTCAATCTATTCTCTTCCCTCTTTGAACCGTTTAAACAATTCAAAAATCTGAGTGATATATATATATTGCAAAACCCATTAAAATAATATTGCATCTACAATAATCTCTGCATTACGGATTAAAATCTGGATGTAGTATAATCCACAGCACTTTCTTCTAAATTACAAATACGCTACTACCACCCCAAAATGCAATACCAAATTTTGGGTATGGATAACAGAGAAATGTTATTAGTAACATTTTATCACTGTCAGTATCGCGAAGAACATAAACACAATAGCAAAGGAACTCAACTTCTTACATGTCTTGTCAATATGGGTGCTCCACTTCAGGTACACAGTAATACTGAAGTTAGAAACCGAACTTGTACACAATATTTGTTGTTGTTGTAAGATATGGTAGATGGAAAAACATTTTATTTAGAGCTGAATAAAATTATCTCCGTTTTACAATGATTGATACTTAAGTCAATTGGACCGAAGCTATTACAAGACTAGTTAGATACTTGGAGCAATTGTCGATGACTGCCCCAAGTGTGCCGCCGAAAATCGTCAAGGAATTGTCGTCAGCATATTTTATTTTAAAAGTCTTACTTCATCGAAGTGCCTTCAATAGTATAAACATCATTAAAGTATATTACAAAGAGCCAAGGCCAAAATGCTACCTTGAGGTACACCACTGCTTAATTACAATTAAACATGCGTATCTGTCGGAAACAAAAAAAAAAGAAGAATTCATGTCTTACCCCTTTTAAGAAAAATTATGCGGGTGGTAAAGTGTTATGGACAGCTTTGTGTTATTATTACGCAAGCGCTTGTCTTGCTACCTAAGTTGATGCTTCTGCTAGCTTGTTGGTCAAGTGTAAAATAGATGCAGATGGCCGAAACAATTAATATATCGAATTTCAATTTTACAGAAGGTTTTTAGTTGATTTTAAACGAACTCTAAACAATATCACGATATTCCAAACTTAGCCTGTGATTCTCGAAAATTGGAGATTAACTGTACTTTTTGTGTGTGGTGGGGGTAAATAGATTCATAAGCTTAATCAACTTGTTAGGAAGAACTAAATTATTCTATCGTGTAAATTATGTGCGTACAGTGTTTAGGTAATATTGGTCTGCAAATAAACATAAAAAGTATTTTATAAAATATCTCCTATAGCTATTTGATAATAAAACCGTTGATTGAAGGAATACATAAAGATGCGCCACTACATAGCACTGAGCGTAGCCAAAACTGGGTCCGAGATCTATAGCGACTGCATCAGTCGTTTGGATCCGAGATTCGAAACAGCCCGAGACAGCGATGATGTTTCTCGGCAAGGGGTTTGCGGGACGACTTAACGGAAAGACAAGCTATTTTACTATAGCGTTGCGCATATTTATATATTCCTTCAATCAACGGTAAAACTGAGTGATTATAATAACATGTGGATATAATAAGAGAAAATCTTATCAATTGATAAGACAAAAAGTTGAATCTATAGACATAATTATTAAATTTTTTCAAAAAATGTTGTATCTTCTGTGACTTCTTGAAACATTATTTTTGTTTTAGATAGTTTTCTGATAAAATTGGAAATTATTTTTGATAGTTATTAATTATTATTTTATTTATTTATTAAGTGCTTAGCAATAGTATTTAGAAATAATATAGATCTAAATATCAAAATTTTGCTTTTTAACGTTAACTGAATTCATTTATCGCCAATAAAAAAGCATGTAGGCCAAAAAGTTCATTAGAGTTACGAAAACACGTACTTTAACATTTAAGGTTATTGACATTATTAGACCGTTATCATATTTTCAACCCACCTGTATATAGAACTCATAAATTTAAGTAATTCAGTATGTAAAATTATAAGTTAAAGGTTAATATAGAATTACATGTTTAACTTACATATATTTTATATAAAAGGGCATTAGTCTAGAATTATACACGTGCTTGGAGTATATATATACTCATAAGTTCGTTATTTGGGCCACCGTTTTGTTATAGCAAAGTTGAAGTTACCGTTTTGTTCTTGTTATTTTCACAACAACTACCTTGGACCTTTTTGGAATATTGAAAGGTAGGTGTCACAATAAAAATGTCGCCTACAACACCTAAACAGTTAGTTACATAATTGTTTTTTTTTATTCTTTCATATATTGACGCAAGCCTTTCTGTAGCAATATTCTGTGTCATCGTATTTTGTAAAATTATTGAATCAGTCATTATTGAAAGACTATAATTAATGTTTTAGACACAGATGATTCTTTTATACATTATGCAATTCTTCAGGAGATTTTAATTATTCCAATAAGACTTGTATATATAAACATGTATTCTTTTAATTTAAAATATATTACTAAGAACGTGTTATATTGTATTTCTAGGAGAGATTTGAAATTTATTATTCTATACTATTTTTTTAATAGAAAATATATACCCCTCACTGAGATTTATTAAAAGGTAATCATAATTTTAAAATCCTTATGCATTCTCGAGATATTGCACTGTAGCATTCCTCGCTGAAAACACAACACTTCACATTCAAACATTCACGAGTTACAAAAGAGTTATTAAACATTTATAACTTAAAACTGTACCTACAATGTTTGTCGATGGTCAATATTAGTAATACCAAATATAGATGAATACATCTTGGTTGCATCGCCGTGCCGCGATATACATACAAAGAGTAAATCAATAAGAATTAACTGGAAGACCAATAACCTCAGTAAATATTAAAAATATACTTTTACTCATATTGTTCACATTTTAAGGTGCTATTTAAAAATGAATCACCATTAGCTAGCTGAAAAATAAAAAAAGCATTTCATTGACAGATCTCGTCTGGTAATACTCGCCTTTTTTTTAAATAAATTTATGGTAATGCACTATTATCTCCTCGCTAAGCAGATTAGACAGACTTATTGAGCACTCGTTGTTGTGTGAGATTATCTCATGGATGGATGTTGTATGAACTGGTATGCCATATTGTTGTGTGAATTATTTTATTTATGTACCCATTAACCAAGAAGTATTTGTCGTGATTAAGATGTTTATAAATATCTTCAATAAATTGTTGTTTTAACAATAGGAATGATATGCAAATTTAGTGATATTAAGTAAGCAGGTTCGTTTTAATATGTTTGCTGTACATCCTACGGATTGGGTTGGATAATCAAAATTCGTTAGTCATAATCCTAATTAGGCTCATGTCTGTGGTGCGATTTTAAATATGTGCTTAAAAAAGAAATGGCGATAGTTTATTTACTAAAATAAAATTTCAAATTATATAGAAAATCTTTAAAAAAATAAAATAAGGGCAACAGCACAAATAAGAAATTCAAACGTAGGAAATGCCACCAATATTATTAGAACAAATATGTTGATATTAAAATAGACCACGGGAATTACAACAAAAATATTTTTAAGTTTCCAAAATGATCGCAAGGGGGTGCAATTCTTACGATGAATTAAAAATTCGATAATGTTTCATTAAATTCTAGATTAAGATAAATTAAAAATTTTACTAGCAAAATTTTTAGACGTTTTTATACAACTTTCATTTCAAACTTTTTGATCTAACTCCCATACGAAGGGGTGGGTGGAGGGGGGTATGTCTGTGTACAAAAGCAGGTATAATTTTGGTTTGCCCCAACGGATTTTAATGTTTCTGGGCTCATTAGATAGAGAATTTTACAAAGAATTGAAGGCTATGTAGTACGATATTACGTGTTTGTCAAAAAAAAATAACAGGGGGCGCTGTTCTCAATGTATGTATATTACTTGTTCTTTCTTTAAAATTTTAAATGGAACGGTATATTTTTTATATCGTAATATTGAAGCACATAAAAAAACTGAAGGGAATGATGAAAACCGGAAGTTGCTACCTTTTTTCTTGACGAAGTCAATGAAGTCAATCCATAAAAATAAAATTTTTTAAATATAAATTTATTTATATATTGGGAGTAATAATTTTATTTTAATTTTAAGAGAGTCTTTAGACAGTGCATAGTTCGTTTTTACTTGAAATTTCATCATACTCTTTCCTAAATGTATTTATTTCAATTTTTTATCGATTTTAGTGTAGTTTGCTTTTTTTTTTTTAATTTACATCATACAACATGGCATGCACAGTGATACTAAATTACATTATGATGAGATTTCCAAGGTGGGCCATGAAAATCGAAATGCAAAGATATTAGTGTCACTTGTAGTTAATCCTTTTGTACGTATTTAGCAAATTAAGTCTTTTTAGACACCTGCACATAATTATTAAGTTTGTAAAATGACGTATTCTAACGTTGAAGCTTATGACATGATCAGAATGAATTTTCAATGCTTAGAAAATGCATTCTTGCTTCGGGGCAATATTCCCTAAATTATCGGGAAGGATGACATTATTGAGTTTTTATTCGCCTTGCCAGATGTGCTTGATTTTTATTTATGGGGCAAAATAAAGACATAGTTTACCACAAAAAGCCGAGTACAACTATTGCTGTCTCCGAAATTGAAGTAACTCTGCTCTCTACTAATCGACAAGTAAACATGTGTATTGAAAATAAAGGTGAACACTTTGAACATTTGTTAAGTTGAAGTCTTTTTTTTTATTTTTTGTAGTTTATGATTTAAATATATTTTTTTTTCTACTTGGTCAATATATTTTCTTATTTATGTTTAGGTATTATAAAAGGTTCTTTTACTTACTTTCATGTTATAGGCGGGGATAAATTAGATATCAATTTTTATACCCTTTCGTTACTAATGAGTTAATGATTTGGTTATAAGTAATGCATTACATTATATTGTTTTTTCTCTCGTTATTGTCTACTTAGTTCATGATATATGGAAATTATTTTTGCTGTTTTCCTATAATTAGATCTGTTGGGTAATAAAGATATATTATTATTATTATTATTATTATCATTGTTATTATTCTATTTCAATGTCTAAAGACATGAAATTTAAAAATAGTTAGAGAATTTGAAAATATTTAAAAGGAGAATCTAATGTAACATATTATGCAATGAATTAAAAAATCGCTGGGAAGATTGAAATTAAAACATTTATGGAAGACTATGATGAAAATTCAAGTGAAAGCGAACTATACATTGTATAGTGACCCTCTTAAAATTAAAATAAAATTATTACTCATAATAAATAAATAAATTTATATTTAAAATTGTTTATTTTTCTGGATTGTCTTCGTATGACTATATCTTCGTCATGAAAAAAGGTAGCAACTTCCGGTTTTCATCATCCTCTTCAGATTTTTACGTGCTTCAATATTACGATATTAAAAATATACCGTTTCATTTAAAATTTTAAAGAAAAAACAAGTAATATACATACATTGAGAACAGCGCTCCCTGTTATTTTCTTTGACAACCACGTAATTTAGTACTACATACCCTTCAATTCATTTTAAAATTTTCCCTAACGAGCCCAGAAATATTAAAATCCGTTGGGGCAAACCAAAATTATACCTACTTTTGTAGGTATAATTTGATAATATTTAATAAAAAATTATCAGATTTTTAATTTATTTTGCGAATTGCGCCCCCTTGCGATCATTTTGGAAACTTAAAAATATTTTTGCTGTAATTCCCGTGATCCATTTTACTATCAAGATTTTATCCGGCAGGTTGTACGATAAACGGTTGCCGAGATATGACCGGTGGCCGAGCTTAAACAGACACCCTGTATACATATATTACATTTCGAAACTTTTAATACAGAAGTAGCAACATTTTCTACATTATAAGCTTCAATTTTATATAGTATTAATTTAAGTGGAAAATCGATAAACATAACCTCAAAATACAATAATTAAGTGTGATTTTAAAATACTTTGCTTTTGATTCCTTACATAAAAAAAAAACATTTGTGAAATTAGGGTAATGAAAGCTTACCTCTGTTTTTTTTCTATTAAATCAGTACACATGATTCGTAATTCTTACCAAATTCTTAATTACATCTGCTAACACTGTAAATAGAATAGAAATGTTAAAATAATGAAGAGGAAAAACTGTATCTCATAATTTCTAATTTCTTGAAATTAAATGATTTAGTCGTAGAAGAAAAATATCTATATTCAAACAAAGATCTTCCACGAGTATTTTAAATTCAAACATAACTCTTTTGTGCATGATTAATAATGAATCAATTAATGAAAATCCAAAGATCATTTATTACCAGTCAAAATATGAAAAAGCCCACACCGATGTCGATTTGGAATCCCCCAGTATTAAAGAATTATAATATATTCAAGAGTCCCATCTACGTGTGCTCAAATATCGACGCTTGACTTGATTTCACAGGTAAAAACTATAGAATGTATTCTTTTTTTTTTTTTTTTTTGTAGCCAAACAAATTAAAACCTCTTGAAGAAATACTCTGTCATTAATTTGCAAGATACATCTTGATAGGATGTGACTTGCAAATTACTGATATGTCACTTATTAAAATTAACGCTCAATTACTTTTTATTAAATTTCAACAGATTTTTTTTTTTTGGAAAAAATAAAAGATGAAATATTAGGTTCATACTACAACCATTGCATCTATCAATCTGGGTATTTAAAAAGTATCAATTGTAATCTACTAATTAAACATTGCTTTATGTATAAATTACAGTATTTCATTTTGTATAAATCTCTGCAGTCGTCACAAATTTTGCTGCTTTCCTATAATTTCTAATATCAATGCTCCTGAGTAGTTAATCTACAATACTTTTTTTCACCTTTCCCTTTGTTTTTTTTTGCCATTTTGCCCCAATCTAAATCACTATATGCTTCAACCACATTATGATGCATAATGGGTTACAAGATACTTGCATTTTATTCCTTTTTCTTATTTCTTAGCTTCTGTCCATGTGTTTCATGCTTGATTTATATGTAAATAGAGAAAAAGAAGTGAATAGTTGACATTTGTTTTAGTATGTTATTGATCAGATTATATGATTCTGTTTGCATTATAAATAAATGTATAGTCACTAATAAAACAACCTTAAAAAAAGAGTTTATCATATAAACTAAGCCCATTTATGAATATTATTTGAGAACACCATCTCTTAGCGTCACGACAAAATTAACAAGCAAAGAAATTGTCCCTAGGTCCGTCAAATGAAACTAAAATGCAGGAGAGAGAGTATACAACCACCATCTAGTGTGCAACAGTAGCTGAACTAATTCCTTGACATCTGCTAAATGACATTATCGTATGCTTTATTTGGTAAAGTCTGTTTTTATGCGTATGTACGAGGGCGTATGTTTATGTTATCTACCTAACCATGAAAAAAAGCACATACGAGAACAACATTTTTTTATTTTTCTACATAACTCCCTTCAACACTAATACACCTATTCCATCATTTTTCCAGTTGCCCCATACCCTCAGAAAAAAATTGCTTCGGTAACCCCGTAAAATATTCTTCAACAGCTTCTTTGAGTTCTTCATCAGAAGCAAAACGCTTTCCTCTGAGATGCTTTTCAAAATTTTTGAATAAGAAGAAGTCTGACGGAGCTAGGTCGGGGCTATAAGGTGGATGCCTTAACTCTATAAACCCACAGTCATTGATTATCTGCTGAACTTTGTTTGCCTTATGAACCCGACAATTGTCGTGCAGCAACAAGTTTTTTTGTGGATAAGAATGCGGGCGTTTTTCCTCCAGAGCAGTTTTTAAATTTTTAATTGTGTTCTCGTAGGCCTCTCCATTTATGGTAGACCCTCTCGGCATATATTCAATCAGCAAAACCCCTTCAGCATCCCAGAAAACAGTTGCCATCAGTTTTTTTTCCAGAAAATTGTGTCTTGGCCTTTTTTGGTGGTGGAGAGCCCTGATGAACTCACTGCATGGATTCTTGTTTAGTAGAAGGGTCCGAGTAATATACCCAAGTCTCATCCCCGGTAATAATTCGAGATAAAAATGTTTTGTCCCTCTCCAACTTGACCAAATTTTCTTGAGAAACTTCTTTTCTGCATAGTTTTTGTTCAGGTGTAAGCAATCTGGGTATCCACCGTACAGACACCTTCTTCATACCCAAATCGTCATGCAAAATTTTGAGAACACTTCTTTCGGATATACAGACTTCATTGGCAATGACAGAGATCTTTACACGGCGATCTTTCAGTACCAAATTTTCGACTTTTCGCACAATGTTTTCAGTACGAGCTTCAACGGGTCGTCCGGACTTTGGGTCATCATTGATTGACTCTCGGCCCCATCGAAAGAGTTTAGACCAATATTTTACTTGGAAATAAGATGGTGTATCTTCCCTATATACAGCAACCATTCTTTCATGAATTGCTTTTGGACCATTGCCTTCCTTTGTCAGGAACTTTATTACGCTGCGATGTTCAACTTTAGTTTCACTCATTTTATCGAGAAATGGACCATCTCAAATCTCTATGCACAGCATAAACTAAACACAACTTAGCACATGTACTTCTAACAGTGACAGCAATTTTTCAATAATTTGTTTGACATCGTCACTCTTTTGTTTCATGGCTAGGTAGATAACATAAAAATACGGCCTCGTATTATAGATTAGTTGTCATACTGATAACATCTTCAAAATTGCTACTACTATACGTCTTATTCTTACTCTTTTATTTATGACAATGTCTTGTTTTCCTGCTATATTAAAACTCCTGGGATGTCGATGTCCAACATTCATGCCATCTTTTTTTTTGGTTATATTGTTCTGATAAGCACGGAATATCCATAATAACTTGATAAACCTCCAGATCATACTTGGCATGTTTTCATTAATATTCATATCTTTAATAAAAACTTGCCAAGTTTGACCTGGAGGTTATCAATTTACACCGAATTTTCTGTACTTATCAGGGCAATGCAATTAACGTGTAAGCAAAAGACTTGGCATAGTTCCTATATTTCAGTTATTTTTTTTTAAGATAATATAATACACATGCCTGCGAGAAGTAGGCCTGCTTTTTTTGCAGTACGTCGCAAGCATGTATAAAGGAGAAGGGTTCATAGGTAAGACTAACAACATGCTTATAGGAAAACCAATTAGATGCTTAAGGAACTGCTCTCAAAGCTTTGGAAGATACTATTATACACTATTATAATACAGGATATTCAGTCCAAACGTTTACATGACAAACAATTATTAGAAATATTATGGTATGAGAGCCAGGTATTATATTAGTATATTCGAATCTTCCACAATAAAAACCTGTTCGGCAACAGTCCCGCGCCCCCCCCCCTCACCCGTCTAGGATACATTTCGCAATATTCTCCTCTAGACGAGTAATAGTAAAGTTATATAGCCATTGATCAGTTTACACACACATACCAAACAAAGACACTAAAATACTTTTACCACACTAAAGCACAAAAAACTAAATACGTATTTCGACAACTATGTTGTCATCTTCAGCAGCACTGATTAAAAACTGTGTTGCCTATACACTCTAACGTATGCAGAACAACACTCAGTTGTACACAGTGTTATTCTGTATACGCTACGGTGTATAGACAATGCGGTTTTTAATCAGTGCTACTGTAGATGACAACATAGTTGTCGAAATACGTATTTAGTTTTTTGTGCTTTAGTGTGGTAAAGGTGTTTTAGAGTTTTTGTTTAGTATCAAACTACAAGCTCCTAGTTTAGCTTCTTACACACATACAAGACTAGAAATAGATACTGTTATAGCTCCTGACAAACACATAAGCATCGGAGTTTGGGGGTAGACTGCACAACAATAATGTAGATATTTAAAGAAAACTGGCAAATGAAGTTGATTTTATTCGATATTTGCGTCAATAACCCAAGACATTTATTTTTTCGTTATTTACAATATTATTATTGCTCATTTCCATTTTAAAAAAACCCTAACTTTTAAAAAATTAATTGACGAGGGACACACTTGTTGAAACTTCATGACAAATAATAATAAAAATAAAACACTGATTTTAAAGTTTAAAAATTTTGATTATAGTAAACCACTACAACGTTGTTTCGTCGCGACTTCATCAGGTGGAAGAATAATGAAGAATTTACATTAGTGCGAGAAATTATACAGGATATTTCGGAATTGCATGGCACTATTGTAGGTACTTGTTCTCCAGCCTAAAATAAACAAAAAAGTCCATATAAACATATGTCTCAAATTAATTTCTAACTAAGATATTGGCGCATAAAGATATTTATTTAACAATACAACATCCAAAAGAACTGTTTAAGGCCGCCGTTTTGTTGAATGCAGCATTCAGCACGACAAATTCATGCTTCTTTAGCACATTGTATAGCATCAGGACGATACTTGTTTGTTGCTGCGGCTTCCACGATGCGACCCAATATACGTAAATCTAGGATTTCCCTAATCATAACAGGATTTGTGTAATGTTGATGTAGTTTTAATTCTCTTTTGTTGGGATATTGGTAATTAAGTTTGTAACATCAAATGATAAAAATTTTGCTTTACTAGTAACTTTTAAATCAGAAATTTTATTTATGATGTCTAATGAATTTTTAATAGAAAATTTAGATCTAAATCTTGTATGATCTTTTATAATGTTAATTAATTGTTTACACAAATTTCTACAAGGGGCTCTGACATATGAAACTACAGGTCTAATAGGTAAATAATTTTTAGGTAGTTTATTCAGACCTTATATTTTAGGGGGTCGAGGGTTCATAGTTACGAATCTACGATTTTATGATGCGGAGAATAAAGTCTAAGAACTGTTAATAGTAGTTTTTAATTGTTTTTGAAAGTTCGATGTGGGATTAGTTTTGATTCAAGTGAATGCACTAGTGTTGAGAAAATCTTCAACTATTTTAAGATAATCTAACAAATCTTTTAAATAATTTATTGTTTTAGACACCTTTCTGCATAGGTATGATGTTAAATTGTCTTTAAAGAATTTCTGTTACTTAATGGCTATTCACATTAAAATTCTTTATGTTAGTTACCTGGCCAAAAAGACTTACAATACACAATGTACGTAATTTAGAAGAATTGTACATCGTTAATCCGTAAGAGTGTTCTTGGTGTTAATTATTCAAAATAAATTTCAGTAGATGTAGTTAAATCGAGGACGGCTAATTGAATTTATTCGTAACTTATAAGGAAAACCCAGTAGATGTAAATATCTACAAACGGCAATGTAAACCAATCCACAATCTATACTCCCGGTATTTATTTATTGAGTGTACCGCATATTGTTGGAGCATATAGACGAGTACCTTTTGAAAATAAAATAAAAAAAAAATACACGATAGTAATCACACATTGTGTATTTCTTCTCTCTTGTATAAGTAGAGAGTTGGTGAAACGCGTATATGCCGAGTGAAACTTACAGCTAGCCTTGTTAGATCTGCAGTCGGACAAATCGAATCGCTCTCGTTGACATGTGAGCAATTCGCAGAGAAAACGAACTGACTGGCTGCGTTTCTTCTTATTTAGTAACCTGCATTTGTACAAAATCATTTTCACATTGATTGTGCACAATACCGTCGAAATTAGCGTACCAAATTAATGTTGTTCTTTTTTCCTATTATTTTAACACATCATTTATATAGGCTACATAATGTGACAGTAAGAATGTTAGAAAAAAAATACAAGGTGTCATAAGTAATTTTACAACAGCAGTATACAATTTTTTTTGTTATAAAATATAAATATATGGATTCTAATTAAATTTTAATAAAATCGGTTTTCTTCAACAGTTTATAAGTATATGTAATTAAATATAATATTTTAGAGACAATAGAATTAAACATTTCAAAGTTAATAGATGTGAAAAGTGTGGAAGAAATATTAAATTGAATTTACAGTTATTTTCTTTTGCTTTTCCGCTTTTCTCATTCGCCTTTCACTATTTGTCAAACGGTTTTCGTTATTTGTCAGTTTAGTTTCACGTGCACAAATATTTGCATTATTACAATGGAAAATAATAACAATAATCGTCAGAGAAGGAATATGTACTAATAAGATAAGCAATGAAGTAAGGGGTTAATCATTAATTCTTTGAATAACGGTGCTACGGTAAAGGATGTTGGACAACAGTTAAAAAAATTTATGCATCATATAGAAGAACTAATAATACTTGAAAAGTAAGTCCAGGCCATCGGCAACAAACATTATTAAAAGCTCAAAAAGAACAGATTTGTAAGTAGGTTGATCTGGATTTTTCTTTAACCCTCCGCCAACTACAAGAAAATTGCTTAAACCAATGGCCACTTCTTCAACAAATATCACTATCTACGATTAATAGAGCACATAAGAACTCAGCTGACGTTTAAAAACATGGAAAGTCGTTTGACAAATAGTTGAATGAATTGACAAAAGCGGAAAAGCAAAAGGAAATGACTGTATGTTATTGTTAACATTAAACCCCAAACAAAAATATCTTTTTATTTAATTTAACATTGAATTATTATTACTTTAACCATATGCGTGCAAGGTGGGATGTTTGCTCTACAGTCAATAAAGGCTTATTATTATTACAGCCACCCTAGTATTTTTGTGCCATGTACAAGGCTATACAGGTCCTTTACTGTGTGTTCATTAAATATCTCTGGGTTTATATTCGTTTATCCAAAAATTCTTTGTCTCCTGTGATCCAGTGCTTCACAGTTTACTAGAATCCTGACGGATTCATGTTTATTATTGCAGAATTTGCAGTTAAAATCTCCTTCATACAGGCCTATCTTATTCATGAGACCAGTTTTAATTCTCCCATCTCTGCTCATATGTAGTTCTTGAGCCCTTTTGTTACATGCTTAGACAATAATTCAGTTACCATGATCTCTTTGATATAGTTTTGACGCATACTTATCAGCTTTTTCGTTGTCCTCGAGCCTCCTGTGTCTTATCACTCAGATTAATTGGATCATATTCTGGTTCGGCAATAATTTTTATTCTTGAGGCACTTCCATACTAGTCTTAACGACAGATACTAGCTCGTTATTACCCATAGCGCCGCCTGACTGTCAGGTCTTATCTTAATTCGTCGATTGGTGATGGCTTTTCTGTTGTTTAGTACAGCACATTGTATATGAAGATTATTTTCCCATTCGGTTCTTTCTGGAATACTTACTTTGAATCGTTGGTCGAGGCAATATCGCTTTACTATGTGCTCTGTCTTCAAGTTTAAAACATTTCTATCCACAAGGTCGGCAATAGTCAGTAATACATGTTTAAAAACATCCATTTTGATGTTGTCGGTTGTTACTTATTGGAACTAATATAATGTATCGACTTGAAGAAAAGTAGTGTTTGAAATATCCAAAACTATAATTACAGAATATACAGGGTGTCCAGAAACTCTCCTGACAAACGAAGACCGGAGATTCCTCAGATAAATTTAAGACAATTTAACCCAATTCACCCTAGTCCGAAAATGCTTCCTAAGGGAGCTAGAGCTCTTTGAAGATGGCGCCTTGTAATTAGTTTTTTTTAATATCTCCCGAACGCGTCTATTTAGAAAAACAAAAACTGGTATGGTTATTTATCCTCCAGAGATGAATCGATTCCATCAATTGCGAATTTCTAGTACCGGTCATAGGCGTCCGTTTTGGGTAGGTAAACGGTTATTTTAACGCATAACTTTTTTGTCTTTACCTTTTAAGCATTTGTGACACTAGATTATTAAATTTTCAGGTATTCTAGTACTAAAAGGTACTCTTACTTTAAGTCGGTAGGATACACCGTTTTCTAGAAAAATCGATTTGAAAATTTTTCGTTTTTTCATCATTTCATCTTTCGTCATTTCAACTTCGCGAACTGACAACAATTTGACAATTAAAAACGTGGGTTTTATTTCTGTTAGCAGTTCAGAGCGAACTAGTGCGAAAAATAATAAATTGAATTTTAATGACGAAAAAACGAAAAATTTTCAAATCGATTTTTCTAGAAAACGGTGTATCCTACCGACTTAAAGTAAGAGTACCTTTTAGTACTAGAATACCTGAAAATTTAATAATCTACTGTCACAAATGCTTAAAAGTTAAAGACAAAAAAGTTATGCGTTAAAATAACCGTTTACCTACCCAAAACGGACGCCTATGACCTTAGGAAGCATTTTCGGACTAGGGTGAATTGGGTTAAATTGTCTTAAAATTATCTGAGGAATCTCCGGTCTTCGTTTGTCAGGAGAGTTTCTGGACACCCTGTATATTGATTATTAATTTCAAACTGTAACTGCCATTTATATTAAGATAATATTATTACTGGACAAAGCCATTAATAATACTGGATCTCTAGGGTATTTGAAATATCAGTTTTATTTCATTGAAACTTAAATTATTTTTTTTGCTCCCATCTTTTAAATGCCATTTATCGTATATGTATCCATGGCGCTAATTAATATTTTTAATACACCTTGACAAGCTGACTTCGTCCGCTTTAGTCATGGGGGAACATAACAACGGAATTTTTAGTCACTGGCTGAAGTTATTTGTCCCTGGGTTTTTTTTATTGCAAAAATCAAATGAAACGCAAAATCAAGTTGTCATCAATCTGTCAAAATAACCCGATCTGGCACAACTGACGAGCAATTTTATATTATTTTACTTATTGTCGTAGAAAAATTATAGTGCCACATTCGCTTTATAAACTAGTTAGTCACACGTTTTACTAAACACTCGCTCCGCTAGGGTTCGCTCGTAATTAATAAAACACGTGTGTACTATTTACTACTATTAATATCTGATTTTATTTTGTACTTCATATTAATGGCGAAAGAATAAAATAAATCTGTCTATCTGTCAGTTTTAGTATTCAATATATTTTTATGTTAATGTAATAAAAAATTAGTCAGACCTAGATATAAAATAGTAACTTTTCTAAATTATGAAATAATTAACTTTATCGACGATTAAACAATAAAGTAGGTATTATATTAATCACTATTGGCTAATAATAGGCCTCATATATACCCGGAGGGAATAATGAAATGCGACCGGGGAATAATGAGCCATAACGTTACCATTATTCCCTGCAATCCGCTAATAAGAACATAACGTTACTAACGTTGTCGTAGTAACGATAGACTAGTACACCATTTTACTAACTGTCAAATCGTCAAACGTCATATCGATATAGTAATCTAAAATTTTCGTTTAATTATTTTGATTTTTTTAGTCATTTTCAGTTAGTCGTAGATAAAGTAGTGTATACTAACTCGCAATAATGACTCGAACTGAGTTACTCCCTCGCCGCTTCACGGCTCGGTTCGTAAATTCGGCTCTCGGGAATAATAACTGTCATTATTGACTCGTTGTATAAACTACTATTAATTGTTTTAGTCCTATTTGATTAGTATAACGCAATGTGCGCTGCAGTTACTATTTTATATACCAATTCTTTGTACATTATCCATACACCTGTTTATTTTTATATACAGTTATATGTCACAATTACCACCGAGTACGTTTTTAAACGAATTTTGCGTATAAGTTTCTATGACCTAATTAGCATCAGATGTGACGATTACTAATAAATATTCTAAAAATGAAATCAATGACATTATTCAGCCGCGAGGTATTTCAAAGCGCAGCGAATAACGCTATAATTATAAAGAGAAAAGGAAAACAACTCTGAAAGAAAAATGCGACCATCATATATTATATCGACGGAAGAAGAAATGATTTTTAAGACATTAACTCTTACTGAGACATATCATATTCAATATCGTATTCAATTATATAATAAATATTAGAAACCATTACTATGATATGCATGCAATAATAAGTATAATTCTACCTAATAATATAAAAAAAAAACCTGCACGTTTTCACACCTATGATATGTTTAAAATAATGAAGAAGAAATTTGCCAAACGTTGAGGAATCCTGGTACATTTATATTAAATTATACATTTATAGATATAATAATAGCCATATTTTAGCACTGTCTCGAGATATACAATAAATTTTGCATTATTGTAAACTGAAAATAATGTTTCTACGTCTAATAATGATAGTTGAGACAAAACTGCTTAATAAAACTAAAATATTAAGATAAATTTAAATAAATGATGACAAGAAAATATCGTTAACAAGAATAGTTTATCTTCACGTAAAAGAAAATCCCATTTCCTATCACTATGTATATAATACAAGTCAAACGATCATTACAAAACATAGTTAGGTTGTAAGGTAAAAACAAAAATTAGTAAAATTTAACACTCAAAATATATTACCACTATTTTAGCGAGACATGGACGAGTTGCGACTTATTGAGTCTTTTCAGGGTGCTGTAAATACATTTCGCAAGGGTAATTTTATAATTTATCTTATATATACAAAGTTCTAGTTTAACTGTGGTTAACAGATATTTCGTAATTCGAGAATTCCTTAAAAAAGTATATAAAAGTTATTAGTTAAAAGTGAAATTAGATCGACATGTGTGTCTATAATTAAGGATTTTTCAAATTTTTCTGCGAGCATTATTATTTATTATTAATAATTATTTAGTATTAATATTAAAATCTTGATCTCTCTTTCATTTAAGAGAAGCTAACACTAAAAAAAAATTTAAACTCTGGTAGGAGATTCGAATGAAGATCAATATTTATCTCGCCCTCTGTAGCTGTTGAGGATACAATTAAATATCTAACGGCGTAAAGCCAAAGTAACAAACATTTTACATATATAAATTATACCATATCCCTTCAATAGTTTTGAGAAATGTAAACTTAAGGCTAATGAGCACTATGTAGGCTAAAATATTATCCAAACTACTTTGCTTTATTATATTTATTTATTTGTTATTATTATCTCAGTGGGAAAAACACCGTTTATAACTGTTTTATTCATACGCAATATAATTTAATTGTCTTCCTTGCTCAATTATAAAACTTGACTTGATATATTCCTAATCATTAATCGTTTTTTATTTACATGTAAGAATCTAATAACAGCTTTTTCATGGATATAATATTAATTCACAAGAACACTAGTTTTGAGTTGTTTATTATGCCCTATGTCTCTAAATACAATATAAAACCTCCAAATTTAAATTAAGATTATTTCAATAAACACGTCAGCAATTGTTGTATTAATGCACAGTACGAAACATCGTAAGATCCCGTTCATAATAAGCGCTTGATTTTGTGTTGTTCATCCTTATCAAACACGAATGATAGAGTGCTTTGGAATATCTAATAACTGTCAACAATTGTTAAATGTTACATTAGTGTGTGTTTGCAATAATTAGAAATGCCAGTAAAATTGAGTATTAGTGATAAAATTGAAATTGTACTCATTGTTGGGGAAAATTATAAAACATTTAGGGAAGCAGCAGAAATCTTTAATAATAGACATCCTGATAAAACAATACATTTCACAACTGTCAGATATGTAATATGTAAATTCAAGAGTTCTGGAAATGTTAATAATAAATTTAGAAAGAAACATCGGACATGGGTTAGAACTGAAGATATTGAAACTATCGGTCGTGGAAAATCCAAAATATTCACTTCGAAAACGATCCAATTTATTAAATGTAAGTAAAACTACAGTTGCGCGTATTTTAAAGTCAAATAAATTTGAACCGCACAAATCCCAATTTATCCATACTTTAAGAGAAGGGGATGCTGAACGAAGGTTCGAATTTTGTGCTCGTATCCAAGGACAATCGGAAGATAACAGATTTATGACATGACAAGTACTTTTCTCTGAGGAAGCAACGTTTACAAGTCTAATGGTACAGTAAGTTCGCAAAATTGTCGATGGTGGAGCCGATGTTAATCCCAATTTTCATATCCAAACCAGAGATCAATATTCATTTAAAACTAATGTATGGTGTGGCATAACAGGATGGGGCACTATGTCACTGTAACAGAAATATTCTGGATTTTCTCCTCCACACATTTAACGGTAGAGTGATCGGGAGAAACATGGAGATTCTTTGGCTTCCAAGGTCTCCAGACTTTTTTTTGTGGGGCTACTTAAAAGACAAGGTATACCCTTTAGAGGCTATTTCTAAATCTCGATCATCTTGAAAGAATCAATAGAGAAACATGTGAAGCTATAACTCCAGATGTGATTACAAATGTCATTAAAGAATTTCACCGCCGAACAATCACCTGTTTAGAAAGGGACGGTAGATACGTTGAAGTTCCGTAGTATTTCAGTAATTTTACATGTTCCCAATAAAATTTATTATCTGATTATTTTTTGTTGATAAATTGATAAGGAGGTTATCAATTTTTTATCATGTCTTATTGCTTTATTCAATAAACCATCTAATTAATAATATATTGTCATTTCTATATGGGAAAAAAATTTTTACTTGATTATGGATCTATAAGTCATGCAGAGCTTTTTATCAAGAATATTTTTCCATTTGTATAAAACTCTTTGGAACACACTGTATATAATATAATTGTTTAAATTTCAAACAATTACTTGCGAAATTCTCAATACAACTTTCATTTAGTTCATGATATTTAAAAAAAAAGAAAAAAGAAAACGAATTAATTCCATGCGTTCAACACAAAATTTCGTACCGAAGAAATCAATATGCTGAATCACCGAATACAGTGCTTTCGATTTCAACGCGAAGTGAAGAGACAAGCCCGCGAAAAGACCAAAAGAAAGACGAGTGCATCACTTGAAGTTTAAGAGCGCAACTAAAAGGAAAATTCAACATCATCATTCCAAAGAAGTATATGTATATATATATATACATTTATTTTGCCAACCAAAGTTCATAAAACTCTTGTACATATATATATATATATATATATATATATATATAAGTATGTATACAGTATGTATGTCTCTTATAAGGGCTTATTAATATTCAGGACAGAACATTTCGCATATAACAAACATTTCTTAAGACATATCCATCGCGCATACTATGTACAAGCATGTATAAATGGTGAAATGATGTTTTACAAATGAATATTAAAGCAAAATATGTTTCGATTCAAACTTACCCAATAAAAATATTCTGAAATCTCTTAATAATTATTATAAAGATATGTTTATATAACGATTAATCCACTATTAATTATTAATAATGGAAACTTTACTAAAAAATTAGTATTACGATGGTATATCACTTTACATGTATTCAATGTTTTGTTATTGTTTACTGAACGTTATTAAATTTGGAGCGCGGTTCTTTAAAGCGAACGTCGCGGCGCGGCTGTAAATGATCGTTCTTTCACGCGCACGAGTCAAACACATTTGGAAGTGTAGAGCGCGTTTTCATTTGGCGAAGGCGCAAGCCTCACTGACGTAAGTGTCATTATGACGTCGTCACAAAGTGGGTTAGTTCCCCAACTCTATCTATCTGGTAACTGTTTCCCAAGGTAAGTGGCGTTTGGGGGTTCTTACATAGAGTTACTTTCTTTTCGGCGCATTTGCTACCAAAACAAAAAAAAAAGAGAAACAAAATGTTTATACGTTCACGCCGACATCTTGCGGATTATTACCAAGGCAGCTAATAGTACACTTTCCATTTCTAAAACAAAAAAATGAGCGCGAATTCTCTATTGTATCCTAAATAGAATAATTTTCGCGATAAATATTTTAGTAAAGACCCTCGAATCGATACATTTTGATACAATACTAATGTAGATAGTATACAAAGTTATTATTATATGTTTTATACAAGGTCTCACCACAAAGTTTTTATTTTGCTTTGAGTCCTTGTGTATTTTATGTCGTGTATAAGACAATTGTTTATTTCAGCATCTTGCTTTTGCATTATTTTCTTTTTTTTTCCTAAATTTTGGTGTTGTTGAAATCGAAAGTATGGTTTAATTTCGTCTGATGTTTTTTTAGGGCGGTGATATTTTTTGCATATTTATGACCCTTAAGTCTTTCTCCCAATAATTGTTTCGTTTGTCCAATATAAATTTTATTACACATTTCGCAGGGTATCCTGTAAACTATATGTGATTTTTTGAGTTTGGTATATAAGAACTTTAAATTGTTGTTATTTTGATGCCCTATTTTAAATTTATATGGTTTTTAGGTTTGGCTCACTTTTTCGGACAACCCTTTTATGTAGGGGATTGGGATGTAAGTGGATTTAGTTGTCTGGCTTTTGTTATTCTTTTTAATTCCTTTTCTTTATTGTAGATTTATGTAGACTCTGTTTTATAATTTTATTTGCGCAATTTATTGGATATCCATTGCTTTTTAAGATGATTTTAATTTTATCTATTATCATTGGCCGGTATTCAGGACTCGTGAGGTGAATGGCTCAGTCAGCTATCGCCGTAACCATATTTATTTTGTGTGACATTGGTTATGTAGAATTGTAATTTAAGCATCTAATTGATGCAATTGGTTTCCTGTACCACATAGCTTGAATTTGGTTTTCTTTTTTTATTAAAGTAATGTCTAAAAAAATTAATAGAACTCTTTTTCTCTATATCAATAGTGAAACGCATTTTAGGGTGGAATAGGTTGAATTAATTTTGAAACTATGTTATTTTTATCTTCCGGAATTAACGCTATGCAGTCTTCTACATATCTTTTGAACAAGGCACAAGGAATATATGTTTGGGAAAGGCAGAATATAAAGAACAGTGGAATGGTATGATGTGGAATGTAAAGAGACGATAATAGAGAGAAATAAATCCAAATTGGAAAGGGATCGAAACAGAACAGTGGAGACAATTAGTAGTTATGTAGAAAAAAGAAAAACCGCGAAACAAATGTGCAGGCAGAAAAAAATTAAGAAGTTGGAGAAACACTTAAAGTCAATAGAGGAACACTACGTAAACAGAGAAATCAGAAATATCTGGCAATAAACCAGAAGAACAAGGCGGAGTAAGTGCACTAAAATGATTTACTGTATATATGAACTGCTAAGAGACACAAAGAACAAATTAAGTAGATAGGCGTTCAATGAAGAGGTAGAAATGGAGGAACTAACAACAGCACCATCAAAATGATACCAACAAAAATTTAGAAACAGGAACAAATATAAGAACCAAGAGAACCGGAGCTAGAGGATAACAGGTGGCGACGAAGAACAAATATAGAGTTAGAAGCATTGTATAGAAAACCAAATATACCACAAATAATACGATCACGAAGAGCTAGTTAGTAGGGATATAACTCTCGGATGCCAAAACTGAAAATTGTGAAGAAAACTTTACATGAAGTAAAGGTGGTAATTGAAGAAGAGGTCGTCCAAGGGAAACGTGGAAAAAAATAGAAGCCAAGGGCCTCAAAGGCCTTTCCTTTAACTTGGTATTTACACTTTGTTTTGTGCCTTTCTCGTGGTCTTTACGTATAGGGCCTCCAACTCGTTATCCATCTTATTAATGTGTTTGCTTGTATATGCTTGTGCCACATCAATCTTTTCGCCTCTATACTAAATATATCACAAAACATATTAACACTGGATTTATTTTAAATCATAATTCTGGTACACATCCAAAGGAAGCAGACAGAAATGTACTTAAGAAAAGAATGAATTGGTGATTGGCTGTGAGAAGAACAAGAGGAAGGTCCAAGGCAAAGTAGAAAAAAATCACATAGGCATTAAGAGCCTACGTGAAGATAACCAAGCTTTTTTTTTTGAAAATCGAAATTCTAATCGTTGTTCCAGGTTTTTCTAAGTTTATTCTACATTAGTTTAAAATATTTTCAAAATCCACTAAAAGAACATAAATAATCAAGTTTTACGCCAAATTCTCCATCCTTCGGTAATCGAAATTTTAGTAGTAGTCAAGTCCTTCAATACTGCGAAATCAAAATTTTAACAGTTGGCTTGGGTTGTTATTTATCAGGTTTATTCATTGTTTTTTCAATTTACTTTATGTTTTTAAAAATAAAAATCCTGGTATATGAAGATTTTTCTAATTGTTCTAAACAGTTTTTTATAATCCGATAATATCAAGTTTGCCCCCTTTTTTCAAAATTCTAATAATTATTCCAGATTGCTCTAAAATTGCTCTATTGTGCTCCGAAAATTGTGGGACTAAAACAGAGACAATGTTAGAACAGCGAAATTAACGGGAGTGTCTTACGGGAAAGTCTAAAAATTGGTTCAGAATATAACCAAGCTTTTTTGTGAAAATCGAAATTCAAACCGTTGTTCCAGGTTTCTCTAAGTTTATTCTACATTAGATTAAAATATTTTCAAAATCCACTAAAAGAACTTAAATAATCGAGTTTTACGCCAAATTCTCCATCCTTCGGCAATCGACATTTTAGTAGTAGTCAAGTCCTTCAATACTGCGAAATCAAAATTTTAATAGTTGGCTTGGGTTGTTATTTATCAGGTTTATTCATTATTTTTTCAATTTACTTTATGTTTCTAAAAATAAAATTCTGGTATATGAAGATTTTTCTAATTGTTCTAAACAGTTTTTTATAATCCGATAATATCAAGTTTGCCCCCTTTTTTCAAAATTCTAATAATTATTCCATATTGCTCTAAAATTGCTCTATTGTGCTCCGAAAATTATGGGACTAAAACAGAGACAATGTTGGAACAGCGAAATTAACGGAAGTGTCTTACGGGAAAGTCTAAAAATTGGTTCAGAATGGTTTATTTAAAAGAAAAACAAGGAAGGTTAAGGGACAATCGAAGAAAATTAGTAGGTATATGCGATTTTGATATTGTGAGAAGGGAAATTTACCTAAAAATGTAAAACTGTAAATGTAAAACGTGTGAAATATATATTTACTCTAAAAATTAAATAAAAAATAAATGTTTTACAATCGAATATGAATATTCCTATAATATACTTTTAGTATTATAATATTTGTGAATACGTCCCTGTGAACCACCCGTGCTCGAAAGGGATCAGAAGGGTTGGGTTAATTTCTTATGTGAAAATCGAGTACTATTTAAGAAGAGAAATGAAATCGTTATATCTATGGACAGACTATATGTATCTATTTATAAGAACAGTATTTAAATAAAACTCATTTTAAGATCGTTGTACAATGTTCAGAAAAGACAAATATCTATATTAAAGAAAACATATGCGTACACTGTTTCAATTTATTGTTTATTGTATGACAGCAATAAATAGTGCAGATAAAACAAGCGAAGTTACCGTAAATATAATATCTGATTAAACAATAAAAGTGAAGAAAAACCTCACACTATAAAGACTTCAGTTTGTGCATAACTCAGGCATAAACAATCTCAATTAGCAGGCAGGTAAACTTCAACCTTGCGGTAGCTCTAAATAACGGCCAGGCATATTTATAATAATAATGAAATATATACCGCTGCCTTTATTGTACCTATGGTAAGTGTATTGCGAAGAAACAGCGAGTAACTCCGCCAAGCCGGTAGAATACGTTAAGGAAATTTAAATTGCACTCACTGTGAATGTTTATCTGCTACCAAATATGCGTTTATACCTATATTGTCTCTTAATAAAGTATACATTGTCTCTCAAAACTAATAATCAAATTTAAAAATGCAATGTTAATAGCAGGTTTTTTTAATATATGTATATAATCGTTATTAGTATATATACATTACATATAATTTTATTTAATAATACATTTTATATTTTAACCTTGTTTCTATTATACTTTCTAGCTAGAATTAGAAATGAGTAGTTGTGATGTTATATATATATTATACAAGGCATAAATAGTAATTGAATAAATAAAATACGTAAACTTGATTTCAAAAATTATTTAATACTATCACTCAAATATCGTTTCGCCAAACTTTGGCTTCATCAGGTGATGAGTAACTCAGTTACTCATCACCTGATGAAGCCAAAGTTTGGCGAAACGATATCATCAATTAACTATAAATAGTAATTGTATATGAAGCAATTTATCAATATAACATTAATGATGTCTTTGTGTCAATCACACAAACTCTTTCATTTACAGGATACTCTCGCGTGGTAAATGCCCTAGGTGCAAAAGAAACAAAAAAGACATTAAAACCGTATAAAAAAGATAAAAACTAAAAGATGAAAGGTAGGAATTCTTATATGTTAGGAGATCAATAGCACTGATGATAAAGAGAAAATACAAACCAGAAATAATTTATAAATAGAAAGACATAATGATGAAGTGAATGAAATAGATTTGATGAATACTTACATGGTCAAATCATAGTTTACCACAATATAAAATCAAAAAAGAAATACAAAATTAGAAGTATACTCTTGACAAAAAACTATATACTATTCTCAAAATAAAATATTATTCTGATTTTGCTTCAAACGCTATATATCAGAGCCTGAGATCTACCAATAATTGCTTGTCTGGAAGTGGAGGATATATTCATTATTGTTTGTTTGGTCCAAGATATGAGCTCCACAAGTTTACGACTTATCAAACATGTAGATGATGTCAAAATTCACAGACCATCTATTTGTTTATGAGTAACCAGGATATTTTTATTTAGTTTCCATATACGTATTTGATTTTTCATGATAATGACATTTTCTTGTATAGTAATTTAAGTTGCATATCTTATGTCTTGACAATATTACTAATATTGTGACTTTTTAAAATCTTTCAATAAGAATGAGATTACAATAAATTCAGTTCCTATCTAACATTTTATACATTTCATTACTATTCTAATAAAACGCTCATACGTATAAGAAAGTCGTGTTCTGTAAAATCGGTAGACCGGAAGTAGCAGTTTATTTCGGTGAAAAAATCGAATTTTGCCAATATTTCGTCAACTACTAGGTTTAAACAAATTTATAAAAAATTCATATGTACTTATAATTAAAATTGAGAACAATTTTATTTAAAAAGTTTTTCGAAATTCCTACCGGAAGTAGGTCTTTTACTCCTATCGAAAATCAGTTTTTTGCGAATTTTTCGTAAATCATGCTTTTTAGACAGGTACGTTACGAGTATAAAAGTATTTAAAATATAATTTTCAATACCTTTTGTATAAAAAAATTTTCAAAATTCAGACCGGATGTACCACTTTTACGCTTATCGAATAGCGATTTTTTGCATATATGTCATAAACTATGTATTGTCTATATATTCATCAAGAGTACAAAAGTATTTAGAGCTGGATCTGCAATATTTTTTATATACATGAGATGTCAAAATTCGGACCGGAAGTAACACTTTTACCCTTAGCAAATAGCACTTTTTTTCGAATATCTCGCAAAGTATGCATTCTATAGATATTTATTAAGAGAATAGAAGTACTTAGAATAGGGTTTTGAATAATTTTTGTGTAAAAAAAAATCTTAAAATTGTATAGTTTGAAACGCTCATACTTATAAGAAAGTCGTGTGGTGGCCACACCTCATTTTTTAAACCGTTACACATTGCGTTATAAGTCTCTGGTATGATCTGACCTAAAGCTTGAGGTGAGATGGTAACCGAAAATTTCAAATCTTCGTAACTTCTACCTGTAGCTAGGAATCTTAAAGTCGCTCTAAGTCGCTCATGGGGTGCAATTGCTTTCTTTAACTGCGTGTCTTGTTTAACGATCAGAGGGGTTACTAATTTTAAAAGGGTACAATACGTTTCGTAATCCATTCTTAAATAATTAAACCTCCAGGTTCCAGTTTCAGTTCATTTAATAGGTTAATATGAGAAAACTGATTTCTCTTCAAAAACCATTCCTTCGTCCATTTTGCCCGTTTCTTTTTTTTCTCTTTTGATTTTATGGGTAATGCCGACGCCACTGCATACACATATATTGTCTTGATATTATTATTAATATTAAACGTATTCACTCAACTGCTGAACAAAACTGAAGTCTCTGTGTAACTCACGTTCGTCGTTTTTGTTCGACTCTTTTGTTCGACGAACAAGTCTGTTCGAACAAAAACGACGAACGTGAGTTGCACAGAGACTTCAGTTTTGCTCAGCAGTTGAGTGAATACGTTTAATATTAATAAAAACGCAGTCTGTGGGCCCCTATCTATAGTCGACCAGCTATCTAATAGCCTCTAATATCCTTGATACCCTCGTTTAACATGTTTCGCAGGAACTACAGGGTCGATTCAATTTAACTTTTTTTTAAAGAACCATTGCGAGTCTAGGATGTGCATCAAATTAGGGTTCACGAAACCAAAGCCGAGTGCCAAAAACTGCAAAATTTTCATAAAATGAAGGTGACCCTGTTGAGCAAATCGTCAACTTTTACGGCAAAAATCTGAAATTTTGCATAGTTATATTACGACATGTCCTTTGAAAAGTCTTCATTAGAAGCGATTTTATTCAAATTTTTTGTAACGTCAGTAGTGTAAAATCGCCTTTATGTGCAATAAGGCATCGTCAATTTTTGAAATATAATGTTGAAGTCATGATATTAATTATCCTACGACTCAAGCTCTATCAAGACTTTTTTTCCGTTTTTTAAAATCTTGTCTAGATCAGGTTTTATTTGAACATAAAGGTTCAGACAGTTTTCAAAAATTCGAGTATTTTTAGACCTTATGCATTATGAGGCAGTTGGTTCAAATCCGACTGGCGTAATTTTTTTTTTAATATTTCGGTTTCTGTGTTGTAAATAAGAGGTATCCAAAGAACAACCTATAGACAATTCGGCATTTGTTATATTGCATTTAAATTACTCATATCAATGGTACGACATTATTTGCTTTATATTGATGTCATTTGAGGTAAAGGCTTTAATTGACACTGAAAAGGTATGTGCTAGCTAATGGAGAAAATGCCCCGAAGGGGGCAGAAAAAGGGTGAATATGCTTAAGCAAAAACGCCCCGAGTATGAAAAACAAGTGTATAAGCCGAAAAGGTATGTACAAGTGTTATATTCATCAGCACATTAAGAGGAGGATTTAACTGCTGAATTGTGCTATAGTCTCATAACTTGGAAAAAACATTTTCACCAAACAATGTATATTTCGCAGCCTCGCTTGTGCCTCTAATCATTATCAACTTTCAGTCATTTTGTAACCTTTAAGGAATCAGCAAACCACTCACGACAGACTATGCTATGATGTACATACAACATATACAGAACGGCTCTTACTGTAGTTATATGTTGGGAGAGCTTTATTTTCCATTCTTGGTCACCCGTAGCTGACTGATAAACAACTAAAGCATGACTAAAGTAAATTCAGCTTCAACATTTTTTCCTTAACTTGCTCGGCTGCGGAATATAAATTGTTTGGTAAAAATAACTTTTCCAAGTTATGAGACTATAGCACAATTCAGCAGTTAAATCCCATTCTTAATGTGCTGTTGAAAATAACACTTGTACAGCTCACAGATTGAGAGCTGACCGGTGAGATGCCCCTCCCACAAGATACGCAGTGGATTCTTATAATATTAGGGTAAGCACGAGCAGTTTGGACAAATTGTCAAGCGTTACACATCGAAGTGCAATATATTGAAAAGAGATACATATATATCTCTTTTCAATATATTACAATTTCTGATCTGCATTTACTCCTTCGTCCGGCTAATCCATGCGATAATGAACAAATGTTATCATTTCTTTTTTCCGAATACTTTCTCTGTCTCACACTAACCTATAAGTCGTGCAGCGAGGACTCCGCCCAGCGGTCAGCACTCGGTCTGTGTACTGTACATACTTTGTCATGCCTGCAGAACATTTCAAAAGGCGGCGATTGTACATACCAACTTATTATATGAATTACTAGAAATTTATAAGTTTATAAAAAGCAACAATTTTTCATACATATAGTTTATCTTTTTGACCTGCAAATGCAAATTGTGCATGGAATTAACTTAATACCGATGGTAGCTATCCTAATTGTGTACATATATATATATACAAATATCTAAAACATTTATTTTAAACTACTAATTAAAGTATATTTCTCTCATAATGTTAACTAGGAAAATACAGTAATTTATTGAAATATGGTATGATTATGCAGCGGTATGTAACACATTAAATAGAAAGTTTATAAGGTTTATTTATAGAAATAATTTGCTAAATACACTCCACGACTCAACAGATGTCAGTACAAGTGTAGAAAGAAATTTTACTCGCGAATAATTTACGTTTATGATTTCTTTTAATATAACATTTACAGTTAATAATAAATATGTATGAACTTACATGTACAGATATATTTAACGTATCTATATCAGTAAGTTTTAATATGTTGTAATACCATATAATTAAATAATTTACATAATAATGTATTAAATAGTTGTGTTCCCCCGCACATATATGTTTTATAGTTATTTCAACACAATAAGCACTAAAAGACAAATAGAACAAGTCATGAAGCGCCATTTTACTTACACATGGACATAATCATACATATATCAACAGCTTAGTTCTGTACCTAGAGATAATGGTTTAGTTAATTGTATGATAAATAGTAAAATATAATTGCACATTTTACGCGACGTAAAATTATGTTTCTTCAAAGCATAAAATTATACTTGTAACCAGCAAGTACTAACGAGATATGTATGTCTCGTAAAGTTTTAAGTATCCAATATAGAGTGAGGTGAAATAGAATAAGTAATTTAATTTCCAAAGAAACAAAAAGCAAATGGCTAGTTTAAAAAAGGTAAAAGTTTTAAGCTGCAGCTAAAAATATAAGAATACAACTAAATCTTACGGCTAGTTTTTCCAACTCTTATTCAAATAACAGTAGCCGGCAATTTTAAGTTTTTCTTTTAGTAACTGTTGTAAAAATGGGTGTACAATTCTTACAGTCTTTAAACTGAAGAGATAACCAAAAATCAAATGTTTCCACCACGTCTAGTTTAGTAGTTTTAATAATACTCCGCTAGTAGATAAACAATATCTAATATTGTATTTAGAAGATTGTTATACAGAAGTTATAAAGAGAAATAGATAAATACAAAAATCTTGACATAACAAATACTTGAATGAAGAAAATCCATGTTGTAAGGTAATTGATAATAAGGGTAAAAATTAAATCCTTTTTAAAAATTACAAAATTTAATATACTCTAGGACATGTTTCGGCTTAAAGCCATCATCAGTTAAAATCTACAATAATTTAATTAAGAGAAGATAAAATACAATGGTTAAGTACTAACTAAGTAATTCATACAGTAGTTGAAATTTAAATGTTCACCTGTTATAATGACGTAATTAATATTATATTAAAATTCAGTAATTGTAAAACTATAGAGTAAAACTCATAATAGAGGGATGATTTAGACAAAATAAATTGATCTGGAATAAAAACGGGGAACTTTGGATAGTTACATTTGGATTTTACGTTAAATTCAAAAAGGAGGGGGGGAAAGGGGAGTTTAAACAGTAAACCGTGTTACTCGGTTGAAGGCTGTAAAACAACAGGTGGATGTGAGGTGAAATGTCAAACTAGTTAGGTGGGAGGTAACCTAATAAAACTGAACTTAAAAATAACTATAAATATGAATGTTAGAATTATAAAAATTAACGAGAGAAAATATAATATAGGCAACCAACTAATCATGTGTGTTATGCAGGATATTGAGATATAGAAATATAGGCTTATCAGTAAATTCTAATTAGTCATTTAATAAATTATGATTAAATTTATGTTTTTCAATTTCTAAAATTTCCAGTAGATTTAATTTTTGGCTTTTATGACATTTATGTAGTAATTTTGAACTATTGTAATTTATAATGTGACCAGTTTCTATTTTATGTTTGTAACTATTTTAGTTAGGTTGAAATTTATGTTCATTAATTCTTTTATGTAAAGTTCTACCTGTTTGACCTATATATATATATACAGCGTTAGTAAAAAGTCCCGGAACGGTCGAATAACTTTGTTATTTGAAAATTATGATTTCTGAAATTTGGTATGGGGGTACAGTTAATATAAATGCATTTTATGGAATACAGTTAATATTTTTTTCACTTCCGGCTTAATCGGCAATACGTCCAACTTTTTTTTTTTAAATGGAACGCCTAGATTTTTTTAACACTTTTGAATGCAAAATAAAAAACTACGTTCAGGAAGTATTAAGATGTTTATTTTTATTCACAAGAAAACAGTTAAAAAATTTAAAAAGTGTCCTAATACAGAAAAATCAAGGTACCTTTGAAAAAAGTTGTTGTTTAGTGTTTGCATTCTTTTTGCCGTCACATTTGACAATTTTAAAAGCGTTTTAACTTTTGCATCGCTATAAATTTACTTATTTTAGACATTGACACATTTGAAAATGGCAGTAAAACTTACTGAATCAGAACGAATTGAGATATTAATGATGCGTGGGTACGGTGATCGTCAACGTTCTTTTGAAGAGGTTCGTATTTTGTTTAATACTGTTTATCCGGATCGTCACATTAGTAAAAGTACGGTATGCCGAACAATTCAAAAGGTTGAAGTCTTTCGTCAGGTGAAGGATTTACCTAGAAGGGGACGTCCATTAACAGCAACTGATGAAGAAACTAGTTTGAATGTGTTACTTACAGTGGAAGAAAATCATCACGTGTCCACAACAGAATTAGGTCAAATTCATGAGATCTCTCAAAAATCTGCTCATAATATTCTTAAATCAGCAAGAATGAAAGCCTATAAAATGTATCCCGTCCATGAGTTAACTGAATATGATCCAGATCGTAGACTACAATTTTGCGAAACAATGACGGAATTGATCGAGCAGCAGCCTAATGTTTTAGATCACATCATTTTTTCAGATGAGGCAACGTTTTGTCTCAACGGCACTGTGAACAGACATAATTGTCGCTACCGGTCAATTGAAAATCCGCATTGGATTGAAGAAGTCCATACACAGCGTCCTCAAAAGGTGAATGTCTGGGCTGGTCTTGTTGGAAACAACATCATAGGATCATTTTTTATAAGAGGAAATTTAACTGGCAACGTCTACTTAAATTTATTACGAAATGAGGTTGTTCCAGCACTTGCGGCCCTCTTTCCAAATGCAAACATAGGTGATCACTCTAATGCACATTTTTGGTTTCAACTAGATGGAGCTCCCCCCATTTTGCCCATAATGTCCGCGATTATTTGAATGAAATTTTTCTGGGACGTTGGATCGGACGTAGAGGAGCAATCGAATGGCCAGCACGTTCGCCAGATCTCTCGCCATTAGATTTTTTCTTTTGGGGTCACTTGAAATGTCAAGTGTACAAAAATCGTCCCCATAATCTTGAACAATTGGAAGAGAGAATAGTTCAAGAAGCCAATCGCATCACTCCAGAACAAATACAAAATTCAATAAGAAATTTTACTGACCGTTTACATTTTTGTCAAATTGTAAATGGAGAGCATTTTGAACAATTATTGTAATCGCAACCTCAATACACAGGTATCTTGATTTTTCTGTATTAGGACACTTTTTTAATTTTTTAACTGTTTTCTTGTGAATAAAAATAAACATCTTAATACTTCCTGAACGTAGTTTTTTATTTTGCATTCAAAAGTGTTAAAAAAATCTGGGCGTTCCATTTAAAAAAAAAAAAGTTGGACGTATTGCTCCGGAAGTGAAAAAAATATTAACTGTGTTGCATAAAATGCATTTATATTAACTATACCCCCATACCAAATTTCAGAAATCATAATTTTCAAATAACAAAGTTATTCGACCGTTCCGGGACTTTTTACTAACGCTGTATATATATATACTAATAAAAATATTTTTTTTGTCCTGATCTTAATAGTTAATAATGTCAGAAAACCTGATAAAATGTTTGGCACCATTTAATATTAAATTGGCACATAGGAATCAAAATAATTTGAAACATTTATTCACAAAGATTAAGAATGAGGTACCAACTAAACAAAAGACCCATATTGTATATAAAATCCCTTGTTCTGGTTGTGAAAAACTATATATAAGCATTTGTCAGAGAGAATTAAGGGACCTAATATGCCCAAAATATGACTTCTTTAAAAAAACACAGTAACACCACAGGACATAAATTTGACTTTGATAATGCATGTATTTTGAATAAAGAAAATAACTCCAAAGCCCGAAATGTTTTAGAAATGATTCAGATAAAAAACATAATAAAGCGGTAAACGATCGAACCGATATTAATGGATTGTCGGAAATATATTTTAATATTTTATAATTGTGATATGTACAAAGTACAATATTTTATTTATAGGAGGTAGTTTGTTTGTCAGTCAATTGTTTTTATATGGGCAAAGAATTTATTATTGCATGTTTTTTTTTTAGTTGTTTGTGTTAGTGCTTTGCTTATCGTGTGTATCCAGGCGTTTATATACATTCATACATTTTTAGAAATTGACGTTATATTTAACATCACATGTAAATATACTTACAACATGAATAATAAAATTATTAGAATATATACAAAAGTTGTATAGTGAATGACAAATGATGTTAATATAAAAAAAATAGTGTTATGTTGGTAAGTACACATATATTTTTCATAAAAATTTTAAATGATATTGAACAAGTAAAATTAATAAAAAATGAATTAAAAAAAAAAAAATTGATTATTAAGAGCTTGCGTGTGTTGATCATCAAATTCATACAGCACATCAAATGTAAATAACTAACATATAAATGATTTCTTCTTGTTGTTGTTATTAGGTTCAATAAATAACCTTGAAAAAGGCAAGGATAATTGCCGAAACGTTGGTGTAATAAAACCAAAAAAAAAAAAATAGTGTAATTCATTTACTTCCTTTATGGCCGCTAATCCCAGGAAAGAACATTTTTAAATTATATATACTGTTACAAGTAGGGCAACTTATAGAGTACACCCCGCTCTTGTTCATTATGTCATTATTAATTAATTTAGAGTTGTTAAGTAATTTGAAAAGTTGGGTGTGTGTTGAGAAGGCTGGTTGAATGTTATATTTCTGTAATATGTTTATAGATTTGAGCGTGATAGCATTATAGGGTAGGGGTTTGTAAATGACAAGTTATTATTTTATTTAAAATAAACAACTTGTCATTTACAAACCCCTCTACCCAGTGATTTGAATATTGAATGAGATTTAATATAGTTGACATACTGTCATAGGTGTCTTTTGTGTTTATAGATTGAGCCGATGGAATTCATGGTTTCGAGTTACCATTATAAAGTAAAACGGCTTTGAGACTTGTTTTTGACGAGTCGATAAACAATCGCCATTCCTTAGGGTTATATTCGATACTTATTTCGGAGAAAAGTTGAATTACATCAGTAGAGTAACAGAAATTTCTTTCAACTTTGTAAAATAAACTGAATTTTTCGTGACGATTCTTCAATACAAAGATTCTTGTAGTGGAATGTAAAAAATTCCATTCTTTGAATCGAGATCCCAAAATTTGTGATTTTTCTTTGGTTAAACCCAAATCCCGTATCAAATCATTCAGATCTGATTGAGTAGGGAGATGTAGTTTATCAGAAGGAACATACGTCAGATCACTTGAGAATGGCGCATTGAAAGCATCGTTTATTTATATCTTTCTCGTCCTGGAATTTGCAGAAGAAATTGAATACATTGGAGTTGGAAGCTCACATCAGTCCTTTTCAATGGTTTGCTTGCAGATGGAATGCCTGGATATATTACTTTGTGTTTATTTCTTTTTGAAAACCCTTCAATTTTTACAAGACAGAATTAACAGTCCGTGACGTGATCTGCTAGTTCACAGCAAATCATTGGCCTTTCTGAAGGACTTCAGTTACTTTGTTTTTCTCTACGGCATTTAAGATCAGTAAAAAGCTGTTAGAGCGGTAGCTGCTGATTTGTATTTTTTAAAACCGAGCTAATTTTTGATAAGATTTTGGAATCTGTTCTAGAAATAATTCAATATAAACTCCATAAAAACGATTCTACAAGTTTGTAAGTAGCAAAAAATATAAGTTATTCGTTCTTTTCTGTACATAGGTAAAATTATAGATTTTTCTAAATATTTTGGGATGTTCCAGAGAAACAGGAAAAATTAATTCAATACATTAAAATATCAGTTAAACAGTTTTGGCTTCTTATGAAATTTCGTCAAGCTCAATGCAAAAAATATAGAGACAGCATTGTTAGAACCACTAGATGATGCGGAAATGAAAGAAGCAACTGTTAGACTCATCTCACGACGTTTCTTAAATTCCCATTTCGATTTGTTTCTTCTGCATATTTGTGAAATTGGTGATTGACATGGACAACGGTTCTATGAGAATTGAAACCTGTTAATAAGGAAAATCAAACAGCGAATTTTTTCTCGTTAGTGCTGAATACAATGTGAGAACGTTCCTTAGAATACAATATAGAAGTAACAGAGAAACATACTAGTTTATAAAATTAGTTAATATTGATAATTTTCGTTATTCAAAGCTTGCAGTGCTAGAAATAGTTTGTTTGAGTATTATAATTAGGACTAAAAAACAAAACCGAATAATATGCAAATAATAATAATAATATAAAAATAAAAAGTGGCAAAATTCTTTCTCCTGTGTATAATTAATCAATAAAGGAACACTGACATCCGAAAAATTTAAACGTAGTCATGAGAACAAATTAAAACAAAATTTTTTGCAATTACTAAAAATTAATGAATCTGTAACTAATTTGCTATACGTAAATTAATTTTTGCTTAATGAGATGGGCATTTTCAACCAATTAAAGCGCACCTATCGAAGGCACGAACAATTTCTGCTTTATCATGGGGCGACTTAATAAACAATAAAAATGAAGAAGATACGAAGAGAAGGTACATTACATTACTGCAAAAGAATAGGTGCGTGTAATAAATTTTGACTGTGAGATGAGTGAGTGTGTATATGAGGCTTTTGCTAGTCCGCTTTTAAAAAGTGCAAGTACTCAGTTTAAAATATCTCCGGTCATTGCATTGCACAAACCTACATAAAGAAGTCGAATGGTGTTGTCTTTTTTCGCGAGGGCATATCTCCAGAACGAGTTTTCGATTAGGCCACATAGATTCTTTTATTTGCTCACTTTAACACTGAGAGCTGTCGACTTGAACAAAACGAAATAGGTTTAATATTACATATTTACTACATCAAAAAAGGTGCATATATTGAAATGGGATGTCTTGTATGTGTGGCCGTTTTAATTCTTTTTTACTGATTCATTTATTATTCAGGGACGGCCCCCGGGCGTCTAAAAACAGCATGATCTAACACTCCCACCCAAAAATACTATATCTGCACTATCTTCTTTATGGCCATTACGTCCTTTATAGGTGATCAGATATTTTCCTGACTTGTGCATTATGCAATTTATATGGAATGTCCCAATATACATTTGATACAACGTAATTAAGAACGGTTATGCTTTCCTTTTTCTTATTTATTTTCTTTTTTTCTTAAATGAATATAAATATTGATAGTATACACTTTATATACAGGCTGTCCGACGAGTTAGTTCGAGGTTTTTCTACAGTGACTCCTCGGTCAAAAATAAGTAAAAAACTTCTTATAAACATGTGCCGAATTTTCAACTGTTATAGAAATATACGTGGTCAAAGTTGCGCTATATATACAGGGTGTCTCTAAAAGGTGCGGAAAAAACGCTACCACACATTTCTGAGGGCGATCTAACCCAACTTACCTCAGTCCAGAAGTGGATGCACCATTGCATTGAATTGCCACAAGAAGTACAGAAGCATATGTGTCCATATACGGAATGAATTTTTTATATCCAGATTACTCATAAACGGCTGCTCCAATCAACTCCTACCAGGTATACCTTTTCTAGGTAAAAAACATTGGAGCATAAGAATTTTTATTTAAAAGTTAAATACAGTCTGTCTCAAAAAAGTTATTACGTTTTAAATGGATACAATATGCCGCAGGTGGCGCCTTCTACATTTTGCAATGAAAATGAGAGCAGATTTAAATTTTTTACCCCACGAAACCCCCCCTACCCAAATATTGTGACAATATACCAATTATTACAGAAATTATTTATAAAAAACTAAAACCAAATTGAGCTTTTGACACTCTGTATCTCCGAAAGCATCCACTTTTGGACTGAGGTAAGTTGGGTTAGATCGTCATATTTTGCCCTCAGAAATGTGTGGTAGCGTTTTTTCCGCACCTTTTAGAGACACCCCAGTATATATATGATATTTTTTCAGTTCACTTACAGAAAATTTGCGAAACTCTTAGCTCTAAAGTTATTTGCAATTAAAATGCGTTTCCAAAAACCTTTATTTTGAAATTGAAACCAGTAATTAACAAATGAAATATTACAATACGAATATTGTTAATAAATAAGTTTTACAACTATATACCCGAACTACCTCGTTGGACAGCCTGTATGAGAATCGAGTAATTCCTTATGACAAAACCCAGATTGTCATAAATTTTGAAGTTTGTGCATGTCTTGACATTGCTAAAAATGCCATTTAAATTTACGAATGAAGAACATGCTGATATAGTCGTTTTGTATGGTTACTGCAACAGTAGCGCTGTTAGAGCTGCGAGATTGTACGGAAAGTGCTCCGAATCTAAGATCTCTTTGTGATAAAACTATCCAGAACTATTTCCAATCCTTAAAGAAAAAGGATCTTTCCTCGCAGGGATAATGCTGAAGCTGTCCTACGGGAAGTATACAGGATCAACGAATAAGTCTACGCAGAATCGCAACAATAAGAAGACAGTCAAAGTCATCAATACACACTATGCTACAAGAAAAATCTCAAACACATGCATATATGCATATACGTTTTACGTATAGATATATATGTAAGTCACAGTAATTACAAGAAAATTGTTTGTACCAGTATCATCTCTAGTCAATCTAGAACATCGAACTTCGAGAACTAACTTGCTGTGTAAATCGTTTATATCAATTATGTGTAGTAATTTTAATGTTGTGAGCCACGATACAGAACATACATCATGTATGTTCTGTATCGTTAGAACATGCTGTGCAAGTATCTAGCTTGTGGGTGTATGGGTGTATGCGTGCATATATAGCTGTATTGGTGCGCGTATACTTTTTCATGCACACTTGGGCATAGATTTAGATATGTACCTTAGGTTAATTTAATTTGTGTTCAACTTATCTACCATTTCTTGTACTTTCCCTGTTTTTGGGTGTATCCTGTTGGGAAATAAATTATATATATATTATTATTATTATTATTACTATGAACAACAATGATTATGCCCCTAGGCAAGCAAACCTTTTGTATTTAAATTTTAGAAAAAGAAGATTTAATACCGATTACACTTTTCTCTGACTAAGTAACTTTCACCAGAGAGGGAGTTGCAATCGCACCTGAACTACTAAAAATAATATATATTGAAAGACATTTTAAATTAGAACACGAGAACTTCGATAAAAAATGTATAGGTACCTCATAGCGCTATTCGAACTGAGAAAATAAATATTTGAAAGAAGGAATTGTTGAGATCATATTCACATGTGTAATTATTTAAACAAGCTTTACTTATTGGTGCCGATTCTCTCTTTGATACTTTTTCTAATTAGTAGTATTACAGTTGTTATGCAATACAATAAATAGAAGAACTGCGGCAATATCTGCCCATATTAAAGATCAACTTGAAGCTGATATGAATAGGTGCTCTTGGTATTCACTTAAAATGAACGAATCTTTGGATATAACGAGGACATCTCAATTAATAGCAATAACAGGAATGGTTTTTAGTAATGTCAACATTAATCATAGGATTTTGAAAGAAAACTAAAATCGATTCCAAGTCGCCAAGTTGAATAAAATGAAAGATTTACTCAAATTGACGACTTGGAATCGATTTTAGTTTTCTTTCAAAATCTTATGATTAATGTTGACATTACTACTTCAAGTGCAGAAATAAATGGATTTTATGCAACACCAAATTTAGAAAATTTATAACTGGAATTTGTAGAATTATAAAATGACGACGCTTTAAAACTTATTAACATGGACAAGGAATTATGGAAATTATGTAAGGCATATAAATATCCAATATTAAAAAATTGTGCAGCCAAAATCTTTTTTTTGGACCGACTTACTTAAGTGAAGCCACATTTTCTTGCAATTGCAATTTATCAAAAATAAGTTTAGATCACGTCTTACACATGAAAAATTTGAATGACAATTTTGATAGCAGTATCAAACTACTGTGCTTATTTTGAAAAATTATGTCAAAAATTCCAGTCTCAGCCTTCTCATTAACGAATAATAATTTTTCGTGCATTATGTAATAAATGTTCAATAAAATTGTTATTACAAATTTTGATTATTATTTTAACATATAAAATAAAATCAAAAATTACAAGAATTAAATGAAAAAAAATCTTAAGAAAGTATAATGAAGAATTGAAAAAACAATTCAAAATAACTTTAACAATAAACGTATATTATATGACGTCATTACATATTGTTGAGTCCGCAATATTCATGAACATTTTTAATTGCCCCATTGCTTCCTACAAGGTTAGCCACAGCTCTGTCAAGTTGCCCCCCCCCCCCGAGTTACAATTTACATAGTCTAAAATGGGTATCAATTGTGCTTAATTGTGTCGTTATTAATTTCCTTTGTGCTTTTCCGTTTTCAATGATTTTCAAAAAAATCGAAGAGGGCGCTTGACGATTGGCTCCTCAAAAAATTTGAAATTCTATTTAAAATTTGGTGCCTTCGCAAAGCACTCCAATTGTGCTCAATTGTGCCGTATAGTATTTTTCGGTAATGACAGTTCAGTAATATTATTCTTGATTTGCACAAAAGGAAATTATATTACTATATAATAATATGTAATAGTATATTATTCATGATAATCCAACAATAAATCTTCGAATAGTTAAAATGATTATTATTTAATTGTAAGTATATATAAATAACAATAGCCCCCAATATTTTCTGTTACGGTCCTTTTATTTAATAGACGACTGACCGCTTGGTTCCTAATCCTTGTGTAAACAGACCGCAATAAAGTACTTATTGCAACCCGTAGACGTTTCTTATATTTTCGAATGAACTATACCTAATGCTGCAAATGCACACATTAATTATTTCTTATTAGATAATGTATTTTGGGTTTGAATATTAATATTGTAACAACTTTTACTATTTTTCTTTTAGACATAATGAGAACCCAAAAATTCGAACGCTTCTACAAGTGTCAGTAATAATTATACAACTATGAACCTTGATGGTTTATTCACAATTTTTTTTTCTTATGTTTAAGATGCTTTTGTTTACATTATTATAGTAGAATAAACAAATTTAAAAAACATACATTTGATTTGTGAAAAATGTTATACAGTTTAAAAAATAAAAGTGTAGTTTTCTTAGCATTTTTAAAATGTGTCTTGTTAAGTTTAAATTTATTTTGATCAATTTATTGTTTATTTTGTTAACTATGATTATTTTCACTATTATTTCAAGTAAAATGCACTAAAACAATTATGTTTGTATTTCTAACATTATCAGTTGATAAACTCTTATAAACACTTCAGTATATATTAAGATGTAACACATGATTACGTGTCACGCACAACTTAATTGTTCAATTTCCCTAAAAAATACGGCACAAAGATTTATTAAAGAGCAGCGCCAACATTCATTTTCTCCTACTTTTGATTTTAAGATTTTAATCTAGCCGCATAATAGACTTAATACTGCACTTAATCTATTATCTTATGTAATCTAAAACTCGCGTGTAACCAGTTCTCATTCACTATTGAATAAAGCTATTCAGTATGTGCATGTAAAATTATTACCTAAAAGTTGTATTTAGAACCAGTTAATTGAGAAATGCTTAATAATAATAAGGGTAATGTACACTTTCGCCCAAGAAAGTTCAACATATGATAAGAAATTACAAGTAATAATGATGTTATTCTTTGTTAAATAACAAGAAATCTATAATAAGAGGACAAAGGAAATTTGCGACAAAAAGCCTTATAAGCTGAATCACACTTTGCAGCTTCTTTAAAATAATTTCATCAATTTTTATCAATTTATTGTTTATTTTGTTAACTATGATTATTTTCACTATTATTTCAAGTAAAATGCACTAAAACAATAGCGGTCATAAGTATTCCAGTATTCCCCACTTATAAAAGCATTGAAACACCATAAGTAAATTAAATAAGGAAAATTTCAGGGATACGTAATTGTCATTTATTTGCAGTGATATTGAATATATATATACAGTCTGTTTTACTAAAAACGTACTGCGCTATGACTCTGTTATTATTATTAATAATCCGATTTCAGTAATTTAAAAACCACATAAGATAGGTGTATAAATACTACAAAATAGTATAAGAATGAACAAATAAGAATGTAATTTTGTATGTAATTTTTAACAAGCGATAGTCAATTTTTTTTTAATAGCAGCACTTTATTTTTTTTACAGATAGGATATTTTTTTCTGAATACAATGGTGTGATTCGATTTGATTTTGTAAAATGTTTGTGTTAAGAAATTTTGTTTTTTCTAAAATCCGAAATCCAATGATGGCGTACAAAACAATAACTGTCATTTATGAATTGTCAGCTTGTTTCCATTTATTGTTGGTTATATTATTTCTTGCATTTTTATTATTATTTTTTGATCATATTGCTATTTTATTATGGATAACAATCAATTAACTGATATGGTGCATGTGTTTTTCGAATGCCATAAAAATTCTGGTCGAGCAGTATGTATTTACGCAGCTCGCTTTCCCGATAGAGAAGTTCCTGACCGTCAAAAATTTAGAAGAATCGAACGAAATTTAAGAAATTACGGAGCTTTTAAGAAACCAAAGCAAGATGGATGCAAATATTATTATATTATTGTTGTTGTTTATTACTATTATCCTCTCTCTCTTTGATTTTCAATAATTTAGCATTAATTAATGACACATTTGAATCCGAATCATAAATTCCAGAAACTTGTAAAATATCATTTAATAGCAATTTTATCTTTATTAATGGTGGTATCTCTAGTTTTTTTGATTCTCCTTATTTAATTCAATTTCTAATTCAGAGTTATTAACACTTTTCACAACTGCTTTATGATTTTTTTCTTTAAAACAGCAATTTTCCTCAGGATGGAACCGTTTCCATTTTTTCTCAATTATACAGATCTGACTTGGTTTTTCCTCTTCTTTTTTTCTGTTTTTTTGCATCAGAATATGTATGGTATTTTTTATCATATTTATTCTTTCCGACTAGATGTTCCAATTTTCCTAACTCATTGTAAAGATCTTCGGTTTCTTGTATGGTCTCTCGGTCAATATTATCAATCAGATAGTTAGGCAGACCCCATGCTATAAGATCTATGAGTGTCCCAGTATCGATCAACTTCCTGACTACTCATAATAATAATTTTTCTTTTCTTAGTGCATACTCGAGCAGTGAAGCCGTTTGATACTTAAAGGCAAGAGCATATCTGATGGGCGACCAATCTTTGTTTGCAAATGTATCACAGAAATTTTTCTCCCATTTATTCCACTCTGATTCAACTGTAATTTTCATTAATATACAACTGTACCAATCTATACTGGAATATTGCAAAAAAAATTAATATTTCAATTTTCCTTTTGTCTTGGTTGATATGGAAACGTTCACATTCTTTGTTAAACTCCTTAATCCATTGATGAGCATTTGCATTTCTACCAGTGAATTTCTCAATCATAAAATCCTGCGAAATTTTCCCTAAATTCTGAGTTTCAGATTTACATTGTTTTTCCTCGAGTAATTTCTCTAATAGTTTTTCCAAGTTTTGATTTGAGCCACTTGGTAAAGATTTACAATCATTTGTATTTTCCATAATTTCTTCTAGATATAAATCATTAAATTGTAAATTTTGTTCTTCATCCAAATATATCTTTGATATCTCATCTGATAGAGTTAACCAGATTTTCCTTGTCTGGTATCTTTTATTTAATGTTTTTTTTATCTTGCTATGGTTTGAAGTAGATGTAATTACTTGGTGTAGACTTACAGGTTGATATTCAGCCGGTATACCAAAAATCTGTCCATTAGGTGTATCTATTGAGGTTATACAAATAATGTTTGATTTTTCATCTGCCGAAGTTTTCACCGCAAAATCAAACCTCAACTTCTCCATATTTCTTGTCATGTTTTCAGTAAATGTTGTTTTATAATACTACTTAAACTCTAATGAGTAAAATAAGACCAATGCGTTTTTCTGTAACAACAAAATTTATTAATCTAAGAAAAATTGTTCATAAAAAGTTTTTCGACTTTTGTTTTACATAAAAATTTAATCCACTCACCTGTAACAACAAAAAAACAACATTTAAAGTCTCTATTATAGGTTTAGATTTCTTTTAATAGTATTATATTAAGTTTTTTAAAATCTCTCTGTCAAACATGACATTTCTGAAAGTCTATGGTTACTATAAATTAATTAAGAAAAGCTATAATACTATTATAATGATTTTCTTTACATATTGTTAACTTGTTGAAGAGGGCAGATGCAGGTCAAGACTTGGAGGAATTAGCCATAGAAGGTAATAGTTGCAAAAATCCGAAAGATATGGCAGGGACCTTTAACGATTACTTCAGCAATGTCTCTTTGAACTTGTTGGCTACAATACAAAATTCTCCTTCGGTTTCTGCAACTTTCATCAATGCTAAATGCATGGGCCTGTTGCAGTTTAGTGAGATGGAGCTTTATGAGCTTTTTCATTTTAGATTAGAAGACATGGACATAAATCTTGGCCAGAGCGCCAAAAGGTATATGTCTAGATATTACCCCAATGGATCTATTTGGACAGTGTGACCAGTGAAGTCCGCATCATATGGATTTTTTTTTATTAATAGATTTATTCTAAATTTGAGTTTGGCATCAATTTCTGCTTCGATCAAGATGAAAATTAACCAAAAAAATAATAGTCACGTGATTCGAATTATCTGTCAAATTTAATTTTTTTTCCAAAAAAAATTCAAAAGTGGGGTTATTTCTCAAAATATCGAAGAAAGTTATTAGAAAAAGTTTTTCTAAAAACAGTTTTTAGCCCAAATGCAAAATTTCAGCTGCATAAGATAATTTAGATTTTTTGCCAATTTTTTGTAAATTGCACCACTGTTGCGAAATAAGACAACGCAACCTACATAAAACTTCTTAGTTTTAACAATGCTTTATTCCAGACACATTTTCTTTAAGGCAGATAATGCGAATCACGTGACTATTATTTTTTTGGTTAATTTTCATCTTGATCGAAGCAGAAATTGATGCCAAACTCAAATTTAGAATAAATCTATTAATAAAAAAAAACCATATGATGCGGACTTCACTGGTCACATTGTATATAAAATGAGACTCAATTATGAGGTAAAATTATAGAGGCTTTTCGAATACTTCCTTCTGAAATCTTGTCCAATGCAACACATGGAGTTGTGCAAAGATGTCGCCAATGTTTAGGGCAAAATTGAGCCCAGTTTGAGCATACACGATAGCCTTTTGTATGACACAGTGTTGTTTTTAAAATAAAAATTCCTAACAGAATTTCTAAAAAAAAAGTATATGTCGGAATATGAAAAAAAAAATTGACAGTTCCGCCTTAAGACCCTTAAGACAATACGTGATTTTATTATGCCATATAGTATTCTATCGCAACCATTTAATTTGATAGGTCATTAAAATTCTCCAATAAATAAGGAAGTTATGGAATCGTTTTTTTTTTTTGAGACAGTCTGTATAAAAACTACATGTATTTCTAGTATTATAATTATGTATGTCAAATTATTACCGATTGTGTTAAAGTGATTTTGAAACACATTGTATGTGTATGTCAATTAAAAACGAAATTCGCCTAATATTTTTCACAATAATACATTTTCGAACACTTATTCTCTACCAAGAGGGTAACAATGCATCGTGCATTTAAAATTTAAATCAAACTTCAGAAACACTATCTTGAGTTATACTTCTGGGAACAGAACGGCGTTTTTAATTTAAACTTTTGTAGTAATAAAAATATTTATTTATGATGTCTGTGCGCCCTGGGCTAGCAATAATGACCATAAAAACTCGTATACGAGTATTTTGCCCAACTTGGTCACTGGACTAAGTGAAAGTGGTTTTTAGTTACACACATGTACAGTATTTGTAGGTATATTACATACATACAACATATTGTAAACGAGTTAATGTTCATTTTATGCCTTTTGATCACATAAAATACTAAACACGTATAACAATAATATGTATATGAAATAGTTAAAGGTAAATTACTGGAATGTGTTTAGAAAAAATAAACGTCAGTAATTAACGAATTATTTCCTCTTCGAGAACTTCTACAAGAAGAGTTTAAAACTCAAAAGACCAATCTATAATTCTTCTTTGTTTTCTCTAAGATTAACGTAAAATTTAAAATTATAAAGATATTGCAACAAGCTCGCGCATGTTCGCGGCTATAGAGTGAAGGGCAGCGGCAATTACAATTAATTCGAAGATTTTATGGCTTCAAAATTAAAAATCAAGACAAAACATGGGTACGCTGTATTTCGTGTTTATCAAATTAACTCAGTGAAACAAAAACAAGAATTCTTCTAAAGTCTTGTCAAAAATGCTAATGATTTGGCATGAAGCAGATCACGTCACGGACTGTTACTTCTGTATTCAAAAATATAAGAAATTGAAGGGTTTTCAAAATGAAATAAACACAAAGTAATGTATACAAACGCTCAATCTGTAAGCAAACCGTTGAAAAGAACTGATTGTGGCTTCCAACTCCGATGCATTTCAATTTTTCTGCAAATTCCATGGGAAAATATAAACGATTTTTTGAATGTGTCATTTTCAAGTGATCTGAGAAACCACATCTCATTACTCAATCAGATCTGATACGGGATTTGGGTTTAATTTAATTTAATAATTTAAGAAAAATCACAAATTTTGGGATCTCGATTAAAAGAATGGAATCTTTTACATTACACTACAAGAATCTTTGTATTGAAGAATCGTCACGAAAAATTCAGTTTATTTTATAAAGTTGAAAGAAATTTCTGTTACTCTACTGATGTAATTCAACTTTTCGATTGTTTATCGACTCGTCAAAAACAAGTCTCAAAGCCGTTTTACTTTATAATCAATTCCAATGGCTCATTCTACAAACACCAAAAGACACCTATGACAGTATGTCAACTATATTCAAATCATCTTTGGCAAATCCGTGGTGACCTAGGGTTTTTTTTATTACTTGGACTGCAAGAAAGGTTTACCAAATATTGTTGTATTTTGTGTCTGTAGAATAGCCAAGCAGTTCAGCATCATTACCAAATAAAAGATAAGCAGCCACAGACCAGCATTGTTCCTGGAGAATTTCAGATAAAATTTAAGCCGTTACTGGATTCCAATTTGGTGATTCATTTGGTGATTTGGTGGTGACAGTTTGCAAAAGCACTAGAAAAAGAAGGCAACTGTTTTAAATACTTAAGGGATAAGTTTCCAAAACTGTTTTGTGCGAGAGTTCGCGAAGGTTGGTTCACAAATGAGGAAGCTGTTCATAGATGGAAATTTTGAACGTACCATGAATTATAGTATAGATGATGTAGAGCTCGCACCATGGACTTTTTCTAAAAATTTTTGCAAATATATTCTGGGAAATCAAAAGAGTGAAAACTACTAAGATATCGTGGCTAATTTGCAAGAACATTATAAAAATGTAAGGTGTCGAGTTCACTGCTTGCATTCACATCTGGATATCTTTCCTGGTAATTGAGGAAAGACGAGTGATGAATAGAGGGAAAGTTTCAATGAAAAGATTGCAGAAATGAAGAAACGATATCAAGGTAGGTGGGATCCCCTCATGGTGGGAGATTTTTGCTGGTTTATCATTAAAGAAGGCAACAGGCAACATAAAATGATTTATGCAAAACTTTGATATATCAACAATTTTCCTTTATGTGCAGATAAGAGTTGTGGTATTCTTGATACTAACTAAACATTCAAGTATTTGTTATGTCAAGATTTTTGTACTTATCTATTTATTTTTATAACGTCTGTATATCAGATTTTCTAAATACAATATTGTTGTTTATCTACTAGCGGAGTATGATGTAACGGAACACCCCCTTTACTTCGACTATGACTCAATTTCTCTCAGGGCGGTTTGGGTTTATCAGAAATGATTAATAAAGAGGGTTCCTAAACATCATTTAAAGTTAATAAAAAGAAAAATACCATTGAAACTTTAAATAATACTTATATTAAAATCAATGAATCACACATATAATTTTAACAGATAACGAACAATCTCATATAAACATAAAAGAGATCAAATTTATTTAAAAGGCAATTTGAATATAATTTTATAAATGCTAAACAGATATAAATCTTTTTTGTATATTATTCAGTATACTCAAATATCAACAACAGATGCCAGAATCTACTACGTATGCTTTATACACGTTTTGTGTATTATTATTATATACATACAATGCTGCTAATACAGATTAAATTACATTCTCCTTATTAGAACGGAGATGATATTTATTTGATAACTTTATTATGTTAACATCAATTTAAGCTTTAATATATAATCTTTTAAAAATACCTTATAATAAAGTTTCTTTCTTCGCTCTTCCGTAATGTCTATCTTCCGTAGAATCTTCTTTTTATTACGATGTTTTCATCGGCGTCATTTGCTGGGTGGTCACGATCCTATGGTGACGAATCCCCTTGTTCTGCTTACGGGAGCACAATACATATATTCTTTTATTAAACTTTTACCACCCTGCACATTTATTCTTTAAGTGCTACTTTAAACACTATTTTTGTAATAACAATTCTTATTATTGTTATCCAATTAGTTATAGGAGTGGAGGTTCTCCTTCTTATTTTTATAACATTTACTGTATATTACTTAAACTTTTACTAGTCGGGGTTCGACGATTTCTTCATGCAATCAGCCAGTCGAAACCTTCCCGACTTTGAAGTTAACCATTCGACTCTAGGTCTAGCTGTTGACTCTTGCGTCCCCAGCGCGTGTTTTCATTTTATGTTGAACCGCCGGTGGTTCCCCGCTTTCCATATAGTTAGGTTGTTCCCACTTAAGTTTCTCACACACACTCTTTTACGTCGGCGAGTGTTTATCACAACTGTAGCGTTTATTTCACTGTTGTAAACATTCGGCGCCACAATTCTTAGAACTAAACACATACTAAACTTATCTTATGACTAATATTTACTTAATAATACCATAACATATTCATTGATTTTAATTCTTATTTTTCTTTAAAATATTAATAATGAAATGTACTTAATTAAATTCTAAAAATATAAAAAATTACCAATTCGTAAACGAACTGGTATGTACCATTACAGTACCCCCCTTTACTTTTTGAAATAGCAAATCGGTAACGTTTGGTACTGCATAAAAGTAAACAGATGTTGATAAAATATTATTAAGCATTTTTGATGAATGATTTGAGAACATTACTTCTTCGTAATGTGGATTATTGCAGAGATAATGACGTTTCTTGGGCTTATCCCATCGGAACGTATCATTTTTGAGTACCCCTTTTCCGTTCAATATGATTGGTCTTTTCCTTTTCTTCCTTTTTATCTTCTTTTGTTTCTTTTGGCGATTGTTTTTTATTTTCTTAGAAAAACCAATTACCTTACAGATTCCACTCTGTATATTATTTGACCAATATTTTTCCAGAAAGTCTCGTCGAAAGTCCTCCATCGATTTCCATTGGCTCTTGGTGATGCTGGCCCATCGTAGAACTCCACCCCCCAATTGGCTTATCGCAAAATTCAACTTCCGGTTTTCGGGAGTTTCCATAACTTCAAAATATTTCTGCAATGAATCTAGAAATTTCTTGGGATGTGTTCTTTTACCATTTCCATTGAATTTGGGCACCTTTATATTTCTTCTAACCATGCCAACGGATGATGCCTCCTTTATTACGACAACTTGTTGTGGTATTTCCGGTCGGTTTTCTTCAATTTCCTCGTATACTGGTTCCACTTTGTCTATTTTTTCACTAATTTCCTTCTTTAAATCTTTCATTGATTCTTTGAATTTTTTGAATTTCTTATCACTGTCTTCCTTTAAATCTTTCCATGATTCTTCATAACTTTCCTTTAAATCTTTCCATGATTCTTCATAACTTTTCTCTAATATTTTGAATTTCTTATCCCTGTCTTCTTTTAAATCCTCATAACTTTTCTTTAAATCTTTCATTGATTGTCTCATAAAGTCAAACAGTACCTGCATATCTCCCATGATTATTTCTTTTGGAGGCTACGTCTATTTTATACTACGGCGGCTTTATTTAAACAACGATAAAGGCATATAAAAACAACTAAATAAAAATTTGACAACAACGCTATAAAAGAAAATTCTTTTTTGTTCAAATTTTATTCTACTTTGCCTTTAACAGCTCCGCTAATTGTATAAAATGTTTATTTACTTAATTCCGGTGACCCCCCAACCAGGTGTGCCTATTCCTTTGGATCACCCTGTATAATACGTTGCCAATTGCTTCCAAAATTCCGCTTATTCGCGTAAAATATTTTTGGTTTTATTCTTATTGTATAATTAATACCCCCTTAAAGTATTTACCTCTAATTATATAACACCTTGTATATGAAAAAAATACAATTCAACATATTAAAATGTATGTGTTTTAAATGTTATAAAATCCTTCAAAAACTTTTTTATTCAATACCAAACTTCAATTTTATATCTATTAGTCAATAAAAAAAAAGATAATCATTTCTACAAGCACGTAAAATTTAAAAAAAACATCATTTCTTCGAGCCCTGCAGTTGGCGCGCCATATATAATAGTACGGTCTTTAAAATACAATAAAAATGACTAAAATGTCCCAAAGTTGGGCACCATATGTAATAGTAAGGTTTTAAACTTGGGCACCATATGTAATAGTACGTCCAGAAAAATAATCTTAGTGTCTAAATACCCGAACCGTCTTGAAATTAAGAGTCTTACGCAAAACCGAACTATTTATCTGAGCTAATTACGCGGAGCGTTCAATAAGTCAATTTTAGTCATTGTATTTATTTTATTCATTTTAATTATATTATTTAAATCCGTACTATTACATATGGTGCCCAAGTTTAAAACCTTACTATTACATATGGTGCCCAACTTTGGGACATTTTAGTCATTTTTATTGTATTTTAAAGACCGTACTATTACAATGATTATAAAGTTATAATTAAACGTGGTGGAAATACTTGGTTTTTGGTTATGCCTTCAGTTAAATACTATAAGAAGTGTAAATCCAATTTTTAGTTATTAAATTTTTTTTTTAAATTATCGTCTAGTAAATTATTATTATTATTATTATTATTCTGATATTGGTATAAGTTTGTAGGTTATTGTTTCTAATTGTGTAATTTCATCAATGTTATACAGCGGTAATTGCCGATGTCCTTCTGGTTATCCTTTTGAAATATAGGGACTGTAAGGCTTTCATTATGTTTCTTAAAAGTATTACAAAAACATTATACTTGATTTAATTTGCTGTACACCCACATTACTATCGGTAGAATTGATGTACAATCTAATTTATTGTCTTATAAGAAGTATAAGCAATTACAGTAGTTAAAGTGTCGGTTCACGACCTACATGCCATTTCATGAGAAGAGGTATTATCGAAAAAATGCTCAAATATTTACTCTGTAGTTTGCCGAGAATTTGTTCTGAGTGAATAACATTCTCATCGAATGGCTTAATGGACACGTATGCAAATTTAAATTTCTTTTATATTTCGATCTTGGTATTTTCTTCACCAAGCCAAACAACGCATTATATCTTATCTTGTTTAAAATAAACCCCCATATTATGACCCATATACAGTAAATGCATGATTTTAACTTTTCTTCCATACCTACATGTAAGAAAACTTCAACTTTGAAGTATAAACACAATATTGTAATTTACTTAATTTTTTTTTTGTATAATATCACCCGTTGCAGTGAGAATGAATTGTATTACGCCTGAATGGTCTTGGCATGCCTATTTTTATTACAAGCTAGACCGCGGTTTGCTATTTCAGATATGTAATGGCAGACATTTCGATTATTTGCGATCAATTGCCGAGATTCTCTGAATCATATACTAAATATTTTAACACTCGCCAAACGTTTTCACTAGGGTAGTGTTTGGACGAGTTACGAATAAAGATTTGCTTATGTTTCGTATTACACAGACAAAGCTGAAGGTGTCGTTAGGCTTAATTAAAAATAATAGGGAATAAAAATTGCATTAATACTCTTAATGTTTCGTGCTTCCTCATATTGTCTACAAGTTAATATAAAGACCTGTTACAATAAAGTGTAAAGCAAATAGCGAATTTCAATCAGTGAGTGACAAGTTTCAACGTGTTCAGGACAGTCAGTAAGTTGTAAGCATCTCTTTGGATAATGGATACTTTCTTTATCAAAATCAATAACAATAATAATAACGAATAACATCTATAAACAGAGACAACAGAGTTTGGTAATAAAAAGACATTTCCGCTTTTCCTACATATTCCTCGGCTAGCAACATTACATTTTTACTTTCTTATACGTAGTATAAGGGATTGTTATGGCAAAATGTTCGACCTCGAGATTTTTGAAGATATCTTCGTTTTGAAATCCCCAAATATAGAAAAAGTGGTTTTTGCAAACATCTCTCTCTCGGTGTGTGTCTCTCTCTCTCTGTGTGTGTATGTCACCACGATAGCAGCCAAATGACTAAAGCTGTGATTCCAAATTTTATATTTACGAGTATAATCTTCCTATTGTGATCTGGTTAGATTTTCAGTAAAATCGATAGACAGGGAGTAGTAGTATAGTTTACTTCAGTAAAAAAATCAGATATAATGTTTGTAGTGCTACTAAAGTTGCAAAGCGTTTGAAAATGTGTTACTCTACAGCAGGGGTCGGCAACCTTTTTTGGCCGCGGGTCAAAATCAACCAAAATGCGAGTATTAAAGAGACATTTGGGTCAGAGATATTTTCGTATTAAAACAGCATTTTAGTAAATATAAAATATATATATTATTAAGAAAATAATTACAAACATAGTTGAATAAATTTTATTTATAAACTTTCTCTACGATATCAATGGCTCCCCTGATGGTAAACTTGTGTTCGACTTAAAACGACTAACTATAAACCAGACTTAACTAAATTGACGTCACAATCAATTTAGTTAAGTCAGGTTTATAGTTAGTCGTTTTAAGTCGAACACAAGCATCTGAATTATCAATAGTTAACCTGCTCCTGTTTTTGCTTAAAATAAATTTCATTTGTGAAAATATTTGCTCACATTTATAAGTGGACCCGAATGTGGACAAAATGGCAAAGCCAATTTTTTTTAATGATGAAATCCTCGTAGGAAGTGATGCCCAACACGTTGATATCATGAGAAAATGATTATCTTCTGTATTTTCCAAATCGTTCCGCAATTTCTTGAATTTATCCGTCCATAATCTTGAACTTTTAAAATCAATCATTTCTAAACTAAAATTGTCAATTCTTAGATATTCAAAATACTACAAATTTATAATATTTTCTTCTATTTCATCGGGCTTTATTATAAATATAAACATTTCTCCATGTTTCTTAAGACTTTGAAACCGACTTTCATATTCACTTTTAATGACCGACATCCAACTTTCGAACATATTTAGATTGCGTTCATCGATACTTTCTTTTTCATGTTCCCTTTTTAACAAGGGAAAGAAATGAAATTTTTTAGTTTTTATGTCAATTTCAAATAATATCAATTTTGAATGAAGTAAAGCTCTTCCATTCCTCATACATTTTCAAAATTGTGTGGTTATTTCCTTGGAGTCGTACGTTGAAATTATTATAATGGTTCATTATGTCTGTTAAGAACAAAAGTCTTAAAAACCATTGTTTATCATTGAGTTCGAGATCATTTTCACCGATTTCGGGAAGAAATATTTGTATATTATAAAAACACTCTACAAATCTATTAAGAACTTTGCCCCGACTTAACCATCGTATTTCAGAATGTAATAACAAATCTCCAAATTTCGATTCAATTTCCTCCAAAAAAGCTTTAAAGCGCCTGTGTATTAATCCTGATCGCGCTATTATCATGTTTACGATCTTAACAACATTTTCCATTACATCCTTAAGTTGTTGTGTAGATGCCTTTGCAAATAAATTTTCTTCATGTATGATACAATGAAACGATAAAAGTGAACGGCCAAGTTCATTTTCCATTAGTTTTACAAATCCAACAGTTTTTCCCCTCATACTTGGAGCACCGTCAGTTGTTATGGAAAACAATTTACTTTTTAAATCCAATACTTGCCCATTTTTGAAATTTGTAAACTCTTGTACTTGACGAAAAATATCAGTGCCTTTGGTGGTGTCATTCATTGAAGCAAGAACACATAGTTCTTCATTGACATTCGAGCTATTTATTGATGCAAATCTAATAATTATTGCAAGCCTACCAATACTATTTATGTCGGTACTTTCGTCAACTGCAATGCTAATTATGTCCAACAGTTTTTCCCCTCATACTTGGAGCACCGTCAGTTGTTATGGAAAACAATTTACTTTTTAAATCCAATACTTGCCCATTTTTGAAATTTGTAAACTCTTGTACTTGACGAAAAATATCAGTGCCTTTGGTGGTGTCATTCATTGAAGCAAGAACACATAGTTCTTCATTGACATTCGAGCTATTTATTGATGCAAATCTAATAATTATTGCAAGCCTACCAATACTATTTATGTCGGTACTTTCGTCAACTGCAATGCTAATTATGTCACAAGACAACAAATCATTTTTGACCTGTTCATCAATATTCTTGACCATATCTTCAACGCGACGCTGGAATGTTCTAGCTGACAATGGCATTTCTTTGATTCTCTCAATTATTTGTTTTTTATTTGCGAAGTCATTAAATAAGTGTTCGGAACAATTTATGAATGCGTCTTTTAAAAACTCGCCGTCTGTAAATGGTTTTCCGTTGGTACCAATGCTAAGAGCTGCAACAAAGCTGGCAGACGTAGCGTGATTGTTGCTGGTAACAAAACTGTTTAAGAATTTATTTTGTTTTCCAAAATTTAATACACGTTTAGCAATTTGTTCAGATTTATCTTCATTTACCATTTCACTCACATCTTTATGTTTTGAAGAAAAGTGTCGCTCAATATTATAAGTCCTGGCGGTAATTATATCTGTACATAAAGTACATATCAATTTGTCACCATTTTCGATACACCCATACTTTTCTGTCCACACATCTTGAAATAATCTCTTTTGTGCTTTTTGTTTGTTCATGGTAATTTTTTTAAATAATGATATTTATTACACTAGGTCAATATTATTGTGCTACTGTACTACACGTGCTATAACTGACATACAACTGAGATAACGACGCGCGCATTCAAGAATGGTACAGTTTGTTCGGACAATGTCGCTGCATTCCGCATACTATCGGCCGATTCCATATCCAGTCAGGCGGGGTGGGGCCTTAACTGATATTTTTATATGTTATACTGGATTCAAATTTGATACGTTCATAACTTTGCGACAAAAATTTTTTGGGAGAGAGAAAAAACGTTTGTATATCTTATACTTTATTTTCGGAACTAAAGTGGGTCACTTGAAATTACCAAATGGGTCACTGGGTGACCCACGGGTCATAGGTTGCCGACCCCTGCTCTACAGTGTGGCGAATTATGAGAAAACAGCTTCCGCTCTATCTTTATGAAATAAAAATGTTATTGAAGTCAAAGAACGAGATAAGCTGGTTCTTGTAATTTTCGCTCTGCAAATGTTAGCAGAAATTCAAAATAACGGTGAATGGTTGTACAAAGTCTTGTAGACAGATGAGGTACATTTTGAGTTAAATGGAGGTGTAAAAAAAACACTCTTAAGTAACACATTTGGCGATGGAGTAATTAGTAGGCATTTTCCAAACAGTTGGCCTGCTAGGTCACTAGACATAAATCCGGCTAACTACTAGTTATGGAGTTAGCTCAAAGAAAGGGTATTTTCTTAGAAGACCGACTGGTCTTGAGGAACTTAAACAATCAATACAAGATGTAATTGAAAACATACTTAGAAATGCACTTTCTAATGCTGGTCATACCTTACAAAAATGACGAATCCTTATTGAACAACACGTTGGTGGTCATATTTGACTTTTTCTCATGTCTTCTTGTTATAATAAAATCCCGTTTCTTTATGAAAAAATTAGTGTTTTCATTTTTGTACAGAGTTATTCATTATAAATTACTCACCCTTCATCATCGTTATTATTGCATATATAAAAAAATGTTTCAAATAAAAACTATGTGGATGAGACTGAATTTTATTTGCATGTAATCAAAAATATAGTAGCGTACAGATACAACGGTATAATTTTTTTTTAATGTAGGAATATTATTACATTTTTAAAATAATCCTGATTTCAAAAATATACCATATAATACTAGTATCTTAAACCGTTTTTGAGTTATTAAATGTCGAATATCGTAGTTACTGTACTATGGAAAAGTTAACATTATAAAGTAAGCTATCAAAATGACAATTATTGTGATAAAGGACATTTCCTTAATGAAATAGTCAAAATTATTTACAGTGACAATGAAAAAGTGCAAATATTTAGAAAATAAGAAAGATATATTTAAGAAATTTAGATTCAAATAATTAATAAATTATAACAGATGTTCTATATATCCACCATTATTTTCAATGCATAAATTTCTTAAATTTATAAATGTATTGGAAACGGTTACATTTTTAACGTCAAGCCCTAACAATTTTGTTTCAGAAAATGTCACACCAAACGCTAACAGATTTTTTAATTTGTTTTACCAACCCCTTCTTTTGTTTTATTTTCCCCAAGACATTCGATTTTTTTTATTAAAAACTCCTGTAGTAGAAAAGGATGACTCATCAGTCCATAATATTTTAGTAAAATAATCGGAATCTTCATTCAAATTTTTAATCTAATTGCGGGAAAAGTCCAACATTTTCCCTTTTTGAGTCTCTGTTAAAACTTGTACAGGTAATATTTTATATGGTCTATAATCCTTGGATTTTGGCATAAGTTTTCCCTAATTGAACAGCTGCATTATGTAAACTACTTTCAGAATATTCTAAAAATCATACATGTTTCAATAACGGGCTATTAGCGAATAAACATACAGTTCGTCTAATGGATCATTAGACGCACGTCATTAATTTTTATGCGTACGAATCAAATAGGTACTTCCAGTTCAAGTTAAGCACTATATACATAATGCATTAATATAAACTTCACATTTTTTAATTTTTCAATTGATTAATGCAGTAGTCTAGATATGATTTGTATTGTAGACATACGTATTTTCCGCACTTGAATATTCGACACCGATATTAAATAAGGATAGATAGACTGACCGACAATCTTTGCTTATGTTATCAAATAATTACGTGCGTCTAAAGATCCATTAGACGAACTGTATATGGCCTTACCTTCAAAATGAAGTAGTATATCTATTTGTTCATTCTCATTTACTTCAACTAAACACTTTTTTCTACTAAAACTGGAGGTGTTGTTTACGTTTCGGTAAATAACTTAAAAAGTGTTTTCTGACGGTGTTGGACGATTTGGATATAACACCCTATATGCTCTTTTTGTTGCAAGTTTATATTTGTTATTTTGTATAAAACAGATTAATATTTGCACTTTTCCTCACTGTAAACCATTTTGACTATTTTATTAAGAAAATGTCATTTATCAAACAATAGTTGCCATTGTCATAGCTTACTTTAATTAACTTTTCCATAGTACAGTAACTACGATATTCGACATTTAATAACTCGAAAAGTGTTTAAGACACCGGTATCATATGGTATATTTTTGAAATCATAAAAAAAAGACCATTATAAAAATTTAATAATATATAGCATATTTCATTAAAAAAATTTGTTTATGCCGTTGCATCTGCACGCCACTGTGTTTTTGATAGCATGCAAATAAAATTCAGTCTCAGTCACAATTTTTTTTTTTGTATATGCAATAATAACGATGATAAAGGTTGTGTAATATATAATGAATAACCCTGTATATATTAAAAATTAGCCAATTTTATGGCTATTTCAAACTGGGAACTTATTTTAAAATAAACCCTATATATATATGCTTGTTGTACACGTGGGTACTTACATGTACCTGCAAATGAACATTCTGTATATTTTAAAATTCTTTTGGGTTGTAGGTTGTGAACCTTTTAAAACACAAAATACTTATATACGCACACGTACATGTATGGTATATACATACGTAGAGAAAACGAACAAGGTATCTTAAATTTACGATTATTGATAGTACATTTTAGTTTTCTATTTTCATACTGAATAGCGAACCTCACATGAGTACCAGCTACACACAGATAAGGGGGATTGTTTTTATAGTAAATAACCGCCTACAATTTCGGATATTTCGCGGTATAAACAAGCACTGACATAACTAAAAGATAAACTTCTGCCTCACCGATAACCAAGCATGCAAATAAAAACTATAATATAAAATAAAAATTTGCGAAACAACTATGACAAGCTAGTATATAACGGTAATAACGTAAAAGGACAGGGTCGTATCTATAGAAAATGCTATAATGTAGGCGTTCATATTGTACCGAGAAAAATACAAATGCTTACGTACACTAGGAGCGATCACATGACTTCGTACAACCTATTAATGTCGTTTATAGAATGTGTATCTATAAATTTTAATGCACAATCTGTTTAATTCGAAATTTTTACTTCTGTTTAGGAAGTAGTTACGTACTTTCCTCTGCCCTTAACCCAAATGGGCGTATCTAACCATTTTACAGTTTAGAGCCGTGATTCCCAAAGTGGTATATACTGTATGACATGGAAACTGCAACACCAAGAAGGGGTGCGGATTTTTTGACCAAACTTGGTAGAAACGTATAACTAGTCAAAGGCAATAATTGATTAAAATTTCAAAGAAAAAAAACAAAAGACTAACACAATTTAACATAATTTTTATTAATAATGTGTTGAACCGCCCCTATTAGTGTCACACTCCCTCGCTCTTCGTGGCATTGATTCGACTAGGTGGTCGATATCCTCTTGGGGTATGGTGTCCCAAGCAACCTGTAATTCATGCCGGAGAGCTATTAGTGTCTGCGGGGAATTGGCTAAATTCATAAGTTTTCGTCCCATAATGTCCCACACATGTTCGTTCTATTGGCGAGAGGTCGGGGGATTTGGGTGGCCATGGCAAGATATTGACATGAGCCTCTTCCAAGCGATTTATAGAAATTCTCGCTACGTGGGGAGGGGCATTATCCTGCTGGAAAAGTGGGTCTTCGAGCGTTTGAAGATATGGTAGAATATGGTGTTCTACCACCTCATCAATGTAACGCTGGGCGTTCATGGTGGTTTGGATGAACACCAATTGAGACCTACTCCCATATGCTATAGCACCCCATACCATAACACCCACTGCTCGATGCACATGCCTTTCAACGGAAAACTGAATATCACGACGTTCCCCACGTCTTCGTCTGACCCTCATACGGCCATCATGCATCCCTAGACAAAATCGAGATTCATCACTGAATACCACCCTGTGCCACTCCACGTTCCAGTGCAGTCGCAATCTACACCACTCCAAACGTTGCTGTCGGTGTTGAGCCGTAAGTGGTAACACAAGATGTGGACGATAAGATTGTAAGCCGAAACCCCTAATTCGACGATAAACGGTTCGAAGGGTTACAGGACGACCAATATTACCTAACCACACGTCAGCAATTGATCTGGTACTGGAAAACCTGTCTCTTAGTGCCATTAAGCGAAGGCGGCGGTCCTGTATCTCATTAGTTCTTCTTCGGCCTCCGGTTCCTCTTTGGCGTCTTTCTTGACCTTCCCTAGCCCATGATTGATAACAGCGCATAATTGTGGATTGGTTCCGGTTAAGGCGATTTGCAATTTCCCTGTATGAAAAACCATCTTCTCGCAAACCAACAATTCGACCTCTGTCGAATTCGCTTAATTGGCGATAATTTCCACGTTGCCGCACCTTATAGGCATAATAAAACTCTTTAAACACGTTAAACAAAGGTATAATAAGACAAAACCGTTGAAATTAATTTCAAACAAACAATTAATACACCACACATTAATGTCAGCGAAAACTGAATGAAGTGTCAGATGTGTCATGACCACTTGATCTATCGCAACAAAATTTTAATCAATTATTGCTTTTGACTAGTTATACGTTTCTACCAAGTTTGGTCAAAAAATTCGCACCCATTCTTGGTGTTGCACTTTCCATGTCATGCAGCATATATAGACCCCAGGGGGTCCATGTCAGCGATAAAAAAAATGGGGGTCGACGATAGTGGCTCTCGTTTAATTAATTTTGGTTTTCCATGGATGGAATAATCAACATACAGAGATAGTACCTCCTATTTACTTACATAATACTTCCTTATAATATAAAGACATATATCTATCTACATAAATTATAAAACTACCTATGAAGTAAACACTTTTAAGACATAAATGTTCATGAAACGTGATGAAGAATTACATTACTTCCTTATATTACATATAAGAAAGTAAAATCAATATCTATATACGAATTGACAAAAGTAATAATAATAATATTTATTATCATTATTCTAGAATCTTTATAAGTACCCTACTCTGGCAGTATTTAAGAAAAACGAAAATCTTCGTTTCGAAATGGATTTGCCAATACTGAAACGCACCCTTTTCACTTGATCAAGTTCTTGGTAAAAAAATTGGTAAGTCTAAGCAAACACCAATGATATATAGGATACATCGAGCTCTCTTGTGCAAATACATTACTCTAACAACCTAGGGCTTACTTACACAGTGAAGTTTGGTTTAGACTCCTGCGTGTGACTTGTTTAATTTCACCTCCCTCTTCAGTTCCACGATATTTTCTAATGACAGATGGCTGCCTAAAATTTACTTTATCCACGAGTATTGAGCCTACCCCTTGTTTGCTGAGAATATTTTTTGCAGCCGGTGGGTCTTTCTTCTTTACCATTTATAAAATACTAAATTTGACAATTACAACACGTCAAAAAAGCTGAGAGCAAGAATTAGCAATTATTGTGATTTCTAATCAACAAGGTTAAAATAGCATCGCCAACTGCAATGAAATGCTTCCAGTTTATGTACACGTATAAGATCTTTGTTGTAATATTGTGAACCCTTTAGTGTATTAGAGCAGTGGTCGCAAACCCTCCGTCATTGTGAAGCGTTATTAGATACACTGGCATGCAATAAAATCCCATACACTTAGTTTTTGACGTACTAAATTAACCTTGCTGGTGACATTTCTAATTTGACATTAGTCAATTTAAATCAGTCAAAATTATCTGAATGTGTTAAAGTATTAATATTATCAAAATTAGAAGAAGGATGGCCCATAAGAAATGTATCGAAGATTGAATATAAATCAATGCACTGTTCTAAGTGTTTAGAAAAAATGGGAAGAAGATGGAAGTGTTGAAAGGAAAGAAAGTTCAAGGCTGCCGAGAATTTTAAATCAGCAACAATATTACATTATTTAAGAGAAAATCCATTGAAAACAGCAAAAGATGCAGTATTTCACACAAATTTTCCAGGGTCTTGGTCAACAGCATGCCGTAGAATTGGCACTTTCGAATTGTCCAACATGTCATTCTAATACAGAAAATATAAAGAGATTACAAAGATAATACATACCTGAAAAATTAATAACAAAAAAAGAATCAGAAAAATAAGCCAAAAAAATGTGAAAAACACTAAAAGGAAAACTAACGAAAAACATTCTTGGCAAATGCCCCATAGGAGCTCTCAGCAAAACATTCGTTCTGGCAGTGGGAAGCAGAAGCGCTACATTCACCCTTGAGCCTGGACGAGGTATTTGAAAATTAACTTCTGCTAGCAAATCAGGAGAGTCTATCTTAAACAGAATAACATTTTTTACAAAGTTAGCCCTAATTAGGTGTCGCCTAACTTCAATCGATTTAACCACATTAGGGGCAACTCCAATCCACGAGAAAGGTACGTTCCTTCTAATTTATAGCACAAAACTGTAGGAACTTGTGCTATATTTATTCAGTTGCACTAATATAGCAATCATATACAGGATACCACACGACAACTTGCTAACAACCATCGCATAAAAAAGTGATTTGAGTGTAGCTATGTTGTCAAAATCTTTACAGGTGCGGATAATGAAACCCAATGCTCGAAATGCTGACGCAATGACTATGGAAACATGATTAGCGAAAGTAAGCTTTTCATCAAATGTAACTCCGAGATTGTTGACATGCGTTTTGCGGTTGATTGCGATGTTGTCCATTGAATAATGTTTTCGGGTAAAAGACATAAAGCAGCATTTCTCGATTTTTAACTTCAATTCGTTTAAAGAGCACCAATTTGTGACTCGGTTCACGTTCTTTGAAGAAAGGAAGCATCTTGAGCACCATCAATTCGATGTAAGATCTTTAAATAATCCGCATTGGCCAAAACATGACAATTGATGGAAGTTATTAAATCATTACCAAAGATGTTAAATAATAAGTGTCCAAGATTGGACCCTTGAGGTACACCAAAAGTACAAACAAACATCCTTGATTTGTAGCCATTCTAGCATATAAAGTTATTTCCTTCGGTAAGGTAAGAACCAAGACGTGAGTTGCTGAAACCAAACAAACTCATTTTTGCCAGGAAAGCAGCATGATCAGTGGTGTCAAAGACACGGGAAAATTCCGTGTAAATAACATCCATCCGCTCCCCGTTGTAGAGTGTTACACATAAACCCTGAGATAATGTGGCGAGATTTGAAGTAGTAGACCTTTTAGACATAAAACCATACTGACACGGCGACAAAAACGACTTTGTGTTGTTGTATATATGCTCATATAGTATAGAACGTATGAAAAACACAAATATTCTATTAGAGACCATGATCAATGTTATTGTAAATGAACACCAGCCAATGGGAAGGAATCGTACGTTTGATTCTGTTTACTGTATTTGTGGAAAATCCCGTCACAAAGTTATTGCTTATTATTATACACTTCCACAGATCAAGACCCCATTCTAACTGAAATAGCAATCTCTTAAAAGTTGTGTAGAATGTTAGCTTCCCCCCTGAATATTTTCCTTGATCTCATTTGGTTCACATTAAAGGCTGCCGCAGAGGGGTCAAAGTTCCAAAGTTGGCCAAAAAAATTAACTTTTTCGGTTTTCATTTTGTTATAATAAACTAGAGTTGAATGGCAACGAAGAAAAACAGGAAAAAGAACTAAAAATTAAAACAAATGATGAAACGTACCGCTTTCAGAGGGCGAGGAGTATCAAGAAGAAATCGAAGCCACACTAGTTAAAGGAAACAAGTGTGCTGGGATATTGAACAAGTTACTAAGAAGTAAGGAATTATCTAGATGAGCCAATATAAGAATTTATATGACAGTACTGAGACCAACAGTACTCAATGGTGCAGAAACATGGACCCTAAGCAAAACGTGCAGAGGAAATATGGTAGAAGTATGGGAACGGAAAATATTGAGAAGAATAATAGGTAGGGTTAAGACACAAGACCAATGGAGAAGAAGAACAAATAAAAAAGTATATGCAATTTTTGGAGAATCAACAATATTACAGGAAGTCAGAGCACAAAAATTGAGATGGTTAGGGTATGTGGAAAGAATGTCAGAAGGAAGAGTAACGAAACAAGCGATGTGGAGAGGAAGAAATGAGGGGAAAAACGAGGGACAGGCCAAAGAGGAAATAGAGATGGATAGCGACTTGAGGAGATTGGCAGTAACATCATGGAGAAGAAAAGCAAGGGACAGAGCGCTTTGGAAACAAATTGCTAACCAAGCCACGTACCTTTAAGGTCTGTAGAGTATCCCAGGGGCAATTCATCACGCCAGATAGATGGAAAAGTCCTTATTTTGCAGATATATCTGCTATAAGAGGAATCTGTGTGTTCTTAGTGCGAGTCTATGTAAAAAGCGTGGCCACTTGCAATTCAATCACCACATCATGACATTTTTATTTTTAAAATCGTTGTTTGGTGACAAAAGCATCGATGTAAAAATTAGGGAAGCAACATTTGCTATTTGTCGCCTGAACTAGTAGCGTTTTCTAATTTCGATCCAACAATTCCCATTTCAATTAAAAAATGAGGTGTGGCCACCACACGACTTTCTTATACGTATGAAAGTGTTACTTCCGGTCCGAATTTTGAAATTTCATTTATACAAAAAATATTCCATATCCAACTCTAAATACTTTTGTACTCTTCATAAATATATATAGAATGCATAATTTACGACATATTTTCAAAAAATCGTTATTCGGTAAGAGTAAAAGTGTTACTTCCGGTCAGAATTTTGAAATCTTTTTACACAAAAGATATTTAAAAGTACGTTCTAAATACTTTTATACTCGTAATGTACCTGCCTAGAAAGCATGACTTGCGAGATATTCGCAAAAAACTGATTTTCGATAAGGGTAAAAGACCTACTTCCGGTAGGAATTTCGAAAAACTTTATTAACACAATTTTTCTCAAATTTAATTTTGAGTATATTTGAATTCTTTATAAATTAGTTTAAACTTGGTAATTGACGAAATATTTGCAAATTTCGATTTTTTCACTGAAGTAAACTACTACTTCCGGTCCGCCGATTTTACTCAAAATCTAATGAGTTCTCAAGAGGGAGGTTATATTCGTAAATACAAAATTTGGAATTGATATCTGTAGCGGTTTGACCGCTATTGTGGTCACACACACAGACACAGAGAGAGAGAGAGAGAGAGAGAGAGAGAGGGAGAGGGAGAGAGAGAGAAGAGAGAGAGAGAGAGAGAGAGAGAGGGACATTTTTTAAAAACCACTTTTTTGGTATCAGGGGACCTCAAAACGTGGACATCTGCAAAAATCTCGAGGTCGAAAATTTTCAACATCACAATACTTCCTTATACTACGTATAAGAAAGTAAAAGAAGATGAGTGAAAAAGTACTCATGTTTATTGTACATCTTAGACGTTCTTCCCGCGTTTTTTTTAAACGATAGACAATTAAATTCAATAATTTACTGCTACCAACACGAACAAATTATACATAGAAATCATGAAGCACGAAAAAGAAATGCTGAATTTCGAAGTGAAATGTTAAAATTTGACCATCAAAACGGAACTATGATTGTTATTTTAGATAGATAGACTCATGCGCCTATCTATGTATAAACACATACCATACGTGAATTGAGCGATTTTCTACGTTTAAAGTCGTGACACACTTTTAGAAGCGAGTATTATAGTTGAGTTAATTAATTTAATTATTTATGGCTTATCAACAAACAGTTATTTAAAGATATAATTAATAACAACAGTTGGGTCCGATGGACGAGTTAATAAATATGTTAATGATCTATTATTGTAGCCAGGGTAAGTGGTGTAGTTCTTAATTAAACAAGAAAGTGTTCGAAATGTAGTCGTATATCATACTGGAACGGATAAATGTATTATATTCATGTAAATAAGTATTGCATGTAGCTTATATGTATGTATGTAGATAAAAGTAATCTGAACATTTAAAACTTTTATTTAATAGACATTCTGATTATTTATGCATTTAAATTAAATTCGTTTGTAAAGTGAGAAAGATATAAATTTTGTATGATGAAATCGACAAGAATATATTGATGAATTTATTTATAACATACGCTTTGTATAAAGACTGTTCCCAATCACATATAAATAAATAAATCAACACAGATCACGAAATAGTATCATACAATCGAGGAGGCAAGAAGCAACTACACCTCAATTCAGTGACGGCTCGGGGTGGTTCACATAGGGAGTGCATAATTTCAAAATTAAAAAGTATGATACAAGAACGCTTACCCAATTTTTATAAGTTTCACCGACATACTGTTCCAGACAGGTACTGTTCATTGTACAGTTTGTTTTGAGGGAATAGTAAATATAACACTACAGTTTGATTACATCTGACGATAAACGAAGTCCATTTTGCGTGTCTTTGACTTGCAGAACAGTTCTATCACTTTTTCATTAAAATTTGGGAAATCATTTATAAATTCTTTTTCACAAGATAACATAGTAAGGGCATTTAATTTGTCTTCTTTCATTGTATTTCTCAGGAAAGTTTTTATTCTCTTCAGCCGTGAAAACTGGCGTTCCGCTTCAGACGTTGTCATTGGGATTGTAATGACAATTTTTAAAAGCTTAACAACTTCATTAAAGGTGCCGCTTAATCCATCCAGCAGAAGGCCTAGCAGACCTACAGCACTGACTTCTATATTTTGCCTAAATTCTTCTCTAGAATATAGAACACTTAATTCAGTTCGTAGTCTGCTTTTATTGATGCATGGATAAAATTTTACTGCTTCTTTAAGGCAATCTTCCGGAAATTTTTTTTGAAAAGAGGAGAACTGTTTAAAAGAAATTAAGTTTGCTAATATTAAGTGCCCTGTATACCGAAATCTAGTTTTTATTTCAAGCAAAATAATATCGCACACTTCAATAGTTTCCCTCCGTCTTTGGCTACCATCAGTTACTCTTCGTCGCGTTGATGGTCGAAGAGTCAGTTCTGAGTCATTTTGTTTAACCAACTGATTATCTGTGTCAGCGATTTCGGTTCGAATTTTTCCAATAGCGCGTTCAAAATTATCTAAATTATTCTTGATTTTTAATGCATCTGTATTGACATTTTGTAATTGATTAAACAATATGTCCACATGTCCACTTTCTTTCATAAAATTTTATGAAAGAAAGATAACCAATAGATAAAATTTTCCTCCTCTAAAATTCGCAAATTGGCACCAGCTTGATGAATGGTAGTTTGTAAACTAGCTTCTCCCTCGATTTGTTCTAGAGCTTCAATTATTTCTTCTCGGTGCTCATATATTGTATTCACTGTCCTTGAATTGAAGTTCCATCTTATTTTTGAAGAACGAGGTAAGCTTTTTCTCTGAAGGAATTCTTCCAATCTTGCAGCTCGTTGTGGTGAAGTGGAGAAAAAAGTACATAATTCCGTCAGATTGGCAAAGAAATTCTGCAATTACTACTGCTCGATGTAGCATGTGACATAATAAGATTTGTCTGATGTGCGTACCAATGTACAAAATTGGCCCTTGGATACTGGTCTTGGACATGTCTTTGCACGCCATTAATAGCACCACTCATGACTGTTGCCCCATCATAGCTCTGTGCAATCAGTTTTTCTGGGTCATCAACAAGCAAACTAATTTCGTTAAGGATGGAGGCAGATAAAGAATTAGCATCATGTTCACTCGGCAGTAGAAATTTCCAAAATCTTTTGACCGGTCTCGCGTTCACAATATATCTTAAAACAACCACCAACTGAAACTGATTGGACACATCTGTGGTTTCATCAGCTATCACAGATATGAAGTCGGTTGCTTTAATTTCACTGGAAACTTGTTCATGATACACGTTCAACATTGCATCAAGCAGCTCATTCTGTATCGTTTTTGATAATCCCTTAAAAACCGGTGCTGCTTCGATGTGATCTCTGAGCGATTTATCCATTTCTGCCGTAAAAGTTATCAATTCTCGAAAAATTCCCTTGGTATTCGACGTTTGCCGTTCATCATGACCCCGAAGTGCCAGTTCAAACGCGCCACAAAAGCTAATGCAATTTATTATTAAATTTAACACATGCCTATTTTTTGTTACCTGTTCATTGTGTTGTTGAACTGCTTTTCTATATGATGAATCTAAAACATTCTGAATGTTATTTTTTCCTAACATTCTTAGACTAAATATATTTTTTCAAATGCCCTTCGGAATTTTCATGTTTCGTAATTTTAGCACTAAGATGAATTAAGTCTTGTATTCCGTCCTTTGACCAAGACGGTTCACCACCAAACAAACGACACGGAAAACAAAACAAAGTATTTTTAATTTCACACCCACAAATCCAGTCATTTTTCTGATAAATATTCATTTTGAATTTTCTTATAACGTCTTTACCTTTAACAGAGTGTTTATTTTCTAAACATAATTGAGGTATCGGCCGTTTAAGATTTTTTATTGCGATTTTTTCATCATACGTTAACCGCGAAAACGTGTTATTCTGTAACGCAGAGACGAAATTCATCTTACAACAGCGGTGAGCAGACTGGGGATCTTGCTCACACGCTATGTATTATACGATATGGAAGTAGAACAAAATACAGTTCTCCCCACCTTCAATGTAAAGTTAATGGCGTAACGGAGCAACGGTTGGGCTTTGCTCATGGGTATGTTTCTCTCGGTGGAAGGGGTAAACATTCGAATAGTTTCTCGTCTTTACATCCGTGCGCTGTTAGTCGTCATTATATCTGTGACGACGATCGGTGCATGTAGGTTATTACGCGCGCCGCACACGCCACGTTCCTGTTCAATAACTATGAATACGTAATAAATAAATACTTTCATAGTTAGTCGCCGCTTGGTTTGTTTTGTTTCAAAATTCCAGGGGGTGCAATTGCTCACTTGCTCTCATTAAAGAGACGCCACTACCTCAATTTCTCATACACATAACAATATTCATTCATCATTGCCATGCCATGAAATCCCTAAATGAGTAAGTATTGGCACAAGTTAATTAGGTATTCCTTAACCAACCCAGCAAATCGTCTTTCGTAAGTTACACACCATAAGTTTAAGGGGAGGTTATTTATAAATTTATTTGTAGCATAAGTCGGACACCTGTCAAAAAGCATATATAGTGCTGGGACCGTCTAAATTTTGCACTTATAATACCCTTCATTTGCAACAATAGATAATAATTCCAATTAATAGTTCTACAAACTTGTTCAATTTGATTTGCCAAAGCCATGACCGAATCTATAATAACACATAAAGATTTAATTACATTTTGAGACATTCATCTCCAACAGCTAATAACTCCGTCAATTTTTTTTTTTTTTTAATAATCACATAATCCATAAACATAACAAAAACTGTCCGGAGAATGTTTACAGCCTCTTGCACGGTTTTCCATTCTTGAAAATCACACGCAACACAACTTGTGGAACGCTGCTTTAAACTTTCTTTACGAAATGACAATTCGTGACATTTCGTTTGTTTCTTGCCAGACCGCGTCAACAACTAAACAATAAATGAATCACTAGGCTGGTAGCAAACTTCATATATGCACGTATCGATTCCAGAAGTTTCTATTTTAGTATATTCGGCGATGACTAATATATTAGAATTCTCTATTTGTCTCTGGAATGCGTGACGCCGTATGCTTTGCAGTTGCCGCTGCCCTTGACGGTATACCCGCGAACATGGTTATTACAATACTGTTTTAATATAAGCAAGTAATAACAAATAAAACACTTGGTATTTGTTATTACTTGCTTATATTTTGATATGTTTCACCAAGAGATTTCAATCACTTCATTTAATTGTAATGTTTTAATTTTAAATTTTTTGTAAATCTTAGTGAAAACTGATGAAAAAATTATTTTGAAACTGTGACGTGATACCCTGTGTTAGAATACAGTTTTTATGTTTAAAACAATGCAAAACACTAAAATTTTAAGACTGTTTAGTCAGTTATAAAGATTGTGTCGGCTAGTGTAATTTGTTGTTTCTAGGATTTATGCCAAAACTTATTATTGATGTTTTACTGCGATTCAACTTTAATCTATTGTTCTCCCACCAACACCTAAACTGTCACTGCTACATCATCGGCATACAATGTAACGTTTGCATCAAAATGTCCCAGTAGATAATTTATGATTAAAAAGAAAACAAGTGGACCGAGTACAGTACCATGTGGTACGCCACAGTTTAATTTGTGAACTTCACTACTTCACTATCTATCTTCACTTACTTAAAACAAAATCAAAGTTGACGCACTCAAATGCCTTTGATATATCGAAAATAATTTTAGCCACGTGATATCCTTATATATATTTGTAACTATATCGTTACCCAATGGAATTTTGAAGGTTCGTCCGTGAAAGATTACATAAATAAAGAATTCTCTTTTTACGTAATTAAAATAAATTTGAGTTTGGCTTCGACTCATCACATAAAATATAAAATAAAACTGAGTTCTTGGAAAGAAGGTACTATAGCAATAAAATCAATTCCAAACAGCTTACGAATTTTGATGATGATTTTTATTTATAAACAAGGATGGGTGGTAAGATGTAAGAGGGCACGATGGCCGGAAAGCAGGTTTTGTCAGAATGCTAAAATATAAAAATGTCTTGCACAAGAGAGCGCATTTAAAAAATGTGCAAGTAATCCACATAAAATCGCGGTCATTATCAAGATAGTTGTGGTTTTTCGGGTTTCTCCTAACTAAGTATGCGACAGAACACGTATATATATACATACATACTATGTATGTATGTGTGTGTATGATATATACGCAAAACATACATACATATTACACACATGCGATTGTTATTTACTTACGTATGTAGAGGTCCTGGTCAAAATATGAATGGATAACACGGAATCACGTAGAGATGTATTAAATTCATGACAAAAAAGTCTTGCATTCGCACAGGTATGCACATGTGTAATATGTATGTATATTATGCACATGTTTAATGCGTGTTATCAACCACCATGCCTACCAATAGCAATGCCGTCTGTGCAAAATGTGAAATGGTGACCACATTGCAAAAGCATTTCCAAAACTTTTATAAAAAGAAATATGTTTTTGTATGTAAATTTACATCAAACCTGACTGCGTTACGATTGATTGTGGAGAAATTCAGAATATAAATAACCAGAAACGTTGACAACTACATACTACATGCGTGGCGAAAAATTCTGATTTGTAATTCAGGGCCGTCTCTAAATGGCAAACAATATGATGCATTTAACTGGATGTAAATAAAGAAAGGAGCAAAAGAAATGCCTAGAAGTATAAACGGTTCAAAGGATGAATTGTACAAAGCCGTTATTAATGCAAGTTACTCTTCAAATGGGAATTACCATTTCATTTTTGTTTCTTATTTTTATCAGTTGAGATCGATCGTTGAAAACCAATTAAATATACATATGTATGCGTATGTGTTTGTATACCTACTTAGTATTTATTAAAACCTGAAGTTCTTTATTTTCATATCATAAATAATGTAAACCATAAGCAACATAACCTATCAAATAACAATACTATATTAAAACATAATTTTTGTTCGCATATTTTAAAGTCACTCTAAACACATCTTTATCTTTTGAACAGAATATTAAAAAAATTAGGTGTGGCCACCACACGACTTTCTTCTACGTATGAAAGTGTTACTTCCGCTCCGAATTTTAAAATTTCATTTATATAAAAAATATTCCAAATCCAACTCTAAATACTTTTGTACTCTTCATAAATATATATAGAATGCATAATTTACGACATATTTACAAAAAATCGTTAATCGGTAAGAGTAAAAGTGATACTTCCGGTCCGAATTTTGAATTTTTTTTATACAAAAGATATTGGAAATTAAGTTCTAAATACTTTTATATTCGTAGCGTACCTGTCTAAGAAGCATGACTTGCAAAATATTTGCAAAAAACTGATTTTCGATAAGAGTAAAAGACCGGAAGTAAGCCTTTTACTCTTATCGTATAGTCATTTCGAAAAACTTTTTTAATAAAATTGTTCACAATTTCAATTTTAAGTACATATGAATTCTTTATAAATTAGTTTAAACTTAGTAGATGACGAAATATTGACAAAATTTGATTTTTTCACTGAAGTAAACTACTACTTCCGGTCTGCCGATTTTACTGAAAATCTAATTAGTTCTCAAGAGGGAGATTATACTACTAAATACGAAATTTGGAATAGATATCTACAGCGGTTTGACCGCTATCGTGGTCACAGACACACAGACATTTTTTAAAAACCACTTTTTTGGTATCAGGGGACTTCAAAACGTGGACATCTGCAAAAATCTCGAGGTCGAAAATTTTCATCATCACAATACTTCCTTATACTACGTATAAGAAAGTAAAGAGAAATAGTATAGAAATTAAAACAAGGAACAATATTCTACAGCGGTTGGCAGGTTCAATATCACAGCTGGGCGGTAAGAATTACGATTGATTACCACATGAATACGTTTGCAGTAATAATTATTTTTAAAAATGCGATTACAATTAAAGCAATAGTTCATCGAACGATCTTAGATTACGATTATTGTAATCGTATTTCGTTCGAAGAATAATTACTTCAATTGTAATCCAGTTTTTTCTTTATATAATGATTACTGTAATAGTTGGCAAGGATTACTTTTATTGAATATTAGAAAAATCTCGTTATTTACTATACAAAGTGTATGTTTTCACTATACAGGGTCATTCGAAATATATGCGACAAATTTTATGGGCTGATTCCTAGGGTTATTATGATCATAAAAGTTTATATGAACGTATATCTTAAACGGCATAGTTTTAAAGTTATAGGATGTTTAATAGCAAATTGAATTTTTTTTTTACAGTATAACTGCCACACCTGTTTCGGCGAAAACATTCGTTTTGAAGGGAAAATATGTATTTGTCATTCCACTATTATTGTGTCAAAGTTTTGTCAAGGTATTGTCAAAGTTTTCTAATATTAATTACACAAATGCTGAGTTGTGCGTTATGTACTTTGTTTACGGTCTTGCCAATGGTAATTCACGTGCAGCATCACGTCTTTATAAAAGAACGATACCCTAACCGTGTCATACTGTATCATTCGATATTTGCAACAAATATTTCTTTTGAATAAAATACAAATTTTTCAACATTTGAAGCCTTCCTCCATTCAAATCACGTTTTCATTTTAAACTTTGCTTACTGGAAGATAAGATAAGATAATATAATTTATTTGCTCCATGATACAAATACATTAAATATTTAAAATTTCAAACGTTCTCAAAAAAAAGCCATTTAAATTATTTGTATACAATTTTTTTAAAGACCCAATTCTCTAGAGTACCATCCACGGCTTGTCTTACAGCTTCGTAGGTTGACGTCGATTTCATTCTTCTCATACTGTAAATTGCGGCACAGTGGACGACAGCTAAGGCTGTCGTCCACTGTGAGTCCTAAAACACTTACAGTTTTCATCTCTTTGTTTGTTCCTTTTGGAAATTGTATCTGCTGTGTTTTTTTGCCATTCTTCAGTCTCGTACATCACTATTTCTGACTTGTGATCTCTATCCTCCTTCGACGATGCTTTTGCTAACATCGAGGTATCATCTGCATATAAGCAGATGCGGTCGGCTGATGCATTTACTTCCAGATCGTTCATATACCTATATTATCAAGTGTAGTGGCCCAAGGAAGAATGTGCTATGTACAAAAAAAACACAAAAATAAAACGAAAGAAAGTATTTTCTATTTGTTTTATTTACTTTCCAATTTAGAAACTCCTTGGACTTTAATGCTAAATAGGAATCTATAACACTTTCTTTTAAAAATCAATTATCTCAAAACTGCTGGTTTGTGACATAACCTTCATTCACACGCCTATTCAATTCATACATTATACCCACGTACACTTTATGCTTTCAAAACTATATAACTATGGCATACGAGGTGTAGTCGCCAGCTGGTTTCAGTCTTACATCCAGCATCGTCAGCAGTACGTGAAAATAACGTCTATGTCCTAGAATTGCAGAGTCAATTATAGATCGCCGTTAACTGAAATTGGCATTGGGGTACCCCAGGGATCAATCATGGGCCCACCATTATTTACATTATATGTCAACGATCTGCCAAATTACCTGAATATAGGCGACATCACTATATATGCAGATGACACATCAATACTGAACGCAGATGAAGGGGATATACATTTAGCAGCTAACGACGTGCTAATAAAGCTGCACAGCTGGTTCTGTGGTAACAAATTACGGTTAAATTTAAATAAAACAAATTTTCTTAGATTCCATACCAGGCAAAAAGTAATGAATCAGCATTGAGATATTTCGATTAATGGTACCAAAATACAACGCCCATCTTCGGTCAGATTTTTGGGGTTGAATATGGACGAATCTCTTAACTGGGGACAGGCTTGCAAGAATATAGCTACGCATATATATAGGAAATGCTTCTTAAAAAGAACCTTTATATCTTCATTAAATGAGGATGTTGTTAAAAATGTTTACGCCAGCGACGATGAATCGAGGCTACGTTATGGAATACTGTTTTAGGGGACTTTCCCACACGCTGAGAGAATATTACTTGCTCAGAAGCGTGTCATTAGAGTCATCGCCAAGGCAAATTATAGAGAACACTGCAAACCTTGTTATCAGTGTCTGTATTCTGGAAATGCTGCTCTGTCCTCACAGAATGAAAAATGTTCTATCCCAGAATAAACATCTTTATAACACTCGAAATAATATCACCCTGCCTAAGCACAGTCTCCATCTCTCTAAGCCTTCACATAATGGGAATTAAATTGAGAAGCTCCTAGCAAAAACAACCATAGTCCAAAAAAGGTAAAAATGAGATACACAATGCGACATATAGATTCAGGGCCGGAAAATCGTTTAATAAAACTAGTTCTGGGGAAAAGAGCCATTGTCACAAGTTATATTAATCTAAAAATTAGGTGTTTCTACAAAAACAACCACAGTCTCATCGATATTCAGCAAAAACCTCCTTAGTCCTGGACATTGGTTATTTTTGCCAGAAAGCAATTTGACATTTCTAACAGTTCCTAACCTTACTTAATTGTTGGTGTGTATGTGCTAGTCTATTGTTTCCAAAATGCATATTCTGAACAATATACAGATGAAAATAATTTTACACAGTGGAGAAAAAGAAAAGAGAAAAAAGACAAAAAAAGAAATCATTAAAATCAAAAAAATACATGGGGAAGCCCATATTAATCACGTTGGAAAAGAAGTACCTGAAAGAGTTACAGGACCAGACCGCAGGTATGTTTTATTTTTCCATTATATCACAACACAAGAGGTAATCAAGGGTTTCCGATTGTAGATGTAAAAAGCTCAAGTGTTTCGAAGCAATTTCTGAGGATTCCAGAGCAAATTTACTTCATATATTCAACGCGATGACAACGAAAAATGAACAAGACAATTTTCTTAGCTGTCTTATGAGTTTTCATGCTCCAACACGACGTCGCCCGAGAAGACCTCATGCAGAAGAACCAGCTGAAAGTGAAGGTTCTGATAACGATGATAAAGCAAGGAAATTTGCAAATAATGCAATTTTCACTTACAAAGTGCGAGTTTCTGATTCTGAAATAGCTGTATGTTTCAAAGCATGTCTGGCTATTTTTGGAACAACTAGGGCAAGAATCAGAAGACTCCAGGACTTCCTCATACACCGTAGTTGTTCTCCTAGGTACAAACATGGCACGCATGAATATAGACCTAATAAATTACCCGCAGAAATTGCAACGTATATCACACAACCTATCAAATCCTTTAAAACTCGGCAAAGTCATTATTTGAGACGCAAAAATCCAAATTGTCTATACTTGCCCAAAACTCTTTCTATTAAAAAGATGTTTAGGATAAGTAAGTAAAAAATTAATGTTACTTATAAGGCATATTGGTCAATTTTCAAAAGTAAATTTAACATAGGTTTTGGTTTGCCAAGAAGTGATACCTGTCCAATTTGTGATCAGTTGATGCTAACGATGAATGCTGCTGAGGGCCTAGCATTAGAACAGAACCTGATTACTGAAAAAACTCTTCACTTAACTAAAGCCGATAAATTTTATGACCATACACGCAGTTATAAACTCCATGCCAAACAAGGTGAATTGAGTTGTTTCTCATTTGACTATATGCGAAACCTGCCCTTGCCTCATCTGCGAACGGGTGATGTGTTTTCGCAAGCCAGTTGTGGTACTATGTATTCGGGTTACATGATTTGGGTAGGAATGAGGCCACTATGTTCGTCTATGACAAAACAATAGGCAAAAAGGAGCAAAATGATGTCACTTCGTTGTTGCTGAACTAATTTAATAATCGGGGAGTAGAAAAAGATACGTTGGTTTTGTTTAGTGATGGTTGCCCAGGCCAAAATGAAAACTACGTTATGGTCCGATTTCTTTACTTTCTTGTTCATGGTTCGAAGCTGATCAAAAAAATTATTTACTACTTTCCACTGCGAGGGCACTCGCGACTTCCTAATGATCAGGGCTTTAGTTTAATTGAAGCAAAGAAAAGAAAGCACAATGATGAGATTCAGTCGAATTGGGACAAACTTATTTTATCTGCTAGGGAAAAACCATCTTCTCTTAACTTGATAAAAATAGAACAATCGGCATTTTTCAATATTGCAGATTCTTTAAACCCATTATAAGTGAATAATACAAAAGCACCTATGAAAATGAAAGGAATCCGCCGCATGGAGATTTCGGCAAACGTTGATCATGTTAAAGTGAGACAATACTACACTGGTTTATGGGAAACCATTCATGTTCGAAATAAGAAGAAATTGCCATCAGAATTGAATTTGCAACTATTGTATGGGCAAGAAATAGCAATAAAGCCAAATAAATTAGCTTTTCTAAGAAAATTGGCAAATTTTGTTCAAACGCAATATCAATTTATTTGTTACATTATTTTAAACTAATAAAATCCAAATACTTGTTCGAACATCTAAGCGACAGCAAAATGTCAATATCTTTAGAAATAACCAAGTTGGAACATTTTTTTTGATGATCTCAAATTCAAGAAAATGGACTAAAGTTGTTTTTGCTAAAAAATCCTCAATTGTATAATACCTTCCCCATGTGTATAAATCACTTCCAGCACAAACATTCAAAACAAAAATTAAAGAAAACATACTCCTCGGGTGTCCAGATTCGCTGATTGTTCAAGTTTCACCACCTTAGTAGAATTAGATTGATATACCTATATTGTAAATTATTATTTTGAATTCTTCATTATTTCAGTACCTATATATATATATATATATTTGTATAGATACTCTAAATAGATGTTTTATGACCTGCCCTGTATTTGTATATGTAAAAGGGATGAATAAAGAATATGAGTATGTTTTTACGAAATATTACGTTTACATACATATAAAAGTAATATATGATGACCATATGAAGTTCTTCAAAAATCAAAATAAAACAGCCACAACGGCATATTTCTATATCTGTGCAAATTATGGTAATATATACAGATGAAAGTTTCCGATTTATCATGATGATAGTCTTGATGAAGCATAACTTCACGGGACTTAGAATGAGTGAGTACACATATATACATATATGTGTGTAATATTATGTGCATGCACCTATTTCAGTTACGGTAATATTTGAATTAGTTCCAGAAGATGTCCTCCTTAACTAGTAGTATTCAAATAGCCAAAGGTGTTCGTACACCGGCTTTGTAGAACCGTGACAATACCGAATATATTCATTGGACTTCTGATGTTATCCATTCGTACCGGATCAAATTAGATACATATAATAGAGGGCACACCGCATATATACCAAACAAGATTTCAGGAAAGTACTTGCCGATCAAAGAATCAAAAAAAAAAAAGAAAAATATTTTAAATGATATCAACGTCCGTCGAAAGAATTCTTGTCTCCGTGACAATGTAGAAAACTATTGTTGTTGCAGAATGAAACGTATAAGCAATGGCTTTTTCAATTTTATGCATCAAAATTAATTCTGAACGCGACATATTTTCTAATCAAACACTTTGCTCAATTTCAATTTATAAGGCATTTTGTTCTCTACTTTTTTTCTTTTAGAAAAGTAAGCAAAAAATCGATAATTTACTCGATATACATCACTTTTTTGGCAATTACAGAATGTCTATAGTACTATTTATTTGCTTGATATATACAAACGTAAAAGATGGCATGTTATTTAACATATTTAGTGTTACACATAATTGAGTTCCTTTCTGTGTTGGCACGGCCAAATTGTAAGATGTCACTTATTCTTTTATAAAGATACAAGTGACATATCAAGGTCGCATACTATTCCCTCTCAACAAAAAATAAAAGTTTTACAGTGGCGATTTACCTACGTAAAATATTAGATACCTTCAACCATAAAGACTGTAATATTATGTAAGAATAAAATGTATATTTGGCCTATAGTAAATCAGATAAATGCATAAGGTGAACGCTATTTGAGTGCAATTTATAATTCAGTTTTCACCAAAAATTATAGAACAATTCCAAATTGCTTTATAATTAAAGGTGACCTTTTCATAAAAGGAGTGTTTTACAAAAGTCGTGCGTTTAATTCCTCACGTTTATGCATCAGAATTCTCATATTTCAAAGACATATACATATTATTGGATATACGAGGATGTATCATAAGAATAATATGTCTTTATTATTTATTATATTCATACATCGAAAAAAATGAGGTGTGGCCACCACATGACTTTCTTATACGTATGAGTGTTTCAAACTATACAATTTTAAGAATTTTTTTATACAAAACTTATTTAAAATTCTATTCTAAGTACTTTCATTCTCTCAATAAATCGCTATAGAATGCATACTTTGCAAGATATTATCAAAAAAGTGCTCCTCGCTAAGAGTAAAAGTGCTACTTCCGGTCCGAATTTTGAAATTTCATATATACAAAAAATATTGCATATCTAGTTTTAAATACTTTTGTACTCTTGATAAATTTATATAGAATGCATAACTTACGACATATTTGCAAAAAATCGCTATTCGATAAGAGTAAATGTGGTACTTCCGGTCTGAATTTTGAAGTTTTTTTTATACAAAAGATATTGAAAATTATGTTTTAAGTACTTTTATACCCGTAACGTACTTGTCTAAAAAGCATGACTTGCGAAATATTCGCAAAAAACTGATTTTCGATAAGAGTAAAAGACCTACTTCCGGTTAGAATTTCGAAAAACTTGTCTAAGATAATTTGTCTCAAATTTAATTTTGAGTATATATGAATTCTTTATAAATTTGTTTAAACTTAGTAGTTGACGAAATATTGGCAAAATTCGATTTTTTTGCCGAAGTAAACTGCTACTTCCGGTCTACCGATTTTACTGAAAAACTAATCAGATCTCAAGAGGGAGATTATACACGTAAATACAAAATTTGGAATTGATATCTACAGCGGTTTGACCGCTATCGTGGTCACACACACAGAGAGAGACACACAGACACACAGACACACATACACACACACACACACAGACACACAGACATTTTTTAAAAACCACTTTTTTGGTATCAGGGGACTTCAAAACGTGGACATCTGCAAAAATCTCGAGGTCGAAAATTTTCATCATCACAATACTTCCTTATACTACGTAGAAGAAAGTAAAAGAAGGAAAAGAAACCAATAAAAGATGTGTTTTGCACAACCACATAACCATGAATACTAAAGAATACCAAAGAGTATTAAAATAAACTACAATTTAATCCCTACACTATAATAACCGAAGATCTATAATACGCTTCCGTGATGTCTGATGAAGAATCACTCTTATATTTATATATTAATAGATCATAATAAAAGCACACAAATAATAGCCACTGTATCAATTATATACCTATATATAAATTAATTGCAGTTCATCCAAATACCAAGTGTGGGATTCCAAACGTCCAGCATTATTGGTATTTTGTAATAGTTAGTCCTGTGAAGTTGGCAACCGAATTTGCAAAAATATAATACTTCATCGGGGTACTTTGCGCAAAATTTCACCGACAATGAACTTGTCAACATCTTTTGAAAAAAACAATGAGTTTTAGACATATTTCTGCACCTCGACTAGGATTCTAGAGTTCCTTAGCAACTTTGCAAAAGTTCTGCAAAATTAAAAATTTTGCAAAGAATATTAAATTTTGAAAATTGTACAGCAGTTCTCGCTAGAAGTTCTCGAAAACATTTTTCTGTAAAGTTGAAAATTCAAAAAAAATTTTTTAGAGTTAATAACTTATTCGAAATTTAGGGAAGTACCAAAACACTTTATTTATAATTAAAAAAAATTGCATAACAGATCTGTTTCGAAATCTTGCTAGAACTTCAAGATTTCTATCGAGAATTCTGCCGTTGCAAGTTAAGTCGCCATTGTATATTCGTTATCACGCCTGTTATTTTTGGAACTCGAACATCTGACGGTTGTTCCAGGTTGTCCTAGGTTTGTTCTAAATTGTTCCAAACAATTTTCAAAAAAAAAATCATAATCGGCCGAGATAATAGGAAAAAACGATTAGACAATGGCGGTTTGACTTGTAACTACAGAATTTTCGATAGAAATCCTGAAGTTCCAACAAGATTTCGAAACAGAACTATTATTATGCAATTTTTTTTTATTACCTCACTAAATTTCGAATAAATTATTAACTTCACAAAAAATATCTTTTGAATTTTTAACTTTACAGAAAAATGTTATCAGAATTTTCGACAGAACTCAAGAGTTCTAGCGAGAACTGCAATCAGAACTGCTGCGCAATTTTTTTTATTTTCACTATATAGCACATGAATTCTAATTTTTCGAATAATATCTGTTGGATTTTCAACTTTATAGAAAAACTTTATTAGGATTTTCGATTGAACTCTTAGAATTCTAACGAGAACTGCAATCAGAACTGTTGTGCGATTTTTTTCCTTTTCACTATACAGGGTGTTTCAGGAGGAAAAGGAAGTACTTGAAGAGTATATTCAGAAGGTCAAAATAAGTAAAATAAACCAATATATTTAAGTCCGATTTTTAGCCATTACAGAAATAATTTACTTTCTATTTTTTAATCATTGTAGCATTGAAATAATATTATTTATTAACGTTTGACAATTTAGTTTGACGTTTACTTAGTCATTTAATCTTAATTGACATAATACATCTTTTTTAGACGATTAGTAGCAAACAATGCCACAAACATTTAGTCATAAAGAGCAACTAATGCAGTGGATGAATATGGACGTCGCTTTCCGACTCGAAGAATTTCAAACAGGAAACTGTTTATATTTGCAATTGCTGGAAAAAGAGGCGCAAAGATTGTTTCTGAAAGGGATCGCGGCTTAGATGTGGAACTTGAAACAAATATTCTCGATATGGTGGGGAAAGAACCCTGATATAAGTACGAGACGTCTTGCAACCCAGTTTCAAACCAGACACACGGCCACTTGGATATTGCCGAAGGAGAATGGTTTGCATTCTTTTCATATTCAACCTGTTCAAAGTCTTCACAGAGGTGATCATGCTGCAAGGTTGCAATTTTGTAATTAGATACGTCAAAATCGCACTTTATAAAAATACATTTTATTTAGTGATGAAGCTCAATTTACTCGCGATGGAGTAAATAATTACCATAATGAACACCGATGGTCAGACGAAAATCCACATGTTACAGTTGAGCAAAACTTTCAAAATCGTTTTAGTATCAGCGTATGGTGTGGTATGTTGGACGGTCAATTATTTGGTCCATTTGTATTGGATGGTCGCCTTAATGGTGAACTGTATTTGAATTTTTTGGAAGTTCACTTGCCAGAAATTATGGATAATTTAGCATTAAATGTTAGACAACGGTTGTACTTTCAACACGATGGAGCCCCTCCATATTTTAGTGCAAATGTTAGAAATTTTTTGAACCTTCATTTTTCCAACCGTTCCAAACGAGCAAGAAAATGCATTGAATTTGATGGTGGTATTTTCGAAAATAACCTCTGATTTATTATTATTTATTTTTAATAAATGTTCTTTTTTATATATTAAATTATTATTTATTTCTGTAATGGTTAAAAATCAGACTTAAATATATTGGTTTATTTTACTTATTTTACACTCTTGAAGTACTTCCTGTTTCTCCTGAAACACCCTGTATAGCACAGGAATTCTAATTTTTCCAATATCTTTTTAATTTTCAACTTTACAGAAAAATGTTATTAGGATTTTCGATAGCACTCTTAGAGTTCCAACGAGAACTGCAATCAGAACTGTTGTAACAGAACTCTAGTTTTTCTCAAAAATGATTGCCAAGCGGTGTTTATCATTTTTTCGCTAAATTCTGCAGAAGTCTTGAAATTTTGCGCGAAATACTCTAGAACTATTCCATATCTACCGGAAACTCCGATGAAATATTATATTTTTGCAAATTTGGTTCCCAACTTCACAAGACTGTATAGTTTCTTAATTTTAACAGAAAACTGCTGAACGTAACTCGATCTGACTTCAGAAGAAATATTATTGTATTTAATATAAATATTATAAGAAAAGAACCGTTGGAGTAAAGAAATTTTATGTTTTGGTGGTGATATCATGTCACGAAATCTGGTGGTGATATTATGAATGTCACGTCTAAAGTTTATTTTATTATATAAATATGGTGGAGATCTACGTGTAATAATATTATGATGCAAACATAGTGTCTGAACCTCCCTCCTGGGCACCATATTCAACCACCCTGCCTCAACAAGAGCAAAAGAGATATGGTCGAATTTACGTATACTATACAGCAAGAGCGCGCGAGGTATGATCACCCGATGGTATACGTAAACTCGCATCTAAACGTGGTCCGATAATACATATTAGAGTTACGGCACAACATACTAACATTGCCTGCTCATATTCGAACTCATAGTGATCTGATTATTTTTTCGCAGATTGACAAAAAGAACAAATTAAATTTTCTCTTTAAGTGATGACGATTGCTTAGATAACTAAGTCGATAATAACGCGAAGATTGTAATACTTATAACGTAATTATGATTATTCGTATGAAATTAAATAATAATGTAGTTTTGTAAAAAGTTATAGCAGTACCACTGGGTTTTAGAATGAAATAAAAACAACCCGCCTGAAACATCTGCAGAATAAACTAAGATGTCTAGAGAAAAATAAATAAATAGAAATTTCATGGTAAAAAAAAACTATAAATAAGTATAACAGAAATACCATAAAATAACACAAAAACCTACGTGCATTCCCCTTTGCAGCCAGTACGCAACTGGAACTGATGTAAATATGTATCAAATCTGGCGAACACAGCTGGCGGAGATCAATTTTCCGAATATACGTCCGAAGAATATCGACTGGCACGGGTGATCATACCCCGCGCGCTCAAGCTGTACAGGGTGTTTCATCGGTTGGGGTATCGCGAATTAAAGTGCCTAAATATAAAAATATCGACTTCAAATTTTAACCACTTATAGAGCTTTTAAACCGCTACCAGCAGGTTAGGTTGTTTTTGATAATATTATTTTAATTAATGCGTAAATTAAAAAAAAACGTATTATCAAAAATTAAAAGTGCTCAAAAAATGTTCAAATTTGAATGGTGATACGTGGAAATATCACCCATATTAACTTCACAATCAGAATTTTTATAAACGAAACCGTTTGTCAAATAAAGTCAATATTAAATAATGTCGTTTTTCTTACGACAGATTTATGGTACTTAACTTTCTAATTGTGCTGTCCGCAAACAGGTAGTCCTTTTAAATTTATGACGGATAATAAATAAAAATTTATGACGGATGACAAATGAAGTTGACTCCGTGAAAATAGAATCACAACTAACATCACAAAGTACCTAAATGTAAGTTCAGAATGCCCTTGGAAACGCTTCCCGATTAGTAGAACTACAACAACAACTGAAGGCTTCAGGGTTGAATATTATCCGTCATAAATTTTTATTTATTATCCGTCATAAATTTAAAAGGACTACCTGTTTGCGGACAGCACAATTAGAAAGTTAAGTACCATAAATCTGTCGTAAGAAAAACGACATTATTTAATATTGACTTTATTTGACAAACGGTTTCGTTTATAAAAATTCTGATTGTGAAGTTAATATGGGTGATATTTCCACGTATCACCATTCAAATTTGAACATTTTTTGAGCACTTTTAATTTTTGATAATACGTTTTTTTTTAATTTACGCATTAATTAAAATAATATTATCAAAAACAACCTAACCTGCTGGTAGCGGTTTAAAAGCTCTATAAGTGGTTAAAATTTGAAGTCGATATTTTTATATGTAGGCACTTTAATTCGCGATACCCCAACCGATGAAACACCCTGTATATGTATACTTGTATAGCTATCTCATTGCCTCCGCATGACTATAAGACTACCAAGCCTCTACATTAGCAAATGCGGATAACCGTGTGTATTGTTTAAAAATGCATTATGTTATATGATAGCAATATGGGCAACACAGGAAGGGTACCTAATTTTCCTATATTATGTAGGTAAAGTATCTTAAACTACAGTGTCGATTTCAGTACATCGAAATTGTATAAAATACAACATATTCTGAAGACTATTGATTTCTTGATAAATATATTTGTTAATAACATTACATTTACATATAAAGTACATATTGTATACATGTAATGATATGGTAAATATTTAAAATATTATCAACCGTATAAGAAAAGGACCAGAAGAAATATATACTTTATGTATATATATATATATACATAAGATAGGTAACACATGAATGAATCAACCACTTTACGAAAGTCATGAGGTATAGTACAAACATAAAGTAAATACCACAAAAATCTATAAATGGCAGAAAAAGTAACCGCAATGAGTAAGTAATGAAGATGTGATGACATGATCAAGTAGTCTAGTATAGATGTAGTATATATTCAGATGTTTACGTAATATATTTCCTGTAACAAAGAAAACTAATTTACTTATTTTTAATATTTCACAATCTAAATAAGTACATGTCATTAATAATTTGCCATTAAATTCTAAAATGATTCTTGTACATCCTTAAGAATTACCATTATACAGGGTGTCCAGAAACTCTCCTGACAAACGAAGACCGGAGATTTCTCAGATAATTTTAAGACAATTTAACCCAATTCACCCTAGTCCGAAAATGCTTCCTAAGGGAGCTAGAGCTCTTTGAAGATGGCACCTTGTAATTAGTTTTTTTTTTAATATCTCTCGAACGCTTCTATTTAGAAAAACAAAAACTGGTATGCTTATTTATCCTCCAGAGATGAATCGATTCCATCAATTGCGAATTTCTAGTACCGGTCATAGGCGTCCGTTTTGGGTAGGTAAACGGTTATTTTAACGCATAACTTTTTTTGTCTTTAACTTTTAAGCATTTGTGACACTAGATTATTAAATTTTCAGGTATTCTAGTACTAAAAGGTACTCTTACTTTAAGTCGGTAGGATACACCGTTTTCTAGAAAAATCGATTTGAAAATTTTTCGTTTTTTCGTCATTTCATCTTTCGTCATTTCAACTTCGCGAACTGACAACAATTTGACAATTAAAAACGTAGGTTTTATTTCTGTTGGCAGTTCAAAGCGAACTAGTGCAAAAAATAATAAATTGAATTTTAATGACGAAAAAACGAAAAATTTTCAAATCGATTTTTTTAGAAAACGGTGTATCCTACCGACTTAAAGTAAGAGTACCTTTTAGTACTAGAATACCTGTAAATTTAATAATCTAGTGTCACAAATGCTTAAAAGTTAAAGACAAAAAAGTTATGCGTTAAAATAACCGTTTACCTACCCAAAACGGACGCCTATGACCTTAGGAAGCATTTTCGGACTAGGGTGAATTAGGTTAAATTGTCTTAAAATTATCTGAGGAATCTCCGGTCTTCGTTTGTCAGGAGAGTTTCTGGACACCCTGTATATTAGTCAAAGGTTTACTTAATAATGTGTAAGAGTTTTCACATTTCATATTGATTAGGTACTTCATATTTGAGATATTGGTTAACAAGCAAAAGTTGTATTGGATATAAATCAAAATATGTTCATTTAAAGGGCTTTTTGCCATCGCTGCATAAGCTCCAATTTGCAAGAGTGAAATAATGGTTTTAGTTTTTTATACAGATAAGAGTTAGTAGTATCCATTGGTGAAATTTGATTTTTTCACTCAAGTAAACTACTACTTCCGGTTTGATTGAAAATGTAATCAGATCCTTGGAGAAATATTATACACGTAAATATAAGGTTTTGTATTCATAGCTGTAACAGTTTGACCACTATCATGGAACAGACAGGCACACAGACATTCTTGCAAATATCACTTTTTCATTATCATGGATATTAAAAGACGTGGACATTTACAAAAATGTCGATGTCGAAAATGTTTGTCATCACAATACGAACTGATCCGATTCTCAACTCTTTCTTAGGGCGGTTAAAAATTTTCACATTTGCATGCTTACTGAACTTTTTGCTACAAAGCAGACTCTGTTCTTTAATTTTAGCACCTACAGTGTTTTTACTGCCCCTTGTTGCAGAAGGAATTGTAAGAAATAAAAAGCCAAAATACATCTATAATAATAAATGCAGCAATTGCTTGTATGACCCTGTATGTTATGAATTCCTATCCTAATAATTATATACTTGTCGTTCTATATTAATAGTTCGATACCCTAAAAGTCTAAAGGAACTACAAAGATGATGAATAAATTAAATAGTATGAATATATTAATATATATACTATATAATATTTAACGTACAAAAACAGTGTCAATATGTTCACAGTATTTTCAGCAGCGGAAATACTAGTGGTCGTGCATTTTAATGACGTCTTTGTACACACATTGTCACCTACATCGTGCTTATGTTCTTAGGGGAATAATTGTTAATTATGTATTTCAATCATGAATATATAAACAGTAAGGAGTCAACGTACTCATTCTTACCGATTTATTAATGTAATTGTAGTAGTTTGTATATCAAGAAACCTTGTACTATTTTCTTATTAAAACAAATACGTACACAACATATAAAACAGTAGCTGTTCATAGATCAACAATATGGAACAACTATTTTAATTTCTTGAATAATTCAAGAATATTTATTATAGTGGAATTATCGTAGAGCACCTAAAATAATTGCAAATTACATTAAAAATATATGGATATGGTTTGGAAAATTCATAAAAGGAAATCCATTATAAAACTGTCACAAGTAGTTAAATTATCAGTTGGATTACTTCACGCTATTTTTGAGTTACTGGAGTTTCCTAAAAAAATCATAATTTATCTAGAATGCAAAGGATAAAATCAAGGAATTCCTCGCAAAACTTCGTCCGTGACCAATATCTTTACAAAAACACCTAAATATTTAGAATCATTTGTGAAGACATGGGTTCGCTCCATCAATATCTCTTTTTCAAGCAGAGGTCAGATGGCTCTCCAAAGAAAAAGTATTGACACGAGTTCTGGAACTAAAAGCTTAATTATTGTACTTATTAACTTACGTGCTAATTTACAAAGTTCTGATTGAAGAGTCTGTTCATGCTGTTTGATCTCCAAAGCAGAGTGCGCGCATTCGGTCGCCGCATTGTTACCACCCGAGGGAATCGCCAGAATTTATTTATTTAAGAAGGCGTCGAGTATTCAAAGAGATTGAAAAACACTGGTCTATGGTAACGGGAGATTTTGAGAACGTTATTATTTTGAAACTATGCATAGGTTGCTATGGAATTTTTTGTCAAATAATTTGACATTTTATGCCATTCAGTATTGGAAGGGTGGTCTGATAAGAAACGTTCCTTTGTAATCAAAGCGTATTACAAAAATAATGACTCTGTGATCGCAGTACAGCAGAAATTTCAGATTAATTTCAATATCCCTCGTCACGAGTGAGTTCCGTATGGTCACGCTATAAAAGACTGGGTTCGTAAATTTGAGGAAAGCAGATCAGCAAACAATGTCAAACGCACGGTACCAAACAGAAGTGTCAGAACTTTGGATAACATTGATCGAGTTATACAGCGCAGTCCGAAACGTTCCAGTCAAAAACATGGTCAGGCAATTGGCTTAGCAAGAACGACTTTTCTACGAATTTGACACAAGAACCTCTATTTCCATCCTTAATGGTTTTTGGAAAATCCAAAGGAACTTCACCAACAACCATTACGCAGGTGTAGTGTGGTGTCTTCTATGCGAATTATTGGACCCTACCTTTTTTGAGATCAGAATGAAAATGCTGTAACAGTTAATTCTGCACTCTATGCTGACATGATAAACCAGTTTCTGACACAGCAATTGAACCCGCTTCCACAAAACAACCAGAATACATGGTTTCAGCAAGACGATGCTACTGCACATATCGCAAGGGTATCAGTGACTGCTGTGCGACATCTTTTTACTGGTATACTGTGTTTTAGTTATGTTGGTTTTCGAATAATAAAATTTTTAAAATCTTCGGGTACCATGGACCACCTTGTAGATTCGCAAAACTGCTTTCTGTGTTCTTTGTCTTCTTCAAATACCTGTTAATATCATCACATAATTGTAGGAATGAACTTTGGACGTTGGTTCTTCAACATTTTTTGGGCAGTGGTAAAATGTATTCCCAAATTGCGAACCTTTTTTCTTAAGGATAACATTTTTGCTCTGCACTACACTACAGATAACGGCATTGGCTCTTTTGGTTTCTCTCATTGGTTTTAATTTTTGATATTTCCACTGTTTATTAACAGTACTTTTCCTTTCAAACTGCTGGAAATTCTAATTGTTTCCACGAACGAAATCTGTAGATCCAGATAAAACGCCGCAAAAATTTCCCGAATATCTCTTATTTCTCTAATTCAGCATGGGAAGTAAATTTCAATAGTAGCATCGTCCAACTTTGCTTAACAATTTATATTATTAATTAATTAGTATAAATAAAACGTAAGCAAGTGTGTTTTTTATTCTTTGTGCAACTTCTATTCCACGTGTTTGTTACATAAAGGCATATATTTGACATTCGAATACGATTTGGTTCCATTTTTTTTGTTACCAACCTCAAAACAATGAAATTAGCATGCAGTAAAGTAGTACTTTTTTATCGTCTAAGAATATTATATTGCTTTTGACTTCTTTACAGTCTGTTTTCAACAGTGTGTTTTTTCATAATTTTAACCGTGCATGTGTTATTTTTACGTGTTCTATTGTTATATTTTTGTGTTGACAATGTAAATATCTGGAAATCAGATCTACTACAATAAAATTATTATTATTATTATAATAAAATAATTAAGGGAGTTAATAATCGCCAATTTATAGTTTTGCATGACCCGGTATATTTTATTTCGTTTTAGAATAATTTAAATGAAATTTTGGTAGATTCTTCAACTACTTTTCCTACCGAGAGTCGCCTATGGTATAAAATAGGAAACATTATGTTAGCTAGTGTGGAATTTCTGTTACTTTTTCTTTCGCCCTTGTCATTTAATGCTTCACTGATGTACAAATATTTAAATCCGTATCTTACTCATCACAATATTTGGATATTATACAAAAAAAAAAAGATAGATATTTACTCTTTAATAAGTAACAACATGGAATTATTAATTCGGTAAATTCTATTTAAGAAAAACAAATTTTTAATTCATTGTATTGTGTTTATTACAATAATCTTATAATGTAAATACAAATATTAAATCATCAAATAATTTTTTTCTGAAGGACGTCATACCGCCAGATATTTTAGTAATGTATTATTAACTCGAGAAAATCTAGAAAGCTATGATGAAATACAAAAATTATTACTCACATTAGAACTAGACATATGTACAATATGTATACACAGACAATTCTCTACCTTACCATTTGCATTAAATGTCGCAGGTAAAGAATTTTAATAATAGGTGAGGCATAGAACTTATACTTACTCCTGATAGAACAATATGTTTCATGTCATTAATTAAATAGTTACTTTATTATTAAGAAAAAATGAAACAATTCTCAAAGATATTTTGTGAAACGCACAATAAACCGGAGGAAAAAAAGAGAAAGAACATTACAGATTGTAACGTCTATGCGAAATATGCTAGCATTGTTACATATATAATTTAAAATTTTGCAATATTTCCGTAACATTGTTTATTATTTTAAAACAATAAAGAGACTTACTTCTTCTTCTTCTTGTGCGTGTTCGATTTTATAGTCCTGTATAACGATTTCATGACACTAAATATTAGTTAAGAGCACACAACTTTTACAACACAATGAACGAAAAATTCACGAATTAATTAATTAATGATAAATTATAATATCGTTGATTTAAGTTTAACACGCTCGGTATGTATATCAGTATATTTACATATATATGATTTATATACATATAATAATATATATTAATTGTCGTCGCCTGTGGTTGCTGCCGCGCGCGTGTTTGATATCTCGAAGACGGTAAAAGTAAAGAGGTGGTACTACATACTTTGACGTGTTGTAGTATACTGAACAATTCTAATAACCATGTGGATGCATTTCATAATATATAAGCACATGGGGAAAATACTTTAACTTGCATGGGGCACATGCAGGATGACACTTTTGTCCAAAATCTCTGCTCATTAGTGACTTCGTGGAATATCACTTATACCCCTCATACAGTCCCAGGAACTCACAAATATTATTGCCAATTTAGGAACCAGTCTTTCGGGTGTTAAAACATATATTCATACAAAATATTTTCTCAGTTAAATTGTGTTTTTTTTTAAAGAAATTTGTGCATTTGGAAAGCGATTTTTGCTAAAAATATATCAAAACTGTTTTCTTCGGCGGGTACCAAGTGGGCACTGATAATGGTCTTCTACCTAATATCTAATGACACTCGGTAATCCGCTAGACAAAGTGGGGGATTATAAGATTATAAAATAGATTTTATAAAATTACCTGTGTAGGTATTGAAAGGATTAGTATTAGGGAACAGGATATATTATATATATATAACAGTATAATTTATAAATGTGTAGTTTCCAAATAACGATAAGCAATAACTAATATGTAATTTAACAATTTTAAATTTACAAATAACGGTATATAATTCTATGGTCATTAAAGGGATTATAATATTATAAAACAAATTTTATAGAAATACACAAAATAAGTAATATATAGTCCCTTCAGCAATTATAATTAACATTCACTAGTAATATTTTGTTGTGAGCAGACGTTGTTGAATTTGACACATTATGGAAACCCATTTAGTGCAAAGTATTCACGGAAAAAATTTGTTAGTGGTGGAGAAATTTACGTTTTCTGGGTGTAAAACTTTAAAAAGTGGGGAAACTTTTTGGCGCTGTACTAAAAAATATACCAATTGTACCGCAAAAATCTTTACACTTGGTGTTGAAAACCTTGTAACCAGAAGTCAGCTTGTACCTACATAATCACGAACCTGAGGAAAGTAAATTAAACAGGAAAATTATATCCAGTGCATGCAAACGTAAGGCCCAAGACGATATTTCCGAAAAACCTTCAAAAATCATTCGATGTGAACTCAAAAAGAACCTACCTGAGACGATTACCACAATGGATGTAACCAATATCAGAAGAAATATATACTATTCGAGAAGAAAACTTTTGCCTGGACCGTCACCGAAAAATGTTACTGAAGTTCATGAAATTGTCAACAGTTATAGTGTAAAAACAAGTGAGAATGAAGATTTTGTTTTTATTAATAGCCTACATGATAACATTATAGTGGTTTCGTGCGAAACAAATATTCGGAGTTTGTGTGGGATGGATTACATATACATGGATGGTACGTTTTCATATTGTACAAAATATTTCCTTCAATTATTTACCATCCATGGGCTTAAGAACGGTCATTACATCCCTTTGGTGTTTTGTATCTTTCAACCTGTCGAGGTGTTTATAGATTTTGAAAGTGCTATTCATGTGGCAGTGCGTAATACATGGCCAGCAGCGAAAGTAAATGGATGCCGCTTTCATTTACATCAAGCATGGTTCAGCAAAATTCAAAGTTTAGGACTAAGTAGTGAGTTCAAAAACAAAGATTCTGAAATAGGAAGATGGTTGAAACATACTTTCGGATTAACATATTTAAGCCCTGACGAAGTTGGTGATTGTTTTGCATTTGATTTGTACAGCGACAAACCTCACCATGCAGATGTTGAGAAATACGCAGACTATTTGTTGGAGACATACATCGATGAAAATGCAAAATTTCCTCCAGAGTTGTGGGCTAATGCAAGTCCATCAATAATTCACACAACAAACGCCTGTGAATCATTTCACTCAAGATTTAATGGATCATTTTATGCAACTCACCCATCTATTTATGTATTTATCGAAAAACTTAGACTATCAAATTGATACATATATTAAGCTTCAAAGTGTTCATATTCCACTGAAAATGAATGATAAGAAGACAAAAGTCAAGCTGAACACATTAACAAATTTACATTCACAAATGATTTTGGGAGAAATTACGAGATTACATTTTGTTAAGTGTGTTTCATACTATTCAACAAGAGAAAGAATATAAGTAAGAATATTAGTGTATGTAGTATTTTTTACATATTTTTATACACTTAATATTTTTATATAACTTTTTTGTGTATATTGCCTATTTTTTTCATTTTCTTTCTTAGTATATATTATGTAGTATTTTTTACATATTTTTATACACTTAATATTTTTATATAACTCTTTTGTGTATATTGCCTATTTTTTTCATTTTCTTTCTTAGTATATATTATGTAGTATTTTTTAAATATTTTTATATCTTAATATTAAGAGTTAAGTGTGTTTCATACTATTCAACAAGAGAAAGAATATAAGTAAGAATATTAGTGTATGTAGTATTTTTTACATATTTTTATACACTTAATATTTTTATATAACTCTTTTGTGTATATTGCCTATTTTTTTCATTTTCTTTCTTAGTATATATTATGTAGTATTTTTTAAATATTTTTATACATCTTAATATTTTTCTTAAATTTACAAATTATTATATTGTGTTTTCCTTTAGTAAATATAATATGCAATGTGACAAATCTTAATAAATAAGTTGAGCAATCAGTACTTAATGCGTTTTCATTGCCTTCATTATAAATGTTTTTGTTGGTGCCTACTTTGCCTACAGAATTAGCGCAGATCCATTTCATTGGTGCCCACTTCGCCTATGAGATTAAAACTTCGGGTACGTTGGTGCCCACTTGGCCTCTGCCCGTTTTCTTCTACCTTGTCTTTTTGTTCTTAGGATATTTTATTGTTGTTGTGCGAATAAAAGAATTTTCAATGGGAATAGCTAACTTTCAATAAATAACATCACACTTTTTTTATTATGCGTATTGTATATCTGATATGAGATTATTTTTGAAATTACTAATTCATTTTCAAGTTTGTATTAGGTATATTCAGATTGGAAAAGAGTTGTAATGGAACAAGCATTACAATACAATTAAAATGAATAAAACTGCCCCAAAATTGGGCGCCATAATGTAATGGTACAGCATTATAATACAATTAAAATGCCAAAACGGCCCCAATTGTTGGGCAACATAATGTAAAGCATAGGTTCCCAAAGTGGGCGATAACGCCCCCTTGTGGGCGCTGCAGGTCTAAAGGGGGGCGGTAAGAGACCCAGAAAAAAAATGGGGGCGTTGTGTAAAGGCTTAGGGGTCGATTTGTAATTTCATCTAGAATCTAGGAGGACTCTTAGACACCGACTGAGCTCTCGACTCTCGACTAGGGATGGGCGATAAACATCGATGTTCATTGAACATCGATATTTTAGGATCGATGTTCGATGTTTTTGCATCGATGTTTGCAATTTAGATTTATCGATAAACTATCGATGTTAGAAGAAATATAGTGAACATCGAACTTTTAAGCTTGACAAAATGTATTTGCACTAATCACAAAATAAAACAGCGTCCTCTGTTGACAAATACAAAAATGTTTCCAAATTAACAGCTCACATACAGGCTACGAGGATGTAAAATTGTCTACGAATAAAAGAAGTATTTAAATTACACAGTGCTATATCATATAAATTCGAATATTTCATTTTAGGCTCTTTTAAATATTACTCAGTATAAATATTTAAATAATATATAATTAAATACATAAATTTATAGTACTTTTAATGTGCAGAATAAAAGTTAAATTATGTATACATGCAGAATAAGTGAAGGAGGTAAACGTATTTTCATAGAAAAAGAAGGGAGATAAACATTACCGATGTATACTTCTTCGGGAAATTCCCTAGTGCGTACAATCATACACGACGATACACGTATTAAATGCAAGATGACACATCAGAAATATAAAACCATATCCATATGTATCTCGGTATTTGCCAGCGTAGTCAAAAAAAAATGCAAGACTATAAAATCCCAAATAAAAATCGTTCTCTTAAAAAGCTTTGATACACGTAAATGTATATATTTTTTAAGTATCAGACGATTTAAGTCATGTGGTTGTTTCATGCGTAATTGCATAATATTGTTTTTTTATATAGTTTTTTTTGAGTAGTTTCTAAAGTTAACTACATATTATAAATGTATATATTTCTTTTATTATTTTTTTTGAATAGTGATATCTTTTATATCATTTTGTTAAGGACGTAAATTAATTAAGTTATAATAAAGTTTTTGTTAAACTGCCAAAAAATAAATCTATAAATATAATTATCGATGTTTAAAAACATCGATGTTTGGTAGTCGATATTTTGCAACCATCGATGTTGATCAACGATGTTAACATCGATGTTTGATATCGATGTTTACCCACCGATGTCCCATCCCTACTCTCGACTACAGCTTGTGAACATCAACTAATATTAATTAAGAGATTGCTCAAACCAACTCGGTTCGATATTTCTCTCCGAGTAGTTCATATATCTGTCCTGTTTTATTGAATAAATAAAATAAAAAACATATCAATCGGTCGCTCCGTTTCGAAACGAAAAGAGACACAAACAAACAAATAAAAAGGCAACTGTATCAATCGGCTGGTTCATAGAATACTTGTTCTTACTTGTTGAGTACGATTGAGCGTCGAATGAGATAAACGAGTTTATGCATGTTTGTCTTATTCCTGTCGGTGCGTGCTGCTTATGCAATCCTATATAAACAACGTAATATTTATTTTATTTTCATTTGCGGTTTCGCGCGTAATAGATAAGCAGTACTTAAGTTCAACACTTATACTTACGTATTTCTCAAAACAAAACAATGTCGGAAGTAAAAAAGAAGAGACGGCAATACTGTGCGGAATATATTAAATTCGGATTCATTGAAAATCCTACAAACCCATCGTCGCCTTTGTGCCTTCTATGCCTAAAAACATTTTCGAATGAAGCAATGAAGCCTTCAAGATTTCAAGATCATTTGAATAAAATGCATCCAGATAAGAAAGACAAGAATGTAGCATATTTTCAAGACCTAGAGAAGAAGCATAATACTCGGCCAAGTGTAGCAAAACTCTTTTCGGCGGCTGCTAAGCAAGATGACGACGGACTTCGAGCTTCGTACAACATCTCTTTGTTAATTGCTCAAAAAGGCAAACCACACAACATCGGAGAAGTGTTAATTTTGCCAGCAATAAAGGAAGTAATAACTACTGTGCTTCATAAACCGGCCGCAGATATTATCGGAAAAATTCCTTTGAGTAATAATTCTGTGCAAAGACGAATTGATGAAATGGCCGGAAACATAGAAGAATCATTGTGCAATCATCTGAGGACTAGTCAATTCTCAATTCAGCTCGATGAGTCCACTTTACCAACTAATGAAGCATTGTTGCTGTCTTACGTGAGGTTTATTAAAGATGAGAAAATATGTGAAGAACTATTGTTTGCTAGAAATTTAGAGACCGATACAAAAGGCGAAACCATATTCAATACATTGGAAAAGTTTTGTGATGAGAAAGAGATTCCCTTGAAAAATATTATATCAGTTGCTATGGATGGCGCTCCGGCTATGACAGGGTGCCATAAAGGCTTCATAGCGTACGTAAAAAATAAAATTCCAGATGTCCTTGCTGTACATTGCGTTATTCATAGACAACATTTGGTTGCTAGAAATTTAAGTGAACGACTATTTCAATCACTGCAATATGTCATCAAAGCAGTCAATAAAATCCGTAACTGCTCTTTGAATGATAGATTATTTCATCAGCTTTGTGTTACTAATGACGAAGATTTCAACCGTTTGTTGTTTCATACCGAAGTTCGTTGGCTATCAAGAGGCAATTGTCTGACTCGATTTTACAACCTGTTTGACTCTGTGATAGAGTTTTTGGAAACTAAAGATACAGAATTGCGCAACAAGCTCATTACATCAAAAAATTATATAGCTTACATGACAGACCTGTATAAATTGTTCAACAACATGAATCTCCAACTGCAAGGCGATGAACTAAATTTAATTAAAACAAAAAATGTCGTTGCTGCTTTCGCAGCCAAACTGCTTCTACACAAAAAGAATATGGGCAGACGTGAGTTTCATAATTTTCCGAATTTATCAGTATCCTGCAGTAACGACGACTTGTTTGCCTACTGCCAACATTTGGAAAAGCTCCACATTGACTTCACCGAACGATACCAGGATATTTTGAACTTGGGAATACCAGACTGGGTGTTGGATCCGTTTTCAAATGTCAACACAGCAATATCACCACATCTGGAAGAAGAACTTATAGAATTGACAACGAACGAGGAAATAAAAATCAAGTTCAAAAATGGCTACCAAGAATTTTGGCTACAAAAACCGATCCCGCAATTGTACCCTGGATTGTGGTCAATCATTCAACGATTCTTGATAGCATTCCCATCGTCATATTTGTGTGAACGTGGATTTAGTGCTGTAGCAACGCTGCTTACTAAAAAGAGAAATCGTTTGCATGTTACCGAACGTGGTGACTTGCGGCTGTTCTTGAGTAAATTGGAACCTGATATCAACAAACTTATTAAACAGCATCAGATTCATCCTTCACATTAGTTTTTATATTAGAATCGATTATGTTTGTTTTATTTTGAATTTTGAATAAAAGATACTTTGTCTGAATACTATAAAGTTGCGTTTCAATAATCATTCTCATTGGCAGGTGTAGCCCGTAAAAGTTAACTTGAGACCTGAGCGCCGCCGCGCCGTTGTGTACTACCTACTACGCTCAGGTCTCAAGTTAACTCATTCATTCTAAACGAGACTTTTACTATAACCCATAGTAAAAGTCTCGTTTAGAATGAATGTTTAATCTCCGCTAATATAGCTCACAATAATTAATTTAATTTGAAGTTATAGTGGTTTTTGAGTAGGTGAAAAAATGGGGGCGCTAAAAAATAATTTATTCTCAAAGTGGGCAGTAGGCAAAATAAGTTTGGGAACCACTGATGTAAAGGAACCCCCTTATATTTAATTTAATAAAATTGTAGAGTTTAAATCTAAATAAAATTTAAATAACTTGCTTTGCCGGCTAAACTCAAATCAGATTATCTCAGGGCGATTGGGATTAATAAGAAATGATTAAGTAAACGGTGTTCCTAAACATTAATTATACATATTTAATAAAAAAAATACCAATGTAAAACTTTAAACAATTCGTATATTCAAAATCAATGAATTATATATATAAAACTATTTTTTTGCATATAACAAAAGAAATAAAATATATTTAACGACAATTTTAATACATTTTTACAAATTAATAATTAATGGCCATAGATTTTTTATGTATATTATTCGACGTAGTCTAACATAAACAACGGATGCCAGAATTTACTACGTCGGCTGGTTTTGTGTACTATTATATAAATACACAACAATATTAATACAGATCAAATAACATTCTCCTTCATAGAACGGAGATGATTTTTATTTATCAACTTTATTATGTTAATCTCAATTTAAAATTTATTTCATAATCTTTAATTCATCAATATCAACAATATTTTCATTTACAATAGTCTTTTAAAAATACCTTATAATAAAGTTTCTTTCTTCGCTCTTCGGCGATGTCTATCTTCAGCAAACTCTTCTTTGCTTGGCGTTGTCATCAACGGAATTTCCTTAGTAGTCACCATCCTGACGTGACGAATCTCCTTGCTCTGCTTACTGGAGCACAATATATTTATTATAAACTTTTAACACTGAGCACATTTACTCTCTAAGTGCGACTTTAATCACTATTTTTCAAATAACAATTCTTATGATTGTTATCGAATTTATTATAGGAGTTTTAGGTTCTCCTTTTATAGAACATTTAATGTATATTACTTAATTTTCTGAAGCCAGCCAGTCAAATCCCTCCGACTTTGGAGTTAACTTTCCGACTCGAATGAAGTCTAGCTGTTGACTCTCTCGTTTTTAGCGCGTGTTTCTATTTTATATAAAAGTGTCTGTGGTTCCCCTTTCTCTATATAGTTCGGTTATTTCCACTTAAGTTTCCCATACACACTCTTTTACGTAGGCGAATGTTTATCACAACTGTAGCGTTTATTTCACTGTTGTAAACATTCGGCGCCACGGTTCTCTTACTCTGATACACTTGAATTTCTTTAGTGTCTGTAATAGCATATTCGTAATCAATACATTTTTCTTTATGTCTATGTCTCATAAACTGAGATGAGTAGAAATGAGACTTGCAAATAATTTATATGATTGCTTGTAAAAAAGTAAGTGTTGTATTTGATTCAATAATTACATCAATGAGCAAAGTTCAATTTCTACTTACGAAGTAAAAAATTAAATTTTATTTTATTTATGTTCGGAAATCTATTTTGTATATACTTTCTTGGAATTAAAACAAAACAAAAATTATTATGAAATATATATTTGTATAAATTAATAGATACATACAAATTTATAAAATGATAAAAAAGATTTAGAGAATGTAACAATATCATAAAAACAGCAATACTGTTTGATGCCGTGCGTATCTTGCCGTTCATAACACTGCACTATTTACTTCCACAATTTTGGGAAAAGTTCAGAAGAACTCATCACACATTGTTTTGGCAAAATCCAAAATGAATACTATCTTTATACTGTACCATCTACAAGTTGTTTTAAACTAAAACATATTTTATTGGAAATTTAAATATAAAATACATTCTATATGTGCTTGATTACAATTTAGTGACAGATATTACGATACATATTTAGCAAAGTACAAATTATAAAAAAACACTTCACTATCTTATAAATAATGTGTTCATCCTTCAAGTTATTTTCACAATCAGTGATGCATCATAGCATAAATTCCAATAACCGGCCCAATCTCTTTTCAAAATACCCAATCTCGGCATATTATTATCTCATATCATATGGGATCTGTGGATTCCGTGGTGGACATGTCAAAACTCTTCAACTTTCTATGAACACATGTATGTTCTATTAGATATATATCAAAAAAATTACAAGGTTGTGGCAAAAAGATTGGTATGTGTCTAGGTTTAATAGAAGCATTTTTATTATAAGCAATTCAAATATTTTAATATGTAACATAATATAATTACCTAATTCATGTAAAATTTACTGTGTTCTTTCTGTACATTGCTCCGATATAGATGAGAGTAATTCTAGAATACAAGAATACCACAATATCCAATTCATTATTATTATTGTATGTTGAGTTGAATAATTTAGGTGTTGTTATTATATCACAAATTTTTGTACATGACCTATAGAGGTGTTTTTCTTTCTGTTCACGATATCCCATTATAATATATTTAAGGAAACACAGTTGCAATGCTATTGAACTGATTGCGGGTTTTACTTAATTAATTAACAATATTTACGATAACATAACCACAAATCGTACAACAAATATACTTCTTCAGTATGATCGTTTGTTTGTCTGTGATTTGCACATGATGCCAGGACTATATTTCTTCATTCATTAAGGGAAATTAAATTATTTTTCCACTTTTGAAAAGGCACAATTATTAATTATAAAGAGGTTTGTCGATTTTTAAACTATTTATACTTGTTTGACGATGTACAAACAATAATTAAATATTTATAGTAATGAATCTATGTGATAAACAAACAGACCTAAATTTGAAAAATTAATTGTAACGCATGCGCAGTTTGGACAATACTCCAATAAAACGGCATAGCACCATATGTTTTATTTCACAATGTTGGAGCGAACCTGTCCTTGTCTACACGCGATATAGTAGTATTATATATATGGTGCAGCTAGAATTATACGAATTTGAGTCAAAGTTGTACCATGCAAAACACCATAAAAATCCCCGACTCCGATATTAAATCACATAAATAAATGTAGTAACTGTTTGAAAAAGTAACGATTATTTAAAACCAGTATTCGTAACGAATACTTCAGTAACGGATAGTTACATTTGCAACACCACTATGCGGAAGTATAAAATAAAAGAGACAATTTTTGAACAAACTGGCCCAAAAAATTCAAATTGCTTCTGTGAATTCAAGTGATACAAGTTTTGATATTGAAATTTACGAAATTTATACCTAGTATCACTATTACCCTATTTTGACAAATAAATTATTTATTATTATTATTATTTTATTTGCAGAATTTGGAAATACGTGTATCTGTAATTGTTAAGAGGACTTTCTTTCTTCTATTTAGTAAATTTAAGTAAATTATATGAGTAGTCACATCATAATTAACTGCTTGAATATATTATAATTAAGTTGAAAGTACATAAAATATATGTACGAGGTAAAATGTATTTATACACCGGTTAATTCATAACGTCATAGTTTTCTTCATTACATTGGCACGTACACTCATATGTAGCCTACTTGTTGTTTTATGACGACATCCTCTGTGTTATCCTCGCGCAAGCTCGTACATAATACAGAATAGCAAAGAACTTAAAGTATTACGTACCTCCACATACACATAGATAGATCATATGTATAGTGGAGATTGTGTGGTCGGATTTTATAATGATACTCCTCTCCAAGAAATAGTGAAAATTTGCATTTGTAATGTTTACATATGAAATTATGAGCAATTTTATTATATACCTTACGCGCTTTATGCCCTTCAAGTTCTCAGGTTTCGTCAAATTGTTTCATAAATCTCCGTGTCTGATGTATAAGACACGTTGTAATTAATACTTTGTATATATATGTGTCATATTTTATTTGTTAATACCGAAATATTATTAATCATCTAGAGTTGCGAAGTATAATCTTTAACATATTTTAATAAATAATCGTAGTAATAATAATCTTTATTATTCAACAGACATCATAACAGGAATACGTAGGCAGTATACTGCTCTGTTTAGCATAGAAGTCGTAACTGACAAAATAATTGTTTCAAGGTATTCTACATTTAGTAGAATTTGTTATGCCGTTTAATTTGAGGTTCTTATTAAGAATTGAATTTAATATTTACTAAGAGGTAGCAAAGCAGAATCAAATACCAAAATATTATTTCAACATATACCGGGTGTTAAGGAATTGCACGGCACTATTGTAGGTACTTGTTCTCCAGCATAAAATAAACAAAAAAGTCCATATACACATATGCCTCAAATTAATTTATTACTAAGATATTGGAGCATAATAGTATATTATGCATTGAGCATTTAATGATAGATATTAAGACACGAGTAAGAAAATTACAATACGAGGCGAAGCCGAGTATTGTAATGAATACGAGTGTCTTAATAGCCATTAAATGCGAGTTGCATACACTATTTTTTCTGCGACCCCATAATAAAACATTATTTTTTGACCATTCCATTTCATAAATTGAGGTTAAAATTTTCCATGCATCTTTGCGAATTTTGCTGATAATAAATTGTTAGTGGTTACTAAAGCTTGTTCCATAATTTCTGGTGGACTCAAATTTTACATTTCACTGTCATTATCCCACAATTTTACCGTTTATATTTTCAAAAAAGCACAAATTTTAAGTACTTACTTGTAAATTGCAGAGAACTGTCACATTTATTTAATTTGTATATCTGTCAGATATGCAGTCGCCATATTGAATATTGTTTATTATTGGAATGTCGCATTCCTATTGGATATAAACTTGTATCATAATGAAATTCTGTATCGTAATGGACATTATTAAAGTACAGGTTCGGCATATCTAATAATACAATTAAAGTATGGAAGTAGAAAAAGATATTTATTTAACAATCCAACAGAACTAGTTAAAGTAGCCAGCGTTTTGTTGAATTCAGCATTCAGCACGACAAATTCTTCTTTAACACATCCTATAGCATCAGAACGATTCTTGGTAGTTGCTGCGGCTTCCACGATGCGATTACTAAACTCTGACGAATCCCGATCTCCCGATCTAACGGCGTTAGATCGGTAGTTTAGTAATCGCATCGTGGAAGCCTCAAAAACTATCAAGGATCGTCCTGATGCTATACGAAGTGCCAAAGAAGAATGAATTTGTCGTGCTTAATGCTGCATTCAACAAAACGGTGGCCTCTTTAAACAGTTCTTTTGGATGTTGTATTGTTAAATAAATATCTTTATGCTCCAATATCTTAGTAATTAATTAATTTGAGACATATGTTTATATGGACTTTTTTGTTTATTTTATGCTAGAGAATAAGTACCTACAATAGTGCCGTGCAATACCGAAACACCCGATATAACGTGTGTATAAATTAACGCAAAAGCTACACGCAGCGACATTCTTCGTTCGGTTCTGAATAAAAAATCTTAATGTTGAAATGTCGTTTGTTAATATGGAGTTCTTAAAGTTCAGAGTTTTAGTGCGTGCCTAAGCCTTCCTCATTGATAGCTGTCAATATAGATAGGTGCAATTTACTTTAAAAAGTAACTAGTATTATTTCGTGAACGTTTTCATTTTGATTAAAAAGTTTGTTTTTAACATTTCTTCATTAACGTACTTTCACGAAAAACACATCTGACAACGTTATAGAGCAATGAGTTTGTATTTCAATCAATATCATTACTATCAAATTTTGACATTTACCCGTACATTTAATTCGACTTTCGTGTTTCATTTTGTGTAAACTCTGCTTCTTGGTGGTTATTTGTATTGTTTTGATTAGTTGTTGTGCTACTGTGTTTTATCGTTTCTTTGTTCTTATTTTATTCCTTCATTTTTTACATTTAATGAATACGGCGATATTTACAATTAGACAGCGGACGTGCCAGGTTTAAATTACGACGGAGCAAAGAAATAATGTAAACAACACGCAGTTACTGAATAGCATTGTTCATATGGTGAACTGCAACATCTGTTATTCTCCCAAAACGATAGAAAAAAAAAAGTCGTCTTTCCTCATAAAATTCGTTTTTCTATTCCGGTGCTATAAAGTTCACTTTACGACACCCGTTTTGGTTGCATAATAGTATATTAAAATACAAGTTTCATAAGACACGGTTTTTGCGCACGCGTTCAAGTTTAGAAAACGAGCCGCTAGGCGAGTTTTCTAAAGAACAAGTGCGCAAAATGTCTTATGAAACGTGTATTTTATACTATTTTTTCTATTTCGGTTATTAAAAGTTCAAAAAAGCTTAAAATAAGAGACATGTTTTGTTCGAATATTTTAGAAATTTTGCTTTTTTGAAGTTGGTTACCCTGATTTTTAAGTAGAACGTTTTAAATATTTGAAAATCGGTGGTGCTATATGTAATTGTGTTTAAAATTCAGACTGATTTATACAAATATATAAATAACTGTACGCCCCCAGAGATTCGCAAAATAGCAGAAGACAATTTACAAAATCTTTCGTCCACAAACTCTACATATTTATCAAAACAAACTTTTATAACAGTTGTACTATTCAACATGGTAAGTAAATGTCAATAGTAGCATCCGAAAACTTATCATCCAACTCTGCTTAACAATTTATATTGTTAATTAGTAAATAAAATATCAGCATGTGTGCTTTTCATTCTTTGTGCAATTTTATTGCACATTTTTGTTACTTTAAAGGCTTATATTTTGACATTTAAATACGATTTGGTTCCATTTTTTTTGTTACCAACTTCAAAAAAATAAAATTAGCGTGCGATAAAGTAATACTTTATGCAACCAAAACGGGTGTCGTAAAGTGAACTTTATAGCACCGGAATAGAAAAAGTACTTTATCGCACGCTAATTTTATTTTTTTGAAGTTGGTAACAAAAGAAATGGAACCAAATCGTATTTAAATGTCAAAATATAAGCCTTTAAAGTAACAAAAATGTGCAATAAAATTGTATAAAGAATAAAAAGCACACATGCTAACATTTCACTTACTAATTTGCAATATAAATTGTTAAGCAGAGTTGGATGATAAGTTTTCGGATGCTACTATTGACATTTACTTACCATGTTGAATAGTACAACTGTTATAAAAGTTTGTTTTGATAAATATGTAGAGAGTTTGTGGACGAAAGATTTTGTAAATTGTCTTCTGCTATTTTGCGAATCTCTGGGGGCGTACAGTTATTTATTTCGTCCTCTTTGTTGATAATTTGAAATAATTTATTGTATAAATCAGTCTGAATTTTAAACACAATTACATATAGCACCACCGATATTCAAATATTTAAAACGTTCTACTTAAAAATCAGAGTAACCAACTTCAAAAAAGCAAAATTTCTAAAATATTCGAACTAAACATGTCTCTTATTTTAAGCTTTTTTGAACTTTTAATAACCGAAATAGAAAAAATAGTATAAAATACACGTTTCATAAGACATTTTGCGCACTTGTTCTTTAGAAAACTCGCCTAGCGGCTCGTTTTCTAAACTTGAACGCGTGCGCAAAAATCGTGTCTTATGAAACTTGTATTTTAATATACTATTTTTCATCGGCGTAGGTACTAGCGTGAGGGGTCTTAAAAATTTATTATATTTACCTTATAATTCGCATAATAAATAAAGTTATATATGTATATACCTATTCATACTTACGTTAGTTTCGTTTTTTCATTGTTTTGACTGTTAATTACGTACTTCGTAATTATAGTAATAGTTCCTGTTTAATACCGTTTCATAGAATCTATTTCTCCCAATTATCTCGACATAAGTGTGCATTGGATTTTGTTAAGTTTCAATAAGATACGCATACGTTTTTAGTTATCATTTATTTAGATCTAGAACATTGTTTATGTTACTATGATATGGAAGAACGTCGAGAATGGCATCGTAAAACAATGGCAAGGTGGATTAAGGGTCATACTGATTGTATCTCCTCCATTGTCAGTGATTCAGAATTTATTGCAAAGTCTATAAAATATCGTTACAGAATGCCCAAAAAGCGCACGTACAACGTCACTTAGAATCGCTAAAATATACACAGAAATTGGACCCGTTGAAAGCTGACAATGTAGCACATGCTCTCCACAGACTCTGTGAATATATCAGAGACAAGTATCCGGAAATTGATAGACTTGTATCCGATTTTTAAAAAGTTTTCAGAAAAGCACCATCGAGAGTAGCTCTTTATAGGGAAAAACTTCCATCTTTGTCACTGCTTCCCTCGCCAGTCATAACTAGATGGGAAACATGGTTGGAAGCTACTATAGTAGAATTACCTAACAGATGCAGTAGCAACATTGCATTTTTGTAATAGCTTAAACGGGCAAATGCGCTGTTGCTACTGCATCTGTTCAGTAATTCTACTATAGTTTTTATGCAGAGAATTTCGATAGTTTAAAAAATTTCGTTACATGTTTAAATGACGATGCTCGAAGTATTTCTGAGTGCAAGGAACTAACAGAAATCCCAAATTTAAAAACTCAGTTTATTCCTTCGGGAACACTTTGGAAATTTGCCTAAACTAATCACATATTTTGAAAATCGAAATCTCAAATTAAAAGATGGATTAACCACATTAGATATGGCTTTTAAAAATTTCAAAAGTATTCCAAGTGACTTCGGATGTGGCCTTCGGCAAAAGTTAGACCCAGTTTTGAATAGAAATCCAGATTCAATAACATTGCGGTAATTTTGTATGGGGACAATGACACAAAATCTAACTGCTAAATACCCCTTTACTCGACGAACTACAAAATGAACAAATAAGAAGGTATTTTGTATTTTATAGGTCACCAGCCACTTGTTATCCAATTATATAAATAAAATTAAAACCTCTTTAAAAATACAACATTTCAATAGTGCGCCCATGGGCGATGGGTCATCAACCTTTCGTGTCCGCTCCCTATGTACAATGTACGTGGTGTATGGCTTCTCTCAAAATTCGCACCGGAGGTAATACTTTTACTCTTATCGAATAGCTATTTTTGGCAAATATGTCGTAAATTATACATTCTATATATATTTATCAAGAGTACAGAAATATTTAGAGCTGTATTTGGAATACTTTTTGTATAAATGAAATTTCAAAATTCAGACCGGAAGTAACACTTTTACTCTTAGAGAGTAGCACTTTTTTTGAATAGCTCGCAAATTTCAAAATTTGGACTTGAAGTAACAGTCTTACAGGTTTAATTTTTCTAAGAAGATAAAAGTGATGCAAACAATTAAGAACAATTTTATATAATTTGAAATGCTCATAGCGGAATTCATCGTCATGTAACTGACTTAAAAATGGTTGTAATAAATTATTTCGATATACAGGGTTGCCGTTAAATAGGTACCAGGCTATGCGAATCTGAAGAAAAAGAAATTTATTTGTAACTCATCAAAAATTTCTAAATTTTTAGGGCCACAATGTAGTTAAAGCCGGTCCAAAACTTTCTTTATACTACACGCATTTACGTAAATTCCACTAGTAATCCCAGTTTAAAGTTTTTCCAAAAAAAACGATAAAAAGCAAATAGTTAAACCTTTGTTAGAAATGAACGGCAGTTGAAAAGATTTTCTATGGCAATGTTTTTTTTTTTTGTGAATAGCACGCCTTTATGTGGAAAAGGTCGACAACCTCGGTGCATATTACCATGTTTTTTTTTTCGGTAAATAGAAACATAAAAATAACGCAAATAAATACATACTACTATAGTATTTTCATCGTAAGAATAGGTGCACGTCATCAACAGAACTTTCGGAATGACAAATATACCAAATACTAAGTACCTATAACGCCATCTCTTATAAATGCAACCTTAATACTCTACCGCACTTTTAACAGTTGTCTGTACTGAAAGTAAGCAGGGCAGTGTTGTCAAATACCGTTCTGTCATTTAGGTTATAGCGCGCCAAATATTTTCACACGTGTTCATTATTAATTTTTTCCGTTTTTTAATCATGCTTTTTACAAAACAGTTATTTTCATAACTAAAAGACGTTTATTCATACACAATTATGCCAAAAGCGTGTTGTAGTCGTTGCAAATTAATGATTCCATCGACAGTTGCACAGTTTGAAGCAGAACGTGACCATGGTGAACTTGTATTACCTTTATCTTCAGTACGAGAGGTAAACAGCACTTCCTGCGTTTGATTAATTATTACTTATTATTAAAGTTCATTTTTCATATATTTCTGACAAATCTTTAAAGCATTATTAAGATCATACTTTTTTTAATATCGATTTTTATGCTTAGAAATAAATACAGTTTGCGATAAAATTGTCATTGAAAATCGAAAATTAGTGAATCATTTGATGAAATAATGTTTGTTTATGTAATACAATCATATTTTTAATCGTTTAGTTTGTTTTAGTAATTAATGCATCAGCCTCAATAAAGCTTTCAATAGACTAATTGGTTTTCGTAACCTATACTTCTAATTTGACAGTTGTTTATATCATGTTTATATTTTATATGTATCAGTTTGACAACATTGTGCAAACGTCATTGATGACGTGCACCTAATATTACGATGAAAATACTATATATAGTATATTAAGATACAGGTTTCATAAAACATGATTTTTGGACACGCGTTCAAGTTTAGAAAAGGGGTCGCTAGGCGGGTTTTCTAAAGAACAAGTGCGCAAAATCTCTTATGAAACGTGTATTTTATACTATTCATTCTATTTCGGTTATTAAAAGTTCATCAGATACGTGTTTTGTCGAACATTTTAGAAATTTTGTTTTGGTTACTATGGTTTTTAAGTATATCTCAGCACATATAACTTGAACGGTGAAGGTCATATGCTCAAAGGACAAGGGGGAGTGTGGTAGTAGCGGGGTGTACACGCATGCATTGGTAACAACTGTATCCATCTCTATCGTGCATTCTCTCTCTTCTTGATCTGCGTCGATCACCGCTCAACTTATATGTGCTGACCTGTAGAATATTTTATATACAGTGATAGTTCCCTTAACGGGCACTTCTATTAGCCGGGCACTTCCTTAAACGGACATTTTATTTGGTCCCGAATTTATAAGTAGGGAATTCCTAATAAATTGGTTTCTCCTATGCATACACTCCCTTGAACGGGCGCGGACAGTTGTTTAGCTGCGTTTTGACTGGCGAAGCCGCTAGCGCAAATCGAAAAGATGTCGAAGCTTTCATAACCAGGTTTTCGTTAATAATTAAAGGGTACAAACCCGGCGATATTTATAATTTCGACGAAACTAGGTTATTTTTTCGGGCACTACCAACAAAGACGATGGCGTTAAGAGGCGAAAAATGTGTGGGCGGTGAGTTATTCAAAGAAAGATTAACTGATACTGATATATGCAGTGTGTGGATGTGGCAGGGGAGAAAGAAAAACTGGAAGTCGTCGCGCATTTAAAAATCTTAACATTGCTTTTCTTCCAGTCCAATGGTATTCAAATAACAAGGCTTGAATGACCAATTCTATTATGACAGAGTGGTTGTGTAAATTTGATCGGAAAATGATCGATAAAAACAGAAGACTTATTATTTCTGGACAATGAAGTTGCCCATCCTAAGGAAGGATAGTAGCAAAATGTTAATCTCATTTTCTTACCGCCAAATACGACAGCTTACTGCCAACAGCCAGTTCAAGGCATTCTAAAAATGTTCAAAACTTGGTACCGACAATTACTACAAAAACACATTTTATCGCAGTTTGAGAGTTTTGATTCGGGACATAATTTAACTAATTCTATTAGCGATGATGTCTCACCTCATACAATTAAAAATTGTTTCAAGAAAACAGGATTTCAAGAAGTAAATGAGGAGTTTGAAAGTAATCAATTTGATCCTGAAGATGAAATTCCTTTATCTACAATAACTCAAATGTGTTCGCTAATGGGAAAATTAGGAAGTAATGATGTACAGGAATTTATAAATATTGACACCAATTTGTATACAGTAGACGATAATTCAAATCATATTTTGCCCCATAATTTAGAAAACGAAAGTCAAAACAATGATGATGAAGAACATGAAATAGTAATTCCTAGAACTGATTATGAAAAAAGAATAGTATCGTATGAAGATGGTCTACTGGAAATAAAAAAAAACTAAAACAATTTTGTTATAAAAAAGATGATGTATGTACAAACGTTTGGTATGCTTAGTGAGCTATCATTACATATTGAGGCAAAAGTGGCATGTAGCAAACTTCCATTTTAAACTATTTTTAAGATAGTACATAAATTGTATATGTATATACATATGCATGTTCCTATTATACTGTGCTTGCCGGCGACCTGCGGATACAGCTTACTTTAAGATAAAACGACGACACCGAGAGTTTGTACGAGTTAGTACGAGAAAGCAATATACAAACTGCAGTACAGCTGCTATCTATCCTTGTTGCCCTGATTAAACGAGAGTCAGTCTAGCCCGTCTAGCCTCAGCGTAAATGTACTCGAATCCCCTCTTTTCCAACACTCGAACAAAAAGCAGTTTGTATGTTGCTTTCTCGTACTAACTCATACAAACTCTCGGTGTCGTCGTTTTATCCCATAGTAAGCTGTATCCACAGGTCGCCGGCAAGCACATGGTATGTATACAGGGCAATCCAAATTAAGTGTTCACCATTGGTAACTTTGTTATTATTAAAGATACAAGATTGTTTAAATTAGCAAACTTGTAGTACTTTTAACGCTCTTTAAAATCACTGATTTTTTCATACAAGATGTTCAAAAATACCACCTTGTAGTTCAATACATTTTTGTACACGCTTCCGAACTTCTCGAACTGCCTTCAGTATGGTCCTACCATCTATTTGGTTTATCTTTTCACTAACTGCAATCTTTAATGCGTTTACGTTTTCGTACCTTTGCTTATAGATTCTGGTTCTTTAAATAACCCCATAAAAAAAATCAAGCGGCGTTAAATCTGGCGATCGGGGAGGCCACTGAATAGGACCATTTGTTCCTATCCATGAAGTGTTAAAAATAGTATTTAGAAGTTGATGAGTACCTCTGTAGTTGTGCGCAGGTGCGCCATCCTGCTGAAAATGCAGATTCTGTCTACTTATGAGATCCAGATCGTCTAAGAAATTATTCAAAATTTCAGTCAAAAATTCTATGTACCTTTCACCAGTTAGAGTGCCCTCATAAGAGAAAGGACCAACAATCCATGAACCGATTAAACCGCACCAAACATTAAAACTGAAACGGACTTGTAGACGTCTTGGATTTACTAAAAGAAGATTTTCCTTTGACCAGTAATGATGATTTTTTTTATTGTACATTCCAGAATTTGAGAAATTCGATTCATCGGTCCATAAAATATAACGAAAGTTGTTTACATTTTGGCGACAAAAGTTAAGATACCAGTGGCAAAAAAACATTCTTCTCTCTGGATCCCCTGGCAAAAAAACCTGAACTGGTTTGTACTAATAAGGAATGAATTTGTGTTTCTTCAGAATCCTATGCACAGTACCGTGACTCAAATCAGATTCATTGACAATATCTAGTATGGAATTCTCACGGTTGGCCTCAAAATATGCGATAACTGCAATTTCCGTGGCCTCGCTTTTTATAAAAGTCCTTTTTGTCCTTGTTTTGGCAAAAACACTCTCATTGCCTCTAAATTTTCGGTAAAGTCTCAGAAAATATTGCTCATGTGGTTGTGTTCGGAGTGGATATAATTCAGCGTAGTGTTCTTTTGCCCTCCTAGAGGATTTTCTGCACACTAAATAAGATTCTAACATATCACACTTTTCTGAATGGGTAAAAATCATTTTTTGTCAAATTAATAACCAGCACAATGAAACTTATGAGTGAAAAACTAATAAAACTGTACTAATATTTGACGTTTGGTAGAAAGACTTATCGTCGTTTTCATAGATACATAGAAATGCACTTGACTTAGCTGTTTTTTGTGTATTCATTATATCTCAAGTATTTTTAATCCCAGTAAAAAATTTCTTATAAGATTTTTTGTTTAAAAATTAAAGTTCTAGCAGAAAATGATATAATATACAGAGGTTTCCATTTGAAAAAAAAATATTTTTCGGCAAAACTCGAAAACGCGTTGCTCATTTGTTTTTTTTTATTCTTCCATCTTAAAGAGCGTTAAAAGTACTACAAGTTTACTAATTTAAACAATCTTGTATCTTTAATAATAACAAAGTTACCAATGGTGAACACTTAATTTGGATTGTCCTGTATATAAATGTGCATAGCGGTTTCGTTTTTATTCAGCAAATACAATTATAAGTATATAATTTTACATTGTGTGTTCAAATGAAAGTTTGGCTTTGCGTTTTTCCTTAATTTTTTCTGTCTTCTGATAAACGGGCACTTCTCTTAACTGGACAGTATTGTCGGAATGAACAATGTCTGCCTATGGAAAGTTTCACTGTATTTGAATATCGTTTGTGTTATATGTAATTTTGTTTAAAATTCAGACTTTTTTATGCAATAAATTATTTCAAATTATCAACAAAAAGGACGAAATAAATAATTACACGGCCCCTAGAGATTTACAAATAGCAGAAGACAATTTACAAAATCATTTACAAAACATAATAAGTAATATGTTTGTTCTGCTATTATGTTGGCAATAAATTAGGCGGGCAAGTACCTTTAAATAGCTAAATCGAGAATCAAATTTATAGGTTGGCTATACATTCAAACAATTTTCAAATTTTTTCAAATTAACTTTTAAGTACATTTGTATTCTTCAGAAGTTTGTTTAAATTTAGTCGACAAAATATTGGGGAAACTTGATTTTCTCACCAAAGTAAACTACCAATACTATGTAAGTTTACATAGTATTGGGAAAAGGAAGTCAGTAAGTATACATATATTGTATTGACTTGGTCGCGGGTATCAAATGTATCAAAAGCATAATGAGTAAAATTGACGAGAATTGTGAGTTGTCCTCTTCTCTTCTATAGCACATGCCTTCAGTATCAGTGAAACCGTAAATATTGATATCAGGACAATTACAAAAGTTGAGAACAGGCATATTACAAGTATTGACGCTTGAATAAACTGATCCAAAATAAGAAGCAAAGCCATTAACAAATCCTGTATGTAGTATTATTATAATCCATTGATGCAGGCATACATTTGCGATATGGACTATGAATAAACTTTAGAGGATCAGAATAGATGGAGGCTTCAGTATTAGAGATAAATAAAAAATGATGTAATTTATTGCGTTTTGTTATTGAATTTGATGTTTTCACCTATTCTGAAATAATACCACATATAAAAATGCGGAAATATTGAAAGGTTGAAATGATATATCCGATATTTTTGCATTAATATCACCATCTCAAAATGTTTCAAAAACTACGATATGAAAAACTTTAACATCTTTTTTGTCATAACTGTATATTATTATCAAAGCCTTTCTTACAAATTTCAGTAAATACAATGTAAAATTTAATTAAGTGAAAAGTTTATAAAATAAATATTTCCTGTTGTTTCAAGCAAGAAATAATACGCTACTGTAATACTGGTTGCCTATCTAGTAGGATGCGTGGAACACGTACTATTGTTATACAGGTCTGAATAGGGATTAATAATAAATAACACAATTTGAAAAAAAGTTTATTTAACGTATAAAATTTCTTGTTTTTCGTTGAATATATATATATTTTTTTCAGCAACTGAGATCTGTTTTTTCCTGCAATTGTTTTCTTCCTTCATGCAAATAAAGATTCTATTATACAATTACTTAAACAAATAATATGCTATATATAATATAAAGCTTTTGTTCTTTTTTTTTAGGAAATAACAATTATTAGTTATTTACAACAGTTATTAAACAGGAAGCAATAGAATTCAATATTACAGGTTTCTATAAAACATTTTATTTACATGTTTACGTAGGTGTATAAAAAAGGAGAAATATATATTTTTTTCGAATTTCTACGAATTCTATTGCACCCTGTATAATCTATAAGTGTTATAATTACTATTCTAATTAAAAAGTATAAACACATTCGTCCACAATCAACAACATTCACAAAACAATCAGTAACGCATTGAACTAAAGAACAATTAAATACTTAATAAAAGTGAAACGATATGATAATGTATGTCAACTTAATAATAATTAAAAATTTCAGCTTTTTTTTTGTTACTCAACAGCTAATGAAATTTATTTTTATTTCCTATTAAAACATTAAACAAATAATTTTGCAAGTACAACAATTCACAAGTCTATGTACTATTACAGTTTCAGTGAGGTACAATAAATAATAAAAATAAAAATAATCGAATTATTAAAGAATTTAATCAAAATGTTCGTTTGGATTTGTACATAATAATAGAGAAAAATACTGTCATGTTCCGCTGTTATTTTTTGGAGATAAGTTTTTCATAATAAGATCGATTTTAAGAAGAGTTTGACTAACTTTCCTTCCTGTCAGTTTCCATTCTAATACTTCCCTCAGCCTTTTTTGTTTATTCATGGACATCATATCAATTAAATATCCAATCGTCGGTTTTATATAAAATATGTGAGAATACCGGTCATCTACACTTGCTGACGCTTTGGATTCTGTTAAGGTTATATGCTTCCACTTATTTGCTGTAGAGGTTAATCATAATTTTTTTCTGTTGATGCTATCGAAGACCTATCTCAGGTCTCATGTAAGTTATACAGATGTATATTGAATTCTTAAGTTCGCCCTGTCTTATAGAGAAAATTTCATCGTTGGTTGATCGATTTGGACCAAATTCACATTGATATTCTCCAAAAAATGTTACTGTATTTTCAGAAACCTAATACCTAATACCTGATAATACTTTGTTAATAATATTATAGGTCTGTAATTCGATTATCTTGTATCTCAAATGACTGTGTGCACAGAATTTTAAGTGAAGAATTGTTTATGAAAAAATATGCGTCACTTTGGGTGTCACAGTTACTCACATCGGAGCAAAAACTGAATTGTTTGAGTGTTTGTCGCAAACTTTTGGCACGTTTTCGCCACAATCAGAAGTACTTTGAACGCCGTTTCATTACCGTCGATAAAACCTGGATTACACTCCAAAAACCAAAGAACAATCCAAACAATGGATAAGAAAAATTTCTCCGCCACCAAAGAAGGCAAAAACGGTTTTGTCAGCAGGAAAAGTTATGGTAACTGTTTTTATGGATTCTCATGGTATTATCTTGGTCGACTACTTAGAAAACGAGAGAACAATAAATGAAGCGTATCATGCCGATTTGTTGCAACAATTAAGCGATAAAATCAAACAGAAACGCCCTCATTTGGCAAAGAAAAAAGTGAGTTTCCATCAGGATAACGCACCTGCTGCTCACAAGACTGCAATTGCAATGGCAAAAATTTATGAACTGGGATTTGAATTAGTGCCTCATTCGCCCTATTCCCCATGTTTGGCTCCCAGCGATTATCATCTCTTTCCTGAAAAAATGGCTCGGCGGTAAGAAATGTTTGTCTAATTCCGAGGTAATCGCTGCTGTAAATAGCTATTTCGAGGACTTGGATTCATCGACCTACAATGAAGAAATTATAGATATCTTGATAATTAAGTTGGCCATGAATTTTTAATACAGATTATTAATTTCTACGTAGAAAATACTACAATGTGTCATTTTTAGTTTTGTTATGTCTCTAATGGTTACGAAGATACAATATAATTGAAAATTTCGGCGGTTTTCAACAAATGTTAAATCTGAATTTGAAAACACTATCAGTATCATATACTCGTCAAATTTCTAAACAACTTTACTGATTTAACTGATCCTGTATCTTCAATATTAAGAAAGTTTATATGGGGGAGATAGAAGATGGGCACCAGTATATTAAATATATTTACAATTTGAATGTGAATAAGAAATGGCATGATGGGGAGTTTCTCATATGCCATATTTATTTCCACCTACAATTTAAAAAATTACCTCTGTGCGCTGGGTTCTCGTAGAGCAAATAAGATTTGCTATATATAACAAAACTAATTTATCGTACTGATATTAATACATTATGCGCAAGAGCGTATACAGGGTGTCCAGAAACTCTCCTGACAAACGAAGACCGGAGATTCCTCAGATAATTTTAAGACAATTTAACCCAATTCACCCTAGTCCGAAAAAGCTTCCTAAGGGAGCTAGAGCTCTTTGAAGATGGCGCCTTGTAATTAGTTTTTTTTTAATATCTCCCGAACTCTTCTATTTAGAAAAACCAAAACTGGTATGCTTATTTATCCTCCAGAGATGAATCGATTTCATCAATTGCGAATTTCTAGTACCGGTCATAGGCGTCCATTAGGGTAGGTTAACGGTTATTTTAACGCATAACTTTTTTGTCTTGAACTTTTAAGCATTTATGACACTAGATTATTAAATTTTCAGGTATTCTAGTACTAAAAGGTACTCTTACTTTAAGTCGGTAGGATACACCGTTTTCTAGAAAAATCGATTTGAAAATTTTTCGTTTTTTCGTCATTAAAATTCAATTTATTATTTTTTTTTCGGGAGATATTAAAAAAAAATAGTACAAGGCGCCATCTTCAAAGAGCTCTAGCTCCCTTGGGAAGCATTTTCGGACTAGGGTGAATTGGGTTAAATTGTCTTAAAATTATCTGAGGAATCTCCGGTCTTCGTTTGTCAGGAAAGTTTCTGGACACCCTGTATATGTATAAAAGCGTTAAATATATATTGGTTTATGATAAAATTATTCTTAATTATTGTATCTATATTAGTATCTTGATCATAAAAGGAAAGAAACTCTAAAATCATCCGAGTATTTCACATATATTTACAATGCGAGTAAAAACCTCACATAAAGTTGATAAAATGCATTAACATCCGAAATAAAAACCTGGGGTGCGTTCAGAAAAGGAAAGAATGTTATCCAAGTGTCATTCCAATTTCACACTTGCCGTTCAGAAACAAAAAGATGTCCCAAAATTATGACGTTATTGCCGTTCAGAAATGATTGATGCTACGCGACGCTCGGAGTGTTCCTTCCATCACCCACCTATTTGTGATGGTTACGGACAATTCATGGGCATTCGGGTCGGGGTATTTAAAGCGCGGTTCTGAGTGTTTTTAGGTTATAATTATAATTTCATGTTATTTCACATCATATGGTCATATGTGTGTTTCTTGGAGTTTGAACAGTTTGTTTTTGGACAATTTTAATTTGATCCAAAATTTTTTTTCGATTATGATCCATTGTTCTAATTAGTTTACTTATTTCTTTGATGACTTTATTTTTTCATACATAACCTCTAACTCTGCAATGCTTAGCTTTGACCTTTGACTTTTACCACAAAGTAACTCGACTCTCTCTGCGCCGTTCAGAATTGTAAAGCGCTCCAAGTTTACCAAGTGGATGACGTCATAAAATATGACCTGATCATACCAGTATCCTATCCAACATTTCTGAACCTGGTGATGTAAACAGTGCACATTGTGCTTCGTTGTTCTTTATTATGTTTAAATTAAGTGCATCCTCATGAATGTATATACCTATTCATCCATTACTTTAAACCTGAGATTCACCAAAGTTGATGCCGTTATATGCAATGTTTTTTAGGTTAATTCCAGGGACGATTATGACGCTATAACCGACAACGTTATAAACGAGTTGTACTGTATCTACATTTTATTCATTCCATATTTCTTAATACTTTTTATCTTACATAGAGATATAGCCACCCGGTACTTTAAGTCCTGAGTTAGAGTATACTCCTAACCTTATCTCCAAAAAGTGTCAATAATGCGCGTACAACGTTTATCTTTTTAATGCGTAATATAATGACTGTCTAAAATTTCATAGTAATTGATGTAATTTCGTGCGATGAAATGAATGATTAACGAAAATGATTGTGCTACTTTATTTGTCGAGTCTTACGTATGAAGAAAATAGACTTCTATTATATACAATGTAAAACATACATAGTCTATTTGAATATATACAGTGGTGGACTAGACTAAAAGTTTATGATACCAGAAGACAAATTATGTGCCCCCACAGCGATAAAGCTATCATCTTTAACAAATTAATTAATAATTGTAATTCGATATCACGTACAGACCCCTGACTACGGGCAACAATTTACAACGCTGTCAGGCATATTTAAGAGGATATTAAGATTTGTCTATAGGCTACATACATACATGCAGCAAATTTAGCTGCAACTCTATCAATTAGGTAGAGCATTCAATAAGGTATCACAACTTGGCCGAAATTCCTATAATAAAATGGCGCTAACTGAAATTATTTATACGCAATAGAAAATTAATTTGTCATATAATATACCGGGTGCGTTTTATGTTCCAGGTCAATTTTGTTTGGTCGCCATTTTGGTTTGGATGACATTTGTCCGTCAGCATTTGACAGAGAGTGGTCGATAGCAATTTATTATGGAGCCACTAAGGCCGAAACAAAGTGTTGAAATTACTAATAAAAAAATTTAAATAACTGTTCAATTATGAATACGCGGAAAAAATTATATTTGGTATTGATCATGTGCAGAGTAAGTCAATCATTTTATCGTGTAATGAATAATTTTAAAAATTTGTTACACTAGGACAGGAGTCGGCAACTTGTGGCTCGCGAGCCGCAAATGGTTCACTAGAATCATGCTTGTGACTCTTGAGTAGTTTAATAGTATTGAAAAAAGTTATAATTTTGCCATTGCCAAACAAATTTTAATACTATTTGTTATTGTGTAGGATTAAAAATAATGATAAATCTGATAAATCAACGTCATATTTTAACAAAACATGGATCTTTTGCTAGAGAGTATCTCCTCGGAGACGAAAGAAAGAGCAGCAGTGATAGAATGCAAAAATCAACATCATCATTGAACTTACTGATGGCCTTATACAATCTGTTGAAATGCAGTACAGAGTCAACTTTTTTAACACAATGATCGATGCTGTTATAGTCGCTTCAAAGCGCTCAGTGAATATTTTGAACGATTTGGTTTTATTTATCCCATCAATTATTTGAAATCTTTACCAAACCTTTCGACCTATATGAAGAACTCCAGCTTTTAAAATCCAATTCACTAGACTCTATCAACGCAGCAAACCAACTTCTCTATTTAAGAAAATAATTTGGAAGAAGTGTATGCAAATGTTTACATAATAGTCAGAATTATGCTCACAGTTCCAGTCAGTACAGCTTCTGCTGAGAGAAGCTTCTCAAAGTTAAAATTGATTAAGAAATACTTAAGAAGCACGATTAGCTAAAAGAGACTATCTGCGATATCAATTCTATCAATTGAAGATGCTAGCTGGTGTTAGCTATGACATAATCTTGAAAAAAATCAGTGAGTCCAAAAGCCGAAAAGTTCGTCTATTTTAATTGGTGTTTGTTTGTATAATGTGTGTCACCATATGATTAGATCATTCAACTCATTTAATTTATCGTTTTTTTTGTGACTGAGAAATGAAAGAGTATTGCAAAGCTAATGTTGCCGACGCCCTCGTTTGGCCTAGCGCTGCCACTGCTCGACCGGCATCATAATCCATAGGGGAGAGTGTTGTACCTCGGACCGGTATGTACCTCGGGTCATTTGATTTATGAAACTTACGCCATCTCTATTTCGATTAGTTTAAAGTGATTTGTTAGGTGAATGTCTGTCCGGTTGATGGTAGCATATGATTATATCAGTAGTGTCAACCGTATAAGTGCTCCGCACGTGTTTGTGATTTCGCTCACTAAAGGTAAATTTTTCTGTTTTTGTAATCTGTTGTCATCCCGTTTTATGGTTATATATTTGCACATCCTAGCTATTTTCAATCAAAGTTGGATAAATAGGCGTATTAAATCCACATGTATTTTTTGTTTAATGCATAACCTTAAATTATAAAGAGTAGAAAAGTTTAAATTATACAAATTTGTACCTCGGGTCACTGAAAGGTCTTGTACCATGGACGCTGCAAAATCCTTTAATATTTCTAAAACTACATTGATTAGGCACGTAAATCCTATAAAGAATCGGGTGCCACAGATTTTCGATATGAAGCTACTAATAACACGAAACAAATTTTTAGTAGCCAAGAGGAATCCACCTTGAAAGAGTATCTTCTAACGGCTGCACGGCTGCATTTTGGATTGACTAAAATGGAAGTTCGCATTTTAGCATACAAGTATGCTGTAGCAAATGCAAAATCCCATCCCACTTCTTGGGACATGAGAAAAGTAGCTGGGAAAGAATGGTTGAGACAGTTTCTCCGAAGACATCAAGATTTATCACTTCGAAAGCCCGAATCCACAAGTTTAGCTAGATCAACATCTTTTAATAAAACAAATATATCTTCATTTTTTAAAAACTATAAAGAACTTCTATCGCGTGGCAATTTTACTCCAGAAAAAATCTGGAATTGTGACGAAACCGGTCTAACAACTGTTCATGTTCCACCAAAAATTATAGGACCTAAGGGAATAAAACAATTAGGCCAAATGACTAGTGGCGAACGGTGTCAAAATGTAACTATGATCGCCTCAATCAATGCCATTGGAAATCATATTCCACCTATGATGATATTTCCGAGGGTCAATTTTAAACCGCATATGCTGAAAGGTTGTCCTATTGGTAGCATCGGAGCTGCCAATCCATCCGGCTGGTCAAACGAACAGTTGTTTTTAAAATATTTGGAACACTTTAAAAATCATATCAAACCAACAGTTGAAAATCCTGTCATATTACTTTTGGATAACCGTGATAGCCACGTAAACGTCAACGCCATTGATTTTTGCAAGAATAACGGCATTCTTATGATAACATTTCATCCTCATACCAGTCACAAAATGCAACCGCTCGATAGAATAGTTTTTGGGCCAATGAAGACCTACTAGAATACTGCCTGTAGCGAATGGATGATTATGAATCCAGGGCACCCAATTTCAATATACGACATAGCCGAACTTGTGGGTAAAGCGTTTCCAAAAGCCTTTACCACTTCTAACATTCAAAAGGGATTTGAAGTTAGTGGACTTTATCCCCTGAACGAGAACATTTTCGCTGAAGACGAATTCTTATCTGCATACGTAACTGATCGTCCTTTGAATGACGCTATCAACGATCATGAACGAGTCAATGATGAGCAATAAGAAGAAAGAGAGGCCATGGTAGTTGATGACTCTCTACCCTCCACCTCCAATGCTATTTAGGGAAAAATTTTGAAAAGTTCTCTTACGCCAGAAATGCTGCGGCCGTATCCTAGGGCTTCTGCCCGCAAAATATCAGTAGGAAGACGACGAGGAAAGTCACGTATACTTACCGATACTCCAGAAAAAGAAGAAATAGCGGGTCTTAAAAGGACAAATGCGCTGGGGAAGATAGCATGTGAAAAGCTTCGGGCAGTTTCTAAGCAAATAGGAAAAAAAGATGGGACCAAGAAGGTTACAAAAAAAGTTACAAAATACAACAACGAGTTAAGTTCTAGTGATGAAGAAACGCTTGAGGATATAATAGTCAGCGAAAAAGAATTAGTAGATGATAAAGAATTAGACTATTTATGTGACAATGACAACATCAGCAAAGGTGACTTTGTTTTAGTTAAATTGCCAGGAAAGAAATCTGTTGCGGAAATAATAAACTGGGGGAATAACAATGAACTTAAATATTTACGTAGAATTGCAAATTCTAACAAATTTATTAATGATTCCACCGAAACTTACGATTTTTTACGCAGTGATATTGTACGTAAGCTTCGAAAACCAGTCTCGGTATCTGGTACTGCACGTTACGAGCCAACGTTGCAATTTAATGTTCATTTTAGCGGCCACAATGTGAAGTAGATTTATCATTTATTCTTGTTCCTTTAATAAATGTAGTAAATATCTATTTAATAAATATCTATGATTAGTTATTAGTTATGACGTGTCATTCTTTTTATATTTTTTCCAGTTATATTATAAATAAAATTTTTCGTAAACTCTCATTTTTCTATGATAGGTCCTAGGTACAACATATGGTGGTCCGAGGTATAATACCTCGTTGTACCTTGGGTCAAGTTGAATCGGTTTACTAAATTCATCATGTAAATTAAAAGACAACTGTTTAACAGAAAATACAGGCATATAAGGACAGCAAAATAGCTGTAGTATCTATTACATATGTTACATTTGGAACATATATAACTTAAAGAATTACATTAATAGAAAACTAAAAACTAGTAAAAAAGGTACAACACTCTCCCTTATATATTGTTAAAAACTATATAATCAATCAATAAAATATAAATTGAAAAATTGTATTTCATTTAAAATTTATTAAAAAAAAAAAACATCGACCTGGGACATAACACGCGTATTTATCTATGATTAGGGTAAATGTGTATAAGAGCACGCATGTGTATAAGAGGACGCAGGCCGTTTTTAAATATGTACCCCCATCTATTAATCATCTTAAGTAGTCAGGAACATGTCTAATTTCAAATTATTACATGGTCAAAAACCAACATCTACGTTACCGACACAGTTTTTACAATATGGCCATTATAAGTTTTTATCTGTTGGAGCTGTAGTTTTGTGCAATTAAGCTTTAAGGTGCCTACGGGTAAGTACTCATATTACTTTAAATCAAATCGTTCTTCATAGTACGGTATAATGTAATAATTGGCGCGTGCGCGGGAAAAGGAGTATAAGTCGAAAATTGTGTAAAATGAGTTAAGTACGTATCCCATGTGAAATAATTGTTTTGTTATTAGGGAATAAGAGTATAATTCCAATTTGTTAAGATTAAACCAACAAGGCCAATGCGTAAAAGAATATAAGTAAAATTTCATATTATGTTTTTGGGAGTAGAAGGATATGTCGAATTATTTTCCTTTCCGTATTTTTATTGTCACAAATTATTGAGTTTGACAAAATAAGTATATTTATATTAGAATTTATATTTAAAATTTTAGTGTTGTGATCTAAGTCCTTTTATCGTATTATGTACAATAAATTTTTATAGTGCCAGGGAGTATAAGTTTACATATATCGTACTTTATACAACATTTGTTACCTCAATATTGTGTTTTAAGGTATAAGTCTACTTATAACCTATTTCTCAAATCACTTCATTTGGAATAGTTTTTACTTATTATTGTTTACCCTATTGTCAGTTTTATGTCGTACCACATAATCTTACATCTTAATGAGACGGTGAGTGGTCTTTCACGTTCGAACTGAACCAATTTGTGTCCACGCAAACACTCCACTGTTGTGTTTAATTTTTTGATACGTTTTGTGGATTTCCCTGTGTTTTAAAACCTTTATAAGACAGTTTATTTGAAACTTCTAAATTGAGGTTATGTCGTCCAGGACGCATAAAATTTTGGGACTGCTTAAAGAATTCAGTAACAAACCATCAGTACCACCACAAACCTTTTCAAGTGCAGGTAAGATTACAATACATAATACGATCATTATTATAACACAATGTTATATGATTTTTGGTATAGTTTCGATTTGTTTGCAGGTCTAAATGAAGAACCTCGCAGCACAGTTGCGGAAATAGAAAAAAATGCCAGTGTCAATCCTGCACCTATTCTTAAACCTGATGTATCATTGACCTTGTCCAGGATAATACATGAAGCTTTGGCTAATGACGTAGAAGCAATAAGTGACAGCAACAATGTTGACACTGGTCAACCAAACCAAAACATAGACAACAATATCTCCACGGTTTCCACTTCATGCACTTCAAGTACTGGTGGCATAGAAATTTCCATACCTTGCACTTCCGGCCCTGGTAATATGCATAATTTTATTTGTGAAGATGATTTTGATGACAGCGACGCAGATCCACATTATGTGGAAGAAGAGAGTTCGTCTTCTTCTGGGTATTACAATAGGGTTTCAGATTCAGGAAAAAAGAAAACAACAAAACGTGTAAGCAAGAATAAGAGAGATTCAGAAATATTACATAAACGAGGAAGAGAGCAACAATTCCAAGAAACAGTTGTTAAAAAAAGAGGTAGGAAACCAATAAAAGGCGAAACAAGACATATTAGGTCACTCCGTCGGGAAAACAGAAACTTAGGAAGAGAATATCAAACACGAAAAGGAAAAGTGGTGCACGCTAGAATCTGCAAAGAATTTACAAGTTGCAGATTAAAATGCAAAGACCGCATAGACGAAGCTACTAGAAACTCCGTGTTTAAACAGTACTGGTCCCTAGGAAATTTTAATAAGAGAGTAGCATACATTGCAGCTCTAGTTACTCCTGCACAGAAGAAAACCCAAAAAGTGAAAGTTCAAGGCGAAGCTAAACAGAAAGAAAGGCTTACTGGTAACTACTTGTACCATGTACGCATTAATGGTGAAATGCGTCGGGTATGCAAAGGATGTTTTTTGAAAACATACGGTGAAACCAATACTTTTGTGACAAATGTTTTAAAAAACAAGACTTCTTCTGTGGCTGGCATTACACATGACGACAACAGAGGTAAATCTCAACCAGCAAATAAAACGTCAGAAGCTGATCTGGAATTGGTTAGAGAACACATACAGGCGTTACCATCATACGAAAGCCACTATTGTCGTCAACAAACTAGTAAAAAATACCTACCTGCACACTATACATTAAGCAAAATATATGAAGAGTACAAAAAGTTTCTACCAGCTGATAAGAAAGCTGTTTGTAGGAAAAAATACGAATCTATTTTTCATCAAATGAACATGAAAATAAAAGCCCCAAGCAAAGATACATGCGCAACATGTGATAAACTAAATATGCGAATAAAAAATTCGTTGAATGCCGAAGAACAGCAAAATCTCAAGCATGAACTCGAAACTCATCAGTCTAATGGTGAAAATGCTTACGAAGCTAAACGTAAAGATAAAGAAGTTTCGTCAAATGATTCTTCTAAGCTGGTTTATACATTTGACTTACAACAATGTCTACCAACGCCGGATATCCAAACGTCTGTTGCATTTTACAAAAGGCAACTATGGACTTACGACTTTACCATGCACAGGTGCGATGACAGACAAGCATTTTGTTTCATCTGGCATGAGGGAATTGCAGGGAGAGGTGCTAACCAAATTGCCTCTTGTTTATATAAGCATCTTATGACTATCCCCCCTGAAATAAAAGAAATAACGTTATACTCAGATACCTGTGGAGGACAAAATAAAAACATCTTCCTCCCAGTAATGTTTACATTAGTTTTAAAACAAAAGCCAACTTTGGAATGTATAAATCACAAGTTTCTTGTCCCTGGTCACACCCATATGGAGTGCGACAGCGATCACTCTATCATCGAAAACAAGAAAAAAAAGTATCACGCTTCTATTGATCATCCTCGTGATTGGGTGCAGCTGATCCGCACGTGCGGTCAAAAACGTCCTTTTGCAGTAAAAGAAATGATTCGAGAAGACTTTTTCGAGTTCTCCGCTTTGTTGAAAACTCATTTTCAACATAGAAAACTTGACGAGAACGGATCAAAAATAGTATGGAGAGATATTCAATGGTTGCGATATACCCAAGACATTGGAATTGTTTTGATGAAAACAACATTAGATACTGCAGCAGCATTCCGAAAACTTAACTTACGTCGTAGAAATGCTAAGATCAGTCTAACATTAATGCCATCTTTATCCTACAAAGGGCCACTGCCAATAAATTCCGACAAAAAGCGCAATTTATTAGATTTGCTTCCATATATTGATGTAAATTTTCATAACTTTTATTCATCACTGCCAACGAAAGAAGATATTCCAAACGTTTTATCCGACTCGTCAGAAGAGGATGTTGATGAGTAACAGTTTTTTTTGTTTCGTCAAAGTTGTTTTCTAACCAATTTATAATAAAAATCAAAATATAATATTATTTTTTATTTACACCTAAAAAAAGAATAGTGCAGAGAAATACAGGTAGCTATTTTCACAAAAAAATATAGTGTTTAACGGTATAACTACCCTTTTTTTTCTGTAATTTAAAATGTATTCAAGTTTTGAAAATAACATTTATTTTGGTGCATTTTTGTTTTAATGTTATCCCAAAACGGGAAACATCAATTTAAAACCTGAGTTACAAAAGAACTATAAACTTTAACATCCATTTTCTCAAAAGTATAATTTTTGACTTATACTCCTTTTCCCGCGCACGCGCCAATTATTCTTACGATTTAAAAACATCGCACATTTATATTCTATAAAAGAAAGCAACTGTTTTCTACAATTTCAAACATGTGTATAAGAGTACGCTGTACCATGCGCATAAGATGACGCAGTGCGTTCTCTTATACATACACTGCGCACTCTTATACGTATAAACTATTCCTTTGAATATACGGACAGTTTTAATAACAATTATATAGTTTTAATAGTAAACAATCGTAAAATATTATTACGTAAAGGGGAATTTTGTTTAAATGTTACCTACATTTACATTTCTCTTTGGTTATCTATAGTTCCTCGATTCAGGACAATATGAGCCGTTACAAGAGAACAAGCGATAGAAAACTAATATTTACAACAGAAAATTTAGAAGACATCAGGTGCAAAATAGCAGCAGGCCATAGCAAAAGAAGTTTAGCTAAAGAAATGGGGACAAATGAAGCAACTCTAAGAAAACGACTAAAAAGTGGAAATGTTCCAGTATCGTTAGGTCGATTTAATACTGATATTCCTGCAGAAATGGAGGCTGAATTAGCCCAACAACTACGAGATTTGGATGACAGGTTTTACGGTATTACAAAAAAAAATTTACAAATTGCAGCTTATAAATTTGCCGAAGCTAACAATATACAGCACCGGTTCAATAGAAATAAAAAAATGGCGGGGGAGTCTTGGGCAAAAGGCTTTTGTCAGCGACATCGAATAACATTACGACAACCCGAGAAGTGTTCAATGGGGCGAATCATGGGCTTTAATAAAAACCAAGTAAATAGATTTTATGAAAACTTAAATCACTGTTTGAAGAAAGAGAGTACATGCCAAGCTCTATATATAACATGGACGAGACAGGCTTGTCTACTGTGCCGAATAAACTGCCAAAAATTTTAACTAGCAAAGGTAAAAAGCTTGTAGGAAAAGTAGCAAGTGCTGAGAGAGGCCAATTGGTGACAGCTGTATGTTGTGTTAGCGCCGCAGGTTCGTATGTTCCCCCGGCAATAATATTTCCGCGGAAAAGGATGAAAGATGAGCTCTTTCTCAATGCACCAATTGGTACCTTAAAAATGATATCCGAATCTGGATTTACTAATACAGAGTTATTCTGCCAGTGGCTGATGCATTTCAAGAACTATAGTAAACCTTCTACTGAAAACCCAGTGCTCCTAGTTCTCGATAATCATAGTTCTCACCGTGATTTACAAGCTATACAGTATTGCAGAAAAAATTATATTGATTTGCTATCTTTGCCTCCACATGCAAGCCACAAATTACAGCCATTAGACGTTGGCTTTTTTGGCCCCTTAAAAGCCTCCTACAGCAGGGAATGTGATAAATGGATGGTCAATCACCCAGGCAAAATAATAACACAAATGCAAGTTGCTGAATTATTTAACCATGCTTATGCTAGCACTGCTAACATTGAAAAGGCTCAGAATTCCTTCAAGGCAACTGGGATATTTCCATACAACCCCGATCAGTTTCAAGACATTGACTTTGCCCCATCCTTCGTTACAGATGCACCCATAAGCACTGATTTAATTGAAGAAACTGCACTAGAAACTGTTGCGGAAGACACCACTATTGATGTAATTAATGGTCAGGCTAATGAAGCAGAAGTGTCTTTTATACCACATGTAACACCACCACCACCAGACATTAATAATATGGACATAGTGTTTGAAGATGGAATAGTTATTCCCAGTACTTCACAAGTAGTTGATGTTTTGAAACGATCGACACCAGCTTCTGATATTTTACCATTACCAAAAATAAGAGAAAAACCTAATCGCCGACATACTAAATCACAAAAATCTGAAATACTGTCCAGTACTCCATTTGCGAAGGACCTAGAGGAGCTTGATAAAACAAAAAAGGTTAAAGAAGAAAGAAAAAAAGAAGCAGCAAAGAGAAAATTATGTCCTGCTTCTAAGCAGTCTAAAGCCATACAGACTCAGCGAAAAAAGATGAAAAGAGACGATGAGGAAGATGTGAGTTGTCCCGGTTGTAAAGGTTGGTACTCAATATCTTACGAAGACTGGATTATGTGTTTTCAATGTAGGAAATGGTGGCATGAATCATGCACAACATATGTAACAGGAAAATTCATTTGTTTTACTTGTGAGGCGTGATATGTTTTACATTTTTATCTTTGTTTTGTTTTGTTACGTTTTACCAATAATCTTCTGTTCTATGTATGTTTAGAAAAATATTTTAAGTTTGCATTTTTATTTTAAAATAAATGTTCAGCAACTAAAAGTTTGTCTTTTTATAAAAAATAAGTATATAAGTATAGGTAAATAATGTGCGTACTCTTAAACAAGAGACTGCGAACTCTTAGACGCACACGTGTATAAGAGTACGCACTCGCACAGTTTCAATAAAAATTAAGTATCTCAGATTTCTTTAGTGATATAGGGTTCGACATGCTTAAAACGTGTTCTGTAATAATCACCGTTAACGATAGCGCCTGAACATTTTTCTATACATATAAAACTACAGTTTTCTTCAACTTTATTCACTACGTGCGTACTCTTATACACATTTACCCTAAGGCGGTAGCACACTATCATCGGGCAATCTGACCACCAGACCAGTCCACCGCTGTTGACATTTCAAACAACCAATTGCTAATTTTTAGCATAAAGTCGCAATATTATGTAAATAAATCTATTTCTTACATTTTTTTACAGTCTTCGTAATAATTGCCGTGATTATATAAAAAAAAATTTGTTCTTTATTTTATGTCACGAATGAATGACCTTGACTTATGATTAGTGTCCATATTATAATTATATCTACATATAAATAAAATTAATATTGAACACGTTCTTTTATTGTCTTATATGGCAGAATTCGATGCAATTTAATATTATGCGCAAAAACTTTAAACGTCAGTCTGCGGAACGCCCTGTATAAGTTGCGTTTTACTTTTTGAATTCTTCTTCGTCAGCAAGGGTGTGACCTTTTTGTGTTCACCAGGTGAAAAATCTTGCATTTCTTTTAAGGAAACATCGCTACCTATCCTTAGTGTTCCTGTACTATCACTTTTTGCATGCCCACTAGTTGGAGTTCTTGGCTTGTCCGTGTATTCGTAGTCCGGAGCTCGTACATTTTCTATACCAACATCGTCAGCCTCGTGTTCCAAGAACGCAGTGTTATAGAACCGATCAGATTGTCTAGTAGAGATAAAAAAGAAAGCTTTTCTAACTCACATATTAATCAGAAAGGAAATTAAAAGAAAAGAGGACTTAAGACCACTAGTCCAGTACCTAAATCCGTCCGAAAATAGGGGGTTTGCTGTACAAAAGGGCGAGTAGTTTTCATTTATGGATATGTTATTAGTGTTGGGCGCGTATCATAAAAAGTTTTCGACCTCAGTACCACGTGGTGCACCACTTGGAATGAACAAAATTTTAAAATGTTAGGCCTTTTCTATTTTTTTTATTCACAAAATCTCCTGAAGAGTTAATTTTACAGAAAATGTTATTTCTCAAATTTAAAGTAGAGTAAAATTATCATAGTTTGAGCCCCAAATCAACTCCGTCGCTTAGTGTGTCTCGGTCACACTAAGCAACAGGCTTCCAAAAAATCACGAACTTCTCAAAAAGTTCTAAAAATTTTGAATATTTACTGTAAAACCAAGCTTTTAGGAGATATTGTGACAAAACATAGAAAAGGTCCAAAACTTTGATGTTTTGTTGATATATACACTAACATATCCAAAAATCAAAGCTACCCGACCTTTGCAAACCAAAATATATCATTTTACTGGAGTACACAGTTTGTAAGATATATTTTAAAATAACTACATAAAAACATTTTTAAATATTATAAATATACAAACCCTGCCCATAAAAAAAATAAGTCAAGTTTTATTTACAACAGTATTACAAAATGTTGTTGACTAAACAAAATTAATTAGACATTGTTTATTTCATTTCGTGATAATTATAAAAGTAAATTTCATATTCGGTTTTTTACCCCTTAAATTGATGGTAAAAAAAGTTATCAATAACGACACTTTCCTTCTATCATTTGTTTATCAAAATCATTTTCAAAATTCAAGTCTTAGGACATAGATGTAGATCAGTTTTGCAAGATGTACATTCACTTTGGCATCACTGGATTTTGAAAACTGTCTAAAACGTACAATTCTTCCTTCCTACAGTGCTAATTTGAAGTATCAATGGCAAGATGGGGCAATATATTGCGAACAGTCTTTATGACCTAATTTGGCCGCTGATACAAGAGAAGTAAAACTACAAATTCATGACAGTCCACTGCTACGGAAATTAATGCGAAAATATTGAAAGGGGAACTTGAAAATTTTTTGCTGTAGCAAGAGATCAGAAATAGATGCATATTGAAAAGATGTAAGACAACTATATGCAACTATATAGAAATTATTAGACAAATGAAGACAAACTATTCCAATAAAGCAAATAAAGTAAGTAACAGATTGAGAACACAAAAAAAGTAGATGGATGTACATTTCCAAAAAATGTACAGATGAATAGAAACATGCGTATCACAAAAGAAGTCGGAGAAGTTATAATAAGAGGCATTGGCATAAGCACAATGAACTTTGGCATAGCAGAGTTCAAAATACCAGAAATTAATTGAAAACTAGAAAATTCGCCAATACATATGGTCTAATAGACAAATTATAAATCTTATGGTAATTAATCAATAAAATTTGAGAAAACGAAGTAGTACTATCAGAACGAAAATAAGCGATCATAATTAAAATACCGAACATTTGAGAACTGCCGACCAATAACCCTCCTAAACATAGCATGAGTAAGGTTATGGCCAAGAAATACTTAACAAAATCAGAGATTTAAGAGATAGGGCGGTAAGATCAAATCAGACACATAAGTTTCAAAGCAAATAAATTATATATAGATCACATACGCACCTTTTGAATAATCGTAGAACAATATATTGAATGGAAAGATAAAATTAATTTGATCGACTTTCAAAGGGCGTTTGACAACTTAAAAAAAGAATGACTTTGATAAATTGTAAAGAAATATGGGTTGCCGACAATTATGGCATAAACTACAACTTCAAAGAAACTTTCTAGTGTCTCTTATAAGCAGGTATTTTTTGTATTGTGTAAAGACAAAGCGTCGATTTATTTTTATATATTACCTATTTAAAAGTAAAAATTTGAAAATATTGACAATTAGATTTTCATTATCTGGGCTAAGTCAAACTCGAACGGGTTTGTATATGAATATTTAATTTGTTTTGTTGATCTCTTTAGATAATATTTTGCAAATAAAGTGGAATTGTAGTTCAATATTAATAAAATTCAAACTTTTCTTAACGTTTCTGTAATATACATACATAACCACAAATTATCCCTACTTCTTTAATTTACTGCACCGTTTCTATACTTTTACCAAATGTTTGACAAATTTTTTGCATGAATATTTTTCAACAGCGACTATGTTTTTCCATAACTATCGTTATTTTTAATGCGTTATTAATGAGATTTTAAGATAAGTTTGAATATCTTCTAAAATATTGTAGATAGGTATAGGAAATACTTAACAAAAAAAAGTAGCTATCGAAGGGTTTAATATGTTTCTGTAATAAAACATTGAATGTTCCATTAAAAATAAATAAGGTTCTTTTTAATGTAATATTTCTTCATTTTACCATATCTTTGCGAACACCCTGTATATATTAGGACAAAATCTGAGTAACACTTGGCACTCCTACTATATACACCATACCAAATTATTTCTTGTTCTGTAATGGTACTGATAATCTGTAAATGTCACTTTCTGACTTTAATCAAAAATATCTCAAAAATTGTGACGCAATAACAGCCCTGTCAACTACAGAAAGCAAATTCTTTATTATATTATGCACCAAAGAATACACTTGCTTTGTCAGTTCGTTGATCACAAATATACAGGTGTTGACATTAATTTCTCTACATGTTGTAATACAGTGAAAAGCTAACATGGAAGAAATTTGATTCGTGGAATTTACTTAAACAAAATTGCATTAGTTTCATATTTCTTTTATTATTTTGCATGTGCTTGTATCAAAGAAAAGAATTTCAATTCGAGAAGTCATTCAATTATTTTTTAATAAATCTCGGATTCGTAGTTTTAATTTACGAGTAATTTGAACATTACTATTAATTCAAACATTGCCGCGTGAATAGTTAGCTTTTTCTTTTTTATTATATATTATTAGTCGACTGAAGCTTGCAAATGCAAGCCCAACTACACTGGCGTTTACAAGTAGAGAATCAAAAATTAATTTCTAGTCACAGCATAAACAGACAAAAAAATATGTGGATATACATTACTATCGACATGTTTCACGAATATTTTTTATATCCTCCACACGGCTACAAAAAAGCGCCACGTTAATATACAGTCTGTCTAACGAAAAACGCACCATTCTATAAGTCTGTTATTAATAATCCGATTTTAGTAATTCAAAAACCACACAAGACAGATGTACAAATACTACAAAATAGTATAATTTTTTTTTAATGTAATTTTTAACAAGCGATAGTCAATTTTTTGAAGTGAAAACTTCTATGGGCGCGTTGATGCATTAATTGTTGGGCACTGAAAGAGACTGAGCCGTCACGCTCGGAATGAAACACTCGTTCGGGTAAAGTCGGCTCGAGTCGCGCTCGGCTTTGTATTATAACACTAACTAGCGGTATTTAATTTCAATTAAATTGAAATTTAGAATAAATACGCGAAATATTGTATTTTTATTTTCTGAAAAATTCTTGTCCGCGTGCAGATGCGATCCCGAGCCGCCCGGGTGAAAGACCGGCACGTTACCATTAGACCAGCGCGGGTACTCGTATGAGAATTATCATATTTGTATATATATACATGCGTACGTATGAATTTTTGAAGTGAAAACTTGATCAGCCCGAGCAAAATGTACTAGAATAATGTATACACAATAATAATAAATACATATTTTTTAAATGTAATATAGAACGAAAATGGAAAATGGAAATGTAAATGAATATAGAACGAAAAAAAGTTGTATTTCGTATTATTAACCTCGCCTTGATGAAGTTTTCACTTCTGCCGTGTGGTCTTAAGCACACCCATTTTTTTTTTTTTAATAGCAATACTTTCTTTTTTTTACAGTTTGGTAAAGATATTTTTCTGTATACAATGGTGTGATTCAATTTGATTTGTAAAATATTCCTGGGAAATAATTTTATTTTTTAAAAAAAAGTGGAATACAAAACAATGGAAAATTTTATTAACGTCAAAAATAAAACATCCTAACAAATTATAATTATTATAAATATTGCTCAAAATGCCTCCCACCTTGCTGAATACAAAGCTGACACCTTCTAGTTACCCCATATGTAGCATTCAAGATTAAAAAAGGAGGTATCTCTCGACAAGTATGAATAATTCTCTGTCTTAAAACATGCTCATATTAGGGGGGTATTAAATAGACACGGTCTTGGACATAGCTCCATTGCCCAAAAATTCGAGCAGCGTTAGATCAGGTGAACGCGCAGGCCACTGAACTAGCCCGTATGTCGCTATCCATTTTTGTCCAAATTTAGTATTCAACCCGTTATCATTTATCCTGGCATAATGTGGTGTACCGCCATCCTGCTGGAAAACACTCTATTTAACTCTGCAAGAGGTAATTCATTCAAGAAATTGTCCATATTTTTAATTAGTAGTTGGTGATATTTGTCCTGATTTAGGGTACCATCATGGATTTAATTCTTGGGACTCCAATAACAGTGAATATTTCTGATGAAAATGCCATTATTGCTAAAAAAAAGCACTCATCAGACCAAATCACTTTTCTGTTGAACAGCCCATCTTGACTTAACATGTTTAAATAGAAAACACAACATTGGTATCGTCGATTTGGATCGTTTTCATACAAAGCTTATACTTTGTCTGGGATGTACGGTTTAAATGTGTTTTTTTAAGATTTCACGAACAATTTCCCTTACGTGCCAATGTTATGTGCGATTTCCCGAGTTGAAGTTCTTGGATTTTCTTGAACACTGAGAATGGCATCTAATTCAACATTTTCACAAAATTTGCGCCCATCTTCTTTTGATTTCCATAAAGCTCCGTAATTTCTTAAATTTCGTTCAATTCTTCTAGATTTCTGGCGGTCAGGAACTTCTCTATCGGGAAAGCGAGCTGCGTAAATACATACTGCTTGACCAGAATTTTTATGGCATTCGAAAAACATTTGCACCATATCAGTTAATTGATTGTTATCCATAATAAAATAACAATATGATCACAAAATAATAATAAAAATGTATGAAATAATACAACCACCAATAAATGGAAACAAGCTGACAATTCATAAATGACAGTTATTGTTTTGTGCGCTATCATTGGATTTCGGATTTTAGAAAAAACAAAATTTCTGAACACAAACATTTTACAAAATCAAATCGAATCACACCATTGTATTTAGAAAAAAATATTTGTATCAAACTGTAAAAAAAAAAATTTGCTATTTAAAAAAAAAATTGACTATCGCTTGTCAAAAATTACATATTGCGTTTTTCGTAAGACAGACTGTACATGATTTAGTTATTATATATTAGAAATAGATTATAATTTAATAGAATGTGCATAGCATCCTTGAGAATATCTATTTCATTAAATTAGTATTATATTAAGAAAAGTTTGAGTTTTATTTACTAATGACATACCATTACACTAGCATTTAGAAGAAATATATAAATATTTATACTAATCTCTAATCAAAATAGTAAGATCTGACTGAAGTAACATGCACTACAATAGTAACTAAATTAAGGTAGAGTAGGGAAGGCAGAAAAAAAAGTAACTTACATTAACAAGTCTTTGGACGTTTCTGACTCTCTGTATCAAAAATACACAAACTTACAATTAGTATAAATAGAATATTTAAAAGTAATTCATGAACGATGAGATGTGGAAGAAAGAATGACAGAGTTAAAATAGCTGCATGTGCGAATGTTATTATATCTAAATCATACTAAAATGTTAGATCCATCAAACTCTAATATACATATATAATGCAAATATTACTTCATCAGTTAATAGCTAAATGTGAATTGTAATAATGTGGAATTAATAACCACCCCCAATATGTATTGTATTTTCATGCATATTTGTTGAGGGTTATTTACCTTTCTTACCTCTTTGCATTTCTCCACAACATACAGCATACTACCACTAAGACGACTAATATGAGGCACACGCAAGCTATAGTCCAAAATGCTATTTGTAATGGAGCTCTTGGTTCCCACCAAAACTATAAAAATTTAAAGACATACATACATTTGTCAAAATTTAAAGAATCATAAAAGATAGGACTGTAATTTTCCTGATCAGAATACTATATACAAAAATAGTTGCATAACGGACTTTAACGTTTTTAATCAAATATGTACATACGTCACCAGTGCTTGAGCAAATTCCAACACAACATTTCTGAAATCGTTATGCAAGCATAAAATACAGCAAGAGCATAATGACAGCAAGCCAAACCAATGTGATTTATTAAAAGACTTTTAAATCATAAATTACAAATTATGGTCATTTATAAACTATCCATTATTATAAGTCAATTCAAAAGTAAAACAACTCAAATTGCTACTGTAACTTCTCTGATATCCAGCTATATAATTAATTATAAAACAACCATTTCTAACAACCTTTGGAAGCAGTAAGCTTCGAAAATGTAAACTTAACCATAAACAATATTTTCATATCTTTTAACTATTTTAATATTGACTAGATATGTGAAAGCTGTTAGGTATAGATTTGATCAAAATATAGAGAATTTGAAAAAGGGAGGTCCCTCTTTTAATTTCTTTTTTAAGACCATTACAGACCAATTACTCGAATGTAATTTCTGCTTGTTTTGTAATGTAGCATATTGTTATATATATAATATACCCGTGGTGTCAATTACCATTAGCCATAGCGAATCAGTTTATACGTATGTATGTAATACGTCCCAGCGCGGTGTCTATACATCGTACATACATATATACGTATACACAGATCCGCTATGGCTAATGTTTCTTGACACAAGCGGTATAACCCATTAGTTGTTTCCCAAGCAGTATCTGTAGTTAGTGATTTAAGATAAGATATAATTAATTTTAGTAACTGTTTTACAATTGGACATATATTAATTAATATTAATAAGTCAGGCAATACTTTATCAAGTTTCACTATATTTTCACTACATACAATTCAATTGAATTATAAAATGTGTTGATAAAAACCAGAATATGAAAAATTTAAATCAAGTTGGCACTGGAGTGACTCTACCATAGATAATAGATTTATCAGTACAGTTAACATGTGAGATCCGAATAAATATAATTGCAAAGTAATATACATATTCAGTAAAAAAGTTGACAAGCAAATATATAAATTAAAAAAAGAAGATGACACTTGGCTGAAGATTCATTTACAAATAAATTCCTTACTAAATATTGAATTATAATAAGTTTTATTTCTCTTTTAAGCATTTTCAAGTACATAAGTATCTAAAAAAATAACACCACAAATGGCGCCCAACGTGGGGCCATAAACAATATGAATAATCGAATGGTTAGAAGTCGTAGTTAGAGGAATTCTCCACAGCAATATAATAAAAGTGTATGTAAAAATGAAATTCTATAAATAGGTACAGTTTAACGGTTTAATTCGAAACCAAATCCGACATATACGAAAAGAAAATATGAGCTGGGTCCAATAATAAATATATATTTACAAAATTCAAAGCACTATAGTCAATTTTCTAAAAGCAAAACTGTTTCTTATGTTACCTACAAGCAATTCCACGTAAGTTGCGTTACAATTATTTCTGAAGTTATTGTGGTTATTTGTAAAAAAGTATAACTTTGTAAACAAGGGGCTTTACCTCAGTTGTCGGCGGGTATGTAGGTACTAATTGTCCGACTACAGTTGGCAAATATTGCGTCCAAAATGCTGATTCTGTTTGCCTATAATTCCATTTTATCGAGGAATTATAAGTTGTATTTAAATTAAGATATTTCAACATTCCATTTTGTGATACCTCAAAATGAAGTCCCAAAATTTGAGTGTAAGTTGGATTTCTAAAATAAATGACGTGAAAATGACGTACTTTTAAATCTATCTTCTAAACAAACCCGTATCTTGCAAAGTCTGTATACGCTTTCATAAAGAAGTGACTCATATTTCTATCGTTATTCGTCCACTGGTTACGTTTAAAATGCTCATTTGCCGGAAAAAATTCCACGTCCATAAATGGAGCGCCGCAAAGGAGATAATGTTCTATATTGTGTGGAACTCTTCTCCAAAAATCCGTTTCAAATGACTCCACGGTTGTATTCAAAACATACATGTAAACGGGAACATTATGTTGTATTAATAATTTAACCATTTTATCATTTGGTGCAACATAAAGAAAATCCGAAAGTAGCTGAAACATAAAATATTATCAATATGTTCGCAAAGCACAAATTCAACAAACACACTTCAATATATTTTTCTCTTATTAATGTCACATTGCTTGGATCAGGCCAAAATGTATACATGTATTTAATAGCTTCGTAAGTACCATTTGGATTCAATGTGTAATTATACTTCCTAACTAACTCTCTCACTTTTTGGTCAAAAAATCTCTCGTCTATTATGTAATCAGGTGCTAGTGTTTGATTACTATATACAAAATTTGCTGCCTCTTGCATGGTCACACTCGACATGTATTTCAAACCCCTATTAAATTCTCCTCTTTTAAGTAAATTCTCGGGAGTATCCCTTAAGAAATGCCAATCCTTTTCGTGCCAGCCTTCATAATATGGCATCGTCAAATCCATATCATAAACAGGTCCCCAGGGAAATAAGCCTACATGTGGTGGAAATTCTCCATTTCCCAAGTCTTTGTAACTCCTCGATTGTTTCAGACAATTTACAAGCTGCCACGATGTTTCTATACCGCAACCTATGAGTTGTCCAAAAACTCTACTGGTATTTTGAGCTCGATATTTATCATTGATGAATGCCCAATCGGCTAATGCTGATCCGCTCTTGAAATATCATAAAAATAAGAAATATATTAACTACGTATATATCTAACACAAAGTTCTTTTAAGCATAGATATCATGAGTAATTTTTAAGAATTTTTTTGGAGGACCATATTATTAATAATATTATTAACGAAACAAATGTCACACAAGAAGTTTCTAAAATCACCTTCTGCAAGCTATGATACTATCTAAAATAATGTCCTACCTTCTTGGCTTCTGGGTTGAAACCAAAAAGGTATCAACGACAACCGCGAAAGCTTACGACTTAGATAAAACAATTTCTTGTTCATAAAAAGGAAGTTGAGAGGCAGTAAACAAATATAGATCGATATTTTTGCTATGATATGTGAAGTGTGTTCTAATGATTTACTATATTTTAACACAGAAAATACAGTACAACATTGTGTTTACAACAAAATGTGGCTGTTTTTTCTGAAAGATTTTATTTATACCTACCTAGTAAGTAATTTAATCTTTTCACATTTAGATTCTTCAAAAAAACATTGAATTATAATTATCAAAGAATTTTACTAAACCTTTATTAAAATAACTTTCTATGCTGGATAAAATTTAAATATTATTTCATTCATTGAAGAATATTGCTTTGTATTATTGATTGCTTGATTGCTTGCAAATTCATAAAGATTTTCAACAGAATAATGAAGAAAAAACGGTCAATGTTTGTTGTAAACACAAAGATATATTGTATATAAATCTAAAAATACAAGTATTTTATGTGTTAAACTATAATGAATCGTTAGAATACATTTGAAATATCATACCTAACACCAAAAAAGATCAATCTATGTACACATTACTTCCATGATCCCGGCATGATGAGAAATATATTTGAAGAATTTAAGGATCCAATTCAAATAGCATTTATTTGAATATTATTTTATCTACAACTATAATTAGCAGCGCATTGCCGAAGTTGTCTGTTTGCCGGATGGCGCAGCCAGTATGTATAGATATTGTCCGCCACTAATCCGCTGATAGTACCTCTGAATATCTTTAATAAGTAATCAGTAGAGGTTTATTCTTCTTATAACCGTTAAACCACAGAAACTATAGTTTTGAACACGGAGAGTATTCTCCTGCCTGGGCATACAGGTCAACCAGGACAATTGTAATAGTGGCGAAGAAAAGAAGATATGGCCCTCAAATTTCTAAAATATTTGTTTAGTCTGAAGAAAATATTACGAATTATTTCTTACCTGTGCAATTACTTTTGTAACAATATGTCTTGTTTCCGGTGCCAACATAAGCAATCCAGCAGATGCAGCACCAGCTCCTGGTCCAAATAATGTAATAGAGTTTCTATCACCATTAAAATTTTCAGCATTTTCATATACCCATTTTAAAGCCATGGCTTGGTCTAGCATACCATAATTACCAGGGGAATTTATATCACCAGTACTCAGAAAACCTATAAGTAACTCAAGTAAAATCAACATACAAATTATAATTATTTCATTACCCAGTGCGCCTAATCGATAATTAAATGTAACCACGACGACATTGTAAAATGTAGCCATAATATGTCCAGGAAATAGATTTGATGCTCCTCTTACAAAATCTCCACCATGAATGTAGACCATTACGGGATATTTTTGAGAAACACCTCCTCCAACCTTTAAAAAAATACATTACGCATTAATAGTTCATTAAAACTATCGTTGATAAAAACTTACCATTGGTGTATAAACATTTAAATAAAGACAATCCTCGTGCATATCTCTAATACCATTTAATCTATCTGTACGGTTTGTGGGTTGTGGGCAAGCTGGTCCAAAATCTACAGCTTGTATATTTTGCCAACCCTTGTGCCATCTTGGAGGCTAGAATTAGAAAAGTACAAAATAATGATCTTAAGCACATTAAAAATTATTTACTCGAAATCTCCCTTCCATTATGGGCGGCTGAGCATAGGGGATCCCCAAAAATACCGTTGTAGATCCCTGTTCGCGTTCAACAAATTCTGAACCTGGTCTGTATAAAGATTTAGGATCAGGATTGTCGTAAAGATATACTTTAAATCCTTGTACTTGTCCATGATTAGTTTTGACGAAGACATCGCGATCTTTCGTTAAACTATCTGCTCTTTGCTTTCCTTGCAGATCTTCTCTCCAGCCACCTAATATTCCAGGAAGAATAGGTTCTTCACGTCCTTGCTACAAATGATGTTAGTTTTTAGTTAAGAAATTCAACAACACTATATAATAACAACAGTTGGATTTTCACTTATTTAATATTTAAAATTTAATATGACAATTGTTTCGCCAATCAAGTGGCTTCTTCAGAAATGAATAAAATATTACAAATACACTTATATATCTAAAGCATAGCACAAGTTATGAAAAGGGGGCAGGGGGTTCTGTTATATATCTTGGAAACACTTCACACTTTGTGCACATGTTGAAGAACCAAATGTATTTGTTTAGTTATTCTACACCGTAATATTAGATTGAAAAACCACAGGACCAGGAAACTCGTAGAAGCTTCTTTCAAATATTGGATTGATTCGGCATTTCCTTGATCCTCATTTGGACAACTTACAAAATATGGAAATTGAATTTATTGGTCCCAACACCACATCATTAGTGGAACCAATGGTCATGGGAATGACCTCTGAAAACCAGAGCAAATACTATGCACTGGGGGGGGGGGGGGTATGAATCTGTGTTTCAGGCAGAGGTGTATGCCATACTGTAACAATAGGAATGACGTGGCGGTTTCTTATATTATCTGACAGTCAAGCGGCACTAAAGGCGTTATCTAGCCAAGAGGTGTCGTCAATACTGGTCTGGAAATGCCTCGAAGAACTTAAACTGCTGGCGACCCGGAATAAGGTAAAACTGACCTGGGTGCCAGGACATAAAGGGATCGAGGGCAATAAAAAAGCTGATGAACTCGCTAGGAGAGGATTAGAAGCAAGATTCATAGGCCCAGAACCGGCTCTGGGGGCACCTAAAAGTATGACCCGAAGCCAGGTTAAAGACTGGGTTTATGAAAACCACAAGCATCACTGGGCAACAGTTCCAGGACAATATCATGGGCAGGGAACGGCTGCGAACAATAACGGGTCTTTTGACTGGTCATGCACCTGTTAAAGTGCATCTCAACAGGATAGGCCTGTATGATGGAGACCTTAGTTGCAGACTCTGCAATAAGGAACCAGAAACAGTAGGGCATATCTTGGTAAACTGTGACAGGCACTGGATCACAAGAGGCAAAGCTTCTTTGGGCAACCGAACGTAGATCCAGAGATGCTCAAAAGACACCCAGTAAAGGACCTGTACAGATTAGTACAGGAAACAACATTGCTGGAGTGGACAACATAGATAACACATGTTGAGCACAATAAGCCTTATTGGCTGCGGTGCAAACTGGAGACGTTAGTCAGACAGGCCTGGAAGAAAAAAAAATGGTCATGGGAATAATAAAAAGTTTCAAGACATGGAACCGTGAGAAATTGACAAAATACATAGTGGAGTCTATTGATAACAACTTATTAACAAGTTCCTCGACTGCCAGAGATATTATTACAAAACTTTCTCACTGATAGTTGGCGAGATATAAAAATCAAAACCATACAAAACTGCTTTGCTGTCTCTGACTTTAGTCTTTTAGTCTCAGAAAGTGTGAGCGAAACAGAAAGTTGGCCATTGATAGTTATCAGGAATTTTTAACAATATATAATAATTTACCATGTTATGATAAAACTGAAAACTACGAGCATGCAATTATTGAAGATATTCAATCAATCAAAACGTCAAATATTAGATGAGGACAATGATTCTTGTGATGAAAATCTACCGGTGTGAGTAACTAACCAAGAAGCAGAAAAATACATCACCACGTTGCAACGTTTTTCTTTTATTCAGGAAGGCAATGATGAAGGTCCTATGTCAGCACTGGATACCTGTGCTGATTTTGTACAAAAACAGTCATACAACACAAATGTTAGGCTACACTTCATGAATTCTTCCATAATTAAAGTTTATTTGTTTTTACATTGTATAGATCCTACCAGAAATGTGTTTTTATTTAATGTGAAATTAAACTACAGGAAAAGACACTTATCTATAGAACTTCGTTTAATTAGACCAGCCCTTTAACTGGGCTAAAATGTTCTAGTCCCAGTGTATTCCAATTAAGCAGAATTGACTGTGTATTACATAGGTATAAAATATTTAAAAAAATATATCGTTCTTATTAAAAACCTTAAAAATCAACTAAAGAGAATTTTGATAAACGTTTGCATTTATAATTACATCGAAATTGATATGGTATATATCTTGCACAATTAAATCATTAAATTATGTAGAATATACATATATTATATATTGTTGCGTTTTCGGGTTCGCAATAAACAACTCGTGCAATTTATTTATTTAAAACAGTCTGTATATTCACACACGTAAAACTAATTACAATATAAAAATATAAAACTAATATATCACACTTAAACTACTACGATTTGAATTAACACAGGTATTTATTTCTATTACTAATATTTATGTCCGTATATTTATGTAACACTGTAGCGTATTTATATAACACCGCACCACTATATTTATTTTGTACTACTTATGTTTACTCTTCGACTACCACTCAAGGAACTATTTATTTATTTCTTATATTTATTTTTACTTTGGTCTGTTCCGCGCGACGACTACTTAAGGAATTTCTTATTCCGGAATGACTCATCCATCGGTTCAACTTTTTTTATATACGTATACGAAACATCTGGAAACATTCGCGAAAACTCCATCTTTCTCTTGATGTTTGTAGAACATACGACAGACCCTCCGTCGCCCACACATTATACACATGTGGATGATTTATGATGCGTCGCGCCAATGTTTACTCTCCTTTTGTCGTCGCCCGGATGTCTGCTTCTTTGTGGGCTTGTTTCGTTACAATATGCTGATAGCTAACAATACGTGTTTTATATGTATATCATTATTATATTTGTTTCCTATTAGTTTCGTACGTAATTATACTTTTCTGAGTGCTATTAATACCTAAATGATCAATAAATTATTATTAATAGTAGTAGTAGTGTTTATTTATTTGTATTTTTATATGCTACATTTTCAAGTAGTTAGTGAAATATTTAATGAATAGTTTTTTCTTTATTTAGATCTTTCTTACAAAGATCTCTTTTCACTAATTATTGATATTTTAATAATTTTTAATAAGTAGCAGTCATCTATCTGTAGGATAATAATAATAATAATAATAACATACATCTATTAGCAAGTGCTATCATTTTACATTATATTACATATGTTGTTTACATAATACAACTTAAACGTAAAAACAGACATACGAACTAATATACTTACATTAGAATTAATAAACAATTCAGTATTCAATATACTTATTATATTTATAATTACATCAATTTTAATGTCCACAGGAAACTTATATTATGCATCAAAAACCACTAACAATAATATTTTTCGAGGTTTGTAGATGTTTATAGCTACTTATTTTAGCTATAGCTATCTTTTTACTATTAACCTGCCACTTATATAAAATTGCAAATATCCTATCTTATTTCTATGAATAAATATGAGACATTACTTTTATATTACTTTCATTGCCTGGTTCTGCATTTTTTGAATCTGCCGTACTTTATTTTGATTGAAATTGAAAATGTCGAACGAAACCCTAAATGAGGAGCTATTTGCGATATGTACTGAAATAACCTTATTTTCATAAATAAACCCCTTGCAGTTCTTTGATAGAAGTGAACCTTTATAAACATTTATTCGTAACATATTGTGCATGTGACTTAAATTTTATATTTCCATCGATTATATATAGACCGAAGATATTTTATTTCTAACCTTTTCGAATTCATAATCATTTATCTTAATTTTAATATTAAATACATCTAATCTACTGAATTTATAATTCCTACCCACAATCATGTACCTACTTCGATTTACTAGCATTGATACATAATTTATTATTCCAAAGCCACATGCATATCTATGTTAGCTTTTCATTAGCTACTGTAACTAGATCTAAATTTTCTCCATATGCATGTATCATGGTCTCATCCACGAACATACATCAACGCAATGTTTTACACCTATGCATAAATCATTTACGTATATTTTAAATAGTAATGGACTGTTCCTTGAAGAACACCAAAGTTTAACCATTTATCACAAATGTCCGTTCTTTTGAAAATACACATTTTGTCAATGAAGTATTCATCACATCTAACAATCTATTAGCTGCAACCATACAGACATCTTGCAAAATTCTGCAAGTAGTATCATCTCCCGCATTTTTCAAAGAAACCATTGCTTTTTCATGTCATCCATTGAAAGTGTTTTGAAATATGTCAATTCTGCACATGTTTTTGTTTGCTTCCTATTTTTATACCTTGAATGCTTCCCTGCTCTTTATATCCACATTGTGACATTACAAATACATATATGACATTCTATGCCGTAGGGTACAAAGGTTGTGGTTAGGCATCTCTTCATGACACCTGAGAAGAAAAGTCTTCCTTTTCATGTTCCTTCTGATGTTTCGTCCACAATTCTATGAGGTATATTCAGAGCTATTGCTTATATTATCTGAAATTGTTGAGATTCACCATTCCTGGAAACCTCTCATTCGCAGTAAGCAGAACCGTAACATTCCTAGTAGGTATATTATACAATTTGAAGTCCAGTCCGTTTCACATAACAGAAGCAACAGCCCTGAAGATGTTGCTTAGGATAGTGGACAAAATATCGACAATAGAAGAGATTAGTGTTTCATCTCATGTCAAAATTAAACACTTTTTGTTATAATAATAATAATAATAATAATTTATTCAGTCCAAGAGTAATAAACCAATTACAGGACGAAGAAGTAACGTACATTAATAAAATACAAATCAATCATATTCTTGTAATACAAATTATTAATAACTATATACATACATATATTTATCTATAGAGTTGAGGAATTATGAATTGGAAACAAAAAATATATCATCATAATGTAAGTTTGCAGCACGACACATGGTGACCAGTGGCGATCCCCGAAGAAGATTAGTCCTCGAAAAGGGCAACCAAATCGTGGAGGAGGAGCGAGAGGAAATCCTGGGAGTGTAAAAATTCAAGCACGATAGGAGATGTGGGCAATCAATTGTTCCATTACATAGCTTCCATATGAAGCGAGCACCATGCAACTCTCGGCCATCCCGTAGTGATTGGAGGTCATGTGCTTGCAGCAAGGGATTGTAATCGATGCCACGTTCTGGATAAATTCCCATATCCTTGAAAGATAAGTATTTCAGGAATCGCCGGTGCACTCTCTCAATGGCTGGTTGTAGATATATGTACTGAGGTGACCATACTTGTGACGCGTATTCTAGCTTACCGACGACAAAACTGAAATACAAAGCCTTCAGAAGCAGTGGATTTTTAAAAAACTTACAACTGCGCAAAACAAAGCCCAAAGCCTTTGAAGCCGAATTGCAAATAAAATATATATGACTGGAAAAGTTCAAATGTGTGTCAGAGAACACGCCAAAGTCTTTTATGCTGTCCACCCGCCTAAGCCGGTTGTCATCAATAGAATAGGTAGATGGTATATTATTATTTTTGCGAGAGTAAGACATATAACAACATTTGCTTACATTTAGTTTCAAATTGAAGTTGCAACACCAAGTCGATGTACGATTCAAGTTTTCTTGAAGACGAAGTACATCGTTCCAAGTTCGTATAGAGCAGTAGATCTGCTTTATATCATCCGCATATGCGAGTACATTGCATGTTATTGATTTAAGCAAATCGTTGGTATATAGAGTAAATAACAGAGGTGTCAAGTTAGAGCCCTGTGGCACACCGGATGAGGGAGTAAACTCAAATGACCTAAATCCATTGTAAAAGACATAATTGCGCCTATTTGACAAATATGAATGCAGAAGCTTGAGCAGGGACGGGCTGAATCCAATTGCTGCGAGTTTTTCCAGAAGGATACCATGATCTATCGTATCAAACGCGCGACTAAAGTCAGTGTAGATCGCGTCTAATTGGCCATTAGCATCCAGTTCATGAGAGACAGCCTGAGTTATAGTGAGTAGGTTCGTAACTGTAGACCGTCCACGAATGAAACCATGTTGACATTCAGAAATCAAAGATTTTGTATTGAAAGCTATGCAGGAATAAATTACGTTTTCAAAAACCTTTGCAAAGTTGGGTAGAATGGATATTGGCCTGTAGTTCTCAATTCTAGTTCTGTCATCTTTTTTAAAGATTGGGCTTATTCTTGCTCTTTGCCAGCGCCAAGGAAAAGTAGCTGTTCTTATTGAAGTATTCATTATTATAGCCAGAGGCTCAGCTAAAGCAAGTCTGGCATTGTGAACAAATATACTTGGGATTTGGTCATCGCCAGCTGTATAATCTTGATTGAAAGACGACATTATTCGTATTAGCTCATCTTCTGTAACACTGGATAATGTAAATGGAATTTGATTTGGTTGAGAATCATCAAATGAGAATTGAGAGCTATGCTAATATACGGATGAAAACATGCTTGTTTATGCTATATATTAATATTAATTCAGTATAGCAATTAGCTTCTAAATAACAATTATTGCCCACTCGATATTTCTAAAGCATATAATAAAATTCCGCTTTAATAAACTGTGTTTAATTAGAAAATGCGTATTTTTAAAATATCACTTAACCATCAAAAATTAATTGCACATTTTTTCTCAATAGATTGCATAAAAAGAGTTTCTGTAATGTTCAGTTATTTACAAATTAATAATATGTTTTATTTCAATTTTTAAATAATATAAACAATTATATAAAATGGATTTAAATTAAATACTATGTACATAATCTTTATCTTTTATTAATTATATTTCATGTATCTTTCACAACTTATTTTTTTGCAAAATTAAGAAAATAAAATAAACATGATTTGATTGGGGATTTAAATTTAATAAATTGATGTAAGAATTAAATATATTAAAGATAATTCAAATTTTATATTAAGTTTGATTTACCATTTCTGTTAAGTATAGATAGTTGTTAACATTTGTTCTTAAAATATGCTTTTATTACTTTTACTACTTTTTAATAGAAGAAACTAAAATGAACGTAAAACACCCATTAAAATTTAAGTTTGACATTTCTATTATATTATATTATATATTTTATATAAATGTAAATATACTTTCTTAAACATACTTGATCATAACGAAATCTCGGATCTTGTCCTATTCGATTTGGATCACCAGGATACCCTCGCCCATCGTTAATATTGGGCTGGTACTGTCCATAACGTCTGTTATTATAGACAAAGGTCCTGTAATCCGTATCTCCCGGATTAGGCACATTATACTGATTATAGTCATATTTCTGTCTGTACACTTCATCACCGTAATGTTGACATTTAACAACACTAATTAACAACGACACTAAATAAAAAAATAAACGACACTCCAAGAAAAGCGTTTGTTGTTGCCACTTCGCCATTGTAGTTTACCTGTTTCGTGAGTTACCGTGACGTCACAGGTGTAGTGGTAATACCTGTGGAACATTAATTACAAATATATATGATTGCCTATACACTCAGCAGTTTAAGAGTTATACTTTCTTTTCGTCAAATAAATTCAAGATTTTAAAACAATAATACGGAATATTTCGCGTTTTACTTTTAATAACAACATATATATTAGATTATCATATTTACACAAATTCTTTATCAATGATAGATAACATAATTCACCTGTTTATCGCTATACACTGTCGACTGTTATACTGGATAAAATTTGGATTAATTTAAAACAGAGGAAACGTATCTAGGCGTGGGATGTGACTCAAGGCACTAATTAACTGATTACTATTAAATGTCTTTCTTTTGGTTAAAATAAGAATCTTAAAACGTTATGTGAAAAACTGCTTATGTACATGTATACAATATAACGTTCTTTCATTTGGAATGTCGTTATTAGTATATTAGTAGCAGCCATTCAACTTAATATAATGATTAATACAGTGATTCATTACACGGTGCAATCGCGTTTAATAACATGAAAGCCGCACGCATCAAGCAACCAACACGCATTAATGGATGTAAATAATTGTAGGTGTGTAAGAACCACCCGAAAGCTATAATATCAAAAACATTTATCTCCCCTTTTTCTCTTATTTTATTGGGGCTGAGATTACTACTTAATAAACCACAATTCTATAATAATTAGGGAGCGGAATCGAGCGAGCCATGACTCATCGCTCATGGGCGCACTATTGAAATGTTGTATTTTTAAAGAGGTTTTAATTTTATTTATATAATTGAATAACAACTCATAAAATACAAAATACATTATTACTTGTTGATTTTGTTGTTCAAGTCGAGTAAAGGAGTATTAATATTCACCAGCAATACTTTCTCAAGGTTCTCTTCTGTAAGATTTGTTCTTTTTGAATGAAGTACATCCTTGTAGATAGAAAACGTCCTTTCTATATCGCAACTGGTTATAGGTGCGTACTGGAAATATTCTTTTATTTCAGCGTATTTAGCAGTTTGATTTTGTGTCATTGTCCTCATACACAATTGCCACAATGTTATTAAATCTGGATTTCTATTAAAAACTGCGTCTAACTTTTGCCGAAGGCCACATCCGAAGTCACTTGGAATACTTTTGAAATTATTAATAGCCGCATCTAATGTGGTTAATCCATCTTTTAGTTTGAGATTTCGATTTTCAAAATATGTGATTAGTTTAGGCAAATTTCCAAAGTGTTCCTGAAAGAATAACAGCTGATTTTTTAAATTTGGGATTTGTGTTAGTTCCTTGCACTCAGAAATACTTCGAGCATCGTCATAAACATGTAACGAAATTTTGTAAACTATCGTAATTCTCTGCATAAAAACTAGTAGCTTCCAGCCATGTTCCCCATCTAGTTATTACTGGCGCGGGTGGTAGTGACAAAGATGGAAGTTTTTCCCTGTAAAGGGCCACTCTCGATGGTGCTTTTCTGAAAACTTTTTTAAAAGCCGATACAAGTCTATCAACTTCCGGATAGTTGTCTCTGATATATTCACAGATTCTGTGGAGAGCATGTGCTACACAAGTAATATGCAGCATATAAGGATATGTTTCCTTTAATAGTCTGCCTGTTTTTAACATATATGCGGCACTGTCACTAACAAATAAAAGTATTTTTTCCCTGTACCTGTCGTCCGAATGAAGCATTTTGTGCAAATTCTCGTCAATGGTTTTAGCAACTGTTTCCGCATCAACTGTATTTATAACTTTAGATGCTATTACATATGCGTTATATGGAATAGTTGGATGTAGTACATCAGCTACAATATTTACCACACAGCGTCCTAATATATCGACAGTTTCGTCGGCACTTATCCATAGGTACTGATTTGAAAGATGTCTTCTAATGCATTCTACTGTTTTCGTGAAGCACTTAGAAACATAACATTTGCGTAAGGTGGATTCATCAGGAACATGTCGACCAGTATATTTTTGGAGAAATGTTTTGAAAGTGGGATTGTCAAGTTTCTTTAATGGGATATTAGCCGCCATTAAAGCTTCACAGAGTTCTTCGTTAAAATTGTCAGCTTTCAACGGGTCCAATTTCTGTGTATGTTTTAGCGATGCGAAGTGACGTTGTACGTTCGATTTTTTGGCATTCTTTAACGATATTTTACAGACTTTGCAATAAATATCGGAATCACTGACAATGGACATACAATCAGTATGACCCTCAATCCAACTCGCCAGTGTTTCACGATGTATTTCTCGACGTTCTTCCATATCATATCTGAAAAAGAAACATAAACAATGTTCTAGATCTAAATAAACGATAACTAAAAATTTTAATCTTAATCTTAACAAAAACCAATTAACACTTACGTCGATATAAATGGATGAAGTAGATTCAATGAACCGGCAGGAACAATTACAAAAATTACGAAGTACGTAATTAACAGTTAAAACAATGAAACAAGAAAACTAACGTAAGTTATAAATGAAAATTTTATTTCTCTTGGAAATATAACGTCAATATAATAAATTTTAAACACTCCTGACGCCGTTATCTACGCCAGTGTATAAAGAATTTTACCTCATAAATTCCTTATTTTATTGCCCTTTTTTCTCTGATTCTCGGTCTCTTGTCGAGCGTAATCAGATGTTGCAGTTCGCCCTATGAATTAGTGCTATTCAGATATAATGTAAACAACACGCAGTTATTTACATTATTTCTTTTCACGGTTGTGGCTCCGTGGTAGTTTAGCTCGCTCGATTCCGCTCCCTAATAGTAATACATATAGAACACATATGTAATGCACAAGTTATAGATAGACACTTTACTTTGCATAATTAACCAATACATGTAACAATAATTAAGAATAATAATTAACTCTGTGGAACCTTTCAAAATTTTTTATTCCTTCCTGGAATATTTTTGGCTGTTTTTATGTATTTTGGTCAGGATATCAGTCTCCAATGATAAGGGAGTTAGAAATATTGTGATATTAATAAAAACTCAGTAAATATGCTATTTCTAACCAATTTATTTGCCTCAAACAATCGGAAATGTATCATGTATTTTATTAACAATAAACTTGTTTGAGCTCCATTTGCCGGTATACCTTTTCTTGATCAATATATCTGGGTGAAATCTTTCTCCATGCTCGTCTAATACCGCTACCAAATTCTCAGGATAAAATCCAAATGGGAATGGAGAAAATCGAGCTTTAGCGACATATTGCATCCGATAATGTGGTAGGCCGTCAATAGTTCTTGAACGTGTTTCTGATAGTTCCCAAAGGAAATAGTGGCAAATGTTTTCAAATGCATCCTACACCCGTCTTTCAACGTCATTTAAAGTTGTCCTATAGTTAGCATCTCGAAAGAATGTCTAATTCCTTCTTTGGTCTTTGCCTCACTCTTAGCTTAATGTGTACTGGGGGTAAATATATGTTTTACCTTCCATTGCAAAAAAAAAATACTCACATTGGCTTGTCTTTTCATACGTATGGATACTTTAACAGCCTTTTCGAAGAAGTTCTATTGCTGCAGACGGGATCCTAGACGTGTTGCTTTATTCTTAGGAAGATTCAAGTCACGAATAAGATCATTTAATTTAGCTTGGGTGATAAAGTGAGGTTTAGAGAAAAATGATCAGAACTAGTGATGTACCTACATTTAACTTCTGGTGGAGATTCTTCACATTCCGCATACGAATCGAAAGTGTAACTTTCAAGGCGTTGGGCGGCGGGGGGGGGGGGCAAGGTTGAGATATCAGGGGGCACTGGTCAGATTGCAAAAAGAAAATTGGGGTAATGAATGCCCCTCTTGGTTTTGCTAATAATCTCTTTGACATCCATCATGTAAAAATAACAGTCGTCTACGTGGTTTTGAGGTTCACTCCAAAGCTTTGGAACTGCAATGACATCTGCTTTAGTCACACAAACTCTCGACGACATTTTTCTTAACCCATTAGGTACCGGTACTAGAAATAATTGCAAAACAATTCAAATTTTTATTTACAATTAGTTTACCGACATTAACAAAGAGTTTTATATAAAAATAAAAATTAAAATAATTTTTCTAATATTTTTTTTAAAGTGTCCTATATATAGGACACCGGGACCACGTAATGCACAAAATCAATAATTATTTCGTATGATACGGCTGGAAACATTCAACGCACAACGTGATATCGCATTTGGAGCAATATGTCAATGGCTTTTTCTGACATCCTGTATACTGGCACCTTCTCTGGTTGCTTCTACGTTGAATCCAGTGATTTTTTTCGTCGTATCTAACGTCGAGAACTACTCCTGCAGCATGCGTCTTTCGTTTAGATCCGTTACAATTGAGTTTTAGATATGGGACAGCAACTGATCTTCTGAAGTCCAAACAACTGATGGACTGTGCCCCGTGTAAAATCCTATATAAAATCCACGCATTGGTAAGGGCCATGTCTATCATACGAGTGAATATTGGCCAGTACCATTTTTTTCCTCGAATTTGAATTGCGTATTTCCCCACTAGCCAGTCTTGGTGATCAACTCCTCCCATATGCTGGTTATAGGATTTGATGAGATTTGGTTGAGGCACATTTAGTTTTGCCTTACTGGCACTACTCCAACGACTCGCTCGTCCCATTGGCTCAATATCGTCGTGGTTGGTATCTATAATGACACATTTATTGTCATTCCACTTTACCAGCAAAATCTCACCTTGTTCATCAAATCTATAATCGTAAGAGCCGCGTTGTTCTTTTTCTAACTGCTTCGAAGATTTTAGTGGGCATTTTTCTGTGCGGTTCTCGCGTATTGTACCAGTGGCTCTAAACCCTACATTTTTTAAATGAATCAACAAGTCACGATTGGTGAAAAAATTATCAAAATATACCACGTGATCTTGGGGTACTGCAACGCATTCCAAAAGACTGGTGACGACTTTAGATCCTAAGTTCAGTCCACCGGTATCGTCTGTCATACTCTTTCCCGTATATACAGAGAAATTATAGCAGTAGCCACTGGAACTGCATAGCGCCCAAAATTTATAACCAAATCTAATTGGCTTACCACGTATAAATTGTTTTAATCGATTATGTCCGTAATACTTAACGATCATCTCATCAATGGAAAGGTTTGTGGTAAAGACTCCCCACTGCTGAAAGGCTTTGTTAATTTTTTGAATTAGAGGACGAACTTTGAAACATTTATCTGCGTGGTCTGTCTCATCGTTATTGGCAAAATGTAGCACTGATTTTATTTTCAAGAAGGTATTTCTTGACATTGCTTTTTGCACAATTGGTACGCCCACATCTTCATCAGTTGCCCAAAACAATTTTTCAGAAGGAAGGGTATGGTACCCCGAAAGCAGTAATATGCCAATAAAAGTTTTAAGGTCGTCAATTGTGATATCAAAATTTAAATCATTTTTAGCACTTTTTGCATAGCGAATTGTTTCACAACGAATATGTTGATAGAATTCGTCATCCAAAAATTTTTCAAATAATTGAAGCGGTGTAAATTCAGCAAGTTTTTCATATAATCTTTCAACCTTGGTCTCCTCAGACTCGCCAGCTTGTGACACGTTTCTGTAAATAGGACTTTTCTTTATCCATTTTGGTGCAATGTCGGTTAGTTTTCTTTTCTTTGATCCTCTTCTACTACCACTAGTACCTGCTGCAACTTCTTCACCTTTTTCATTTTCAGGTCTCTCACCTTCAACTTCAACAGTTTCAATTTTATCAGCTTCTTCAGATTGAACGTGCACTTCTAAAGTACCGGGAATATCATTTATTTCTACCAGACCTAAATTATCATCATCTCCTTCGTCTTCGTCACTCAGAGAATTGGATTCTGGAGGAACTACAACCACATCTATGGAATCTACATTTTCCATGTCATGCCAAAACTCTTCTCGCTCAAATTCCGCTTCTAGATCGGCCAACGTTAGAAATTTTTTTGTTGCCATCTATGCACAAATAATCATAAAGAACCTTTTCTATTTTATAATTTGAACTCACCTTGAGTTATTCAGCGGATTCAGCGGTACCTTGGAAGATTAGATTGCCTTTTAGGAACACAAAACATAACCCACTTTCATGCAAGTAAGTTGTCTAGACTTGTCAAAACGTGAGTACAGCGCGCGCACACCGTGATCAGTTTTCCTTTCAGGGTACCGGTGTCCTAAATATAGGACACCCATGTTTTTTGAGAAAAATCTAATTTATGAATGTACCAGTAGACAAAATTGTAACGTAATAATTATCTTACATAAGTATAGAAGCTGTTCACGAGGTAAAATTTATGTCATGAATTTATTTGTTCTAATTACATGATTTAACGCACTGGCATGCAGAATGGCGGAATATCTTACAGAATTAAAAAAATTACAGCATCAGTAAAGTTGCTGATTTTGTGAAGAAAAAATTAAATATATATTCAGAATAGGTACATGTTGATCCTACGGTAGGCCGTTTTTATTATTATTAACGAGATTTCTTAAAAAAAAAATGTAAGTCAGTTGTCCTATATATATGACACCGGCACGTAATGGGTTAATATATTATTATATTTTACACAAAAATGTGGAACATACGAATAGATTTTCACTAAGGGATTGCACAGTAAGAACTAAAGCAAAATTGAAGGGATTCAAAATAAAAAAAGAAAAAAAAATTCCAAATGAGAATGGAGAAAATGGAGCTTTAGCGACATATTGCATCTCATAATGTGTTAGGCCGCCAGTACTTCTTCCACGTGTTTGTGGTAGTTCTCTGACTTATCCTACACCCGTCTTTCGACTTCGTTTAAAGTTGTCGTAAAGTTGGCATCTCAAAAGAATGTCTAATTCCCTCTTCGATCTTTGCCTCACTCTTACGTAGAAACATTTATTTTAAATATAAGAAAGCATCCACCTTTCTATTTAATGACTTATCAGAATTTTTGATGTAGCCTAGCTTAATGTGAACTGGGGGTAAATATATGTTTTCCTTCTAGACTAATGCTTCTCGTGCCACGTTTTTAACACCTAGCTCAATTGTTTGGCCTGGAGGCCAATGTTTAATTTTACAATATTTTTCCGCTGCATGACTGTCTCACTTACACAGGAAGCAGTAGTACTTTGAATATCTTGATTGCAGTCTAGTCAATAACGCTACTACTTTTAAAATCTGTACATATTGCAGTGATCTTGAGTTAGGTGGTAAATTGTAAATAGGTATAATCAAGATCACTTCAAGATTTAATTTAATTAAATTAATTATTATTTTATTTATTTCATCATGATGTGTATATAGATATTCATTAAGTTAATATTTTGCCAAAATTTAATTTTTATTTACGTAAAATAATATTAGAATAAGCATAAAATATTACGTGAATTATAACAAGAAAGTGCTTCCCGCACGAAAATACTGTGACCGGGAGAGATCGACAGATTGGCCCGGCGAAAACAATATTCTTCGCTAGATGCATTGGACGAATCATGAATATGTAAACAAGTTGATATTTACATATTTGTTTACCTTTTTAAAAGATTAGTAATGCGCTGCTTTCCCGGGTGGTGCAGCACTGCAGCTATGTATTTCTGGAGGTGGTATCGGAATCGTACCGAAGATAACCGTACGTTTTTGTGAAGAAAAATATCCATATAAGTCGACACACGATCAGAAATCGTTAGATGCTTGGTGAAAATCAGCTCTCTCAAAAGAAAAATAAGAAGTAGGTGGAAACCTCTTCTTCCTCTTAAAATAAAATGTTATATTAACTTAGAGGTTTATTCACGAATCGGAACTTAGAATAATTTTAAAAAAGATTTTACGACACTTATGAAAAATTTAACATTTAGGACTTGTAATATTTTATAGATTAAACGTTATTCTAACATAGAAATTTATTCATGTATGAGAACTTATAATATTTTCGTAATAATTTTATTGTAGTTATAAATTTTAAAGACCGAAATGGGACTTTGAAATATTTTTATGAATTAGATATCATTTTAAATTCGGGAGTTTGGTTTACATTGGGACTTGTAATTATTTTGGGAAATAATTATTTATGTTCGGAACGGTTTTATTTAATTAGAACTTTAAAATTTTTTTTTGTGTATTATTCTAGAATGTTTTATTTTATATTCAGGGTCATTATACCGTGCGTTATGGTAAAGCATTTTAGTTTTTTGTAACGATAAAATTAAATAGCTTAATAATTTTTTTTTTGGATTAAATATAACACTACGGTTTTAATTAAATTTTCTTTATTATTTTATCTACAAGATTAGAAGAGTTATAGTTTAATAAATTTTGTTTTATGTACATGTAGGATATTTAAGCTGTGAAAGAAATCTATTTTGAAATGGATGAGTTCGAAATATTATATGAAGAGTTAAGGTGATTTATTAATGTTTATCATAAATGTGTATATAGTGTTGTCAAATTTTCTTGAGTGGTGTTTTGTATTGGAATCTCAGAGCGAGGTAAAGTTTTATTTATATATATATATATTTTTTTTTAGATTAATTATATTTTATTGTGTTTGTGTATTTGATATTGACGTGTTGGGTAATAGATCAGGGATGTGTGCAATGAATTAAGTAGATGTTTAATTCATAGCATGGAGCCTTGGTGAATCCTTAAAGCACGAATTGGTCTTGGTGGTACTGTTTTGGGAGCGAGCAAAGGCGCCAGGCAGAACTAATCAGGGCTGAGTCAATTAATTAAATGCACAAAGACACTTTTTAATTAAACTCAAAATTTATATATATACCTTAAGGGGTGAGCACATGGTAGTGTATGTTCGGGTTGTGTCAAACGAGTTGAAAAGCATACTCGTAGGGTGGAAGTTTGGGGTACCTACCAGTGTGAATTTGCTTTCTGATGGTACTGTCTTGGGAGCGAGCAAAGGCGCCAGGCAGAACTAATTAGGGCAAAGCCATTTCCTTAATGTTTATATTTTCGTAAATGATAAATCACATAATTTTGTTATTCATATTCCAGTACAATTCACAATATGCAATAAATTTTATTTTTATTTGAAATGTTGATTGTTTACATGTATCTTTGACGAATAAAAATGATGATAATCATATTTATTTTAAAAATATAAATTTGTACTCGATGTTATCCTTTCATTAATTATAATTTCTTTATTTTTTTGACTATTTGATCATGACATGTATGATTTTATATAATATTTTGAAATATTTAAATTTTGTAAATATATTTGTGTAATTTTAAAAAATTTTTCTTTAATATTCTTGATAAACTAGATTATAAGGTTTATCTTGCATTTTATTTTCTTTACCTGACCTGGTAATAACTGAAGAGCAATCAATTTGATTGGAGAGTTTATCTATATTTTCTGCCCCTGAGAGAAAATTTTCTTTAGTCATTTAAAACGGAGCTAGTTAAATGTAAGATTGCCTAACCTACTATTTTGAAGAAAATTTGTTGAATCTTGGTCTAGGATAAGACCTAGCACTAAGATGTATGCTTGATTCTGCTCTTACTTACTGATTGAATAATTTAAATTATTTTATATAAATCTCAATTGCAAGAGTCACAGCAATATGTTTCATAATAACTTAAGATTGTCATTTGTCTCTTTCATATTTGTTGAGCAATCTTTGGGAATTTATGGTCTCTCGTTGTAATTAAATAGTAAAACAGCTTTGTAACTTACTTTAGAGGAATCTATAAATAGCCATAATTGATTTTTTTTTATTGTTAAGCTGTATTAAGTTTCGTAATTGGTCCAGGTGAACAATTATGGAATCGCTAATATTGCATCTACTATGGGATGAATATCTGACAAAAGTGAAGGCAATTAGAGAAGAAAAACGCTACTTGGAGGTAACGTGGTATGACAGCCATGATACTATAAAGAAAGGTTGGAATGATGGTTCGCCAATATGTTCCGTTAATGTTCCTTTTTCAAGGGGGAAAACAATAATTATTGCACATGCGGAATGTATGGATGCCTGGGTTGGTTATGTATTACTGTCTGTAATGAATATAAAGTCGTCGTCCTTGGATTGTCATGAAGATATGAAAAATTCCTTGTTTGAAGAGTGGTTTGTGAATAAGCTACTACCGTCTTTACCTATATACAAACAGTGCCACTGTTATGGATAATGCCAGTTACCACTCACGACAAATTATTGAAATACCTAGTGGGTCAAGCATAGAATTTGAAATATCAAAATATTTAGGGGAGAACATCTTTATTTTGCACCAGATTATTCGAAGAAATAACTCTTGAAAATCTTCCGTACGAAGATATTTCAAAAGCAATATTTCACTGATAATGGTGCGACACACAATACTACTTCTACCTCCATATCACTGTATCTTCAATCCTATAAAGTCGATTTGGAGTTCACTTAAGCAACACAGTCGTCGCAAGTATACCATTCCCACATTTAGCGAAAAAACAATAAATACGATCCCAGAAGCTATATTATTAATAACACCAGATACTTGGAATAATTGTGTACAATATGTAATCGGTATAGAAGACGAGTATTTACAGTACGCAAACTACACATACCGAAATTCATAATACACGTATAGATGACGATTAAATTAGTGATTCTGATGACTGACTGAAAACAGTATTTAAATTATAAATTAAATATATATTTACTCTAAAAATAAAATAAAAATATATATTATACAATCGAATCAGTGGCGGCGTGTGGTTCAATACTTTGGGGGTGCACAACCTTAAAATAAAGGATAGTGTTTTTGGCAAATCGCCGGAGGCGAAAAATTTTTTGGGGGCCACGCCCAAAAATACTTTTTCGGCTATCAAATCGTAGAAACAACGTTCCGCTTATGCGGTTGTCATGGGCATCGCAACAATTGCTTGTATCACTAAAAATGTTTCTGGGAAATCTGTTTGCAAATTTTGTTCAGTTAAAAATGTAAGTAAGTGGTCTGCTCCGGAAACATCTCTAGAATTCTGTATATTATTTCCAATTCTGTCTTTAATTTATTTTTGTTTCAAAATGGAAAGTTCCAAAGTGCTGAATCTAAATGTAGCATACGAAAATTTGATGAATATGTTTCAAAATCTTCCATCGAAAATAAGTGTGCTATTTCCAAACGGCCTGTGAACGAAAACCCTCACGTCCGTGGTCCGTGTGCACTGATTACATGTTCACACGGAGCAGCTTAAAACATCAAACGTCGCCTGACTGTCGCGGAGAACAAAAGGTGCGGGCGGCAAAGATTCCACCAATTAGATTTAATATTAACATGTGCAGTGAACGAAGTGATTAGGCGATGCCGATGAAAGCTCGCTTGGATATTAGTTGGAACAATTTACCAATTGCTTTCGATTGCAATATTTTTAACTAGTGTTGTAAAATTTCATAAAAATTATTTTTTTGAAATATTTCATGAAATATTTCAACAATCACAGGTTATGTTAATATTAACCTCACTTTGATATTGTATGCCAATTGCCAATTGTTAAATGTTAATACTACATAAATTTAAGTAATAACGATGAAGGAAATATTGAGGGTAATATCGAGAAACAAAAACTCAAGAACTCCTTATATAAAAAACAACAAACAACAAAAAATGAATTTCTTATAAATCATTAAAGAAAACAGCCAACATAAACAATACAATAAACAATAAAACAATCCTCTAATAGATATTTATTTATCAAGTACGCCGAATGGGGTTTTAGATACACGATTTTTTTACACGAGTTTAAAACTCAAAACAATCCGCAAAATGGATATTTAGTGGCCAAGTCCGCTAAAGTTCCCATGTCAACTAGTCCCCTAAAGACACGTTTTGCGGATAGACAAAATACTCATTTTATAGAGCGAATAGCGAATGCAAAACAAATAAAATATAAAAATGAAACAAAAACAATGAGGTGAGGCCACCACACAACTTTCTTATATGTATGAGTTTCAAATTATATAATTCCAAGAATTTTTTTATACAAAAATTATTCAAAATCCTATTCTAAGTACTCCTATTCTCATAATAAATCTCTATAGAATGCATACTTAGCAAAATATTCGAAAAAAGTGCTACTCGCTAAGAGTAAAAGTGTTACTTCCGGCCCTAATTTTGACATTTCAAATATACAAAAAATATTGCCAATCTAGCTCTATATAATTTGCATTCCTGATAAATATATATAGAATACGACATATTTGCAAAAAATCGCTATTCGATAAGGGATAAGTATTACTTCCGAATTTTGAAATTTTTTCATACAAAAGGTATTAAAATTAAGTTGTAAATACTTTTTTCTACTACCATACTTTAATTGTATTATTAGATATGCCGAACCTGTACTTTAATTATGTCCATTACGATACAGATTTTCATTATGATACAAGTTTATATCCAATAGGAATGCGACATTCCAATATTCAAACAATATTCAATATGGCGACTGCATATCTGACAGATATACAAATTAAATAAAGGTGACAGTTCTCTGCAATTTACAAGTAAGTACTTAAAATTTGTGCTCTTTTGAAAATATTAACGGTAGAAATCAGGAATAATTACAGTGAAATGTAAAATTTGAGTCCACCAGAAATTATGGAACAAGCCTTAGTAACCGCGAACAATTTATTATCAGCTAAATTCGCAAAGGTGCATGGAAAATTTTAACCTCAATTTATGAAATGGAATGTTCAAAAAATAATGTTTTATTATGGGGTCGTAGAAAAAATAGTGTATGCAACTCGCATTTAATGGCTATTAAGACACTCGTATTCATTACAATACTCGGCTTCGCCTCGTATTGTAATTTTCTTACTCGTGTCTTAATAGCTATCATTAAATGCTCATTGCATAATATACTATTATACTCGTAATGTACCCGTCTAAAAAGCATGACTTGCGGGGTATTCTCAGAAAACTGATCTTCGATAAGAATAAAAGACCTATTTCCGGTAGGAATTTCGAAAAACTTTTTTAATAAAATTCTTCTCAGATTTAATTTTGAGTACATATGAATTCTTTATAAATTTGTTTAAACTTAGTAGCTGACGAAATATTGGCAAAATACGATTTTTTCACTCAAGAAAGCTACTACTTTCGGTCTGAAAATCTAATCAGATCTCAAGAGGGAGATTATACTTGTAAATACAAAAAAGACATTTTTTAAAAAAACACTTTCTCGGTATCAGGGGACTTCAAAACGTGGACATCTGCAAAAATCTCGATGTCGAACATTTTCACCATCACAATACTTTCTTGTACTACGTATAAGAAAGTAACAAAGTATTTATAGTAGAATTACATTGCATTTTTGTAATAGCTTAAACGGGCAAATGCGCAGTTTCTACTGCATCTGTTCGGTAATTCTACTATAGTTTAAAATATACCAAAACTGACCAAAACAAAAACAAACATTTAGGGGTTATGTTAGTTATATTTTTATGTGTTTCAGAGGTGGGTCATCGAAATTTTTGAACGCGAAATTCAAAAGTATTTTATGAAATTTATGAAATATTTCAGACCCCTTGAAATATTTCATAAATTTCATAAAATACTTTTGAATTTCGCGCTCAAAAATTTCGATGACCCACCTCTGAAACACATAAAAATATAACTAACATAACCCTAAAAATTTTGTTTTTGTTTTGGTCAGTTTTGGTATATTTTACACTATAGTAGAATTACCGAACAGATGCAGTTGCAACAGCGCATTTACAATTACATTGCATTTTTGTAATAGCTTAAACGGGCAAATGCGCTGTTGCTACTGTATCTGTTCGGTAATTCTACTATAGTTTAAAATATACCAAAACTGACCAAAACAAAAACAAAATTTTTAGGGTTATGTTAGTTATATTTTTATGTGTTTCAGAGGTGGGTCATCGAAATTTTCGAGCGCGAAATTCAAAAGTATTTTATGAAATTTATGAAATATTTCAAAGGGTCTGAAATATTTCATTGAAATGAAATTTGTGTGAAATATTTCAAATTGAAATATTTCACTGTACATCACTATTTTAACGCACATAATACATACTTAAGCCACTCCTCGAACATTACAGGTGCCATCAGTTCTTACCCGAACTATACCACAAAGTTTTTTTAGCGCGCCCCGTATATACGAAGAATAAAACATTATTAAGTAACATATTCGCCCTACAAGTCTTGCAACATCCTATGCATTAAAAATCCTTTGATTGTGCTTAATCAGTTCGCCGCTCTTTATCCCGTCTATAATCATTAGGTATTCATTCAGTCTGACAAAATATAGGGTCACGTAAACGTATGTAATCAGAATTTTCTATGCAAATAATTATGTGTAAATGATTTAGTTTCAATTATATATTATATATATTGGTACTATTACTATATTTCTTATTTTAAAAGAATATATTCGAATTGACCAGCCGCATACCTACTTCGTATTTACGTAGGCGGAGCTTTATGAGAGTGGGGAAGATCCATGTGCTTGGCGCGATTCAAATATTCTGTTGCTGTCGCTTTACATTACACTCCACGTAGCAATCGTAAAGTGATGTTCAATGTGAGGGTGTCGTTCATAAAACCGACAGCGAAATAAAAGTGCAATATAATACGATGTATTCCGATAGTTTTTATTTAACATAATTATTGTTATTACATTAAAAAAAAAAGTCATTGTCAAACATGGCTGAAGAAAGTGTTAATTTGCAAATTGACAGTCAAACATTAGAAGTGCATATAGTGACACTGTTCGAAAAATTAGAATCATTACGAAGTGATACGCCAAATGGACAGTCAAATGCCACCAAAATTCCAATGCAAATCGAAATCCGTACATTGGAATTTTGGCGGTCCGTCATATGTGAGTGTTTAGCCTCTTTTATATATGTTTTTGTTGTTTGCGGAGCTGCAGCTGGTTCAGGTTCCAGTCCATCTTTCTCATCAATCCTTATAACTACAGCTTTAGCAGCTGGATTTTCAATGACAACTTTAACACACTGTTTTGGGCATATATCAGGTAAGTCATGGGTACTTTCATTACAATAAAAACTAATGAAATTGCAATATTTTAAAACAAGTTCATTATTATAGAATATTTTCATTGTTTTAGGTGCCCATGTAAATCCAGCTGTAACCATTGCAAAAGGTCTAACCAAAGGAATTTCTGTATTACGAACTGTACTATTTATCATTGCCCAATGTGGGGGAGCTATAGCTGGAGCTGCTTTTTTATATGGGTGAGTATCATGCGTTTAAGAACTGTAGTATAATGTAGTTACAACTGCAATTTGTTTAATAACAACAAAGTTTGTTAAATAAAGAATATCCTGAAATTGTAATGCATACAAAAAATAAACTATTGATAATGTTCAATTTGAAAAATTTAAAAGTGGTGTTAGTTGAAAAAAATCACAAACACATGTAAAGTAATTTTGTTGATTCTAAGCTATACTTATAAAAAATAAAAGACCCAAGTGTAAAGATTAAAATTATATGTTGAAAATTCACCATTTTCTAAGCCGATTATGATTTTTTCTTCGAAATACTTTGGAACAATTTAGAGCAAACCCAGAACAACCTGGAACAGCCGTCAGAATTTCGATTTTCGAAAGAAAGAGGGTTAACTTCTGCGAAATAGGAAGAACAATCAAGTTAACAAGTACTTAATATAGACCAAAAGCTCTAAAACAAATGAAAGAGATATTAATTAATAAGAATTATCCATTAAACTTTATTCCATTATTAAAAACAGAATAAATAAATGTTATAATAATAATAAAAATAATAGTCATTCCAGCAATACCAAACAACTTTAGTTTCGATTAAATGAAAATTTTATAAAAAGCAAAATAACACAACTAGGAATTTTCAAGAACATACAAATAAAGAAACATGATAATACAATAAATGACTAAATTGAAATTCAAAATTTGACAATAGATTATCATTCGATAATTTAATAAGATATATCAGCTACGTTTACGTAATTTTTATTCTAATCTGTTGGTCAACGAGTCTGACCAACAAGTCTGAAACACGTGTCTACGGTTGCACATATAGAAATAGTCTACTGTATGTGCGTAAGATGATGTTGCATTTACTAAATCAAATATTTTGCAAATCGAATATTACACCGCCAAATAAAAGATACGTGTAAATGTATGTATATTCATTTACATCAATATTTTCTCCATAAAAATCTAGGCACTAACACGTCATACGTTTTATACCACCATGAGTAAGATGCAATTAAGATACTGAAATAAATAATTTGTATTTTTTTATAAAATGAAGACATAAATAATGCGTGCAATCAACTTTCAATTCTAATACATTCCACCTGATTTATCCAATACACTAAACCCTTTGGTTCACTAAATTCATCCACAATTACAAATAGCTAGTTTTTTAGGTGTTCTATTTGACACTGCCTCATTTACAAAAGTCTTTAATATCAAGAAATAAAACTTTCATCATATATTTCATGTAAAAACAAACTTTCATGTATATATTTAAAAGTTTTACTCAAAGTTTAATAATTGTATTGTTTAATTATGTTATATGCATCTATCGAGATCTTCGTAACATTCAATCTTAGCAATTTATACAGAACTTCTAACGATTTAGATATCGAGGGTCAAAGAAAAATGGTAGTGATTCACTTATTTCATATGAAACTAACATTACGTCGCGCTTCGTTTTCTCTTTCATTCTTACAAAATATACGTTTAGCTATTTCGGACATTCGTTTGTACTATTGACTCTCTATTACTCTTAACTACATAAAGCGGAAATAAGCTTTAAGTAACTTTGTCTACTGTTGAATTTCTTTATTTTAATAGTATCAAAAATGTATATAATTTTCATATAAAGATAGTATATAATGATAATAAATTAACTTATTTTTATGAACGCTTGTATAAACAATTTATGATTTGCTTACAGTAAAAACTTTAGTTTTTGAGGAATTAATACTCAAAATGATAGAACGTTGCTAGCTATACAATAAATTACCACAATAAAGGTGTTGTTATTCAGAATTGCTGTAAATGAGTAAAATGTGTGTATACTCTTAACTACACATTAACCTGCTATACTCGGGTTCTTAGTTCATGTCCTATATTTTTTTCAATATGGTATTTATCTTTTATGGTATTTAATTCTTTTGAATAAGTCAATTTTTAATAGTATTACTTATACGTAGTATAGTAGTATAAGGAAGTATTGTGATGATGAAAATTTTCGACCTCGAGATTTTTGCAGATGTCCACGTTTTGAAGTCCCCTGATATCGAAAAAGTGGCTTTTAATAAATGTCTCTCTCTCTCTGTGTGTGTGTGTGTCTGTTTGTCAGTGTGTGTGTGACCACGATAGCAGTCAAACGGCTAGAGCTATCACTTCCAAATTTTGTATTTACGAGTATAATCACCTTCTTGAGATCCGATTGGTTTTTCAGTAAAATCGGTAGACCGGAAGTAGTAGTTTACTTCAGTGAAAAACTCGAATTTTGTCAATATTTCGTCAATTACCAAGTTTAAATAAAATTATAAAGAATTCAAATGCACTCAAAATTAAATTCGAGGAAAATTCTATAAAGATTTATTAAGATTATAGAAGTACTTAGAATGGGATTTTGAATAATTTTTGTATAAAAAATTCTCCTAACATTTTAACATTCTTATCAATTTTAATACGCTCTGCTCTATGGAAATTTAAAGGATCAACAACCTTGGCATCTTTTGCAGTTGTTAGTCTTTGGATACTTTTGGTTTTCTATCTCGTTCTGCAATTTATTGTCATCATTATTATTTCTAAAAATATGTTCGTTATATTTATTCTTTAGTGTCACCATCATATGGATATTTCTGTGTTATTTGATGCTCTCATTTCTTATACGATACTGCCTTGCCTTTCTATGTTTTAAGACACTCATTGTGTTTTCCGTTGATTTGGAATAAATTAAGAGTGTACAAGATATATCTAATATATTCTACTCATGAATTTAATTAATTAATTTCGCAAGTCATGCTTTCTAGGCAGGTACATTATGAGTATAAAAGTATTTAGAACGTACTTTTAAATATCTTTTGTATAAAAAAATTTCAAAATTCGGACCGGAAGTAACACTTTTACTCTTACCGAATAACGATTTTTTGGAAATATGTCTTAAATTATGCATTCTATATATATTTATGAAGAGTACAAAAGTATTTAGAGTTTAATTTGCAATAAATGCATAAATGTATAAATGAAATTTCAAAATTCGGACCGGAAGTAACACTTTCATACGTATAAGAAAGTTGTGTGGTGGCCACACCTCATTTTTTCTTTTGTTATTCAGACGGCCACCTGTCAGTACCCATTCGGGCTAGATCTACTGCCATTGCCATTTCTTTTTCAATATAATTTGGCTGGCATTTTCAATTTTTGTTCGTTTTTTTTTTTAGATATAATATATATAATTTATAAACGTTATAAATTAAGTATTGTGGTGTCATATCTTCTTTTGCTTCTTAAATGCAGCTTATCCTTTTTACTTCTCCACTTAATTTGTTTCTTGAACCCAAACTACGAACACCTTCCATTGTAAAATAATTTACTTATGGAAACCTTTGCCCATGACATATTTGAAGCCTTATTTTTGGCACTCCCAATTCAATTCATCAAGTTTTTCTTTATTATATTCTTTAAAACATATCAAAAGAATCTCCAAATACATTCTATTTTAGGCCTTTCAACTTACGTCTAACAAAACTTATATTTTCTAATAATCTTTTTAAAATCACTCATAACAATTACAAATTTCGTTATTTTTTATATCATTTGCTGAATAGGGATATTGGATTATTAAGATAATATATATTTATATATTTTTTTTATTTATTTTTTTATCGATAACCAAAAAATTATAATTTATTCATTCCGATTTCCACCTTTTATCCGGTCTTTAGAGATTTTTTGCACCTGCGCGTTTGTATTACAAGTATTCTCGCACATTTTATATTTGCAGCTATCAATTTTGAAACAGAAAATCGTTTTACCCTTCCATTCCTTTTATCTACTTTTTTTAATTATTGTAGAATTCAACATACTCTTCAGACATGAGTTCTTAAACTTGTTAATTTATCAAGAACTACTAAAACACACAAGTGTAGGTTGTATATGTGCAAAGTGTTAAGTATAATAGCTTTATTACTCCACCACCACGTCGTTAGCGGGGAACCATCTCCCTTTTATCGCCCTTCTTAACTCCAAGTATATCTATATTAATTGTATATTAGAATAGGTATACGTGTGTTTTTTACGAATATTTAGTAAAATTCTATTTTTTCTTTATGGTTTTTTATACTCTTCTAGAGAGGCTCCAATTTCGTAAGCGCAATTTTCCTTAGCTATCGAAACCTCCTGTAATTGCTACAAATTATTATTATTATTATTATAAATAATATTTATTATTGAAATATTATTTTTATTTGTAATTCTGTCAGTTAATATATTTATTTAACATTAATTGTGGAATTATTGAAATAATAATTGTATAAGTTAAGGTGACCACAAAAAATCATATATATATCAAAAGCTGACTATATTATATCTTCCCTATTGCGAGGTGATACCTTCGTTACCTATCTAATTAATTTAATACAAAAATATTCAAAACTCTTAAATACACGATGCCTTCCTTACGTAGGTATCACCTGCCACTTTATCTTGTTTTTCTTTTCATCTACGGCCAACTCTCTCCTTTTTAATTTGTAAGCCGGTCTATGAACCAGCAGTAAGGCCTGTTGTGGCTATCTCGAAATTTAAAGGAAGTTAATATTATACATACATGTATATACATGTATATAAGCACTTATTATGTCTGTATATAATATATATTTTTCGTGCAGCTTTAAAAGAAGAATTAAACACACTTTTACAATTATCTGGAGCATACGTCTACCTTAAGCTGTATACTATATATATATATATATGCACCCATTCATTTTCGTGGTACAAAGGAGAGAGATTCAGAATTTTTACCTGAATTATAATTTACCTTACCTGACCATTTGGTCCGTGCTTGAATGTTTGCAGAGATGCAGCTGTTCTTCACTTGAATTCGATCTTTCCTGATTACACGTCCTCTCTGTGTGTATAACATGTGTTACACAGACTGAACGATAATGTTCTGTTCAGTTTTATAGTTTAAAAAATTTTTTGTACAAATAATTATTTTATATAAAAATTGATAACATATCTTTTACGTCGCTATTTAAATATTAATATTTGTCAAACTTTTAAATTACTCAGTGTTTATTAAAAAGAAATATCTCCAGATTGAGGCAAACCAACGCCAAATGATATATTCATAGAAGGATTATAAATTTAATATTTTCTATTTCTTTTTATTAGATTTTAAGTCAATAAATAATAATAATTTATAGTTAACCTATGGATTATTTGCAAAAACTATATATAAATATATATATACTATATAGTAATTCTTGAGTAGCAAAATAATTACTGTCCTGCTTATTAAAAGAAAACGTGTGTTACAAAGGTGCTCAAATATGGTATAAAATTTAAACAGCATTGATTAAATGGTAAAACAAACATGGTATCATACATGTTAAAAAACAAAGAAAACAATTTGTTTTCTTTAATTAAGAATTATATAAATACTTACATTCGCTATTTCTTAGTTTAGTAATTCTTGTGCTTCTAAGTGTGTTGTAGAAAAAAATCTTAAAGTTGTTGGTAGAAATGCAGCACATAATATAAAACATATATTATGGTTTAAACAATTACAAAAGATCGCTATATTAATTATATATACATGGTAATGGTTCCAATTTTCTTGAAATCTCAAGTATTACTTTCTTATACGTAGTATAAGGACGTATTGTGATGATGAAAATTTTCGACCTCGAGATTTTTGCAAATGTCCACGTTTTGAGGTCCCCTGATACCAAAAAAGTGATTTTTAAAAAATGTCTGTCTGTCTGTCTATCTGTGACCACGTTAGCGGTCAAACCGCTACAGATATCAATTCCAAATTTTGTATTTACGAATCTCCCTCTTGAGAACTGATTAGATTTTGAGCAAAATCGGCAGATCGGAAGTAGTAGTTTGCAAATATTTCGTCAATTACTAAGTTTAAACAAATTTATAAAGAATTCAAATGTACTCAAAATTAAAATTGTGTTAATAAAGTTTTTCGAAATTCCTACCGGAAGTAGGTCTTTTATCTAAAATCAGTTTTTTGCGAATATCTCGCAGGTCATGCTTTCTAGACAGGTACATTACGAGTATAAAAGTATTTAGAACGTACTTTTAAATATCTTTTGTATAAAAAAAAAATTCAAAATTCGGACCGGAAGTAACACTTTACTCTTACCGAATAACGATTTTTTGAAAATATGTCGTAAATTATTCATTCTATATATATTTATGAAGAGTACAAAAGTATTTAGAGTTGGATATGGAATATTTTTTGTATAAATGAAATTTCAAAATTCGGACCGGAAGTAACACTTTCATACGTATCAGAAAGTCGTGTGGTGGCCACACCTCATTTTTTTTACTATAATTTTGTATAGTATGTATCGTGTATATGTAGTGTTACGTTGTTTTTTCCTGAATTTTATTCTTGTATTTTTATAATGTGTCTGACTGTCATAAATATTTTATTTATTCTTGTATATGTATGGTATACCAAGACCATGTCTTACGTTTTATTAATCACGATTTGATTTTAGGCTAGCTTGTGTGTTATTAGGCGCTTTAAGTGGGGTAAAAGTATGTAGCATACATTACTGAACATTTTTAAATCTGTTTTTGGATTTAAATTTTGGGCTGTGGCTCTAATTGTAAGTGTTTTTCAAAATATTCTACCAATGTAGTTACATACCTTCATTAAATATAATTTTAGTATTAAGGGGATATTAAAGCGGTCGAGAAAGCTAGATATCGAATTTATCAGTTTTTTTACTATTGTTCAAGATAGAAATGTGAAATTTTCTGTACAACTCCAATATAGATATGAGTAAACGGAAAGGTTGTCAGATTATGTAATTTTTTGTCACAACCATGTATTTTTTTTTATTCCAAATTAGAGTAAAATGTACGTGTGTTTCTCGGTCAAAATCTGAAATAATTAAATGAAGTTGATCAAAACGGATGTAATTCCCGTGTAGACCAATGTTTTCTTGCGGAAAAAAAATGTAATTTGAGTAATTAAATTAAGAAATTCCGGAATGGTGCGGTACTGAATTATTTGTATTTTAGCACCACCTTTAGCTGTATTTTTTCTCTGTATTCGGGTGACGGAAAACAACACATTCATTTCAAATATATGAGAATGAGATGGCTTGCATTTGGCTCCTCTTACGGCCCACCAACTCCAAAAGCAATTATAGTCAATTCCCAAATAAAAATCGACTTTAATATCCCCTTAACGAAGTCTGCTATATGACGTGTGGTTGCTATGTGGTTAGCTAAAGCAATGATTGTGGTTTAATTCTATCATTCAGGACAGTAATTATCTTGTCAGTCAAGAATTACTAAATAGTGCAATACATCATCAGTTACAAAACTGAAATTCATTCAATTTTATATACCGATTGTGTCAAATAACATTAGCCATAGGAAATCTCATGCATGCGTATGTACGATGTCTATATATGTATATGTATGCCAACCCGGTACCAATGCCGGCGACGTATACATCGTATATACGTATGCATGAGATTCCCTATGGCTAATGAAATTTGACATAACCGGTATATATATATATATACCGGTGTCCACAAGAACTTAATAATGAATTATTTGTGGTATTTTGCAAAGACAAAAACTTGAAATTTTAAGTGTATTGCCACCCCCACTCTAAGATTTTAAACGACACCCTGTATTTTTTGTTAATATTGAAAGAACACAATGTTCTTTGGTATTCCTATGTGAAAAAGCTACATCATGAAATTGATGAGATATTTAAAATTAAAGGTTTCAGATATCAGGAAGTATTAACTCCGAAAAAACATAAGTTAGTCATGGAAATACTTAAAACAAAATTTATTCACAACATTTTAGTTAAAGTAAATGCTCAAATTTTTCACCGTTTACATTTAAACAAAAACAAAATCTATTTTCAAAAGCGTTTCTAACATTTTCGAACATTTGTGGCGTTAAATTTCGGCATTCCTCTGTTATTCTATTACGTAAATCAGTTATTGATTGTGGCTGTGTCTTATAAACAACAGACTTCAAGTGGCCTCACAAAAAGAAATCTAAAATGGGGGGCGCGAGCTGGTCGTTCAATAGAACCCCACAAAAGATTATCCAAATAATTCCTAACTTCTAAACAGTAATGTGGCCCATCTCCCTGTTGGAAGTATAATTGCTCCATCTCTATTTTATTCAAGTTTTCTTCTAGACATTGTATGATGAGTGGGGATTTACGTCGCTCCAATATCGATGGGTGTGTCTATTTATAAGACCATTTAAGTAAAAGCAACTTTCATCACTGAAGCAAATACTTCGCAAAATATTTCAATTTTGCCAAATCATATCTGTCATTATTTGACAAAATTCGACTCTTCTATCTAAATCAATAGCACCCAACTCTCTATGAAGTTAAATTTTATCAGGGTGCATTTAATTTAATTTTAATATTTTACGGCAGGTTGATTTTGGCACTCCCAAAATTTCGGATAATTTTCTCAACGAAAACTCTGGAATTAAATTAGTATTCCCAAGAACTGATACTTGCGTAGTTTCATCTGGTACACCATGATAATTCGTATTCCGTTTTTTATTATTTACAGATCCAGTTTGCAAAAAATTTCTATTAGCGTTCTTACATAAACAACAGATACGTTTCTGTTTGGATGGTTTTCATTAAATAACGCCAGCGTTTGGGAATAATTGTTGTTTGTAATCGGATATAAAATCACAATTTAAAACAAACTAACTTATGAGCGGAGTTAAAAAATTCTGATATTTGAAGCCTTTAACTTTAAATATCTCATAAATTTCATGATGTAAGTAAATAGTTTTTTCACATACAAATATCAAGAAAATTGTGTTCTTTCAAAATAAACAAAAAAAAATACAGTGTGTCATTTAAAATCCTGGGATGGGGGTAGCCGGCGGCGGCGGGTAACTAGATGGGGCGGTATAAAATACACTGATCATTGTCCCCTTATATCCTAAACAACCAACCAAAATTTCAAGTTTTTACCTTCAAAAACACCAGCAATAATTTAATATTAAATTTTCGTGTATCCACACGGTATATTAGATACAGTCTTTAATGATTTTCTATTTCGTCTCTGTCTAAACTATCATAGAACCCTTTTGTATTTTTACTTCCCCAAATTATATGGAGTGTGACAATATACGATAATTCGCTATACAACGGCGTGATCATTGTTGACCCTTACACAGGGGTTTTTCCTAAACTAACCCCGAGTATATAGCGTAGCATGCGTGCACTTGTTCTTGAACCTCCTGGGATCGCCTTTATTCATTTTTTAGTACCACGCATGTGTGTGTATGTATATATACGTGTGTACATTTTGGTTTAGTATCCTTCTGTTGTCTTTTTTTCGCGTGTGACTTTATTTACGGGATAGTTTTTGATCATATGTTATGTGAGATTTTAGATTTTAAATTCTGAACAGGAGAACGATAAATTTTGTCATTTAAATTTTATTCTACACCACGACTTTTCTTCCAAGATAAATTTTATCACCTTTTATATAAATACACATTAATATTACCTAAACTTGAAATATCAGAGGCGTGTAATAATTATGTTACCCACAAAGCAAATGCTTATGAAAACATTTGCTAAAGTACGCGCTTGTGTAAGAAATCGTAATCACTCTTTAATATTTATTAGGTACTCAAAACATCGGTTAAAAATTAGAAAGACGCAAATTTCAACTGACCAGTATTGTAATCAACAATTACGCTTACCGGCCTTTAAACCGGAGTTGGAAAGGCCAGTCGGTCCTAAGACATTACTCCTTAGAAACTCTTGGAATGAACATATTTTTATCAAATTTTATTGCTCAAGTGAACAGTAACGGTCGTGTCGTCAGCGTACATTGTAGTAATTGTTGTTGACATCATCAAGAAAAAGAACAAACAAGAAGGGCCCCACTATTGATCCCTGTGGAACGCCCCTGACTATGATTTGTACCCAGCTCCTATCGCCACAGGCACAAATCGTTTGAGTTCGGTTACTTAAATACGACCTGACAAGATCGCCAGCAACCCCCGTATACCATAAAGCTCCAGATTCCTCAAAAGCATGCCATGATTAACACAATCAAAAGCCCTTGACAAGTCCGTAGAAATCGCTATGCAGGTATTGTTTCTCTCAAATACTTCCTAAATGGTGTTCATTAGCTGTTTTCTTACCATTCCTGAACCCAAACTATGACTGACTGACTATCAGCAAGAACGTGTTGGTTTTCTATATATTCCGTAAACCGGTCCAGGATCGCATACTCGATTATCTTTGAAAGGCTGGGCAGTATATGAATATGCCTATAACTTTCCGGAAGAAACTGATTACCCTTCTTGTAAACGGACAGAACTTTCGCTGGCTCAAAAATATCAGGAAAGGTACCCTCCGCAAAACAAGCATTAATTATATCCCTTCACAACTAAAGTACTAGTATCATAAATATCTACTGCTTTTTTGGTTTTTAAGCGTTTAATTCAACGTGAAAGCTCATCGTGAGTATCTGGATTCATAAAAATGGTCGAATGCAAATTGGTAATTTTCGCTTTAATATTAACTTTTGGCAATTCATTGACAATACTCCCTGCACAGCTAACAACGAAATATCACATCCACGTCCATTTCAATTATATTATGTATTTTCATCGTACTTATCTGGGTGTTTATCACTTCTAAAACATTGAAAGTAAATAAAACTGACAGTAAAAATCATTTCCCACCAATAACATACCATGACGTTCGTTCATGACACACAGTGTCTTCATCAGATGAGGTTGTATTACAAAAATTAGTTTGTTATACAATCTCATCTGGAGAAGACAACAACTGTATGTCGAAACGATCGTCATTATATGTTATGAATAAAGTGAGAATTTAAGTAATTTTTACTGTCAGTTTTATTCACTTTCAGCGATATGAATTTCCATCAAGTAAAGACTACATTGATCCAAACTTATAAAATAGGTATATCGACTACAATGTTCTTAACTTAAGTCAATAAAGGAGTTTAAATATTATTTCATTTCAGCTTAGAAATTTACATAAACATAAGTGGTAATTAGAAGGTGACAATTTTTGTTGACATGTGGAAATACCCTATCCAATCTGCCACTTAAATTTAAGTGATGTTGATTGCTTAGGTGTGAATAGTGGCAGATTGCCGTAAGAAAACATGAATGGTGAAAGCATATCATTGTATATGTATTACTCTTAAAATGCTTTCTTAAAAATGGGAGAAGATGTTTGTGTGCATATAAGTAGTATTTACAATTTATATGTCCTATTATATTAGATAATATGTTGGCTAATACAGGACTTCTTTCGTTATTAAAAATAGAGGAGTATAAATTTGAGATTTAAATGTAATATTTAGGGAAAGTTGAAGTTTAAATTTTTAATTTTTTTTGAAACAAATTTTCATTGTAAAAAGTTAGAAAATGTTTTTTTTTTGTTTTTATATTGACGAAAACAGTGATGATAGAATTTGTGGATAATTTCTATAAACAAACTAAAATCTCGTCTACGTGTCTATCCTATACTGATAGACAATGAAAAACATTTGAACATCATATTATTATTATTATTATTATTATATTATAACAATATTCATCCAAAAATAAAATTCACTACAGAAAAGGAACAAGATAAGTCGATGCACTTTTACTTTCTTATACGTAGTATAAGGAAGTATTGTGATGATGAAAATTTTCGACCTCGAGATTTTTGCAGATGTCCACGTTTTGAAGTCCCCTGATACCAAAAAAGTGGTTTTTAAAAAATGTCTGTGTGTCTGTCTGTCTCTGTGTGTGTCTGTGTGTCTGTGACCACGATAGCGGTCAAACCGCTACAGATATCAATTCCAAATTTTGTATTTACGAATATAATCTCCCTCTTGAGAACTGATTAGATTTTGAGCAAAATCAGCAGACCGGAAGTAGTAGTTTACTTCAGTGAAAAAATCGAATTTTGCAAATATTTCGTGAATTACTAAGTTTAAACAAATTTATAAAGAATTCATATGTACTTAAAATTGAAATTGTGAACAATTTTATTAAAAACGTTTTTCGAAATTCCTACCGGAAGTGGGTCTTTTACTCTTATCGAAAATCAGTTTCTTGCAAATATTTTGCAAGTCATGCTTTTTAGACAGGTACGCTACGAATATAAAAGTATTTAGAACTTAATTTCCAATATCTTTTGTATAAAAAAAATTTAAAAATTCGGACCGGAAGTATCACTTTTACTCTTACCGAATAACGATTTTTTGCAAATATGTCGTAAATTATGCATTCTATGTATATTTATGAAGAGTACAAAAGTATTTAGAGTTGGATTTGGAATATTTTTTGTATAAATTAAATTTCAAAATTCGAACCGGAAGTTACACTTTCATACGTATAAGAAAGTCGTGTCGTGGCCACACCTCATTTTTTAGATCTAACAATATCTCGCGAAACAGATATGCATGAATGTGCCATATACCATAAATCAACAGAGAGAGATACAACTATATACATAAGATGTTTTCAGTCAATAATGAATATTCAATAAATGTAATAAACAAAATTTTAACAGAAAAACAAAGATCGCAAACTCTTTGTCTTAATTTATTCTAAAATAACCAACAATCATAAATACCAATATAATTGGAATTGGATTTTGGGCCAATATCAGTCAAGATCGAAAATATATATAAAAGATCCGACAATGAATTCATATCATTTAAAATAAACAACTCGCTACAAAAATACATTAGGAATGACAAAGACAAAATAGAAAAAAAAGTCGAATATGTTAATATGTGAATGTAACAAAGCTGTATTGGTCAAACAGGGCGTAACTAAAATTTTACGTATACAGGATAAGTCAAAAAATTTTAATTTATTTGAAGGTTTAGGAATTAATAGATACAGAAAAATACGTTTGACACTAACCAAACAAACAGAATTAAATCTGCCCTCTCTACTGTCTTTCTACATGTGTAATAACAATCCCCTCTTTGAACCAATACACTTATGTAAAACATATAATGCTGTAATCATTTTCTAAACATTACTCCGTCTTTACCTGATGAAGCCAAAGTTTATTGAAACAATATTGTAGTGAACAATAAAAATTATTGAAAGTATTTTTACTTTTAACATCCCATTCAATTAGTTATTTGATTATATACGAGGACAAGCTGAAATTATTGAGAATAAAAGCACGGTTAATATTTTCAAGGATTTTACTTTAAAAATGCTCAAATTAATCTCTCCAGTAGTGATATAGTTGATCATTATTTCTTTCCACTATTTAAAAGCTCCCAACCATCTTCTTTCGGAATACCTTCACGATAAGCCTAAACTGCTGTATCAATCTCTTCTTCCGACAAAAACCTTCTAGCCTGCAAATTGAGTTTAAGCCCAAAAAATAGCCAAAAGTTACATATTGCTAAATCAAGTGAGTACGGAGGATGCTCTATTACTTTTATATCTTTTCAAGCAAAAATTGGAGAATTAAAACTGTCGTATGGGACGTTGTATTAACATAGTGGAGCATAATTTCCTTGTCTGGAACTCTAATGAACACTTCAGGCAGCATTTTTCAGTATACCACTTAGCTGTAACTGTCTTTTGTTCAGCAAGCTTAATTGCATTTGGGTCAATCCATTTCAAATCACCCAATATAAATAAAATCTGTTGCTCAACATTTTATATTTTCCTGATTTTTTTTATCATTGAAAAAAATTTATAAGCCATAGTTTTTTTTTCTGGCAGTCATTTTTAAAATGGCGGTTGCGCAAATTTAAAAAAAAACACCGTTTGCGGAAAGTTTAATTGCCAAGCTATTTTAAAAGATATCAGAATAATTCAACGACCAGTGTGTTCAGCATAAAATAAACTTCAGGCAAATTTTTTTTTAATTATTCTATAATGCAAGGAGTCAGTCAAATTCTTACTGTAAAGAATCCGAAAAAAATTATCAATCGTTACCTTTTAAGACCGTATTTTTTTATGAAGGAAGAGGGAATCACTAATAATATGTTATTTCTGTGTTGAATACTTACATAACTACCTACAGTATAAGTTTTAGTCCTGAAAATGCATGCCTTTTTTTTTAGAACTTTTCAAAAATCGCCGAAAGCCTTTTAACTTCAATTTTCTCAGGTCAATATCTAAAAAGACACTGAATGAAAACAAGTGAGCAGTGAATTTCAATGAAAACGCTACTAATGTTTCTCTGTGTATTTAGATTTGAAACTTCAGTTGTAACTATTTGCCAGCTTCAATTGCAATGCTATAGTTTATAAAATACCCCCACTCATATCCCATGCTTTCGTGACACTATATATATTATGTTGTAATAATTTTGTATATTCAGTTACTCATCACCTGATGAAGCCAAAATTTGGCGAAACGATATTGTAGTAATATTATTAAATAATTTTTGAAACCAAGTTTACGTATTTCATTTATTCAGTTAAATATAATTGAGTCTCAGATATAATTTTTTTATGAGATATTCCTATCTGTATAAAGAACATTCTGTAAAATTTTCACTTGTTTTCATTCAGTCACTTTTTAGATATTGACCTGAGAACAACTAAACGTCAGATAACGAGTTACTCTAAATAAACACTGATTGTTTTTCACAGTCTACTAGATTTTCTTATTGTCAATAAATTTAGCTTATCCTCGTATTACATTTTTCTTTTTAATTATTGTAAAATTATAGCACGAACAGCAAATTCAAACTATGAAATTAATTCCCTTTGTCCTTTATCCTTTCGATTATAATACACATGTTCCATTGTCCTTTAGATGTATTAAACGTCACACGCTATAAAAAGAATTTTAAGAAGCAAAGAAGTAATATGTTTAACATGTGTACCAAATGGTCGCAACTAGTGATGTTTACAAAAAGAAGTGTTATATTATACTTCAAGTGTCTTTCTTTGTATATATAACACACTGTATATGTACATAGAAGAAATACTGTTTAGAAGGTCCGTGGGAAATATAATGAAACATACTGTTATCTACATGAACATTGATTGTGGAGTGTTGTGTTGTTTTTCGAGATAACGCGAACGAAACAAATCAACAAATATTCTCTTAGACGCCTTCGCTTTTGTTTCGTCCTAAACAGAAAGAACCAACCATAATTAAAAGAAATCTCTTATTTTGTTAGTGGGTTTAGACCGAGGCGCACGTGTGTGTCGAACTTAACCACCTGGCTTTGCTACCACTTGTTTGATATTTCCTTCTGTCAGCCCTCACCCACTACTGTTGTCTGAGAGTGCGACATCATTTCTCATACAACCATACAATTCCTGTAAGTCCGTCCTCGTCAGATGTACGCCTTAAGTTTCTTCGAATCGGGTGAAGCAAATTTTACAGGATATAGACTTCAAAAATGTGCAGCTGCCTGGTCCCTTTTCGGTTTATTTTTAGTATATTTTATATTCTTTTTGCAAGCCACCGATTGTATAAAAACTCCTCACCACTTTAAGGACCCTGTCGCATTGAATATTTTTAAGTACAGGGTGTAAAAATATTTCTGGATGCATATGTGTTTGTTGATAGGATCTAATATATGCTGCACAGATGTCACAGATGATTTATGAAAGGTTATTAGATCATATTTTAATAATTAATCTGTACTCTGTATTGCTGATAAATTAAATTAATTATATATAATAATAATTATTTCCTAGTAATGTTTAAGTTTATATTGAAAATTTTATTTTTAAATATATTTTTTGGTAATTGCTTAATAAAATAAACGAGGACATATTGCTGTGGCAACATAATTATTTGGAATGAAATAATTGTAGTATTGCCATACGTTAGGCATTGCCAAATAGATTATGCTGTGTGCTGTTCCAGCAACATAACTAATAAAGATGATGATAATTTTTTTATTATCCTGAATATATTTATTTATTTTCTTAACAGCACGTACTTTATAAGTATACGTGAATTCTACCAGTGTATCTAAATTTCTCCTCTCTCGTCAAATCTCTTGTTTTTCTTATTATAGGGATAAGGTTATACCTAGCTTATTTTGAATAAAAAAAATTAGAAACCATATAAAACATAATTGTATAATTTATTCAACATTATTTTTAGAATAGATAGCATCGCTATACAAATATTCACCATTTAATTATAAAAGAAGAACATAATTGAAAGAAAACATTTGTACCGTGTTTCTAGGTTGTAATGTTTTATATAACAAATATATTTTTAATGCTTAAATAAAAATAAAATATTATCCTGTTTCAAAACAAAGAAAATTCAATTAATGTTAGTATTCTATTGATATTTTGTGCTAATTCTATTCCATCAGAGACATTATATTCGCACGTAATGCTCTGATAAACTTAGAACTTCGCAATGGTCAATGTTCGGAGAAAAAGCTTGAATTTGATTACTGGCTACAACCATTTACACGTATTATGTCCAGCATCTCAAAGTCCGCCACCCAAAAACACTTCCCTTCTTAAAAATCTAGTTTAAATTATTAATTTATAATAAGAAAATTGTTTTGGGAATTAATGATGCCTATAAAGTGCCAGAAAATATACATTTGCACGTTATACCCTCTTAACACCCAACACCATTAATAATTCTATTTGTGTTGTTAAAACTAATGTATGTATATTATTACAGGACAATATCTATTATCCCTGTTGCACAACGTTATATTGAATATACATTTGCACGTTATATTACAATATACGCATAGCAACACTGATAAATCTTTGTTTCTAAAACTTACTTTGAATTATTGAAAAACTCTTCAAACTCCATTTTTTTTATACCAAAATTATTAACAAAAGAAAATTCTTATAATGAATGAAACTTAAATACAAATAAAAATTATATGCTAATACGAGAAATAATGAACGAATACAATCGTGGTGTATCTGACCCTACGATTTAATGTCTTTTTTTAAGTTGCTTTTAATCTCTCTCCAAATAACTAACTAATGTTGTTCATTCTTGTTTTTCAATTTATATACCCGGGAAGACACGTGACCGCTCTCAACGCCATCCTTGGAACTACCATTTAAAGTGTCAGCCTGCGTCTTCAGTGAGATCTCTGTCTTCCAAGTTGCCATCGTGATACGAACACACACACACACGCACTTATCGTCTTTGACAGTTCCTTCACCTAAACGTCAACACACTGAGAATTGTTCGCTCATTTTTAAAAAAGTCATTCACTTAAATTATCCAGTATCTTCCAATATAGGTATATTCGTATTAATATAATTCTACCTTATATTTGTTTATGAACTTGTTACCTTCTTTATTATTTGCCACATACTTCCTCTTTCCATTCGCTAACACAATTCTTATTTTTGTTTTATTTCCAGCTCTCGGTAAAATTGGAGATATATTGTAAATAACAGGTATTCTTTTTATAAAATTACTCGTACTACCATGATCCATCTGGTTTGCCATTTCGTCGCTTCTTTCGATCCAGGACTTTTCCAACGGTGATATATTTATCTGTAAAAAACTACAAACGAAGTTTACATCACATTTTCTTCTTTATAGGTCTCAAAACCGTATAAATCTCTCTCTACAGTCAATGAAACATAGTGCTTCACACCCGAATTCATGAATGTACTTTATTATTTGCCAGCTGTCGTTTATAAAAACACTACTGCTGATTGTATGGTCTAGGAATATTTTAACCCCATATCCTTTTTTATTATTTACTTATAAGTGAAGGTAAATTTTATTCTTTTAGCATGACTTATTTTAATTTCTTTTATAAAGTTTTTATTACCTTATGCACGTTCTCAAGTTTACATAATTTATTCAATTATATTTTTCTCTCGTGCATATCGGATTTGATCCTCTTTTTACAATTTTACTGCGTTTAAATAACTAAATCTCTTTGCTTTTCTATAAAAGAAATATATATATAGCTTAAATTTATCTCGTCTTTTATTTTGTACCTGTTTAATATCTAAATTGTTAATATATATTCATTTTTATTTCTGTGTTTTCTATACTTAAATGTATGCGACTTAGTAGACTCATATGTTGAAATCTTTGAATACAATAAAGCTGATTTTTACTGTCTCTTTTATATTATTTTATACTTAAATTAATTCTTAATGCTATTACTATTATTTTTAATATGCAAAAGACCACGGCAATATGTACTGGGTGTGATATTTTTGTTAATTGGCTACATCCTGTACATATTTTTGAAATAAATATCAAAATGTTTTAGTAATATCATAACAAGTAATAATGTAGGATGTATATTTAGCCATAAGAATAAATGTATGTTTTTATTCTTGATATACAGTGTGTAAAGTGATGTGTTTTCGTATAGGACAAAACATTTTAATATGAGTTTTAGGACAAAAAACTTATTTTTTATAAAAAATTTTGATTTTATCGACACCCCTTTTGGTAAACAGAAAAAAAATCAGTAATCATTTAAGATAAGAAAAAAAACTTGAAATTATGTTGAGTTGTTGATTTTAAATTTGAACATCAGTATCGCATTACCCATGTGTTAGTCATTGACCAACGACATTGCCAGGCAGTTCAGATAGTTTTATTTGTGAAGAATGTTCATGTTAAAGCAGCGAATCTACCTGGTGAAATGATATGGTATAGGAGAAGTCTCGTATAAATAAGCATCGAAGAAATTAATTGATAAGTTTGATGAAAATGGATCCGTTTCCGACAAAAAGATGCCTCGCAAAGGCTATCGAATCAGTTGTGGACTTTTGTTTATGGGCTGGTGAGAATACTATGGAACATCATTTTTTTTATCAGAATTTAATGTTTAGTGATGAGGCAACGTTTTCGACAAGTGGTACTCTTTTCTCACTAAATTGTAGATATTGGTCAAAAGATAATCCAAATTTTAGAACTAATGTCCGAATTCAGCGATATTAAAAAGTCAATGTTTGGTGTGGAATGTTATTATACAGGATCATTGGACCCTATTTTATTAATGGATATTTAAATGAAGACAATTGCTAGGAAAGGCTTCAGGATTTTTTATTGCCATCACTTGAGCAAGAGGGATTGCGACGCATCTTCTTCCAACAAGATGAGTGTCGTACCTTGATTGTAAGAGAATCTTAAATTTACACGTTCCTAAGAGATGGATCAGTTTCTGTCGTGTATGACATGACGTAATATTTATCTATGTTCAGGGGCAGATCATTCGGTGCACACCATGCACATACTTTATCAAGGTTAGCTTGTAATTTTGAACTATCATCTAGGTTGTTTACGTAAGAGAAGATTTTGATGCTCTTCAATCTTATAATGAATAAGATCATAGACAGTGTGACGAATATGAACGGGTACAAGATGGGAGTAAAGAACTTGATATGTTATGCTGACGATGCGTGCTGATCGCAGATTCCGAGGATAATTTACAGAGACCGCTACACCAATTTACAAACAGGCTCAAGAATATAACATGCTAGTATCCACGGAGGAAACTAAATCGCTGGTTTTCTCAAAAGAACCTATAAAATGCAAATTAGTAGTAAATAATAAAATCATCGAGCAAGTATCTTGCTGTAGAAATATCAAGTGTACGAAACAACTACGGGGAAACCAAACAACAGATTATGAAGGCAGCAAACAATATTCGGATGCTTGAGGGATGTAACATGGAGGAACAAATATCTCATGACGGAAAATAAAGCAAAAATATACAAGACCATGATAAGACCGAGAACTATAACGGGAAAAACCAGGAGAAATAGAGTTGGGAATGAAGCGATAAGAGAGGAATGTGGGGTTGGCGATGCTGTCAGGTTCGTAAGGCGGAGAAGAAGAAGGGAATGGAATGAGCACGTTTAGAGAGCCGTGGAGGACAGATTGATAAAAATAGCAAAAGACCAGAGACCTGCAGGAAAAGGAGAACTCGGTAGTCCATTGAAATGATTGAAGGATGAAAGGAAGAATGCGTGAAGAAAAACAGGTTTCGGCCCAAATAAAAGAAAAAGAAGAAGAATAAGAAGAAGATTTTGATCATCATCAGCATACAGCAGGTAGCTTACATCTAAATATTCAGTGATATCATTAATAAAAATGTCAAGAAAGAATGAACCCATAATGGATCCCTGAAGTACTTTCAATGGTACAGTAACGTAGTTAGATCAAAAACCATTAAACAAAACAAATCGTGTACGCTATGCAAAATAAGATCTAAAAAATAAAAGAAGATTCTATGTGATCCCAGTTGTTGATAGCTTATCCAACACGATACCATGATTGAACCTGTCACAAGCTTTAGAGAAATCGATGTACAAGACGTCAGTCTGTGAACCATTACCGATGCCAGTCGACATACTCCACTTTAAAGAAATAACAGCCTATAGAGCAGTGACAAGTAATTTTTTGAGGTCATGATGTGGTCTTTCCATTGCAGCCGAATATTAACTGTCAAACCGCGTAACCTAATATTTTGCAATGTATTTATTGATTTCGAGTATCTATACACACATGCTATCGCAGTCATTAATGTTGAAAGGAATCAGCCTGTTATTATAATGCATCTATTAGATAATCCCTCAATTGCATGTAATTCTTTAAAAATTATTCCATTTTTTTAATTAATAATTGTATACTCACAGTAAAATAATAATTTACCACGTTCATAAAGACCACTTTGGCTGCATGCAAATGTTTACCTTCTATGCTCTATGTTATTATCACATTATTAAAAAAAAACGTCCAGATGTACAGAGTTACTTTGTAATATCAGTACATATGAGGTTACGACTTTTAGGCTTGTCTATAATTGTAAAAATTCATTTCTCGTAATTATAGTAATATTATCTCATTGCGGTAAGCCCAAATTTATTAAGAAAAAATAAATATAAAGTAATTTAAAAAGTATCCGTAAGTTATGTAGGTACCCGTGTAGGTATATATTTTGTTTACAATTTCTCTGTATATGTATTCCTTATACGGATACATGTTGTACGTATTTATAAATTAGAATTAATCACACATGCCAGTCCTGTTATGCTGTTGAAAGAATTCAACACTACGCCACTGTTTAATTATGTAGATCTTTTAATTCCATCATTGAGCAGCAGATGTTTCCTAAGTTGTCTTGTACGTATGGAGGAATGAAATGCTTGTGCTACCCTTCCTTCCTCTCCGAGCAGTCATGCCTATCATTTAGTCTAGCCATAATGTTAATAACTTTGAAAATACGTGACATTCATGATTTTTAAAATCTATTGACAGCTATCTATGTAGTATGTAGCATGTAAATACGGCGATATGAAATTGCAACTGAAGACGCTTTAATGTAAGAACCTTCGTGATATTATACCTTATCTATTTATTTTTAACCCGTGTTATGGATAAATCTTATTACTATTTATATGTACTTAATATACATACGTAAATATGAAATATGATAGTTCAATGTTTGTATTAATAATGTAAATATTTCAAATCATTGCATATATATACGTATATATACAGTGTGTCCCCGTATGGACTGAACAATAGGGAAAAAAAATATTCGGATATTTACGCAAAAATTTCAATCTTCATAAAATGTTTGCCTGTCTCAAAACCACCAATCCTGAAACAATAATCTAAATATTATTTTTAGCAGCTGAGAAAATTACAATAACACAAAAATTTATACAATAAAATTTCATGTTTTTGGTTTAATCATATTATCTTGTTATCTTCCATGACAACCTAATATGTAGGTCACGTTACTTGGCATCTGCAATTTCATTAGGTATTTGTGAATCTTTAATGAGACTTACTTAATTGTAATGCCAACCTTAGAAGAAAGAATTTACCTCGTTCAATGTTATGAAACTGGTGAGGTTTCTTATAACTTTGCAATTCAAAAATTTCAACAAAAATTTATTAATGTTCACGTGTGCGTAATGCTTTACGAAATTTGGTAGAAAAATTTGAAAAAACAGGTAGTGTACATGACATCAGAAAAAATCATCAAATTCAAGTGTGTTTTTGTAATTTTCTCAGCTCCTAAAAATAATATTTGGATTATTGTTTCGGAATTGGTGGTTTTGAAACAGGTAAAATTTTTATAAAGAATGACATTTTTGCGTAAAGGCCCAAATAAAAAAATATCCACTATTGTTCAGTCCATCCGGGGACATCTGTATATATATACCTATATTCTATTGCCCATAATTATTTGTTCACCCGACAAAATACGTTTGTTATTTTATTAATAATACTCGTTAATAAACACAAAATACTTTCCATCACAACAGGTTTAACAAAAAATAATGACGTTTTGATTTTATACACGCCCACCCTCACTTCTAATAATTACAATACACAATCGCGGCATGCTTGATTAATTCTGCTAAAGTACCAAGTTCTATTTTAACCCAAGCTGCTTGTAATTGTTGCCATAATGTTTCTTTAGAGGTTAATAGTTTTTATTTTACCTGCGGATCAAGTTTTTCCCATAGAAGCTCGATGAAGGTAAAATCCGGGCTTTGAGGTGGCCATATTGGGATGGGTACGTTTTGCCCCGATCGTTTCGCCTCCGCCGTTTCGCTCCCGACCGTTTTGCCCCTAAGATAACCTACGGGTTCCCTCATATACAGTGTGTCCAGAAACTCTCCTGACAAACGAAGTCCGGAGATTCCTCAGATAATTTTAAGACAATTTAACCCAATTCATCCTAGTCCGAAAATGCTTCCTAAGGGAGCTAGAGCTCTTTGAAGATGGCACCTTGTAATTAGTTTTTTTTTAATATCTCTCGAACGCTTCTATTTAGAAAAACAAAAACTGGTATGCTTATTTATCCTCCAGAGATGAATCGATTCCATTAATTGCGAATTTCTAGTACCGGTCATAGGCGACCGTTTTGGGTAGGTTAACGGTTATTTTAGCGAATAACTTTTTTGTCTTTAACTTTTAAGTATTTGTGACACTAGATTATTAAATTTTCAGATATCTAGTACTAAAAGGTACTCTTACTTTAAGTCGGTAAGATACACCGTTTTCTAGAAAAATCGATTTGAAAAATTTTTCGTTTTTTCGTCATTTCATCTTTCGTCATTTCAATTTCGCGAACTGACAACAATTTGACAATTAAAAACGTAGGTTTTATTTCTGTTGGCAGTTCAGAGCGAACTAGTGCAAAAAATAATAAATTGAATTTTAATGACGAAAAAACGAAAAATTTTCAAATCGATTTTTCTAGAAAACGGTGTATCCTATCGACTTAAAGTAAGAGTACCTTTTAGTACTAGAATACCTGAAAATTTAATAATCGAGTGTCACAAATGCTTAAAAGTTAAAGACAAAAAAGTTATGCGTTAAAATAACCGTTTACCTACCCAAAACCGACGCCTATCACCTTAGGAAGCATTTTCGGACTAGAGTGAATTGGGTTAAATTGTCTTAAAATTATCTGAGGAATCTCCGGTCTTCGTTTGTCAGGAGAGTTTCTGGGCAGCCTGTATATGTAATATGTACACATTTTTTATATTGTGCAAAAATTAAGTTACTAAATGAAATATATATATATATATATATATTCCAAAATGTTTATTATATAATTAAAAAAAATTATACATAATATACACAAAATTTTATAAACTTAGAATTCAAAATTATGTGCAATTCTTGGCAAATAGTCCGTATTGTCTATTACAACGTATAAACCAACAGTGTTTTTGACACGATTACCTAGTATTAAAGACCAAAGAAGAATCAAAATAAACATTTAAGTCACTGATACAATCACACCTAGAAATACTAATAAATAATGCTGATACTTTCCAAGCGTATGAGATGGCTTTATATTTTGACACATTGAGACTCAATGCATTAGTAGCGCATAAACTATGACCAGAACGTTTCAATAATCTTTGTGTAAAAAAAACTCAAAATTTGGACGTGAAGTAACACATTTACAGGTTTAGTTTTTTTAAGAAGATAAAAGTCTTTAAAACTTAATTTAGAAAAACATTTATGTAATCTGAAACCCACATACATACAAGAAAGTCTGTGGTGACCACACCTCCTTTTTAATTAAATTAAAAGGCAAATTTGTTTGATTCATAGAGCAACTAATATTTATTGTTATATTGACCCAAAATTATTTAAGAAACTAGGATAATTCCTGGGACATCTTATTTATTTCAGGCAAACGAAAATATTCTAAATCAACCTTCAATTCCTAGAAAAATAGTTTTAGTCAAGTACCTAAGTGGTAGTAAAAATTAAGTTTGGAATAAATCACACACCAAAAATTATATCATAGCCTCTATATAATCAGGGTATGATTTTCGCAGTATTGTCTTTAACAATTTAGAAATTCTTATAATTATTTGTTTAATTGTAAATGGCATTTCACAAAAAGCGTTCACCTACTCTCCAAACAAAATTGTATGGAAATAATATATACAAAATAAAATTTATTTATAGATAAATTCTTTTTAAAGAGATTTAAAGATATCTAGTAAGAATGAGAAAAAAATCCTATACTAAAAGAATGAAAGAGATTTTACTGGAGCATATACGGAAGTTGCTGGAACATATACGAAACAGGTTACATTCAATGATTAAAATACCAATGGAAACTCCGTTAAATATTCAACACCTGCCGAACATTCTTAGAGTTATGAAATATTATTTCCTGGGATTATCTTCTTAAAAATGCAAAAGGAATTATGCCAGGCAATTTTCTAAAACTCAAAAACCTACAAGTAATATTTAATATAAAAATAAACAAGTATTTTTTTTCTCATCATTTATTAAAATATGAATTAAAAATAATGACTGGAACATCGAAATCTTTTCCCATCAAACCACATCACACTACCCTATCATAATAATTATCCTAATGACTTCCACTAAATTAGCCAAAAAAGATCACGTGGTATAGCTTGAAAGTTTTGATCCCACGAAGATTTTGCCATAACCTAGATACACTTTACAATAGGGTATAATTTACGCTCCATATAAACTGTTTAACCTAACAAGTGACAATTCCCATTCGGGGGTGGGAAACTAAATTCACCCCTCATCACATAAAGCTATAATGAAATTAACTTGATATGATGTATGTATGGTAGTACATGCACAACACAGATAATATGTATATTTGTATCGACACAAACAATACGATTATTTATTTAAACAATCTATTCTTTATAAATAATTTTTATTTGATGTTTTCTTTTTAATAAGATTCACAGAATTGCAATTATTCTAGAATTTGTTTAATATTTAGAATTATTCCAAGAATATTGTTCTTATATAAAAGCTACGACAAAAAAAAATTGATAACACAGTGTATTCTTCTCATCACTGAGTAACAGAGTTTATTTAGAGCAAACATAACAACTCTTCGAATAATCGCTAAAATGATTATTCGAAGATGATAGGATATCGTATTTACACATGAAATGTTTGCTGTAAATCAATTCTGTATCTTGCGTAATGGTAATATAGTCAATTGAGCTTCAATCTTCGCTATATCTTTTGTATGAGGGTTTCTTTAAAATTAATTAACCTTATAACAGAAATTTAAAAATAAGATTAATCGTCAGAAGAATTTCTAAGGAAAATTAGAATCGTCAGCGTTGTAAACTATTCATCGTTGTTGTTTCTGATGCTAAGCGACGATGTTATGAAAATAACTACCCAGAATCAGAGTAGGGGCATAACTTAAAAGCTACATGAGTACGTAGAACACCAAGATTTGCTGATTATGTGTGTCTGCTTCCTGGCAAAGTGTTGACTTACATACAAAACAAGGAAACTCTTTTCCTACTATACTGAAAGAGATGTCATCGGTTTACGGTGATTCTTGCTTAGGAAAAACTACGGCTTTTATGTGGTACAGTTGTTTTAAGCAAGAAAAGGAGACACAACTCGCAGGTATGACTGGAGTATCTGATACAACCATATTTAAAAATTTTCATGATCGTCTTGGCATGACTAAGATCAGAACAAGAAGGGTGCTGAGAATACTCCCATCGCCACAAAATGAACAGCGCGTGGATTTTTTTCTTGCTTTTTTGGGACCTGTAATGAAGGTGGGTATGGTGTATCGAGTCGAATAGTTACTGGGGAAAAAACTTGGGTTCATCAATATAAACCCGAGTCCAAGCAAGACTCCATGGAGTGACAAAAAAGCATACCACCATCCAAGAAGTTTAAGGTGTCACAGACGACTGAAAACACATGGCTACCTACTGTTTGTTTGATAATCGACCACAAAGATAAAAGGCGTTTTCATAACTGGAGAATGCTACGCTTCACACCTGGAGTAGTTAAAAGAAGTCATTATTGGAAAAAAGAAGGGGAAAATTAACGAAATATGTCCTGCTCCTGCAGAACAATGCTTCCCTCCACAAGAGTCGTGTTGCACTGGCTGCCCTGCCTTACGTGAATTTCGATATTTTGAATCATCTACCCTATAGTCCTAAAAAAAAATGGGTGTGCTTAAGACCACACGGCAGAAGTGAAAACTTCATCAAGGCGAGGTTAATAATACGAAATACAACTTTTTTTTCGTTCTATATTCATATACATTTACATTTTCCATGTTCGTTCTATACTACATTTAAAAAATATATTTTTATTATTATTGTGTATACATTATTCTAGTACATTTCGCTCGGTCTGATCAAGTTCATACGTACGCATGTATATATACAAATAGACGATATAATAATTCTCATACGAGTACCCGCGCTGGTCTAATGGTAACGTGTCAGCCTTACACCCGGGCGGCTCGGGATCGCATCTGCACGCGGACAAGAATTTTTCAGAAAATAAAAATACAATATTTCGCGTATTTATTCTAAATTTCAATTTAATTTAAATTAAATACCGCTAGTTAGTGTTATAATACAAAGCTAAGCGTGAAGCGGTTGCCGAGCGAGTATAGCAGAGACCGGCAGAGACGCGTTAACTATATCTCTCTCGCTCCCTTAGGCGACTCGACTCGAGCCGACTTCACCCGAACGAGCGTTACAATCCGAGCGTGACGGCTCAGTCTCGTTCAGTGCCCAACAATCAATGCATCAACGCGCCCACAGAAGTTTTCACTTCAAAAAATCGCTATACATAGCGATTTTTACCTGTTCCTTAAATGAAAAAAAAACTGAGTGATGAAGAAGTAAAAGACGTAGTTTCGGCATATTTTTCAGACAAAGATAAAACATTTTTTATGATGGTAAACACAAGCGATTTGAAAGATTTGAAAAATGTATTAGGGTTGAATGAAAAGTTAGAGTTTTTATATCCACAATAAAGGCGGTCGCCTTACACAGTAATGAATTTTGGATAGTAACAAGTAGTATCAGACAAATAATAAAAATAATAAGAATAATAAGAAAGAGAATGCTAGGCTAAACTATGATTTAGTTTGAAAAAAGAAGAGAAAATTTAAGTACGTTGAGAGGTCCCCAAGTGAAATCCACAAGGTAGGAAGTAGGTTGAAGCTAATAAGGAAAACTGTAGAAGATCTCCACGGAGGAAAAGGAACAAGTTGAAGGAATTTGCTCCCAAAGTGGAGTAACGAAGCTCATGTATATAATTATCATTAATTATTACAAGCAATATTCAACTTACTAATGGAGGCACCATATATACTGTATATATATATATCAACAGATATAATTCTGATTAGTATTTAAAAGTAAGAATTGCCGATGTTCTTCTTTATAATTAAATGTAATAACATTTGCATATACATTTTGTTTCAGATGCCTGACAATTTTTTGGTGTAATTGTATACTATTGTATAGGTACTAGTAAAATCATTTCCCAAATAGTTACATAGTAATATGGTTTATATTTGGCTAAAAGACGTTTTGGAATTTTATATTCTAAAGGACTAAAGCATCCCCCCCCCCCCACTATTTAGAAATGTGTCGCTTTTACGAGATCGCCTTAGATCAATGTTTTACCATAAACTCAAGAAAATGGCTTCAGAAACGGCACGAAAAAGAAATGAGGATGATGCTTTGTCATCAGTACAAGCTTGTAGATGGCAAAAAGTTTCCAAAAATGACAGAGAAGACGATAAGGATGAACTCCGCTCTTATAGATAATTGAATTGCTTTTACAGAACTTGTAGAATATTACCAGAGAGTTTAAATCAAAGAAATCCTTGAGCGTTCACTGAAAGGGGTTTATTGCAGTCCACCTGAAATCACGGAATCTTGGATCGTAATCATGCTAGCATATTCCGCTATTTATTAGTAGATGCCTTTTAGGTAAGAAAAAATCTTGTCCTTCAACATCCGTCGTACATTTCGCATATGATTCATTGTTATTCTTTTGTTTGGTGTGTTTGGAGCACCTTAATGGAAGAAGACTATCAGGACGGATACCAAAAACGACAATATCGTTCGTGATGGTAAATGGAATACTTTCAAGAATATAACATTATACATGATAAATATTGGCATTTCTGAAGTAAACGTCAGATGCCGTTAGCACTTAATAAACACAATATTTTACATCATATTACTGATCTAATAGCAACAGGCTTGTTCAACTTGCTCAATAATTTTCAGTGAATAATTTGGGCTGGTAATAAAATATGAAGATATGGCCAAGTCTTCTAGGAAGGTTTTTATACAGATATAAACATATTTTATTTTACAAATGCAACTTTAAAACTGTCATTATAAATTCCCAAAGTTGTCTTTGCATAAGAATAAGTTATGAATGCAAATAGAAATTTCCATTCATAACTATATATCCCTATGACATTTTATTGGCGAGATATTTACAAACATAAAACCCTACTCCTGCAGTTTCACACGAATCAGAATCAAATATACCGTGATATCATAAAGGTTCTAGGACGAAAATGGCATTGAAATAGAAAATATATGTCTGAACTTACGTTGATTGTTGACTGTCATCAATTAATGTGCTTGAATTGCTGAACGCAAGTTTAAACATCAAGGTTGAATAAATTCAAATATGGTTTACAATACAGTACATAAAGCGTACATGATTGAAGCCTATTTTCGAACGGGAGTGCTAATTGATGGAATTTGGGTGTACAGCCAGCGTGCATGTTTGGATGATTTCAGAGAGCACTTCCCAGAGTTAGATGCAATTCCCAAATATTTTTATAATTGCCTTACCAATTGTGTTGGTGTTTTTCGTGAGACCTGTTTCGTGGGTCATAAATCACGTAGACTAACTGTTCGTTTGGAAGAAGTTATAAATGGTGTTCGTCAACGTATGAAAAATGAAACCACAAAATCTTTAAAACGTCTTTCTCAAGAGATTGGACTTTCTTATGGAACATGCCAGAAAATTGTAAAGAAAAAGTTGCACATGTATTCGTATAAGATGCAATCACATCAGGCTATTTTGCCAGTAGAATACCCTAGAAGTCTTGTTTACTGCTAGTGGTTTCCAAATAATTTAATGCAAGACAATGACCTGCCAAATTTGACATTTTTCTCTGATGAAACGTGCTTTCATCTTTCGGGGTACCTCAATTTCTAAAATACTCGGATGTGTGAAAATCCTCATATTTTTGTTGAATCGTTTCTGCATTCTGCGAAACTTGGTGTTTGGCTAGTAGTTTCTCGCCGTAGAACTGTTAGGTCTATTTTTTTTTTTATTTTTTTAGAAATATTTTGAATGAACTTATTGAACAGCGAAGATGAATTACAATCTGGTTACTTCCAGCAAGATGGTGCAACGGCACACACAACCCAAGAAAATATTGCTTTTCTTCGTCGTTGACGATCGTGTTATAAGCTTCATACGGAAGTTAAATTTCTACCACGATCACCTTGTTTGACAATTATGGACTTTTTGGTGTTTCCTCACCTAAGGAATAAAATATTTAAAACTCCTGTTGCTAATTTGCCAGATCTGCAGCAAATGAAACTTGGGAATTGCAAATAATGGCCAACAATTTCAACACTTGCTTTAATTTCGCCTTTTTTATTAATAACAAATCTTGAACACCAGCTGAGCTTGTTGTTTTATTTTATCTTTAAATCAAATGACATATTTATTGATATCACGATGACACGTCAAAATAATTTTTAAAAGTTAATGTTGTATTACGAGTATGATAATGTGGTTTAAGTTCAGACATATGTTTTCTATTTCAATACCATATTCGTCCTAGAAACTTTATGATATCACGGTATGATGTATCTCTCACCATTGCTACTTGCACATGATGTTTTCCGTATCATTACTGTAGATTGTCCAAAATGCAGTTATAATAAATTTCGCCCATATTTTATAATGGATGTAGGAGTTGATTAAATATAGTTTTCATAATTTGATATCCCACTGCAATTTTGCTGAACACCACTGTATTATATGATCATACGTGTAATTGAAATAAGATATCAGAAACATTTAAGCACCCTCTTAAAATTTCTTTTGTGCGGCCCACCCTAATCATTAAAATCCACTTGTTTGATAGTGAAATATACGACATTTAGCCATGAATTAGCGAATCTAAAGTATTGACATGGCCAGTATATAATAGTTAACACAGTTATTATATTACCGTATAATTATTATTATATATCTTTTGTTAAATAAATATTATATTTTGCGCCCCTCTTTCTTAAATTGTTATGAAAAATAAACTGAAATTTGAAATTAACGATTATCTATAATATTGGAAAAATACTTTTTCACAGTTATATATATAATTCAAAGAAAGTTATAAAAATTTTCAACTCCACCGCTGTTTTATGTAGAATCTCTGGTAGTTAAGAAGGAGCATTTTATCTTTCTGATGATATTTTTTAATGAGCAACTTAAATAAGCCAGTCATATGAAAGGAGGCGACGCCTAACTGTGTTTAATTAGAATGAGACACGAATGTGAAAAGCAGATGGCAGCGGATTCATTCTTAGAAAACAAAACTTGGGATGTGTAAACGTATATGAGTGTGTGGAAGGTTAAAAACGCAGCAGCTGCCTTCCTTCCTTGTTTTTCTTATTTTGCCTCTTGATAATCACCGGACCAAGTAAATATTTCTCGAATTCATAGACACACTATCTTGTATGTAATATATACAGGATGTTCTATGTTCGGGTCACAATAACTAATTTCTACATTTCTGGAGCTACGCATCGGTTAAATTAGCTAATAAATAATATTTTTATAAGCATTTCTTTTATTTAATACTCTATATAAATAAGAAATAGAAGAATGCCGAATAAATTCCGCTTTAGAGGAACCGTAGACACGTGTTTCGGACTCATTGGTACCATTAGTACGGTGTAGGCAAGGTATAAGGTGGAATAATCTTGGAGATGCAACTGATGTAAGCCTACAAGGAAGACCATCAGGTGATGGACCGCTATTTGTAGCTTCAGTTAGTCAATAACGCCCGTTTTGAGGACGACATTGACATTATCCACCTGCGTGTGATCTGAATCCAAGAAAGATAAATCAAAAAAAGGAATTATCGTGGATACATAAGAGTCAATGCAATGAGTTAGAAACACGTGTCTACGGTTGCTCTACAGCGGAATTTACCTGATACAACTTATTTAAACTGCGGTTATAAGATGAAGCTACTTTATATAGTAACGGAAAAGAACTATAATTCAAATGAAAACTGTTATTTCACTAATAAGTATATCATCAGCATAGGTGAAGCATAAATGTATGGGGAGGCAGGCATTCTTGGTGAGCATTTGATAAGCCCACATTTCTTTGAAGATAGTATGGATGGATAAACTTACGCGCAGTTTATATCAAGCAATTTACCGAAATTATTGGAAGATGTTCCACTAAATTAGGAAGAGATATTTGGATGCAACAAGTCGATATTCAATCGTGCCTCAATCTTAGTGGGTTCAAATCTCCGGCCGGTATAGTTCGGTACATCTCCTTCTCCCCTCTCTTGTGGCAGATACATTTCAACAACCCTCCTCCACCAACGGTAAAAAGATGAAGTACACTGCTAAAATCGTATGTTAAAGAACATTACTTACGTTCTCGTAACCTTAAGAGATAAGCTATTGGAGCTTATTAAATAAAGATAAAAGCAAAAGAATAGATCAACTAATATCAAATGGATAAGAGATGATCTATTTACCAGGAAAAAATGAGAGATAAAACATGTATAAATTTACTTTGGAAATGGTTTCAAATACACTTGAATGCTAACTTCGAAATATAGTAATAATAATATGATAGTTTAGTAGGTAAGTACTTACAACAATATAAGTACTAATTAAACTTCAATATTGCATCTACTTTTTAGAGTAAATCTTGTTATGAAGCATAACATATTTCAGTTATTTTCGTATGTTCGCTTTTTAGCAACAATTTTTTTAGCCAAGTTGCAGTTTGAAATTATTTTTTTGACGAAGAAGTCCAGTTTATGTAGTTACTAGTTTGAAGAACGAGTGTCGTAAGACACGTGTTATTACCGAGGTCAAGGTTAGGATAAGACGAGCACAGTGAGGAGTGTTCTAATGGGCGAGTGCAATATAGTATATTATGCAATGAGCATTTAATGATAGCTATTAAGACACGAGTAAGAAAATTACAATACGAGGCGAAGCCGAGTATTGTAATGAATATGAGTGTCTTAATAGCCATTAAATGCGAGTTGCATACACTATTTTTTCTACGACCACATAATAAAACATTGTTTTTTGACCATTTCATTTCATAAATTGAGAGTAAAATTTTCCGTACATCTTTGCGATTTTAGCTGGTAATAAATTGTTCGTGGCTACTAAGGCTTGTTCCATAATTTCTGATGGAGTCAAATATTACATTTGACTGTCATTATCCCTCATTTTTACCGTTTATATTTTCAAAAAAGCACAAATGTTAACTACTTACTTGTAAATTGCAGAGAACTGTCACATTTATTTAATTTGTATATCTGTCAAATATACAGTCGCCATATTGAATATTGGAATGTCGCATTCCTATTGGATATAAACTTGTATCGTAATGAAAAATCTCTATTCCTTAGAAAAAGTATCTTATGCCTCGAGTTCTTCATTTTTTCTAATCTGCCTCGTTTTATGTTTGTTTTATATATAAAAACAATAGGGATTTCAAAATGTAGTAATTTTTGCGGCGATTGCCAATATGTTATGACATTTGACGTAAATTGAAAATTTGAAATTATCGTGATTTTTATATTCAATATTTGATACTTCCTAAATTTAAAGCCTGTTATACATTTGTTAATTAATTCATGAATTAATCAGTGAATTTATAGCCGAATAAATTCATGAACTTGAATCATTTTACACTTAACAATAAATTCATAAATTTGCTGATGAATATCATGATGACCAACCGTAACAATAAATTTTAAGTCAAAATTGTGTTGATTGGTCACTGCAACTCGTTGCAATGGTATCAAACATAAAAACGTAAAATTAACATAAAACTAAAATTTACTAGAAAATTGACGATATTTTAGAACATGTTCTAATTTATGAATTTGTTCACCAACTAATTCATGAACTGGTATTGATGTCGATTCTTGTATTACATTCATCAACTTTTGTTCACGAATTAATTCATGAATTAATTGACAAATGTAAAACAGGCTTAATATAAAATGAGTGCAAATATTTCATATACACCACCTTAAATTAGGGAAATTGCTGAAAATGATTTGTGGACCTTAAAAAATCATGGGAGTTGGTAGTTCTCAGATGAGAAACCACTACAATTGATGGAAATAACAGATTTCATCAAAATATTCTATCAACAAGTACGAGTAGTTTGCCTAGTATTACTATAAATGCCCAAGATACATCTCATGTATCTATCAATGTATAGAATAACTGTAAAATTCAAGAACATAATTCAAAATATAAATTTGAATAGATTCTTGTTGATGAATGGATCGTTGCAACAATCTTTTATAAATTTTTTACATATCCTACATGACTTTTTGACACCAGAATTACAAATTACATGTAGCCACCCTAGAAAAACTAAATTGAACAAGATAGGTACTCTATAAGTTATAAACGCATCATTTTCGATACCTTAATAGTGTTATTATGGCATCAGATTAGTTTTTCGCAAAATGCCCCTGTAACTTTGCAATTAAAAATATATTATTTACGTTTCCGTTTTTTTTTTCTCCAGTGTATAGTACTCAAGTCTACTTAACGCCCTCGAAGCCTGAACACAACGATATCGAAGACTTTGTAAATAGCAAATAGTAATACACGTCAATAATCTAAAACTTCGATATTCAAACTGCCACGATCTGCGTCATAACTCCGACGAAATGAATTTCTTCATATTGCCACTACCTCAATCGCGGAATATTGCGCTAGATTGAATACTTCTCGAGCGCCTTACGACTCCAATCCGCCAAAAATAACGGAGGTATTGCGGAGTAACATCTTTAATCTTCCATTTTTCTCGTGTGTCGGGATCGTAAATAAAACTCTAACTTGTTTTTCGACATGGCAGGTGGCGAACTGTTAAAATGATCGCGTACATGTGCGCAAAGCAAGTTCATCTCCTTTTTTATTATTGCTTGCTCTTATTGTCCCGTGGTTATTATGAGTATGGCGCATAGTTTACCATAGAACACCCTAGGGAGCTAGATCAGCGCTCCGCTGTCGTTAGTTAATTCAAAAGGCCGATCCGGCCAATAAAGAGGGTCACCCATTAAATCCAATTGTTAGCTTATTATTATTAATTTAAAAAGCAACTTGGGTTGTATTTATCTGTATGTACGCAGATTTGCAAACCTTTAAATTAATCATTTAATGATTAAGTACCTATACCTTAAAATTATGAAATATACTTCTTTACCATAATTAGCTTTATTTTTATTTACAAGTTTGTCCGTTATATTTCGTTAAACTAATTACATATTAATAATAATAATAGTATTCGATAATTAATATATACAGTGTATCCCCGGAAGGACTGAACAATAGGGCAAACATTTTTAATGGGGTCTTTACGCAAAACTGTCATTCTTTATAAAAATTTTGCCTGTCTCAAAACCATCAATTCTGAAACAATAATCTAAAGCTGAGAAAATTACAATAACACACAAAAATTTAAGCAGTAAAGTTTCATGTTTTTGGTTTAATCATATTATCTTGTTATCTTCCATGACAACCTAATATGTAAGTCAAGTTACTTGACATCTGTCATTTTCATTACGTATTTGTGAATCTTTATGAGACTTACTTAAGAGTAGCGTTTACCAACAAATAGAAACTTATGCAACTTATATTACTCGCGGGACGGGTAGACGCAAGGGGGGGTGAGTAGGTGAAGATAGACGATATTCGTTTCTGTCACAGCGCTTCGGTTTTATTCACAGATTCTGTCATAGATAAAGGAATACTATAGATGGGAAACATAATGTATAAAGAATGAGTACTTACGGAACTGTTGATGTTTTATAATAAACCAATTTTCGCTTGCCCATAACTGTTATATTATTATACACTCGAATAATATATATATGACCATTGATTGAAGGAATATATAAAGATGCGCAACGCTATGGTAAAATAGTGTGTTTTTCCGTTAAGTCGTCTCGCAAACCTCTTGCCGAGAAACATCATCGCAGTCTCGGGCTGTTTCGAATATCGGATACAAACGACTGATGCAGTCGCTATAGATCTCGGATCCAGTTTGGGTACGCTCAGTGCTATGTAGTGGCGCATCTTTATGTATTCCTTCAATCAACGATATGACATTTAAATGCGAGTGACAGTTTGTAATTAAATTGTCACTCGCATTTAAGTTTGAAATAGCCGACCGATTCCGACAGATTTTCGTCTTCGCTAGGACCGGTAGAGATACCGTAAAGTGGGGATAGACGACGCGAAAAGCTCGTGTAAAATGTGTGTGACAATGTTTACTGTTTAATGTTTTTTATCTTCAAAAATAATTACATAAATTTGATTTTTTCTTGATATCGTATATCAAATGTACCAGCCTTAGTTAGTAGACATTAATCAAATTCATGCATTTTTGTGGTTATTTCTAAAACACATAACTTTCTTAAGAAAATAAATTAGTACAAAAACTGACCTTGACATTATAAATTCATGCCTTTTGCATCACTAACCCAAATTTGAGATTCTAAAATTACAAAATGAGTTTAAAAAACGCGAAACGGCGATGGCTTAATTTTCGATAGGTATATGCCCCTCTTAATAGTAATGCTAACTGTAGAACAAAAATTTACCTCGTTCAGTGTTGTGGAACTGGCAAGGTTTCTTATACTTATAACTTTGCAATTCAAAAATTTCAACAAAAATTTATTAATGTTCACGTGTGCATTAATGCCTCACGAAATTTGGTAGAAAAATTAACCTATGCATAGTTTCAAAATAATAACGTTGTAAATATCTCCCATCATCATAGACCTCCTTGAATTTATATCACTTTGCGAAAGAAAATACCCAAAATTTTGAACTTCCTTTCCTCGCCAATTTTCTCCCAGATACAGATTTGCATTTGACAATAAACAAATATACAGTACTTACAAATCATCTCAATCGGAAAAACAATATTATCTTCGAATTTTTGATGATTTGCTGCCAATATACAAACATTTCCATGATGATATAGATTCCCTGACAACTAACACTTTAACCTCGTTTTGACAACCCATTAATTAGTATCTTCAAGTTATTCGCGAACAGTGTGTAAATTATACAAAGTTAAAAAAGTGTTCTTATAAATTTCAAAGCGAAGAAAAGCATAATATTGAATTAGCAGCAGAAATATTTCGACTACACTAAAAATTAAATGACAAAAAATAAAGACATCAAATGAACGTCTTCGTAGATATATGGGGAATTCCTAGATGTCAGGTATTAAGTATGTCTAGGTATTAAATGAAAACGTTCTAGTAATCATCGAGACGAATTATTTTTGCCTTGCATAATTATCAGCCCTACGATATATCTTCGTTGTCTTTAAAAAATTTTTGAAAATTAAATTTATTCATTTTAGTTAGCAGTTTACAATATTGAAAAGTTTGGAATTCTAGTATTTTTGTTTGGCCACCTTTTCCTTCCTTCCTTTATTTTTCTAAATTAGGCGACTAGGAGAATAATCTCGTATACGTATACGAGATGTGATTGGAAAGATTTAAGACAGGATAGATTTTCCTGGGAACGTGAAAAAGAAAGCCTTATGTCCTTGAAATGTTTTTAAAACATCACCTCGTTATATACGTTATATGCTTCCTAAAATTGAAAGACTGATAGATTCTGTGTGTTCACGCAAAAGGGGACTAATTTAAAGACGGTCTATTGCAATAGCTTGGTATGATCTGCCATTTTTGAATTACAAACACAGTCTTAGAACTTTCCAATCAGTGGCAATCACACCTCGTATATACTATATACCAGCTCGGAACGGGCCATAGTCAGCAATGAGTGGCAACACCGAAACCCGAAACCCCTCTACCCGCAGCAGCTTCAATTGCAGCACATTGCAGTTAAGAATTTAGTAAGACTTAAACCGCGCAAGGATATAGTCGTTTGCATATTCGTTCTGTATACGTAATTTGCTCATTTGTTTCAGACATAATAAGGTCCAATTTATTATTATTATTGTATTCTTAGCTGCTACGGAAAAGTAATTTTAAGTAATAAAAAAACAATAACGTTTTCTAAAAGATAAAAGTAAAAAAATCAATAATTCTGCAAAATAAATTCAAATTTTAAGAAAGTCACTCAAAATAGGATTCGAAAATACCGCCCTCTCTTGCCAAACAATAGCCGAGCCTATTGTAAAACTCCCGCCTCACTCCCTCGAGATTTCTAGGGGTTATTGTCTCGAAAAGGCGAAACAGTTTAACTTGTAACTGTTGCAAGTTCGGGATTGTTTGAAGACCGTAAAGATTTTCTTTGACATAACCCCACAGAAAAAAATCGCAGAGATTGAGGTCGGCCATATTATCGTACCCCTCCCGGAAATAACACGATTAGGAAAAGTGTTTTCTAAAAACTCTCTTACTAATCTGCTGTTATGCGCGGGACAACCGTCTTGCATAAACCAAATTGCATCAAAATCGATGTTTAGTTGACGGACAGCAGGAATAATTCGTGTTCGCAGCAAATCTAAATATTTTACTGCATTCAAATTGCCGTCGATAACAAATGGCCCTATAATGTTATTACCCAAGATACCCGCCCAAACGTTTTTCGGGGTATTGAGTTTTAACATTACGAGTTAGATGTTTATTTTCTCGAGACCAATATTGCACGACTGAGGGGTTATGCTTCCCATGACGTGGAAAAGAAGACTCGTCGGTAAACAGAATATTTTTTATAAAATATTCGCCCCTGTTAGCCTTTTCCATCACGGACTCACAAAACTCCATTCTTGCAAAATTGTCCTCGGGAAAAATCTCCTGGCACTTTCGAACTTTGTAACTTTTATATTTGTTGCGTTTTAGAATCCGCTTTACTGTACTTCTACTAACACCGATTTCGTCTGCAATTTGCCGTGTACACTTAAGGTCGCCCATTTCAACTAACGAACAAACCCTCACGTCTCTCTCCTCCCGATCGGCAGGTATTAGAGGGATATGAGGCTGTTCGTCAATTTGTTGGCATTTGCGGCAATTTCCGACTACACAGCCATATTTCCTAAACGCATTTACGATCCTTTCAATCGTCGAATGCGAAGGAATAGGCCGATTTACGTACTCTACAGCAAATAAATCAGCGGTTGTTCGACAGGAATTGCCTGCAAGATACCACGAAACTATTTGTACCTTCTCTGCGGTTGTATACACTGACATGATAACTACCTTTACGTATACACAGCTAAATACGACTGACGGGACATCTGTTGCGCGCGACCATCGGAATTAGGTTGCGCATGCGGAGTGGTATCGTACACACGTTGCCACATAGCATTACGTTCCATACGTATATTGTTGCCTATGTATGGCCCGTCGCGGGCTGGACCTATCGGTATAGCGTAACCCTAGCTACAATAGCATTAAGCATATATGATGTATTTATAATTACAATTTTCAAACCCTGAATAAACTAATTTTAAAATTGCATAAAATTTAGTCCTGTATGATGTTTTTCTAACATAACAATTTTGTTTCAGCGTCTCTATTCCTGGTCAAAAAGCGAATTTAGCAGCTACTGTCGCACATACCAGTAACATACCAGCTTGGGAAAGATTTGGCGTTGAATTTATATTAACATTTGTAGTAGTTCTTACCTATTTTGTGTCAATGGATAGCTACAGAAAATGGACAAGCACAGGCAATGTAACAATTGGAGCGGCTTATACAGCTTGCACTTTTGTTTCGGTAAGTGTTTTCAATTCCATCACAATCTATTTTAAAAATATTTTTTTTTATTATTGCAGATGCCTTACTTGAACCCAGCACGTTCGTTAGGACCGTCTTTTGTACTAAGCAAATGGGATAATCATTGGGTTTATTGGTTGGGGCCGCTTGTTGGAGGAGCAGCTTCTGGCTTAATATATGAATACATATTAAATCCCAAAAGACATAAAAGATCTAAACATCCAGGAGACGGCGATTCCTCAAGTATACATTCGGATGAAGACACCTATGATGATTTGGACAAACCAACCGGGACAAAATTTCATGGATCTACCTATAATACCTACAGACCTACTGGAGGCACAACAACTAATGTTCCAAGCGGATATTGCCCTAGTGTTACGTCAACTAGTTTATATTCAGCACCGCCAACTAAATTGGAACGTGTTGAATCTCTTTATGGTGGCACAAAGTCTTTGTATTGTAAGTCACCACCTTTGACACGGGCTAATTTAAACAGGTCTCAATCTGTTTATACTAAATCGAATTCTGGCGTAAATCGGGATGTATTACCCCGTCCTGGTCCATTAGTACCAACACAGTCGCTGTATCCTATGAGATTGAATCAGACTAATCAGCAAAACCACGTACAAAACCAGAATATGCAAAACCAAATGCAGCAAAGATCCGAAAGTATTTATGGTGTACGGGGAGTTACTCCTGGAACAGTCTCACGTTCAGATAACTATAGCACAACTGCTAGCGACAGAGGAGATTACTCGACAAGAACTACTGGTACAAATTCCGAAACATATGAGGGGAATCAAAAGAATACAAGAATGTCAAACAGACCAGAATCGATGTACGGAATGGTAGGAACACAAAGACGTGGATTATCCACTCAATCAGACGATTCAAGTTATGGTTCATACCATGGTTCGACAAATAGAAGCAATGCGAATGGCAGCAGTACTTACTCTTCATCAACAAATTATCCTGCTAAAAGTGGTGTCAGTAGTACCTATAATGGCAGGTCAAATGGCTCAGAAGTAAGGCAGTCTCCACCATCACAACTACTGTCAAATACGAATTCTAGTTCCTACCATCATACTATTCCACAACATTCACCAAATTCCCAGTATTGAATTCATTCTAACTAAAAGACTGTCAAGACTTCCTATATTATAGTACTGTGAAACTAAATTCCCAAAGAATAGTAGTAATTTATTTTTATTTTTGTATTTCTTGTTGTTATTTGATATATGTATTAACTAGGTATTTCTAATTTTTCTATTTTTCTAATTGTATAGGTGCTTTGCTATAAGTTTCTGTAAATATTTTTTTGAAAATAACTGTTTTTTAATACTTATGAATAAATTACAAATAAATATGTACATAACTGGTCCCTTGTATTATTTTTTTTTCTACAAATTTACAATACATTTGCTCCGCTAGGCTTCCATGTGATTAATAAAACTGGTGTCTAAAAAGAAGTTAATAAAACTTGATGCATAGTATACTATTAATCATAGCTTTATTTATAATAACATGTATACAACGTCCACATCTGTATAGATAATCATTTTTTAATAGTTCTTTAATTATTAAATTAAAAATTATATATCTCTCTAATAAATCATTCCTATATATATATGTGTGCATTCTAACTTGTTTTATTTATTACTGATTAATTAATATTAATAATACTGTCCATATAGATATATAGTCAATTAGTACTAAATAAATCATATAAAATAAAAAATTCAAATTCATATGCTTCTCTCAAAAAGGTTCATTTAGTATTTATTATTGCCACAGAGGTCTCTGCTTTATTATTTATAGTTTACTACTTTACCTCGATGTCAGTGTGTAAGTGTGTAATGATAACATCAACCAATTTAGTATTTATAAAAACAACAAAAATGTTTGAGATATAAATTATTGTCTAAATGTTAAAAATCGTATTATTTGAAAACCTGTATAGACGTACATAATATGCCAGAACAAAATTCTAGTGGAAATGTTTTAACATTAGACGAATTAAATCGATATTTCACCGATTTAAAAGCTTGGTTAGACAATGCAAGGGCTGTTCAGAACTTCCAGCATCAAGCATTTGAAAGGCAATTAAATACAAATGCTGAAGTACAGGAAAATGGTAAAATAATTAAATTGTATGATAATAACATAATCATAAAAGATTAGTTTATAGACAACTTGGCTATTCGTTATATGCCATACCACCACTTTGGAAGAGATTAGTTGCTGAAGCAATTGATTTTGCTATACTTTTTGGAATAAAGTTGTACTTAACATTCGTTGTTTTTTATAATTTGGAGTAAGTAAATTTGAATATAATAAGTAATAAGTTTAGTAAAATAATTTTAGGTTATCTATTTCTGATAGAGATGAATTCTTATCACTGTTGGATAATCCACAAAAAGCAATGGAAATGTCTACAGGATTGGCTGTGTTAGAGATAGTTTATAGAGCGATTGCTTGTGCATATGAGGTAAATCTATAGATCCTATATATGTAATGTATTCGTGTATTGAACTTTCCGGAAATATAGCAGATCGTCAGTTGCAGTAATGAGTCACAAAAATATAAATCAAACTCTATTGAGTTTATTTACACACATAAAATAGTATACATAGTGGAATCATTTTGATAAACAACACAGCCAGAGTACATACTAAAGATGCAATTCATTGCCACCACAAAATTCCCTTCCACTGGGACAATTCAAGAACAATAAAATTTACACTAATTCATATTTTTGGATAAAGCTTCCACTATTCAAATATTATTACATGACCGTCAGTTACAAATTGCATATTATAAATAAAATTATTAAATATTATTACTTTCTGTATATAAGCAAGGATTGTTGACACATCTGTATTATTTGCATGGTGAATGTCGAAAGGTGTATGAATATTATTTATAGCAGTAGTGCTCGTAAGTTATATTAATTGACAAGTGAAACATCTGGAATTTGATGGGAGTTAAATTTTTTGGCGCCTGTCAGTTGCAAAAGTGACTCAACCTTACTATCACATTATATTAATAGCACATTTTATATCTTGTGTGGTATCTATACATATGACAAATTTTTATGGTAATATCTTATTTTATTATTATTTCAGACTTATTGGTTGTATAATGGTGAACCGGCAACACCAGGAAAATTGTTACTAGGATTAAGAGTTCTATGTATAACTAATGTTATAGAAGTCGATCCTCAAAACAATTACGTCTATTTGTATCCAGCTTCTCCACCAAGCTTAAAAGTGTCATTTTGTCGTGCAATTGTTAAAAATGTGTTGTTAGGAGTTGTCATGTTTCCAATGTGCTTCGGAATGTTTATTTCTAAATACAAACGTACAGTGTATGATTTGCTAGTGGGCACTATTGTTGTAGAACACCATGGTCCATTAATTCCACTGAGAAATAATTAATATACATATATATTGTTCATTTCACTTGTTATATGTTAGAACACTTTGTTGGGACCAAGATAATATTTATATTTTGTTGATTATGTTACTATATATTATGATTAAATCACTTGTGCTTATGTATAATTAATTTTTAAGCTGTTAATAAAATTGTTAGTTTTGATCATTATATTTTCTTCCAATTTCTTAATAAATAAACTTTTTACACTTTTAACAATTTATTTTCCTTATTAATTTATGGGCAAACGCTTCCACACAAAATAAAATAATTTGCTTATTAAATGGCTAAAGATATACATACAATAATACTTTTAATTAAGATTTTTCACTGATATCATGTAAAGTACTTAAAAAAGAACATATATCTAGAAATAAAACAATTTCACCAGTAAAAAAAATTATAATACTTTATTCTTATATAAATCTACATTTGTGATTTTACAATTTTTACATTTATGGATCATGGCGATACATCAAAAAGTATATATTCTTTACATTAATCGTAAACAGGGAGGGTTTTTACAATCATTTTCTCTCACCAAAAATGTTAATTCAATTAATTAATTAATTATGAAAAACACAAATCAAATTCAGTTATATTCGATTTATAATTAATTTAAACAAATGAGAACCCACACTCTCAAAAAAAAAACACGTTCCCGCAGATATAAAATTATTAGTAAATATTATTTTAAAAATTAATAATTAAACTTATACTAATGCAAATTGAACACATTTTCTTCTTCATAAAAATGATCACAGATACCCTATTTAACTAAATTTAATTATACATGTCAAGGAAGTGCTTTTAAATTTCTTGCATTTTTTATGTATCTAACACAGGCGTAAAAGAAGTTTTTTCGTTGTGCAATAAAAATATAAGAGAACTTGATTTGTTAAATTGATAAAAAAAAGGAAATCATGTATAAAAGATGTACTTAGAGTAATTACATTAATGCATATACATACAGCTATTTTTTGCAAAATATCGTTTTGCAAGAATCACAGAAATCTTTGTTAGTATTTCAAATTTGAATTAAATTTGTAATGAAAATTCAAAGGCATAATTTCTTTTTTTTAATATAAGGTAAATATGAATATGATGGAATGTTTAACAGTTTATTCACGTAGTATGTGTAGGCAAAGCAAAATCGCGACTAGACATAGCAGTATTCGTAACGTTTTACATATTCACTACACTGTGAGTACTGTGCATGTTTATATCTTCCCTACTTCTATCTATTCGATGTGCAAGTATATTTTCCTATACCATTATGCTGTATATCCAGTTACGAAACTGCGTTACCTGCATATACTGAATGATGAGGTGTACTTTAGCCAATGTAACAAAATATACATGTACAACAGTTTTATCATGGTATTTTTAAGCGGCAAGTTTATTTCACATATAATCGGCTTCTGTGGCATGGTATAGGCAACGTCGCAACTCTCGCTGCTATCGGATCAGTGTGAACATATCAACGGGTAGAAATGTAGGTAAAAACCATATATGTAGTACTATATATATATTACGTCTAGTATTGCAAAGGAATGGCCAGCGAGTTCACATATGAAGTACAGTATAGCTATACTGTAATGTGAAACGTAAGCAATGCGCTTGCGTTGTTTGCTGTCATGTTAGAGGCGGTAAATTTAAACAGGAGTTGCACAGGAAATTAACGTTAGCTAGGTGTACTTCTTATCTATTTCTATCGTGCATTCTCTCTCTTCTTGATTTGCGCCGATGACCGCTCAACTTATATGTGGTGAGCTGTACATTTGAATTCAACAAAGATGATCCCTGGTCATCATTTTATATTTTAAGATTCAAATCAACACATCGCCGTCATGATATATATTTTAAACTATAAAATGAACACGGATGTTTTAATGATGACAATTTACGTTTTCCGATTAGATTGACCATCCACCTATTTTTAGGTTATGTATAATTAGATAATCAACTTATCATTATTTATTAGAAATATGTAATATAAATTCAAGTCTTTTAATGTACTATATTCAATATATACCAAAACACAAATGATAATAGATCTTTTTTGAGAAATAACATAACTGCAAAACAAACAGAAAATACAATTTATTTACATCAAATTAGTTTTTCTAAACTAATTTTTAATTTAAAATGAAATGTGCAGCCATATCTTACTTTTATACATATATTTATATAAAATTATGATATAGTATATCATTATTTAATAGTGAAAATATTTATATACATAAAAGGAGGCAAATAATTTATTATTTCAAAAAATTAGTGAAAAAACACTAAAATCAGGTTAGGCCACGTCAATTTTCTCGTCGTATATGTTGTCGGGTCAACTGTCAAATTTAACGCTTCGAACTGGATGGTAGTTGGCGCAAGCGTACCAGCCATCAATCAGATTACGGTACAGTAATATGGTTTCTATCTCGTTTTGATTTCGCCTCTAGAGTCGTAATATACAGGGTTGCTCATTAGCGCGTCAAAGTTCAATATAGGCGTTATTAAATAGTACTGAAGAAATTTATTTTATAAAAAGTGGCACAGTAACAGAAATCACACATTTTGAAAATAATTTGAATTATACAGGGTGATGCGTTAAAATGGCATAAATTAGAATTTTTTTTCAAATGAAACACTCTGTATATCTTTTGTTTTTCCTTATCTACTTTAATTTGTGTTTTCATCGATGTCTGGGGTTTTGGTTTTGGATGACGTATTGTTGAGTTATTAACGTAAATTATAAAAAAAATGGTCGCGGCAATGTTTACCATAATAATTCTATGCGGTAGTATTACGATTATATAAGACAAAATTATTTAGTAAGTATGCAGCCAAGGGATGTGTTGAACCTACAAAATAATCAAACATTCGTTTTATTATACAGGGTGTTTGTTACGATGCATCAATTTGGTTATCGTCAAAGAGCGTTTACTAATTTTTTTCAAATGGAACACCCCGTATATTATTAAAGTTTTGGAATGATGCGTTAATTGCGTTTAATTTTTGTTATTAATGTCCTATACCCAAACCCAATAATTTCGGAGTTATATTTAATTTTCCATTACAAACCGCTAAATTATTTGTTTTCGGTTCGATTTAGTGTACTGGGTAAACGATTTGACAAACAAAAACAAATAAACGTCAAAAATTAAAATCTTATTGTTGCAGTAAATTAGGTGTAATATTAGTGATTTCTTAAGTTACTGCGTTTAATATTGTCATTGTGTTATTTATTGATTGGATTAGTGGGTAAGTACGTACTTTTCTTGTAGATTTGTTGTTTGCCACATATTATTATTATGGTTTTTAGTTAAGTCAATATGCAGTTTAAAAGCAACGAACTCGTTGACATGATTTTCATTATGGGATCTGCCCAAAAGCGAATTTATGCGCAAAGATATCCTGACAGAAGACAACCTTCACTTACAAGTTTGGAAAGACTTAAGGAAAGATTCATTAGAACAGGAAATGTGAGTTATGAAAAGCTTGAAAGGACACATAGGACAAGTGACGAAGATAAATCTTGTTATCAGTAATTGAGGAGCCCTCTACTAGTTTGACCAAAATATGAACAGAAACTAATATACCACGATCTACTGTTAGCAATATTTTAAAACAAATAAATATTATCACTACAGTATTTCCTTTCATCAAGAACTGTTGGGGCCTAATTTAGGGACTAGAAGGCCGTTTTACCTCACTTCTTCCAAAAGGTAGTTACATATTCACTGACGAATCGACCTTTACTCAGAGTGGTAGCCCAAATCGTCATAATCTTCATCATTATGTAATAGACAACCCAAGAATATTAAGAGCGAATTTTGTCTTAGATAATCGTAATACTACCGCATAGAATTATTATGGTAAACATTGTCGCGACCATTTTTTTTTTATAATATTCATTAATAACTTAACAAACAATGCGTCATCCAAAAGCAAAACCCCAGATATCGATGAAAACACAAATTAAAGTAGATAACGAAAAACAAAAATACACAGGGTGTTACATTTAAAAAAAAATCGAATGTGCCATTTTAACGCATCACCCTGTATAATTCAAATTATTTTCAAAATGTGTGTTTTTTTGTTACTGTTCCACTTTTTATAAAATACATTTCTTCAGTACTATTTAATAACGCCTATATTGGACTTTGACGCACTAATGAGCAACCCTGTATATAATAAATATATGGTAAAAACTACTACGGTAGGCGCATAAATCAGTGTGGGGACGAGGAAAGAGTGTGTGACATCGCACAAGAAAGTGGAAATAACTGCCGAAATATCCCCCATTCACGAGCATTTGATAGGATGCGAGTAGCCCTTTAAGTGTTGGTTAAGTTTCTAACAACAAAATAGTTTGGTGCAAGTTTGTGTATTTAAACCCACCCAACATTTTTTTTTTTTTTGTTAATCTCGAGGTATAATTCGGGCGTGTATATTTTATATTGCATTGGCTAAAGAGAAAGTTAATAAACAGTGTGTTCCAAATATTTGATCCTATATAAATTAAATGAAAAATATGAACAGAAGTTTTCGTTTACATTACTATCGTTGGCCTTATGCAAAACACAATAATTTAGATTTTGTAAAATTAGAAGACAAAATTCTCAGATATGACACATACAGATGCTTATACATTTAATATAATTTATATTTACAAGGTGTCCAAGAAATAAAAGATAATTTATTTGCAATGCAGGTCTTTTCTGTCAAGGTGCACAATCGAAACAAACCGGAGTTAAAGAAGAGACTATTTCAATGTAATTTTTATAAAAGTTGTGTACATAGATTGACCTTTTTTGGTGTTAGGTATGATATTTGAAATGTATTCGAACGATTCATTATAGTTTAACACATAAAATACTTATATTTTTAGATTTATAAACAATACATCTTTGTCTTTGCAACAAACAGCGACTGTATACTTCATTATTCTTTGAAAATCTTTATGAACTTGCAAGTTAAACTATATCAACAATACAAAGCATTATACTTAAAAAAAGAAACAATATTTAAATTGCAACCAGCATAGAAAGTTATTTTAATAGAGGTTTTGCATATACAATGTTCAGTAAAATTCGTTGATAATTTCATGTTTTTTGAAGAATCTAAATGTGAAATCTTATCTACTAGGTAGATATAAATAAAATCATTCAGAAAAAACAGCAACAGTTTGTTGTAAACACAATGTTCTATTGTCTATAAATCTGAAAATACAAGTATTTTCTGTGTTAAACTATAGTAAATCATTAGAACACATTTCACACATCATACCTATCACTAAAAAGTCAATTTATATAGTCACTCTTTATTAAAATACTTAGAAATACTCTCTTACTGTCACACCATATAATTTACATGGGAGAAAAATGACTGCGCGGTTTCTTTGGATTATGAACCTTGACCACTCACAATAATGACGTCAGAGAATTGTCGCGCATTCAATAAAGAGCTGAGCCATTCCTGTTTTATAACACCATGTTCAAGTGACACATTATTATTAAGAAAAATGCCAAGCGAATTTAAGAAATTGTTTTCCTTTTGATGCACTTAGAATAAGTGGTTAAGAAGCGAATAATAATCTTATCTGAGAATTGGAGGATCAGTCTCAAAAGAGAGTCAATGTGCTTCCTCACTGTATGTTCGACTTGGATCCTAGTGACTCTCATCATATTATCAAAAATAAAGAATGGTTTGACAAGACACCATTTTGGTAGTGTTTGTCGTTTCACTTGCAAGATTTATAGATATTATGAGACTCACATCATGTATACTTTCAAGGAGACAATGTTTATGGTTGATTTGATAAAAGAATTTTTAAAATATCATTCTTATTACTTTGATACACCTCGTATTTATAATGTTTAATATATTTTTGTTATAGCAATCTATAATCAGTTTGGGACAATATATATGAAACACATTTTGCTTAATTATTAACTCATTTCCTTCTGTGGTAAATGCATATTTCAAAGTTTGATTCATTGGGTGAACATGTGAACGTACATTAACAGATTGGGTAAAGATACATTATTTGAGATGTTGATATATTGGGCCTTTGCTTATTTTTTCTAAAACATGTATACATAGATGAAACAGTTGTTAGTATGTAAGCCCACAGTATTCTAACACGAAAGGGGCAATAATTTTAATTAATTAAAAAAAAACTATTTACAATTAAAAACATCGACTGTATGAATTAATTACTAAGGTATAAATAATAGCAAAAGGAATTAATAGAAAGTTATATCTACAACATCAACACGAATTAGTTTTAACAACACAAATGTGAGGAGATTCATTTTATGAACAGTAAACAGTTGGGTAATTGAGATATTTATTGTATGTGTTGGTGTATCAATGTGATGATCAGAAATGAAAAAAGAAATATTAGATTAATAGTAAGCATTAAAAACAAGAAAAATCATCAAAAAGAAATTAGATAACAATAACGATATAACCTGCGTAACTTATATAAATATATATAATCTGTAAATATATATTTATTAAAAAAGAAATCAACAAAGAACACAACTAAAATACTGTTAAGTGATAAGTGACGAAAATTATACTAATCTTTAGTACTTGTATCAGTGAATCATTTTGTGGATTTTTAAAATTTTACCGAGCCGTTGCTTTGCAGTCTTCATCCCTTTCCTAGCTTTTGGTGGTGATACTGAAATAGTTTTATTTGTTTAATAAAAAGAATTAATAATAAAAAAAAAAGAAATGGAAAGTTATTAATTATCTTACAACTTATCTTTAATTAATATTAAGACTTATATTATAATGTTTCTATTTTATTGAGAATATATAATATAAAAATAATGTGAGATATATGTTACAGTGAAAAACAGATATTGGTGAATATCGCCGGTATATGTCGATATATACAGATGATTAATCGAAGCTTTCGTGATATCGATTCCATAGGAAACGACTATTATGTATCGTGGAATTACAAAACCGTTAGTATCGAAATTAGTACAAGAAATTCGATAGGTGCAAGCCTGTCGAGACTATTTATATCTCACTCTACCAGACATTCTATCCTTCTTTATTTTTTTTTATGTATAGGTTGTTATGCGGCTCGTATGAAGAGAAATTAATATTTTAGTTTATATTAGTAATTCTATTGGTATCGGCTCACTTGCGCTCGGCGCACTTGCGCTCGGCGCACTTGCGCTTCCACCTGAAATCGACCTATTTGCGCTCTGACCCTAATGACAAGAAATTAATGATATCTTCGCCGGCCGACTTGCGCTCCCGTTCTCTCGAGAGATATACATGTATAAATACATAAAACTTAGGATATATGTATATTGTTCATAGTGCCTTTCATATTAGATGACCTACCTTATTGAGGCGAGTATATGAAAATTACTTATTGTAGGTGTTTATAAAATATATATACTCGCTTCAATATGGTAGGTCATGTAATATGAATATATATATATACACATAAAACTATACAAGAATTATTTTTTTATGTATCTCTAACCTGACCAAAACTGTTTGCTACTTCAATTCGTATTTGTATTATATAATTACGCCAGTAAGTTTATATTTATGTATTAATCTTTGCCAGTCCTAAGTCTGGATGAAATGTGAAGGAAAGTGTTGTTTTATTAACTTTTATCTAACTATTATAATTCTCTTGTTTAATTGCTTGTTTTATTATTATTATTAATTTGGCAAAATACTCAAGAAAAAATGGTTTGAGTTATTCTATACATAGTCACGTAATTATATAATAAAAATACGAATTGAAGTAGCAAACAGTTTTGGTCAGGTTAGAGATACATAAAAAAAAATAATTCTTGTATAGTTTTATGTATACCGTAGTCGACAAATTTTAATTTCTGGTACGAAAGTAGAAGAGGAAAAGAAGACAGCGAAATAAAGTAAAGACAAACATATAGCGAGGCTGCCAAGTACACCCGGCAAAAGTTTCCTATGAAATGTGAATACCCCCCGAATGTTTGTGCTTCTTCCACCACTTTTGGAAAGCAGGCATCGCTGCATTTAGAATGCATGAGATAGATAGCTAGTATAGAAGTATAAACAGAAATTAAAAATTGTCGACTACGGTATATACATTCATATTAACTGACCTACCCTATTGAAGCGAGTATATATATTTTATAAAAACCTACAATAAGTAATTTTCATATACTCGCCTGAATAAGATTGGTCATCTAATATGAAAGGCACTATGTACAATATATATCCTAAGTTTTATGTATTTATACATGTATATATCCCGAGAGAACGGGAGCGCAAGTCGGCCGGCGAAGATATCATTAATTTCTTGTCATTAGGGTCAGAGCGCAAATAGGTCGATTTCAGGTAGGAGCGCAAGTGCGCCGAGCGCAAGTGACCCGTATTCATTCTATTAGTAGAATATTGGCGCATATTAATGCCAAAAATCTATATAATTTTTGTACAGACTATAATATTCTTTTCTAGAAATCTAGGCTCTTAAAAAGAAGGAAAAAAATGAGGTGTGGCCATCACACTATTTTTTTTTATACGTATCAGCGTTTTAAATTATAGAATTTCAGATTTTTTTTATACAAAAATTATTCAAAATCCTATTCTCGGTACTTCTGTTCTCTTAATAAATTTCTATAGAATGCATACTTTGTAAGATATTCCAAAAAAAGTGCTACTCGCTAAAAGTAAAAGTGATACTTCCCGTCCGAATTTTGAAATTTCATGTATACAAAATAAATTGCAAATTCAGCTCTAAATACTGTTGTACTCTTGACAAATATTAATAAAATGCATAATTTACAATATACAGTGAAACTTCCCTTAACGGGCACTTCTATTAGCCGGGCACTTCCCTTAAACGGACATTTTATCCGGTCCCGAATTTATTAGTAGGGAATTCCTAATAAATTGGTTTCTCTTATGCGGACACTCCTTTGAACGGGCGCGGACAGTTATTTAGCTGCTTTTGGACCGCAAAGTTTCCATTAAACGGACGCGAGAATCGAGACATAGTAATTCTGTCCGGTAAATCCCCTGCCTTCGTCGATGATTTAATTTGAACAGTATACATAGATATTTGTTTAGTTCGCAAGTCATCTTCGTCTGGATGTGTTGTGTGAAAATATATATGTATGTATTTGAATACATATTTGTTACGTTCTCTGTAGAAAATGGTAAGTTTTAAATTGTTTTTATGGCATAATTCATATGAAATATGTACGAATTTTAATTATTGTAGAAAACAATATCAAAAAAAAGGAATACTTTAACGCTGAAGGAAAAGATTTCGAGCATCAAATATAATAATAAAAACAAGCTCAGTTCACGTGAATTAGCCAGAAAATGTAATATTGGCAAAACACAAGCCGCGCAAATAATAACAAACAAATATGAATATCTAAAGCAGTGGCAAACAAATGACAACAGTGGAATTAAAAGGCGATATTTTAAAACTGAAGGCCTCAAAATAGACCAGTTAACATACGAATGGTTTGTGCAAGCTAGAAACAATAATATGCCTGTATCTGGGGTACTAATAAAGTATAAAGACAAGGAAATTGCTGAGAAATTAGGCAATAGTAATTTTTCCGCATCTCCTGGATGGCTAGATAAATTCAAGAAGCGACATAATATTCATTACCGCATGATATCTGGCGAAGCCGCTAGCGCAAATCAAGAAGATGTCGAAGCTTTCATAAACAGGTTGCCGTTAATAATTAAAGGGTACAAACCCTGCGATATTTATAATTTGGACGAAACAGGGTTATTTTTTCGGGCACTACCAACAAAGACGATGGCATTAAAAGGCGAAAAATGTGTGGGCGGCACGTTATCGAAAGAGAGATTAACTATAATGCACTGTGTGAATATGGCAGGGGAGAAAGAAAAACTGTTTGTTATCGGAAAATCAGCACGTCCTCGCTCATTTAAAAATATTAGCATTGCTCTTCTTCCAGTCCAATGGTATTCAAATAACAAGGCTTGGATGACTATTCTATTATGACAGAGTGGTTGCGTGAATTTGATCGGAAAATGATCGATCAAAAAGTTTTATTATTTTTGGACAATGCAGCTGCCCATCCTAAGGACGTACAGTTGCAAAATGTTAAACTCGTTTTCTTACCGCCAAATACGACAGCTTACTACCAACCACTAGATCAAGGCATTATAAAAATGTTCAAAACTTGGTACCGACATTTAATACTAAAACACATCCTATCGCAGTTTGAGAGTTCTGATTCTGTACATAATTTAACCAATTCTATTAGCGTATTAGATGCGCTTTATTTTATTAAAAAAGCATGGGATGATGTCTCATCTGATACAATTAAAAATTGTTTCAAGAAAACAGGATTTCAAGAAGTACATGAGGAGTTTGAAAGTGATCAATTTGATCCTGAAGATGAAATTCCTTTATCTAAAGTGGCTGAAATGTGTACGCTAATGGAAAAATTAGGAAGTAATGATGTACAGGAATTTATAAATATTGACGCCAATTTGTATACAGAAGATGATAATCCAGACCATACTTTGCCCGATAATTTAGAAAACGAAAGTCAAAACAGTGATGATGAAGAACATGAAATAGAAATTCCTAGAACTAATGATTATGAAAAAAGAATAGTATCGTATAAAGATGGTCTACTGGAAATAAAAAAACTAAAACAATTTTATTTTGAAAAAGATGATGTACAAGCGTTTCGTATGCTTAGTGGGCTACATACACATAAGCAAACTTAAAATGGAAGTTTGCTTGTGTGTATTACATTATTTTGTAAGATAGTATATAAATTGTATATGTACCTTACCTACATATGTTCCTATTATATGTATGTATATATAAATGTGCACATAGCCGTTTGAGTTTTATTTAGGATATATTTTTACACTGTGTGTTCAAATGAAAGTTTAGCTTTGCGTTTCCACTTAATTTTTCTGTCTTCTCTGATAAACGGGCACTTCTCTTAAACGGGCAGTTTTGTCGGAACGAACAGTGTCCGCCTATGGGAAGTTTCACTGTATATGCAAAAAACCGTTATTCGATAAGAATAAAAGTGTTACTTCCGGTCCGAATTTATTTTTTTTTTCACAAAAGGTATTGAAAATTAAGTTCTAAATACTTTTATACTCGTAACGTACCTGTCTAAAAAGCATAACTTGCAACTGATTTTCGATAAGAGTAAAAGACTTCTTACCGGTAGGAATTTCGAAAAACTTTTTTAAAAAATTCTTCTCAAATTTAATTTTGAGTACATTTAAATTCTTTATAAATTTGTTTAAACTTAGTAATTGACGAAATATTGGCAAAATTCAATTTTTTCACTGAAGTAAACTACTACTTCCGGTCTACCGATTTTATTGAAAAACTAATCAGATCTCAAGAGGGAGATTATACACGTAAATATAAAATGTGGAATTCATATCTACAGCGGTTTGATCGCTATCGTGGTCACACACACACAGAGAGACTTTTTTAAAAACCACTTTTTCGGTATCAGGGGACTTCAAAACGTGGACATCTGCAAAAATCTCGAGGTCGAAAATTTACTACGTATAAGAAAGTAATACAAAATTGAATTAAAAATTAATAGTTCTCTTAGCTGAGATAGGTTGTTAAAAACGCCTAGAATTACGTAATGCTATAAAGACAAAAAAATCTGTATAATTTTTTAATTGTTTTTCTTTAGAATTGTTGTACAATATGCATTATTTTTTATAGAATTTATTTTTATTTTGTTATAGATTTGTAAACTACTATAAATAAGGCAAATTTACAAAATTAACATTAGCAATACTAGCACTCATTAAATCAAACGGTAGGAAACACATATTGTTTATTTTTATTCAGTTTGCTTAACATTAACCACCAAATTTCGGTCTTTCACATCAACATATATATTAAAAACTAGAAAATCAATAAGAACTAACCACTTGTTGACGTGCTAGGTACAGTAGATGTCCCAGGAACAACTGCTTTATCGGTAGGTTTAGGCTTAACTTTTTTGCGTCTGTACTGTCGTTTTGGGCTCTAAAATAAAATATATTTATATGTACAACATATTGTTTCAGACATACAGTTCACATTAAATGGACAAAACAATTGTTCTAGATTTATTATTAAATTCCTTCTGATTAAAAAAAATGTGCATGTTTTTTAAATATTTAATATTCAGTCTGAAACTTGCAAAAGTTTCATTTAAAAGAAATTAGAATAAAAATTATAATGATAGTCTTGCATCAGTTGATGAATTACAATGTTTATATTTTTCTTCAAAATTAAACTGAAATAATATGATGGAATATAAGAAATTTAACTTTTATGTTTTTAATACAAATCCTTTTTATATATTCTCTATTTTTCGTCATACTCGAGTGTAATGGGGAAAGCAGAAATTGCTTTAATTCTAGACGATAATTATAAAACGTTTCACAACACCTTGGTAAAAGTGTCTCTAATACTTCAAAATTTCATAGTACAAGAACATAATCACATCATCACTGGTTTATTATCGTGCTTTTATCGTATGTGCTTGTATAATTATATACAGCGTGTGTTTTTATTATTTCGTAAACGTTTTCGTTTTGATTAAAAAGTTTGTTTTTAACATCTCTTCACTAACGTACTTTCACGAAAAACACATTTGACAACGTTGGAAACAATGAGTCTGTATTTCAATGTGATTTCAATTAATATCATTACTGTCAAATTTTGACATTTATTTGTGTATTTAATTAGACTATCGTGTTATTTGTATTTTTCTGATTAGTTGTTGTGCTAATGTGTTTTATTGTTTCTTTGTTGTTATTTCATTCCGTCATGGTGTATGGTTTCTATAATAGAAATGCAAATATGGCAGAACGCAAACATCGTGTACGTTACCTAAATCGGAGACATCCTAGTGGAAATGTATTTCGAAGGTTAGATCAACGTCTACGTGAAACTGGTTCGGTTACTAAAATAAATGCCAATGTTGTTCGGATCAAAAAGACCAAATTCTAGACGCAGTACAAGAAAATCCCTCCGTTAGTACCCGACAGTGAGCTTCAACCTTAAATACTCTAGTAATAAAACCGTTCAGTTGATTTTACGAGAAAACCTTCTTCATTCATACGTATTATGTCTGTAAAGTTCAAACACTCTATGTAAACGACATTTTCCGATTAAAGTTTTGCAACATGATTTTAAATAGGATTCAAGAAGATAACAACTTTTTAAGACCTATTCTTTGGAGGGATGAGAGTATGTTTACTAGAGATGCTGTATTTAATGCCCATAATTTTCACCATTGGGCGGATGGTGGTAATGTACAGAATTTAAAACGTCAGATTTACCCATTTGATAATATTAATGACGAGTAAAATGTTTTCGAAGATCGAAATACAGAAATTATTGCGGTATCTACAATTACACAAGAGTATGCGGCTACAGTGTTGCCAAATGTATGTTTCTTTCAAATGGTTCCTGAACACATACAAAGCATAGTACGACATTTTAGTATTAAGATTTTTTATTCAGAACCGAACAAAGAATGTCACTGCGTGTAGCTTCTGCGACATTTTATACACACCCTGTATAAATATGGAACAAGTAATAATTTCATAAAATGTATTAAATTCTCCTATCGTTTTATTTAATTACCAACTCAAGACACCTCAAATATGTATTCTATAGATATAACACCTTATGTAAATTTGCTAGTTAAAGAAAACTTCTGAAGAGTATTTCACTGTTGAATATACGTGGTGATATATTAAAAAATAACAATAACACGGTGCATTATTTGTACTCACACCTGCATTTTGTTAAGTTCACCACGTAGCTGCCGAAGTTCAGTAAGCAATACTTTATTACAAATTGTCTACCTTTTCCGGACTTTCTCCTGCTCTTTTAGCTGCAGCTGCTTCGAGTACTTTCTCTACAGCTTGTTTCTTCGTTCCTTCACGTGCAGGGCGATTCATTTTTGGCAGCAAAGGGCCCACTCTCGCTTTAGGATTCCAAGCCTCATCAATTTTTGAACGACCTCTAGGCTTGAAAATGTGTATATCTTCATCATCTGAATTGTCTAACGACGGATATACTATAAAGAAATTAAATAAATCAAGACGTAGGCAAAAAGTAGAATAACTGTCTTACTATAGTCTTCATCTTGATGAACATTATTAATATCGTCGTCCTCCGATAATGGGTTTGATAAAGTACGATATTTCCTTTGACGTATCGAATTTGACGCCGGGTCTATAAACGTTTGACCTATCGATAACATACCGGCTATAGCTTCTTGTGTCGATGGTGATGTTCTACCCGTACCAACACTGTAGTTCATAAAACAATATTTGCCAAATACTTTGAATATGTGTTAACTACTTAAGATTTCTACTTACTCCATAAATTTATTAGTCAATGCTGAGGCTTTTAATAAAGATTCGATACCGTTTTTAGGTTGATCATGATCGATAATTACTTGGGTGTCAATTCTTCCTTTCTTGTTTTTAACACACCAACTCGCTGAAAGAAAGTAAAATATATAATACAATATATATATACATATATAGTCATAGAAAATAGTGGGTAATCCCGTTGTAGAGCAACCGTAGACACGTGTTTCTGACTAATTGGTCGTCATCAGTACGGTGTAGCCAAGGAATAAGGTGGAAAAACCTTGGAGATGTAAACATAAACGGAAGACCATCAGGTGACAGACCTCCATTTGCAGCTTTAGCTGGAAGATCCTCAGTTTTGAGGACAACAACCAACATCGCCACGAGGAAGACATTGTCAACCTGCGTGCCAACCGACCCTGGAAAATTATATATAATTAAATTTCTTGGACGATTTAGAGGTCATACTAATTTCAAATTAATTTAAAATTAGTTTAATTGTTAATTAGGTAATATCTAATATCTTTAAAAATTACCCAGCGGTCCAGGTTTAAATTAATTTGAATTTAGTATGACCTCTAAATCGTCCAAGAAATTTAATTATATATATATATATATGCACATGAATATGTGAATTAAGGTCAAGAAAATTTAGAATTATTTATCATATATATATATATATATAGGTCATCGTCAGTACGGTGTAGCCAACGAATAAGGTGGGATATCTTTGGAGAATGAATCAAAAGGAAGACCATCGGGAAGGCAGACCACCAATTGCAGCTTATTCCTTGGTTACATCGTGCTGACGATGACCAACGAGTCTGAAACACATGTCTGCGGTTGCACGACAGCGGAATAACCCAATATTCTTACTGTGTTCTTAAGTGAGTTATTTTAAACAATGATCATGCTGAGAAAGATATGTGTTCTATTATAATGAAACATACGCGTATCGCTCAAGAAAGAAAACCGGCGTGTGACTTTCATAAAATGATTATGGGTAGTCCCCGACAGAGTTATTAAAATCGGTAATATGGCACCGCCGCAATCCTTACACGCCTACAACCTGATGTTTTCAGATACAATAATCGTCTTCGGTAGAACATCGCGTATTTATATACATCTGCATCAAATCTAGCGAGTCCGTTCCGTTTTTCTTTCCAGACTTGACTTTGATGAGTCAATGACACGTTACTACGGCCGCCACGGATGTAAACAATTCATCCGTGGCAAGCCGATTAGATTTGGCTACAAAATGTGGTGCTTAAATCCGCAGAGGGTTATCTAGTTAATTTCGACCTATACCAGGGCAATAATCCTCGTGGAAATGAAAAATACGAAACACTTTTTGGGAAATCAGCATCACCGTTGGTAACGATGCTTGATCAATTACGACATCCAGATTTACGCTACAATATTCATGTCGACAATCTGTTTACAGGGTTAACATATTTAGTTATCTACGATATTTAGGCTATGGTGCTGTAGGTACACTAAGAGAAAACCGGATACCCAAATCATGTCCATTACTCGATAAAAAATCTTTTTCCAAAAAAAAGAGGGGCGATTATCAGCACGTCTTAGAAAAAAAATTTTGGCATCCTTCTAGTTATATGGTTAGATAATTCTGTAGTCACTATGGCTTCCACAGATGCAAGAGTATGGCCCATTGGGATCCCTCAAACGATTCTCGCAGACCGATAAAAGACATATATTAGTAAATCGCCCACAATGCATTGCTCAGTATAATGACAACATGGGCGGAACCGATCTGATGGATGAGTGTATTTCCAATTATCGGGTTGGTGTGAGAAGCAAAAAGTGGCATTGGAATATAATTACATGGTTATTAGATGCCGCTATAAAGAACGCTTGGTTACTGTACAGAAAACACCATTAAAAACCCACAAATTTAGAGTTTAGAAGAGAACTCGTACACGTATACTTGGCACGTTATATGATGTAGCTCCTAAAATGCCAGGTCCTGCAAAAACATCAACTTCCCGGACTCTTCTTACTGCCATACGTTTTGATGGTATGAACCACTATGTCGCCCCATGCAACAGACGCCGTTGTGCTGGTATAGACTGCAAGTCTTTTGGTAGAACAATGTGTACAAAGTGTGACGTTGGGTTATGTGTTCCTTGTTTCGCCAAATATCATACAAATTAGTGAACAATAATTATACTGCGCTGTTATCCTTAACTAGAGTTGTTAGATAAAACTTATCCAACAAGATACTGAAGCTTTGAATATTTATCTTCTTGAAATTTCAACAAAAAAAATATAAATCTCCGGCTTTTATATCTAATTATCAATTAATTATGCTCAGTCGGTTTCTACGATTTTTAAGATTAGCAAGCATGAATATAAAAACTTTATTTTCAGGTATTTAGAGTTCTTAAAATATATGAAAGTTACTTTAACATTATTTCAACAAAACGAAATTATATTCTTGTAAAATGTTCTGTTACTTGATACAATTCGAGTAAAATAAACAATAAAACAAATCACATAGAATTATATGTATTTTATTCAATTGGCGACAATAATCAAATTATCTCGTATTCACTCCAAAAAAATGGATATTATAAATCTTAATACAAACTAAACCACAGATTCTCAAAATCAATGTAAGTTATAATTGAATTGTCAAAATAATTAATCTGTCAAATATCAAACTGACATTGTAAGAAATTTGTATTGACATTTTTATTTCATTTAAGCAATAAGAATTAATTTTAAAATTATTCTTGAATTGGAACATTTACTTTACACTAAGAAATATTAAATTTCAAAACTTTGACACATACAATCAGAATAATACATATAAACAAAATCAATTATCATATGATAATTTCTAACTCTAAACTAGAATTAAATTAAAAGGTCTGTTTAAACTTTTAAAATTAATAAGACTTGCACATATAAATGTATATTTGTGAGTTTTACTTTCCTTATTAAATTCATAAGCAGGTACGGTCCTTCTTCAGTGATTCTTGGTTAAATATAACAGCGACAACATTCATCCGTTGTACCCATATGTTTGATTCACAATAGCACAAATACTCCAGTAACTCCTAAGTAGATGTAGTAATGACAGCATACATCCGTCAGTCTTGTAACATTGTACATCAGCATTCTCTTCTAAAAAATTGACGTATTCATGGATTATTTTCCAAACTTCACGTTCAATTCCAATATCTTCGTAAATTCTTTCCCGTGCTTTTGGTAATGACAGCATTCATCCGTCAGACTTGTAGTATTGTACAGCTGTATTCTCTTCTAAAAATGACTTTATTCCTTGATTGTTTTACAAACTTCACGTTCAAATTATAGTAATGACAGCATTCATCCGTCAGACTTGTAGTATTGTACAGTTGTATTCTCTTCTAAAAATGACTTATTTCTTGATTTGTATAACAAACTTCACGTTTAATTCTAATATCTTCGTAAATTCTTTTCCGTGATTATAGTAATATTAGCATTCTATTCTTTACTATTAAATTCTTCTTTCTATTTAATATTTCTTTTCTCATAAAATTTTTCATTCACTTTTCAAAAATTCATAAATCAATAATCTTCTTTTTTTTTCCGTAACTATGCTCTCATTAAAATTACAACATAGTTGATTTTTTTCGTATCATATATGAAAAATAATATTTCTAACGCAATACCATACAATTGAATTTGATAACTGTTAAATTTAGATTGAATTTGAGAACTGTTAAATTTAGATTATCTTAAATGTGATGTATTTTAAACAATGCAATACCTAGAATTTATTTCTGTGGATATTAATATGGTGTGTTAAATTTTTTTAAGAGATACGTAATATAACGTTTTATTTTATGCAAACATAGATGTTTTTTTTTGTGTTGTTCACTCACTACACTGAACTTGTGAATAATTTTTTTACGATACCTTAACCGCCCAGTGATACCCATATGCAGTGATGGTAAACCCTACCGATTTTTCGGTAGACCTACCGAATATTACCGATCTAGTAAGAGTCACGGTTACCGTCACTGTGTGTATTAAAGATAGGATCAGTGATGGTAACCCTGACTCTTACTAGATCGGTAGAAAGGTCGGCAATATTCGGTAGATCTACCGAAAAATCGGTAGAAGTTACCATCACTCACCATATGGTAGCAGCTCATATGTGTTTTCCGATAAAAAAAAATAATCATTTCTTTTTTTATCATTAATACTCTAACGTCCATTAGTAAATTCATTGGAAGTCAAAACAAGAGCAAAAAAATAGTTCTGGGCGTTAATGGGTTAATATAAATACAGGGTTACCGCTAAATAGGTACCAGGCTATGCGAATCTGTAGAATACGTATAAATGTCTAACTGAAAATCAGAAAAGAAATTTGTAACTCATCAAAAATTTCTACATTTTTAGGGCCAAAATGTAGTTAAAATCGGTCCATAACCATTGTTTATCCTATACGCACTTACGTAAATAACACTAGTAATTCCAGTTTAAGGTTCTTCCAAAAAAAAAAAAAACGATAAAATGCAAATAGTTACAACCTTTGTTAGAGAATGAAAAGATTTTCTGTTGCAATGTTTTTTTTGTGAATAGCACGCCTTTATGAGGAAAACGTCGACAACCTCGGTGCAATCCCACATGTTTCTTTTTTTCGTTAAATAGAAGTATATTATTTTGAAACTTAAATTCATCTACATTAAAATTATTATATTCATACCGCATGTGTCAAATATCATTAGGTATACGGATTCAATGTTTACGTGCGATTTATACGTATACAAGTAATACGTGGCAACGTAGTACCCCTACTGTCCGTCACCAATCCCGGCAACAATCGACATCACAACGATTTTCTCAGATCTTCCCACTTCTCCCCACCAGAATTTACATTCAATGTTTAGCTGCGAACACGTTGCGATCTAGTCTGCAATAAAAGCCGTCTTATTACTGGAACGGGAAACATCAAATGGCCGCCGCGATCTCCTGATCTAGTAGTTTACTATTATTTTCAGAATCCTTTTTTATTGACCTTATTAGGGTTATTTTTAAATTTTATTAGAATTACGCTTTTCTTTGTGTCATGCAGCGTGAACGCAGCTTAATAATTCTTTGTATTTACTGAAAGGAAAAAGAAAAACAAATCCTTGCAACTCGTAAATATTATTTCTGAACGCATTACAAACACCCAAGTCAGTGGTCCAATAGTTACTGCTAAGTTGTATTTTCGAGCATGTATCGGTCGCGCTGGCATTGGAGAGGAAAGTAGGGGTGCCACGTTGTCACGTATTGTATGAATTCATCGCCTATGGCTAATGAAAATTGACACACGCTGTATATTAACTGCGACAGGCTCGGACTCGAGGAAAGAAAAATCAATTTCTCGTCACTGCGTGCACATTGGACTGCGATTTTTTTGTACGGGCATTACTCATATTTTTCTTTCACCCCTTTCTTTTAATGACGCTATTTAAAACTAACCCTGTATATTAAGCATCAGCTTCATTTCTTTTTTAGGAATAGTGTGAATTGGACAAAGCATTGTGACATAGTTTAATAACTAACAATTACTTACTTTTTTTAGGATTCTCATCAATGCTCAGATTAAAACAGTCTTCTTCCCTTTCACTATCATCATTAAAGTCATATACTGACTGATTTATATTTGGCAAAATTATATTACTGCTAGCAGATATATCATTAGCAGTGGAATGGTCTGATGGAAGAATATCTTTGGTCCTAAAAATTTCAGTAAATTTTGGTCATTTTGAACCGTTATGAAATATTTACTACCCTAGCTTAAATTTCAAAACAGTTCCACCTCTATGTACAGCCGTCGTTTGTTCTGGACGTATCAACAGATTCGTGGACCAATTCTGACTTAAACTTGATCCTATGGCATCTTGTTCTGTTATTACTGGTGTATCACAAGAATACACAGGTTTTGGCAACGTTAATTTTATACGAGGTTGATAATCTACTGCATCTAATAAAAACTAAAACAAAAATTTGTACAATAACAGTAATAATTAATGTTATAGGTGCCACTACAAGCTTACTAAAACAAAAATGTTAACAGTTAAAATAAATCTTAACGAGTTTTGAAATTTATTCAATATGATTTATAGTTTCTCGAACATATTGCTACTATACTAATAATGAACTTACAAAGATTTACCAAGTCATCAAAATTGTTGAAATTTACAACTTTAACTTCCTTTTACTTAATTGCCACCATTCTACATTCATCATAGTACAACTGATAATTGTATGTAATGTTTTTCTGACAGAAATAATTATTTTACATTCACTATAGATAGTTTCAAATCAAGTATGTTTTGATATAAAAGGCAATTACACCTTATTATAAATTAGAGCATATAAATTTATTTATATCACTTACATCATTTTTCGTTGTTAAAGAATAGTCTACAAAATCTTTGTTGACTGGTTTTTTACGTTTACGCTTTGATTCTCTTTCTGGTTTTGGTGGATTTAAGGAATTGATATACCTCTCCGCATGTCGAATTTCTTTGGAAATATCCTTTAATAATTTTGTAGGATTGATTATATGAGGTATTTGCTCCCTTGTATTAGTGTTATACTTTAAAATATCAAGAATTAATATAAAAAATCTGATCGAATATTATTAATACCTACATCCTTTTCTGCGTTCCAGTGCTTTAGTGATGACAACATTGCTTTAAGACCAGCTAATAAATTACTTGGACATCTCTGACCTTCAATATTTATTTCTGTAATTTGTTTCAATAATCTTTCCGCTGCAAACCAATGTATCGTTTCAAAATATGGATATAAAAATTTTTCTGTAGTTTTAATTTTTTTCTCAATTTCATATATCCTACATAAGAAAAATATATTTATATATACATAAAACCGTAAGTAATGTACTTACTGTAACTGCATTGGGATGTTTAAACTATGTAAGAAATTCCCACCAAAAACTAATGAGTCAATTGGTGTTAGTACAGCGTGAATCCAACCAGTTGGAATTAACATTGTTTGTCCTTGCCTTAGTGTTGATTTATAACATTGATCAACCTAATAAAATGCAACAAGTTTATCAAGATTCCAGAAGTTTTTTCCATACATTAAATACACTTACCTGATCTCCAAAAAATGTTTCACTCTGATTAGTTGATGTCATCCATTGTTGGTATAATGTTAAATTTGCAGGTGTGGGTTTTATAAAGTAGAATATTTTTTCACCCCTTAAAACATGATACCAAACACTAGTACCACCAAAATCTATATGAAAATCTGTATAAGAATCCTTGACACTCATCAAACAATATTTTTGTACTTGAGGTTTAGATATAGAATAATCTTGTGGCCAAACTGTGTTCGCCCAATCTAACTGTCGAGCAATTAATGGTGCTTCAACTAGACGTCCTAACCTATATGCAAAGTAAAAAAAACAATGTAAATATGGGTATTATTCAATAACATTCTTTTCATATTATACATAAAATATTAACTTTTTAGTGTACATGTATATTAAAAAGTTCAATATCCAAATATCTGATTTATCTAATGCTCATAAATAATATTATGTCACAAATATGCACATTATAATTGTTTCATTTCCTTTTATACTATCTATAAGAAACTAAACAAATGTCTCACCCTGTATTTGAAAATTCCAAACTAACTACATTGAATACCCTGGTACGACTTAAACTATTGAAGTAAGCAACAAAATCTCTTAATTTCATCTTAATGTCTGTTTGTCTAGTAACATCAATAACATCCATCTCATGATCACCACCAACATATGCCTCTACATCATATAAACTGAAATTATCAGGTGGTATTGTCATATCTAATCCATCCTTTCCATCAATAACAACAGGGTTATCAAAACCCTTTTGTTGTAGTAATGTTTCGGTTAGTTGCTGCCCTCTCATATGTAGAACCACTTCTCCTTCACTAGCAAAATGTCGAGCACGTAGCTCTCTAATAAATATAGTTGTACCTGTTTGTACTGGTTTTTCATTGGCATTATCATCCCAAAAATCATGCCTATGCCAATTGTGGTAGGGTTTATCTATGGAGTTAGATTAAACAAATATAATAATATAATTTAATTAACATTCAATTTACTTACATATTGAAGGACCAAAAATAGCAGCACACCTTGGGCAATGATATTTATCAATTTCAATAGCCAGATGCTCTTGAAAATGACAGCAGCTATAAAAAGAAGTCGTAAAAGCCTAATTTAATGAAATATAAATTATTAAATTGTTTTTTGTTACTATCGTTTAGGTTATAATAAAAATACCTAACGATACGTACATTAAGGACAATAGTGTTTATGGTAATGCTTACCTTCCATGAAACCAATCTTTACACAAATCGCATTGTATCATAAATATATTCGGATCATAGGGCTGACCACATAAACAATAAGAAGCCTCCATTGTGTAATAATGTTTAGTTTAGATTGGTTTAGTGAGATTGTTGTAAATAGTAAAGTTAGGTGCAAGTAAACATACGAACATGCATACCAACGTAAGTATATTATTAAAAAATGTCTCTGTCTGTATACTCTAAAGATACATTTTCTCTCAATAAGTTGTATAATTTGTTTAAATAACATCATAATTGAATTGCATACTGAAATTATAAGTTTATAACTTTTCAAATGTAAAAGTGTTTGCATCACCTGGCCAAATACTTTTCACGAACAGGAATGCTCCGACGTTAATTGAACGTTGTCTAAATTTATAAGATAAAGAATGAACATGCATTCGTCAATGAATTTTGAGATTTCAAACCCTTGAAGTCGTGTTTTCATATTCCGGGTATCCGGATATCCGGATACTTGTTTAACTTAGATTAGAGTATCCAGATATCCGGTTTCAGGTACCCGGGTATTTTTCGTTAGACTTTTTCAGATTTTATCTAAACCTATTCTTTTGAGGATGCACATTTATGCCATCGACAGCCTCATCAAAATAGTGCGAAATAATACAAATACTTACGTTTATAACACTTTGTTCATATTATTCTCAATGTCAAAGTTTTTTAGACGTTGTTGTATAACCGTGGTACCCGGTATTTAGTCGTCGTTACAGAATGTTCATCAAAAATTGGACGATGCATAGTTTGTGTATCAAAACATCGCGTCGCACTCAAGCAAACAACATACTTTTGACCCTTTTTAACAATATAAAACTTCAGTTAAACAATATGGGGTTAGAAGTTTATTTATTTTCATCATTATTGAAACTATTTATATGTGAAATAGGCACTAAATATAATACGCAATAATTATTTAATAATTGTACCATCTGTGTAATTTGAGCTGAACTAGATACAAAACTCGCACACGAAGGTAACAAGAGATAGAATATATTGAGACGCGAGTAAAAGAGAGATGGAAATATATTTACACTTTGTTTTATTTAATAATAATAATTGAACACTTTTTGCAATATTGGGTACATAACTGTGAAACGTCATGTTTCTATGAGGGGCGTATACTATTTTCAGTGGCAATAGTTTGCCAAATTTTGAAATATTTGTATTACAGAAAACATGCCAATTTGGCGGAATTTAAGGAAAAAAAAGATTTGCATTAACCCATAAAAAGTACATGCGCCCCTTCAACTTATAGAATCCAGCTAATGAGTTAAATTTGGTTAAGCAATCTTTTGATTTGCATACACACAATAGATTTGAAATTTAAATAAAAGCTAACCTCAATTTTGCCCTGACGACTCCCCCTTAACAAACATACAATATCATCAAGCGCTTTCCCATTAGGGTCAGACTAAGTACAAAGCACAGATCTGTGGTACAAAGTTACCTCAATCGCAGCTACACATTACACACTACTACCCTCCGCTTGTTCCTTTGTTAGTGTAGTTTTGATGTTCTTGGCGTTGGTGTTACTTATCCCCGCCCCCTCAAGGACCAACTTTGAAATTTGTTCAGTTCAGAACGACTCACCCATGCTCCGTTGTATTTTAGATCGAATGTAATTTGGTTATTGTCTATTTTGTGATGTGTTTCTATAATTTTGATCCTGTGATACAATTAGTGATGGTCTTAATGGTGATTTTTCATTCACCGTTCTAAAGCAAACTGTGATTTTAAAATCGCCGTGATTTTAAACAACTCTTTTAATCACAGCGAAAGCAGGAGCCGTTTATTTTCGCCGTTCGCTTTATTTGAAACAGCTCTTTCAATCGCCGTTCGATTTTAAACAGCTCTTTGAATTGTTTAACTATATGCGTAGTGAAAATATATTCGTGGTGAAAATGAATATCTTAACACAATAAATTCCCGTTATAAGTATAATATATAATGGAAATTATTGAATTGATACGAAAATGAAAAATGTGAACACATGGATGTTAAAACTAACATCAAGCAGTAAATAATTACTGTGTCTTACATATATACCTTTATACGTAAAACGTATATGTATATATGCATGTGTTTGAGATACACACATACATTAAGTGCCATTGTCGATAATCGAACGCACAGACACCGGTGTTTCGACCTATGAGGTCTCATCAGTGCACGTGGAGATTCTCGACAATAGCTTCAAGACTTAAATCGCTGCCTATGTCATTTTCGCATGTTAAATGTAGTGAGAGTATCACAGCGACATCTAACACCCAAAAGATGACACGGAAAAAGCGATGGCTTCTGACAGCATGTTCTGCTATACAGAGGCCTGTATGTTAATAGTGTATCTCGTATAATAGAGCCTTAGGTGGCGTCACCAATCAAAACGAAAATGAAAAGTGTGAACACATGGATGTTAAAACTAACATCAAGCAGTAAATAATTACTGTGTCTTACATATACAGCACGTGTCAATTTTCATTAGCCATAGGCGATTAATTCATGCAATACGTGACAACATGGCACCCCCTACTTTTCTCTTCAATGCGAGCGCGACCGATGCAAGCTCAAGTTAGCAGTAGCTGTTGGACTATTGACTTGGATGTTTGTACTGCGCTTAGAAATAATATTTACGCCTTGCAAGGATTTTTGTTTTTCCTTTCAGTAAATGCAGAGAATTATTAAGCATGACACAAACAAAAGCGTAATTCTAATAAAATTAAAAATAAGGTAAATAAAAAAGGATTCTGAAAATAATAATAAACAACTAGATCGCGCCGGCCATTTGATGATGACGGATTTTATTGCAGACTATATCTCGGAACGTGTTCGCAGCTAAACATTTAATGTAGAAGTGGCAAGATCGGAGAAAGTCGCTGTGATGTCGATTGTTGCCGGGAGACACACGTTGCCACGTATTATTTGTATACGTATAAATCGCATATAAACATTGAATCCTTATAGCTAATGAAAATAGACACATACGGTATACCTTTATACGTAAAACGTATATGTATATATGCATGTGTTTGAGATACACACATACATTAAGTGCCATTGTCGATAATCGAACGCACAGACACCGGTGTTTCGACCTATGAGGTCTCATCAGTGCACGTGGAGATTCTCGACAATAGCTTCAAGACTTAATCGAAGAAAATGACATAGGCAGCGATTTAAGTCTTGAAGCTATTGTCGAGAATCTCCACGTGCACTGATGAGACCTCATAGGTCGAAACACCGGTGTCTGTGCGTTCGATTATCGACAATGGCACTTAATGTATGTGTGTATCTCAAACACATGCATATATACATATACGTTTTACGTATAAAGGTATATATGTAAGACACAGTAATTATTTACTGCTTGATGTTAGTTTTAACATCCATATGTTCACACTTTTTATTTTCGTTTTGATTGGTGACGCCACCTAAGGCTCTATTATACGAGATACACTATTAACATACAGGCCTCTGTATAGCAGAACATGCTGTCAGAAGCCATCGCTTTTTCCGTGTCATCTTTTGGGTGTTAGATGTCGCTGTGATACGCTCACTACATTTAACATGCGAAAATGACATAGGCAGCGATTTAAGTCTTGAAGCTATTGTCGAGAATCTCCACGTGCACTGATGAGACCTCATAGGTCGAAACACCGGTGTCTGTGCGTTCGATTATCGACAATGGTACTTATTGTATGTGTGTATCTCAAACACATGCATATATACATATACGTTTTACGTATAAAGGTATATATGTAAGACACAGTAATTATTTACTGCTTGATGTTAGTTTTAACATCCATGTGTTCACACTTTTCATTTTCGTTTTGATTGGTGACGCCACCTAAGGCTCTATTATACGAGATACACTATTAACATACAGGCCTCTGTATAGCAGAACATTCTGTCAGAAGCCATCGCTTTTTCCGTGTCATCTTTTGGGTGTTAGATGTCGCTGTGATACGCTCACTACATTTAACATGCGAAAATGACATAGGCAGCGATTTAAGTCTTGAAGCTATTGTCGCCCAAAGCAGGCGATACTATAAGATAAATATAAAACATCCACCTCAAACTTCACATCAATGATTCAGAATAGCAGTAAAAGGTTCTAAACCTAACTCATAAGCAACTAAAAGAAGTCGAAGTCGAAGCTATTGTCGAGAATCTCCACGTGCACTGACGAGACCTCATAGGTCGAAACACCGGTGTCTGTGCGTTCGATTATCGACAATGGCACTTAAGGGTGTGATGGAAAAGCAAATGGCGGCAAACAAATATACGTAAAATGGAGGTCTTTTTATTCATAATTTTCCAAGTAAATAAACCACTTTAGGATATGAATTCGAGCACAAATTGTATAGGAAACATGACTACAGGGCTTCTCGTATGTAACTGTCACATATAAACATTAGATTTACTGTAGTTTTATGTCGAAATGTGTGTAAGAATCGGTGGAAGACAAAATCATTAAATTTAAAATTAATGAAAAAAATATGGAAATTAAGATAGAGGTGCCCTGGGATTTTAAAAGAGGAAGATACTGTTCGTTTAAAATTTAAATAACTACATTCATATTTGGAAAAAATATGAAAAATTTGTTAGGCATGACATACTATCGAAATACAGGTTTCTATATGTTTATGATGATGTATGAATTGGTAGTAGTTCAGAGCTTTTTGAATAGATGGGGTCGTATATTGTTAACAAGTAATTAAAAAGAATTTTCGTTTATAATCTAATTAAATATCTTACAAACATGGATACGAAATAAAGAAAATTTATATATATTTGTATAGATAATATATTACATGCAATAGCGTAACGACTTTCGACGCCGAACATATATTTGATTCAATGAAGGCTGTTTACTGACAAGGATGTTATGGTTTGAATTTTATTCTTTATAGGGTGCAGTTTTGTAATGTCTAAGACCAGCTATATGGAAGGTATACCTGGTCGACTGTATTAAGCCGACATCATATAAACAGAGAGATCTTCAACTTTTTTTATTACCTTAGGTAAACGAATGTTTCATTCATTCATCGGCTTTATTTTGTAATTATTTTAAGGATATTTGCCAGAATGTATTAGATATTAATTTTTCGTCTGCAATAAATATATGTTGTTATTATTATTATAATAAGTATACATTAAACATATTTGTAAAAGAAACTACATGCGGTTGGTATATACAAGTAAATTGTAATATATTTCAGATATTTTTCGGTGTTCATTTATAATTGATTACGTGATAACATTGATGCGTCTACTTTGTTAGACATTTTTTTCTGTTCGTTAATATTCTCACTTTCAAAATGCATTTTATTTTTCAAGGACAAGGTTCCGGATTTATGGAATTTCAGAAATGCAGTTTTTTTCGGCAATAAATATACATTATTATTACCATTAATTATAAAGCTGCAAGACTTATTATTATTTATAACCTTCAAGCTTTTTAATAATATGAACAATGTTTGTAGAAAACTAAAATCTGACAAAAACAACTTTATGTCTTTGTAAGATACGAACTTAGAAGTTCAAACTAAGTAAGTATAACCACATGATTACACACCCAGGCAAACAAATAACAATTTACGACATCCCAACTTTATCTAAACAACCATTTCTGGCAGCTTTTACGCCAAATAATATAACAAAATCATTTGAGAAGTGCGGTATATGCCCCTACTAATGAGTTAATATTTAATGAGGCTGATTTCCAATGCTCCTATGTAACGGATAGACCTCCACCAGTATCAGATATTAATGATAAGATCTCGCAGTGGCAAGTACATCAACCGTTACTGTTGACAATACACCAACTAAATTACTAGTAACCGTAACACCAGAAAATGATAGACCATTACCAAAAGCTCCTTCTCGAAAAAAATGTGGTAGAAAACAAGGCAAGTTCTGCATTTTTACTAGCACACCTGAGTTTGAGAAGATCAAAGAAAAGAAATCGTTGAAACCAGGAAAAACAAAACAAGACACTGTTAAGAAAACCCTAGTTCAAAGAAATGATCCGACTAGTTCATCAGAGGAGGAAGATTTGTTGGAACCGACAGATGAAGTAATGAACGTGGGTGATGGAATTTTCGCAGAAGAGGGAATCACAGCTGGAGACTTTGTATTGGTCAAATTTGCAACCAAGAAGCAAATTATTTATTATGTTGGCCAGGTAATAGAAGTGTATGAAGATGGAAATGAATTTCAGATTGAATTTCTACGACGACAGTTATCATCGTGGAATTTTTCGTTCCCTTTAATCAAAGACAGCAGTGTAATTACTAGAGAAGATATAATTCTAAAGTTACCTAAGCCCTTAAAACTACAGGGTACCGCGAGAACATCTTCCTTTATTGAATTCGGAGTCTCCCTGGAAGCTTACAACGTACTGTAATTCATGTATAATTATTGTATTTTACTCCTGCTAATGTTATTTTAAAAATACACTTACTTTTCTAATATTTACTATTGTCCACTTCTACCCCTTCTGCTGTCCACATGTACCCACTATTGGGGCACAAGTGGACAGTTACTATCGTCTAAATAATGCTGCAAAAATTCAAGATTTACCGATACTGAGCTTTCAATTTTTTTTATCACGTGTTACAGGCATTATGCTAGTTATGATTATTAGTTGAAAATAATAATTAGGTATTATGGAAATAAAAAAATTCTAACAATCTGGAAAAACTCTCCCCTATAATTTTCAATAACTTAAAACATGGGCTACTTAGAGAATATAAATATTTTTTACATTTTACAAGAAACCGCGGCACTGTTGCTACAATAGAATTTTTTTCGCTAACTAACAATATCAGTGTCGATTGTGAAGAATATAAATATTTTTTACATTTTATAAGAAACACCGGCACTGTTGTTAAAATAGATTTTTTTTATCAGATTTTAGTTTTCTCTAAAACATTACTCATATTATTACAAAGCCTCAACATGTAAAGTACAAATCATGGTGAGAAATAATAAGAAGTACAACTTAAATAATTAATAATCATAAATAATAGTAATAAAACTATATATTTATTGCAGAATAAGATTTAATATCTAATTAATTCCGGCAAATATCACTAATCACTATGGACATTGCAGGCGTAAATTCTAATTTCATCCACAATGCTATTGAGTCAAACGTTATTATGACAAAACGAAAGTTTTGAACAACATTACACACACAGCTCTTCCAAAAGAGCTAAAAAGTATTATGTGTAGGCTTACTGGAATCGATGAAGTACAGGATGTGAAACATATGCAACCAAAAGGGACGAAAAAGGGGGAAACTGCTGTTGCAAGAGATCCCTTTGCAAGAATCACTGTAACACGAAAACAATGTATGAAAACTGTGCCATCGGGTAAAATGTACGTATAATCACAGATAAGGGAGATTACAGATAGCTGACTTGATGGTTATTGTTAGCAACAGATTTTGGAGACGACAAGGTGTTACTTTAGAGACATGGCACCAAGATGGGCGTTTCTATGTTTCTAAAAATATTCGCTGCGCTATCTCACGGATTGTAGTTGAAGGTAACAAAATTTAGGTTGCTATATTAATTTCTACTTCAAATAGAGGATCGACATACTTCTTATACAGGTTCGATCTGTTTTTACCTTGCATGCGAGCTAAAAGTCCATGTATTGAAACGAACGTTGTTGCCAATATTTATACACATGTGAGCAAGTACTGTTCGAGAAGAGTAGTAGGAATGCTAGACGACTGGCCGACGCCACTAATCTAGATCTCATCGTTACACACATGCAGCTTATGACATTCGCTGAAGGTCTACTTGTCGGCTCTCGTATGTATATTTGTTAGGTAGGTACGGTTTGGCAACTCCTTTCGTGTTATGTACGGGAAGCAGCATGCAAGATAATCGTAGGCCAACCGTGTATACCTGATTCTGTTGGACATACAGAGTGTCTTTAAGGAAGAAAAATATACTATATTTGCAAAAAATGTAAAATAGAACTGATGCTCCTTTGATATGCTTTATCATGCGAATCTACAAGCAAAAGAAATCTTCACAGATATACCTACTTCATTATTTGTGCCTCAATGCTATATTTATATATGTCTTTCTTGGATCTAAAATAAGTCCTTACACATACAGAATATTTATATACAATAGATAATTATGAATCGGTATTAATAGTTCTTTTTAATTTTGAATACTTTTGTAAAACTTTCGAATAAAAGTTATTAATGTATTGTTACAGCTGTATGCAAAATATGTCTTCTATTCGATAATGAATCAGCCTGTATTAGCAGGTAAATACTTACCCTTTTAAATTTGACAAAGTTGATAGATTTTGTGCTTCTTATGAATCCCAAAAGAGGTTTTATTTCTTTAACTCTAGCACTTTTATTTGGATTGGCTGAGAAAAACTAAAAACACATTATTAGCGCCACTTTTAGCGTTATATCTAATAGTGTACTCCAAATTTTTATAAGGCGTTTCATTACATTTTTGGCACCATCAGATATGTGATCCTGGAATTATAACTTAGCTATTGTCACACATAAGTCATAAGCCATAGCAAAATACTGTAAACAAACAAACAGAAACAAAATATGTTGTGCTTTCCCTCGTTTCAAAACGGGGGTATCCGCAAAAATCTCGATCTCGAATATTTTGCCCATCATACACTACTTACGAGAAAGTGAAACATAGTATTGTTACACCATTAGCTAGAAGACTAAAAGTGTCCTTGAATGTGTTTTTGGTTCTTCCCTGCAAGGCCAAATTAAAATGCCATTGTTAATAGAAAAAAATCAGCGTTTTTCGGTTTTAAAGATATCTCGAACATTATTTGTCACAGATCAGGAACAAAATCTATCAAAATGACCGAATTTAAACCTACTTACCGTCTATTCTCAATAATATGCGAAGTTCCCATGATGAGCAACGATATTCATTCTTTAGAAATGCAGCGTTCATTACAGATACCTATTTATAATTTTTATCTAAATCAAATAATATACATTTATATATTTACAAAGATTATATTTACAATAAAACATCGTTTCTGTTTCTAAGCCTATTTGCCTTTTTTGCATTTATGAAAATTAGATTAAAAATTGACACATATATTCATTTAAATTGTGGAAAATCCCAAAATTCTTTTTGAAAGCCAACGTCTCTGTTTTATATTACTTCAAATAAAAATGAATATCTGAGATTTTTCTGAACAACAACAAAAATGCTGTTGTTGGATCCAGCCACAAAAAAAAAACGTGCTGCCTGAATAATTTAAATGTAATCTAAGACATACGTTACGACTATAGTAGTACGTACCATCTTTTATGCAATAACTTTATTCTGCAAAGAAGCGTCGCTATAGTTATTTACGAACCAAGTGCGGGAAGACTATTTTCCCGCATGAGCGCACATTGTACGCACGGCGACCGCAGGAAGCGAGTGCTTTTAATTGCGCGAATGCGTGGAAGATGTCTTCACGCAAGTGGTTTGTACAATATTTTTTGTACGAACATTAAATTAAAAAATATTATTGATTAATGTCATTGGTATCATACCTAACCTAAGATAGATTACCTAATTAATTTTAGCATATCATGTACGTAACTATTACTCACCTTTCCCTAAAATTAAGTTATTATATTCTTACACATGGCAAACATGAGGTATTTATTCTTGTATTTATAAATTTATAGTACATTTATTGCGTTTTCTAATTTAAATACAAACAATTCCGAACTGCCAATATGAATGTCGATGTGGTTCAAATAGATGGCGCTGGATCTTGCTTAAGATGTTTAAAATGTCGTCGAATAGATGGCGCACAATTTTTTTGGAAGAATTTTTAATTATTACTCCTATTTCCCCAACTTTTAGTGAAGAATAGTGGAGGGAAGTAGTATTTTATAGACTATATTTTATTACTATCAAGTTAGATTTTTTTTTAAATGTCTCAAAGTGCCAGTGTTTTTTTCAATTTTTACAGTCGCCTCAACCGGGAAAACGTATTTCCCAGTCGAGCTACACATGCGCCAAATGTCACTTTACAGGCGGCGAGTACAAAAAAGCATATACCATGAGAAAATAACACGAAAATACTCTAATTCTGCGTTCATGCGCCATCTTTTGGAACGAATTAAGATTATTTTTTTGTGTTGCCATTCTCTCCATATACACCGGCTATCTGTAATCTCCCTTATCTGTGATATAATGTTAGACCATTTTTTTCTGGTGTTATACACGGTGGCCAGAAAAATGCGGACAAACGCCAGGTAGAACGATTCTTTGTTCAATTCTGAGGCGATAATCTTAATCCAAAAAAGTTATACGGTCCTTCCTTACGGCAGACGAGACCATCAAACATTAAGTTGTACGGCTAAAATTTAGCAAAATTCGTCAAATTTATCTATGTAAAATCATTGTGGTGAAATTTAGAAATGGAATTATCTCAAATGCATTGATGTAACTAATCGATTAATACCAATGGTTTACCAAAAAAAAAAAAAAAAAAAAAAAAAAAAAAAAAGCACTGTACTACTTTTTTCAATTAAGATTGTCAACTCAGAATTAAACAAAGATTTGGCCTGCGTGGCGTTTGTCCGCATTTTTCTGGCCACCGTGATGTGCTGATATTTATTTTTTCAAAAAATTATTTTTATATCAGCTTATGCTTTTTTAAAAATGTTTGAAATAAATCGCTAAATTGAATCTACTTTTTATTTTTTCTTTTTTTTTCTTAATCTTTTCAGAGAAGTCGTAATATGTATATAAATATATAATTTTCACATTTTGAACAATAGGTAAAGGAATAAATTAGGGAGGGTCAGAATGTACCCTGCGATACCATAAAAGGACCAGAGTCATGTGATACCATTTAAAGGTTTATTGAGGTTATGTTATTATGAAATACGGATGTAAAATAAAAATAACATTATTTAATTTAGAAAAAGTATATTAGCCATCAATATTTCATAACAAGGGAAAATAAACGCGGACACTATTTTGTTATTGCTTTATTATTGTAATAATCATGAATTATATTAAACAAAACAAATGTTTGACATACGAGAAAATTGTACAATAGATTTTACATGGATCCTTGTTAAATGTTATTTCATTATGCAGCCAGCATGATAGAGTAGATAGTTGTTTGGCCTAACTATGCTTTCGAGCTTTATAACTCTTGATATGTGAATTTTCTTTATCAGTAATGTTTATGTGTGTAAAAAGGCATCTAAGCATCCTGCTGGCTGCAATATACTGTACATCATAGAAATTAAATGCCGCAAATAAATAATAAACATGCAATGCCACGCTTATACCTAAATATTTTTCTTCTTTTTTTCTCTCTAGATAGTCGATCAGAACTAAAGTACTATCACATGTAGGCGAATGTATTTGGCAACGACAATAATCCGATTTGTATTATAATAATTAATATGTAAAAGAAATAATTAATATAAGACAAACAGAAACAGAAAAGAAATAATGTTACAATTAACTGAACAATAACAATAATAATAATAATAATAATAATAATGATAATAATAATAACACGGAGGCGTGAAAAAATAAATTAAATATGCTAAATTCATTTAATGTTTACATGAAAATGGTACACGGGGGGGGGGGGGGGCTGAATTCAAGTACGGAAATAGGCTAAACATAGTTATTATTTATGTATTATGTATTTATACGAAAAAACGTGTCCAACTACTATTTTTTATACATTAATAATTATTTATATGATTTTACTTTTTTTCGATTTTTTTCTTTTATTTAGGGAATCCTTGTCTTCGCTGATAATGATATGGAATTTTAATTTCCGTAGATAAAAGACAGAATATAATAGCAACGATAAAATTTACAATATTGCTTATATTTTACATCACTATGTGAGCTCAACGACTTATTATGAATCATAAAACATAAATAACACTAGTACTGCTTTCAGATAGGGAGTTACTAGTTTGTCAAGAGACATAAAAAACAGACGAAAAGAACATTTGAGGTGATATCTATATGTAGGTAGATGTATTTGTATTAATATTTATTTAATCGATTACTTTTTGTATTTATTAATTTCTTTTTTCTGTACTTATCTTTTTCTTAAAATGAGTTGACGAGTCTTGTGCTTCTTTGTCCAGGGAGACGTCACCACAAATTGATATGCGGAAATGAAAACTAGCCACGTAAAGGTTTTCTTTTTAAATGCCTCAGATTGTACTGTATAAGTTATACAAGTTTTTTTTTCTTCACTAATGATACACAACTTTGGCGATATTCTTTAACATGTGACGAGTAAATGTTCCATCACTCAACAAATAACCCTGTGTAAGGTACATTTTCTTTTAATAATAAATGTAACTAAAAAAATCTACTAAGTACTGATTATATCGAACTAACAATTAATAACAGTACGTAAACACACTTTTCCCAACCAACCGTCGTTAACATGTCTATTTACACACAGCTGTACAAATTCAAAATTATTCTCGAGTTTTCTTTTAATTGTAATTAATATTATTTATATTTTTATGCACAAACTATTTAAACGTCAGTTTTTTTTTATTATATCAGATATGCCGTTACTATTCTATAGTCGACCAAGAAATTAAAAAATATATATATGTATATATTTCGAACTCAACGTTGAAAAATATCAAAATTGGGGATGTTTTTTTTCTTTTATTTGCACTTCACGAAGGACTACGCATCCATTACGTTCGCTTCGTTGTGTTCTACGGAAACTGTCAGGTCTTCGGCCATGCCGTCTCCGTGACCTTCGTCTATGTCGTCATATTCCGAATGCAGCTCCCTCTTGATCATGTGATGCACCTGATCCGAATTTTCCCGTCCCATATGATGATCCTGCATCGTGCTCTCTTGTTTTATGTGAAGACCGCCGTTCATGGGCGACCTAAATGAAAATCCATAAACACAAACAACATAAGAAATCTTTAAACATTAAATATCAATTCGAGTGTTAGCTTTCAAGTAATATGAGAGTTATGTTTTATTTATCACCACAGGAATATCTTTTTTTTAATAAAATTCACTTACAATTAACCATAAAAATAATAACAATAATTTCAAATGTGGTACCTATTGTAGTGATATATGTATGTAAAGGTTGGCAGTACAAGAGTATTATGTCAATGATGTATATGTATAGGGCGCGGCCATGACCGAGTTAAACTACGACGAAGTTACAACGGAGCAAAGAAATAATGTAAACAACACACATTTACTGAATAGCACTAATTCATATGGTGAACTGCAATATCTGTTTACGCTCGAGAAGAGTCCGAGAATCAGAGCAAAAAATGGCCATAAAATAAGGAATTTATGAGTAAAATACTTTCTACATCGGCGTAGATAGTCTGAGGGGTTTTTAAAATTTATTATATTTACCTTATATTTCGCAAGAGAAATAATGTAAATATGTATATACTTACTGTTATTTAGTTTCAATAACATACGCGTACATTTTTAGTTATCATTTATTTAGATCTAGAACGTTTTTTATGTTCCTTTTTCCAATAATTTATTACAAAGTCTGTAAAATATCGTTACAGAATGCCAAAATATCGCACGTTCATCACTTAGCTTTGCTAAAACATACACATAAATAGTTTTTATGCAGAGAAGTTCGATAGTTTACAAAATTTCGTTATATGTTTAAATGACGATGCTCGAAGTATTTCTGAGTACAAGGAACTAACACAAATCCCAAATTTAAAAAAATCCGTTGTTATTCCTTCAGGAACACTTTGGAAATTTGCCTAAACTAATCACATATTTTGAAAATCGAATCTCAAATTAAAAAATGGATTAACCACATTAGATGTGGCTATTAATAATTTCAAAAGTATTCCAAGTGACTTCGGATGTGGCCTTCGGCAAAAGTTAGACGCAGTTTTTAATAGAAATCCAGATTTAATAACATTGCGGCAATTGTGTATGCTAAATACGCTGAAATAAAAAATATTTCCAGTACGCACATATAACCAGTAGCGATGTAGAAAGGAAGTTTTCTATCTACAAGGATGTACTTAATTCAAAGAGAACGAGTCTTACAGAAGAGAAAATGAACAAATAATAAGGTATTTTGTATTTTATAGATCACCAGCCACTTGTTATCCAATTATATAAATAAAATTAAAACCTCTTTAAAAATACAACATCTCAATAGTGCGCCCATGGGCGATGAGTCATGACTCGCTCGTGTCCGCGCCCTTAATATGTAATATATATCGGGATAATAAATAAAGAGATTAATATCAGATCTTATTTATTAACAAAAATAGTACATTTGGCGAGGGGGAAAAGTGAAAAATGGCCAAGTTAATAGACGTGATTACAATCGCGGAGTTTGATTGCAAAAGTGACGCAGCAACACAAGGTCAAAGGTGGAAGCGATGGAAGAGGTCATTTACCTTTACATAGGGGGAGAAGGAGTGACAGACTCACAACAAAAGAAAGCTTTGCTGTTGCACACTGCTGGAGCAGACGTTCAGGGTATATATGAAACGTTACCTCAGGAGGAAATAGTCGAAGGTATTTGTGTATACAAAAAAACACTAGATGCATTGGATGCATATTTTATGCCTAAATCGAACACTACATATAAAAGACACTTGTTTTGGAAAATTGAACAGATAGAAGAAGAAACAGTAGATCAGTTTGTTACAAGATTGAAACAACAATAAAAAAATTACGGATTTACAGATGAAGATAGCGAAATATTATCTCAACTTATCGATAAATGTAGATCAAGTCACTTGAGAAGAAGGTTAATCGAGAAGCAAGCAACATTGAAAGAGGCAATGGATATGGCTCGAATTATGGAAACAAGTGAAAGACAAGCAGCTTGTATAAATGGAAGTAAATAAAATCAAGAATAATAGTTGGAAACATACAAAACAGGAAACAAAGTGTTTTAGGTGTGGAAAAGTGGGTCATTTTAGTTATGATAAGAAGTGCCCAGGCAAGCAAATGGCATGTAAGAAATGTGGTATAAAAGGAACATGCAACAGAAGTATGCAGAACCAAGCAAGACAAGGTAAAACTGCACAGGACAAAAATGAGAAAAGTACTCCGAAAAATTCATATCAAATGGAGAATAATGGAGAGTCATCAGATGAGTATGTGTCTTCTATTTATAATATAAATGAAGTAGATTGGTCAAGGGAGCCAGTAATAAGAGTAGAAATGGGAAACGTGTATCTAGACATGATAATAGATTCTGGAGCAAATTGTAATGTAATAGATTACAAAACATGGGTATATCTCAAAGAAAATAAAGTGAAATGTTTACGTAACATTAAATGTCACAATAAGTTGAATGTATGTATATGGGAAGCAACAAGTTAATATTGTAAGAAAATTTAATGTAGAAATTAAGCTACCAGAAAATGACAGGAAAGTGGAAAATGTAGAGATATTGGTTATACAAGAAAATGGGACACCAATTTTAGGTCGATATACAGCAATGGAATTGGGAATACTAAAAATAGGGAAATTATAAGATAAGGAGAATTTGATTAATGCCGAATTAGCGAAAAGCAAGGAATGTGTAACTTTAACTGAGGAACTTTCAAAACTTGCTTCTAATGTGTACACAACAGTTCTCCAGCTGCTTCAACTCACTGAGGAACAAAAGGTAAATCTTGTCGATAAACTAGATGCTGATGTTAAAGGCGGTTGTGATGAGGAAAGTTATACGAAACTTTGCAAACTAGTCGATAGTATCAGAATATCGGAAGATGACACGAAGGATCAGAAAATAAAAGAATTGCAGATGGAAATCGAGGTGTGTAGAAACAATCAGCGCGAATTAGAAATCAAATTAAAACACGACAAGACACCCAGATTCCGAAACCCAAAACTAATCGGCAGAAACTTCAAGATACCAATAAAACAGCGAATAATGAAAAGAAATTGGATAATTCAAATGGGTCGTCTGTAACTAATAAGAATGAAATAACCAATGAGCAGCTAAGCGAGAAGTTATTCGTCGAAAGTCAAGTCGCCTTTTTGAACTCCATCATAGTGGATATACAAAAGAAAAACGAGAAAATAAAGGAAATGGAAAATAAGTGTGATGCACTCAAAAAAGAATTACGCGAAAAGATTGAAACTTTAGAGAAAGTAAAGGTGGAAAACGACGAAAAGTTGAAGTTATTATCGGAAGAAAATGAGGAACTTAAGAGAGCTTCGGAAAAGAATACAGCAGAAAATAATAAGAGCATTAAAATTAACGATCTTGAAGCAATATTGAAGGATAAGGTTATGGCTTTACAAAAATTAAAAGAAGAATCTACAGCTAAAGAAGTGGCATTCAATCAAGAACTTAGTAAATATTCTGGTGATATGCAGAGTAACCTAAAAGAATTCCAAAATCAAATAGATAGCCTTAATAAAGGAAAAAGTGAATTTCTTGAAAGTTTAGCTAAAAAGAGCAAGAAATTGCAAACAGCAACTTAAAATCCAACGAATTACTTGAAAAATCTAAAAGAGAAGGCGATAGTATGCAAAATATATTTGATCAAGAAAGAAGGAAGCTGCAAGAACAAGTTAGTTCTTTAAGTAGTGAAATTAGCACGAAAAATTGTGTAAGACTTAACTGCTGACGAAAAGAACAAAGAAATTGAGCAGTTAAAAGCAGAATTACAAATAAATCACACTTTTATAGAAAAAATCAAAGTACTAGAAAAGAAAGGTAGTGAATTAATATTGAGGTCACCCACAGGCAAAGTTATTAGAAGAAATGCAGGACTAGTGAAGAAATATAGAATCTGAGAAGAGGAAGAAGAGATCAAAGATGAAAATACTTTGGAAATACCGAAGAAGAATAACGGTGAGGGAAACAATTCTAATAAAACTATTGTGAGTGAGCGTGAATATGACACCCACGAGAAAGACAATTTTGAAGAAAAATCGGTAGTGTAAGATACAGAGTGTCAACTAAGAGCAAGGAAACCACCTTGATATTTAAAGGACTATATAATGGAAATATGAAGAACAGTCTTAAAAGAAAGGAGGGATGTAGTGATATATGGATGTAAAGGTTGGCAGTACAAGGGTATTATGTCAATGATGTATATGTAATATGTATCAGGGTAATAAATAAAGAGATTAATATCAGATCTTATTTATTAACAAACAATAATACACCTATTAACAAGCATTGCAAAAATAGTAGAATTTTTCTATTATTTATGCTTAAATTTCTATATTTCTATACAGAAACTAGATGGACATCCTGGCAATAGCTAAGGAAGTATGTGGAGCATCAATAATCTCAAATATATATTCGAAGGCAAGTAGATGGTGGTCAAACGAAATACAATTACAAGTTAAAGAAAAGAAAAATAATGAATGTAAGAAAATTACATAGAACACCAAAAACTGTTTTATGGTACACTAAAACAATTAAGACAGAAGAAAGCTACTAGACTAGAAAGTGTACTAGACACAAACGGTCATATTTTAACTGCGGAGAATGAAATAATACACAGGATGGAAACTATACTTTGAAGAATTAGCATATCTAAATCAGGTAGAAGAAATAGACCCCCAAAAGAGTAATGAAGTTGAATATAAGCTACAACCAATATCATTAGAAGAAATTACACAGGCCATAGGGAAATTAAAAATAGAGAAAGCCCCAGGACACGATGTTGATCTGTAATGATAAAGTACATGGGAGAAAAGACAAAAGAAGAGATATCCAAGGTTTAGAACACAGAAAATAGGTCTCAAACAAGGATGTGTGCTAAGCCCTTTACTATTTTTCTTAGTAATAGATGATGCCATAAGAAGATGCAAAGGAAGGTGCAAAGAAATAGTGTTGGGCAAATGGAAGATGAAAGATGTAACACTACAAGAACTCTTATTCGCTGACGATATGGTATTGATTGCAAAAAACGGCATGAATTTAATATCGAAGGAGCTAGAACAGGTCAAAATACTTAGGTACAGTCATAGAAGAGACGGGAAAAATTGATGAAGAAATAAAACAGAGAGCTGGAAAAGCAGGGGGATTCTATAACACCCTGAAAACAAGACTTTTTGGCAAGAAAGAGATGCTACGGGAAATACAAACATAGGTATACCAGAAAGTGGTCAGGCCATCAATAATATATAGCAGTGAGTCCTGGACCTTAACAAAATCGAGCAAAAATTAAGTAATAGCTACTGAGATGAGATTCCTGAAAGAATAAAAGGAATCACAAGGAGAGATCGAGTAAGGAATGAGGTGATTGGAGAAAGGCAATTGAGTTGGCTGGGCCACATAGTTAGAAATGGTTGGAAAAACAGGATACGTGAAAGAACTTGAGTATAAAATATATGTGTTATACAATATTTGTATGTATTTGTATCAGTCCTACAGGTAATTGGACGTAAATCATTAAAAAAAATAAAAATAAAATGTTTAAATTTCAGGGGGTGATTCCTTCGCGAAAAAGAGATAGGGTCTTTCATATAAAAAAACTTCAATGGAGCATCCCTTGTTAAGATACAGCCCCATAAAGGGGGTACATAAAATTTGTTTTACAATTTTTCTCACAAACACTAAAAATGTAATTTATTTCCAATGTAACTTTTTGTCTGATTATTTGTTTACCATTTAAAAATCTATTTTCAATACCTTGTTTCATTCGAAACCAAAAATGTCTCTTGAATTTTTTGCCCAAAAGTAATCAGTTCGCAGCAAAAAATTATTTTACGAACAACTACAGAGCTACATCGTCATAAAACGAAAATGTAAAACTAATTTATTTAGTAGGCCGCTAGTAGTGGTATCACGCTGTCAGTTTGTAAATTTTTGAAATTGAATTAATACTTAATTGTGTGTCGTTGTTTTGTTCGTAATTTGTTAGTTTAATAATTCACTTGTTATTAAAATGGCATACACAAATGAGGAAATGGCTGATATGCATTACGTTTACGGTCTGTCGCAGGGGAATGGGTTAGAAGCTTCTAGAAGATATGCTGAAATGTATCCTCAACGGCAGCTTCCTTCGCATAGAATATTTGCCCGACTTCATCAACGATTACGAGAATATGGTTCATTCGACAAAAGAACGCAGGATTGTGGTCGCCATCGAGAAGTTAGAACAACACATCTTGACGAAGCAGTACTTAATTTGGTTGAAGAACAACCTACTAGCAGTACTAGAAAGATTGCTTTCGAGTTAAATGTTGATCATACGACGGTATTTCGAATTTTAAAGGAACAACTCTTATACCCTTACCATCTGCAACGAGTACAGGCACTGTTACAGCGAGATTTTCCGAACCGTCTTGAATTTTCCAATTGGATGCTGGAAATGATTAGAAGAAATCCTGACTTTCTGAAGACGATCGAATTCACAGACGAATGTACTTTTTCTCAGGACAAGATAATTAATTTTCATAATAACCACATATGGGCTGATGAAAACCCTCACGCTATTGTACAAGCTAACCATCAAGAACACTTTTCTCTTAACGTGTGGCTCGGAGTTATTGGGGATTATTTAATTGGCCCTCATTTTCTACCTCCTCGATTAAATGGTGAGGCATACACTCAATTTTTAAGAGAAGTGCATCCAGTACTGCTAGAGGAAGTTCCTTTGGGCGTCAGAAGGGATATGTTTTTTATGCATAATGGGGCTCCCGCCCATTTTGGTCAAGCAGCACGTCAGCATTTAACCCAAACATATCCAAATTATTGGATAGGTCGAGGAGGACCACAGAATTGGCCCGCTCGATTCCCGGATCTCAATCCTCTCAATTTCTCTACTTGGGGCCATTTACAGACTTTGGTTTATCCTTACTCCTGTTCGCGATGTAGAGGACTTAAGAAACCGCATCATCGATGCGTGCAGGGTAATTAGAGAGAATCCAGGAATATTTGAGCGAATACGTGGCTCAATGCGCCGACGTCTAGACGCATGTGTAATGACTGAAGGTGGACATATTGAACATTTACTATGATTTCTACATGTTTTATGTTTTGTTATTAATAAATTAGTTTTGTTTATTCATCTTTAATCATATGTATTTTGATGCAGGTAGTAACTACAAAATAACAATACTAATCCAGTTCGCATTTATGACGATGTATCTCTGTAGTTGTTCGTAAAATAATTTTTTGCTGCGAACTGATTACTTTTGGGCAAAAAATTCAAGAGACATTTTTTGTTTCGAATGAAACAAGGTATTAGAAATAGATTTTTAAATGGTAAACAAATAATCAGACAAAAAGTTACATTGGAAATAAATTACATTTTTAGTGTTTGTGAGAAAAATTGTAAAACAAATTTTATGTACCCCCTTTATGGGGCTGTATCTTAACAAGGGATGCTCCATTGAAGTTTTTTTTATATGAAAGACCCTATCTCTTTTTCGCTAAGGAATCACCCCCTGAAATGTTTTACACTTATTTTGTTACACCCTGTATAATCTGTTTACTAAACAAGAGGTTATTCCTTGGGCTATTTTAAAATTCTATGTCCTTCGCGAAAAGTTTGGATATTTATAAAAATCAATTTATCCATGATTTTAAAGTTCGAAAATTACAGATCCCTATTTACTAACCCTGTAATTTAAACGCAACAATTTTCAAATACAACACGTACGCTCTTTCATGCTTAAGCGGAAACTAAAAACCACATCTATCGAACTCTTATAGTTTCGGAGATATTTCTAAATTTTGAAGAAGTTGCAAATCATGTAATTCCGAAACAGAGCGACTTAGACCCAGTGTATGCCTAATAAAGTACAATTTAACAAGGAATTCAAATGTATGTTAATACATAAGGCGTTCCATTTAAAATAATAAAATTAGTATCTACTTCCGGTACAACCGGAAGTTCGTCATTACTAAAAATATTTTCCTGAGAAAAAGCTAATATAATACAGAATAAGTCTTATGAATGAAATTCCTCCTTAAGTTGTAAAGGAGCCATGGAAGCCTTACGCAGGACCCTGTATAACATCATCAAAAGATATATACAGCAAGTCCCAAAAATATACCGACAAACTTGAAGGAGTGGTAGGGGGCATCAACACAAACATATTTTCTTTATTAAACATATGTCCGTAAGTAAGCCGTTTGTGTTGTAGAGCAATAAAATATTTTAAATCATATCCAAACAAGTAAAGTAATTCTTGACTTAGTTGGACGCCACTGTCTATTTTGTTGGTCAGCAGAAACATTTCTTTATCACAATAAACATTATAGATGCTGATTTTGAGATCGCAGTAGTTATTTGTGACATTTGGCTGTCAACATAACATTCATTTTGTTGATTGTTAATTTAAAATTTAATTAAAAACCCAACCCAACCGAACCCCCTGGATTTTTCCCTTGGGTTATCTCAAATCTTTTGTTTACGGAACACCTATTCGTAATGAGGAAGATTTTTTAGAACGAATAATGGCGAGTTGTACACATGTAGAATCTATTGCGCGAGTCAATGAACCGATGGTGCAATCTTTGTATTGAAGCTAATGGCCGACATTTCAACAATTTTTGTAAACCATCATTTATATGTTAATAAAACAAAGGCTAACATGCTCAAAAACTGATTTATTAATGTCCTCCTAAAATTTTTTTTTTTTTTTTGTAAATTAATACCAAAACAATTTTTCCTATTTTATGCTAATATGGCTCATTTGCGGAGATATGTTTATTAAACAATAAATGTACGTTTTGATATCCCCAACCGCCCCTTAAAGTTTGTTGCTATGTTTTTGGAACACCCTGTATATATTTTTACTTCAAATCTCGAAAACACGACGCTCAGTTGTTTTTTGCGTTCTTATATTTAATGAGCGTTAAAAATACTGTTGGTTTACTAATTTAAAAAATTGTGTATATCTAATAAAAAAAGTCGTCAATAGAAGACAATTGCGATCGGTCGTATCAAAATAAATAAATAAATAACAATACTTTCAGAATTTAAATTTTAAGTCACATGCACAATACATTATAAATAAGACGTTTAAAAACTCCTTAAGTATAGAACTGCAAGGGGTTTGTTATGAAAATTAAGTTACTAATGTACAAATGGCATATAGCTCCACATTTAGGATTTCGACCGACCCTACATTTCAATTTGATTCAAAATGAAGTACATATAGCAAATTCAAAAAATTTATAACCATACAACCAGAGTAATATCAAAATGTAATATACAGGGTGATTCTTAATATATGCGACAAACTTTAGGAGCTGATTCCTGGGGTTATTTTGATCATAAAAGTTCATAAGAACATATGTCCAAAACCGCTTAGTTCAGAAGTTATACAATGTTTAATAGAAAGTTAAAATAATAAATGGTTTTATTATAAATTAACAAAATAATTAGTAAAACAAAATTAAGTTATAGTAACTGTTGAAATTGACCGCCCCCAACTGTACTACAAGCTGCTATCCTCCGTCGTATTGACTGGCGAGTCCGTTCGAAATACCAGGGGTATTTCGAATTGTTTCAAAAGCTGCTATAATACGATTTCTTAGTTCATCGACATTTTCCATGGGAGTCGTGTAAACTAATGATTTAAGGTGGCCCCAGAGAAAAAAGTCCAATGAATTTAAGTCTGGAGACCGAGGAGGCCACGATTGTGGACCTCCCCGTCCTATCCATCGATTTGGATACGTACTGTCCAGAAACTCGCGAGCAAGTAAACTAAAATGCGCTGGAGCACCGTCATGCATAAAATACATTTGTAATCTTAACTGCAACGGAACTTCTTCCAGCAGTAGTGGTAACTCCTCTTCAAGAAAATTGCGGTATACCTCGCCATTTAACCGCATCGGTAAAAAATGTGGACCTAACAAGTGATCTGCAACAATTCCGGCCCACACATTGACAGAGAATTGATGCTGATGACGGGCATTCATTATTTCTCGCGGATTTTCTTTGGCCCATATGTGATTATTATGAAAATTAATAATCGCGTTTCTAGAGAAAGTAGCCTCGTCGGTGAAGAATATTTGAGCCAAATGGTTAGGATTTTGTACGACTTCGTGTTGCATCCATTGACAAAAAGCTAATCTTTGTGGAAAATCTGCTGGCAATAGAGCCTGCACCCGTTGAATGTGATATGGATACAACAGTTGATCTTTCAATATTCTCCAAACTGTGGCCTGACTAATGTTTAAATCAAACGCAATTTTTCAGGTGCTTTTTGTAGGATGTTCCTCAATTTCATTTAATACCATTTCTTCAACTTGTGGAGTTCTCACTGTAGATGGGGGCCCGCTATCAGTCGTCCGTTTTTTAAAACTTCCCGTTTCACTAAGACGTTGATGAAGACGGGCAAACATGGAATGATACGGTATGATACGGTTCGGGTATCGTTCTGCATAAAGACGTCTAGCAGCACGCGCATTTCCATTGGCAAGATCGTAAACGAAATGCATATCACACATTTCAGCATTCGTATAATTCATTTTAGAAAACAGAAACTGGCAATAAACTGAATGAATACTCTGACACTATTGACAAATATTGAAATGACAAATAAACAATCCGTACATAATCACAACACGTGCTTCTTGAGCATCTGGTAAACACCAACTGAATAGCATCGACAACGCGACCACTACGCATATTAGAGAAACAGGCACAGACTTGTTTACGAGCTTGTATTACAGTTGGGAGCGGTCATTTTCAACAGTTACTATAAGTTAATTTTGTTTTACTAATTATTTTGTTCATTTATAATAAAACCATTTATTATTTTAACTTTCTATTAAACATTGTATAACTTCTGAACTAAGCGGTTTTGGACATATGTTCTTATGAACTTTTATGATCAAAATAACCCCAGGAATCAGCTCCTAAAGTTTGTCGCATATATTAAGAATCACCCTGTATACACTCCTATAAAAGTTATGTTGAATATTCTAGAACTTTAGAACTGAGTTAGGATATTTATAACTTATGTGGCAGGTTAGTAATAGTGTAAAACATACAAAATTATAATACTAGAAATATGAGTAATTTCTATATAAATTAAGTAGCTCTAAAAGTATACAAACCTCGAAAAACATTGTTGTTAGTGGTCTAGATGCGTATAATAAATTAACTTTAGACATTAGAAATTGTAAAATTATAAATATACTTAAAAGTAGATTATATAGTTATATAAAATGATAGCAATTGCTAATAAACGTATATTATTACTATTATTACTTCTGAGATAAAAGACGTTAGTTTACACATTAAAGTAATAAATACATATATGTACTGTAAAATAATTAATATTTTTAAATATTTATAGACTTCATTGCAGAGAAGTAGTGAAACTTTAATTAATTAATTCTTTTGTTTATATCATGGAAAGAAAGGACAAAGTTTTATTATCTAATATACCTGATATGATCCTGTTGTGGTGATTCAGATCTATCTCTAGGCCGGATCATGTTCGATGCTCCCGATAAGAAAGCCAAATTGTCCTCCAACAATGAAGTCTGCGGATACTAAACATGGCATCATAAATAAAAAGTATTGATCAGACATTGGCGCAATAAAAGTTTACTACCTGAAGACTGCCAGATAAAGGATCTCCGTACAATGTCGGACTGTGATTCATTGTTGGACTTTTCGATGTTGCCCCCCTAAATGTACAAATTAATATTTAATTGGATGTCGCTTTCGGACCAAGGGAAAAATAGAAAACGAAGATGAAAATAGAAACAGATAATATATATATTCAACATCGTAAATACACATTAATAAGAGTAAAAAACAGTTATAACAGAATAATAAATAAATAGAACGTTAAATACGCTTCCTTTTATTTATAGAAAAAAGGAATTTTTTAGGAGTAAAAAAGAACGTTTAAGCGAAAGATTTAAATTCAATACAGACACATACCTTGGGGTTCGTGTAGAGAATCAATTTTGGGATAATGAACGAGCTTTTTCCGGGAAGAAGTGGACGAACGGAGACTTGAAGTACGGCAGTTAAGTTTTTAAATTTTTAAATTTAAACGTCTCCTTCGTCCCCTACTTCTGGTTATTTATGCGATAACCCGCTAGCATAATAAGTGATCTAATACATTAAAAATCAAGAGCATTTATCGTTTTTCTTTTAAAACGACTGAATAGAAAACAATGATGTACTTTTTTTTCCGTTGAAAATGAATGATAATATCGTTCCTGTATGATAGGGCATTTACCTTCCATGTCGTGACCAGGAGTTTTGGTGTCTGACTGACTTTCCCAAGGTATAAATATAAATTTAAAAAGATAAAAGAATTGTAAAAAAAAAGTCATACAGGAACTTTAGCACTAATGATGAATAATAATAAAGAAAAGCGTGCAAGATTTAAAAAATATTGAATAAATATTAAAAACACGAACATTTAGATGTATTAAAAAAGAGTATAAATATGAGATAATTAAATAGAAATAAATATTAAAAATATTTTACTACCTTACTTTTTAATATGATACTATAATATATATATTTTCAATACAACCTGATTATACGTAAATGAGTCGAAGTTCATAATTAAGATGTTGTTAGTGATTTTTCTTCTGATTCACTTTCATTCCTTAACATTAAAATGCATATGCAATAAGATGTATATAAAACATTATTTTCGCGGCTAGTTCTTTGATTTAAATAAACATTAATTATGTTTAATGTTGTATATACATTGCAGAATTGCTATATAACCAAACATTCTAAAGCCGGCTCAACTAATTTTTTATTTCTTTTAACTAATAAATCTTATTCTAAAAAAAAATTTGCAACGCAGGCGCTTTATTTTTGGTTCATGCATGGTATAGAGTTGTGTTAAGTGTGCTATAAAAGAGTGATCTTTTTTTTTTGGTGTCTGGAATGTTGTGGTTATGAAATAAATTCAGAGGCTGTGATAAAATATGTTGTAAATGATACTTGAAACCTCTTACCATAAAGCAGTTAAAATTCTATTATATTTAGGTATATTAATATGTGAAAAAAGTTAGTATTCCAGTCGGATTAACAATAGTAAATATACCTTGCACAATTATAGCATTATAATAATATTGTTTAGTTCTTTATTTTGCTTATACTGAGATATTATATATACAGATTGTCGTATTTAAAAGTTAATATGCATCTTCAAATACACACACATAAACATGTACCTATGTATGTATGTATGTATACAACAGTTCAAGAATGTGACTCTCTCACCATAAGACCGGTGGTGTGGGGAGATAGTGGGGAGATCGAGAGCGCGGACATGGCATTCGTTCCGTAACTTTAGAGCGTGAACGTACATACATTGTACCTGAAATGCTATCGAATGTACGAAATGGGTTTTATAATCGTTTAGGGTACTGCTTGATGCAAGAGGGACAGACATTTGAACATCTTCAACATTAAATTTTGTATAGTTCATTAAGTATAATATTTTGTTTCGTTTTAAATGTGAGAATTTTATTTTAGTTACAAATTTTATAGAGTTTTGTTTCAGTTCAATGTTAATACATTATACATCAGTTACCAAAATATTATACAAAAGCCGTACATAGCGTAGCAATTCCTTAAAGCAAACGTCTGCATACTAGCTTTCAACGTTTTGCACTAAAGCCTTGGTGTCGGTACCCCGGTGTCCCGATATGAACTCATCTGTACTCCCCTACTATCGTACCCCTCCATTTCATGTTTGCATGCACATGTGTGCGTGTTTGTGTTTCCCTATATCTACTTTTATTTCAGTCAAACGGTATATATCAGCTCTACAGGCCTTCGAGACCATTGGCTTTTATTTTTTCTACTACTTTCTTCCGGTTCCTCACTCTTTCACTTCAGTCACCAATTCCTTCTTCCTCTATATTCTTCAGCACTTCCTGGAACTACTTTTTCAGTGGACGACCTCTTATTCATTTACCATCCTCTCCTCCGTGCAACGCTTTCTTCACAATTCTCAATTCCGGCATCTGAGAGATATGTCCCAGCTCTTCGGGATCGAATTATTTGAGTTATATTCGGTTTTCTATACATTGCTTCTAACTCTATGTTTGCTCTTCGTCGCCACCTGTTATCCTCCTCCTTAACTCCTCCAAAAATGTTTCTAAGTACCCTCCTTTGTCAGATTTTCAGTTTTTCTTCTTCTTCTTCTTTTGTTATTGTCCATGTTTCGATTGCGTATAGAACAGTTGGCGGGTTTTTATCTCATATGTTCGTATCTTCGCTGTTCTGGATACGTTTTTTCCTCTCAGTATTCGTGTTAAAGCACTAACTGCTCTATTTCCGCTTACGCTGGATTTTTCAATTTCTTTCTCTTCGTGGCCTTTATTGGTCAGTGCCATACCCAAGTATTCTAGCTGTTTAACTTTTTCGAATTTATTCGTGTCGACCTGATTTGAATTTGGTATATCTACTTTCTTCTCGCTCTCGCTTTCATCTCCATATACTTTGTCTTCTCCTCGTTCACCTGTAATCCGTATTTTTTTGCTCGATCCACACATTGCCTAAATATTTTCTCTAGTTCCCTCTTTGACCTCGATAATATGGTTACATCATCTGCATATGCAATAACTTGTACTTTGTTTGGATGTTGCTTTCCCTCATAATTCCTTCCAGCACCAGATTAAATAGGTCAGTCGAAAGCAGGTCTTCTTGTCTTAATCCTCTTCTGATTGGAATTTGTGCCGAGAACCTTCCATCCACTAAAATTTTTCTTCTCGAGTCTGAGAGTGTCATTCCTATTAATCTTATTGGTTTATACGGAATTTGTAATTCTGCTAAAGTTTCATACATTTGTTTCCTAGAAATTGAGTCGTACGTCTGTTTAAAATCAATGAAAAGTATGTGCAATCCTAGATTTTGCTCGTAACTGTTATTCTGCAACATTTTTAATGTGAATATTTAGTTTTTTGTTGGTCTACCAGACCTGAAACCACCTTGATATTCATTCCCCTACTATCTCATTAGCATATCTCTTTAGCCTGTTTTATATGATTTTTGCTACTACTTTGTAAGCGACTTCCAGTAAGGCTATCCTCCTGTAATTTTGACAAAGTGTTTTGTCCCCTTTCTTGAAAATCGGACATATGACTGCCCTACTCCATTGTTCGGGCATTTTTCTTCTCTCCATATCCTTAGTACTAAGTGATTCATACCTTTAAGTAATTCTGCTCCTTCTTGTTTTGGAATTTCAGCTGGTATACCACTTTCACCTGCTCTTTTGTTATCCTTGAGTGCCTTAATTATATCGTCCAGCTCTTCTATTTCTTCCTGTTTGTTATATTCTTATTGGTATCTTTCTGTTGGGGTTGTCGTTTGTTCCCCCATCTCTACTTCTACATTTAGCAGTTGTTGAAAATACTGTGCCGATCTACTTAATATGTTCTTTGGATTTCCTAGCAGTAGCCCATCTTCATCTCTACACTAAATCATATCAGTGTCATAATAATATGTCAGTGTTCTACCACAATTTACACAAATAACCAACGCATGTCCTTCTCTTATTGCAATATCGAGGGAAGCATTGGAATTAGGTCTCAATATGTCACGCTGTTGCAATTCGTCCAATCGAGAATGCAAATGTTTGTCGCAAGATAATATAGATCTGGTGTCAATTCATCGTGAAATCTTTCTTCCAGAGCATTCGTATTCATGATAGGTTTAAGATAATATTTTGGAAAAAAGAATTGGAGTCTCCTGCTTGAAAATATAATTATCAGGGAATTTCTCCAATGATTCCCGTTGACAGGTTGCCAGTGTGGACAGCAGCTTAATTATTTGAAATTCCTATTCTAGCAATCAAAAAGTATTCAACTGCCGTCAAGAAAATTGGCTTGGCTTTGGGCCTGCAAATAGGAAAATGTTCTGTGCAAAGTAGAAAATGTTGCTTTTTTTGATGTTTAATATAGTTGGAGCTTATAAAGATGATAAAATAAGTCACTGGAGGATGGTTTCATGTTATTACTGGTTCCAGATGCTTCAAATATTGATTCTAGGATTATATTAAATTTTTGTTTGGAATTTGATTCATTTTGTTGAAAATGCAAAAAAAAAATGTCTAAGAACCACACTGTCTTATCTATCTATACTAAAGACCACAGTGCCATTGGTCTCTGAGACGCTCACTCAATGTAAAACCAAAACATTTCAGGAAATCCTGCATCTTTATCCAATTCTTTGCCTCTAATTACTATATATATTATCGGATGTTTAATGGAGAGGTGATATGAAGAAGTACATTGACATCTAATTTCTGATACCCACGTTTAAAAATTTCAGTGCAAGCAAATTGAACTTTGTGATACTTATCATAAACCTCAGTGTCATTTCTTCCGACTATACATAAGTGCAGGATGAGAAGATTTAGGTCTGAGCCACAGAGCAATCAATTTATCGCATTCTGATTGAATGTTTACGCAGTTATCATCTTGACTTGTATACAGTATCTTCCGAAGAAACTGAACACAAATTTCACAACATAATTTTTAATGATTGTTGATTGAAATTTGATCAGATGGTTGTGGCTGTGGGAATATTAAAATAATGAATATACTGTAGTTTTTGTAAAATATTAGAATGAAGACGCTATTCGTATGGGTGCTATTTGGACTTGATTCAACTTAATTTCTGTGATGATTTGTTATTGTTAATTAGAACACTATACGCTGGGAAATTGCAGAATCAACTCTAAGAAAAAAAAACAAAGGTGCTTTCCATCTATCAGAAAATTGAGGGTAGTATTCTTTTGGAGATGCGGAAATATATCTTGTATGTCGTGATAGCCTGTTTAACTAGCTTGCATGCGCGACAAAGTCTTTGGAAGAATACTTTCTTCCATCAAGTTATGATGGGCTTTTTCACAAATCGTGTAATCTTTCCTTCTATGTTTTTGAAGTGAAAACTTCTATGGGCGCGTTGATGCATTGATTGTTGGGCACTGATCGAGACTGAGCCGTCACGATCGGCTTGTAACGCTCGTTCGGGTAAAGTTGGCTCGAGTCGAGTCGACTAAGGGAGCGAGAGATTAGCGGTATTTAATTTCAATTACATTGAAATTTAGAATAAATACGCGAAATATTGTATTTTTATTTTCTGAAAAATTCTTGTCCGCGTGCAGATGCGATCCCGAGCCGCCCGGGTGTAAGGCCGGCACGTTACCATTAGACCAGCGTGGGTACTCGTATGAGAATTATCATATCGTCTATTTATATATATATACATGCGTACGTATGAATTTTTGAAGTGAAAACTTGATCAGACCGAGCGAAATGTACTAGAATAATGTATACACAATAATAATAAATATATATTTTTTAAATGTAATATAGAACAAAAATGGAAAATAGAAAATGTAAATGTAAATGAATATAGAACGAAAAAAAAAAGTTGTATTTCGTATTATTAAACTCGCCTTGATGAAGTTTTCACTTCTGCCGTGTGGTCTTAAGCACACCCTTTTTTTTTGCGAAACAATATTATTATAATTTCATTATAATGCAGCTGGCAAGAGATTTTAAGTTTCTATTTAAACTATGTATTTGTTTAAGAAATATATATGTATAACACATATTTTAATTTAAGGGAACAACACATGCAAGAATTATTAAAGCAAAACATATGTAAGCTTGGATAGGGATATTTTTCATATTAAACTGAAAGGATAGAGAAGCATTTTTACTATTCTAAAAATAGCACAGTGCGTTTCATATTAAGTTATGATATAATAAAGTAGTAGAAATCATATTCAAAATATTATTAAAATAAAATTAAGTTTTTTTTTTTTTAAATTTATAGAACGTTTAAGTAAGATTTATTTAATTATAAACATAAACTACTTTATAATATCAATTGAATATCAAAACGGGAATATTTTGAGCTTCTTTGAATTCGGCATGTTACATTTTTGGAATAGAATTAAAACATATGAATATGATTCGGGCATTTTATTAAATACGAAATACATTTCTTATGAATTGAAGTAAATGTGAGTATATTTATTTTTCTTACATATCTGACTTCTAAAGTAAGCACATATTTCGGATAAATGTCTGACCCGTAGTGTTTTGCTGCGTCTACGGGATTCCGTTTATTTTATAAAATGATGAAGTAATGATGAGTATGAAAATATATCGAAAAAATAGCAGTAAGTAAATGTTTGTATATAATATAAAATTTCTTTCGTATTATCTTACAAATAGTCTATGAATTAATGTAAAGAGTTCTGCTAAATGCAGAAGTAACGGGTTTTTCAATAGAGATATAACAATTTTGTATTTAAATAAAACAGAATAATGAAAATATCACTTTTTGTGGCTGCAATGGAGTCTCTTGAAGCACATATGGGTTTGGGTTGGGTTGGGTTGCGCCACCAAGCAAAAAATAAGCTTCATCGCCGAAATTCAGGGTTTTCTTCAAACTTTTACAGAGCCGAATCGGAGAAGTTTCGGCGTTTCAAATGATCAACAGGTTTCTTGAGTTAATTTGATCTTGTAAGGGTGTAGGCCAAGATCTTTAAACAAAATTTGCATGGACTGAGAGTTTCACGTGAACGGCGTGGAACTAACTGATTTGGCTCATTTTGAACTGATGTACCTTCGGCTGCTATATTTTGGGTACTTTGTCTCACTGGCACAGGAACATTCAATAGTGAGTATGTTGACACCCATTTTTTCACTATAGCATGCACAGCAGATTATTACGACCGAAAATTGGAGTAAGCGCTCTTAAAGTTGCGACCACCGACTCAAAAAATTTCGTTAATAATTTTTAATAATTTCCGAACGTTCCTCATTCGTGAACTTACCATGATAAAAATGTACACCTTGAATGACGTTTTGACATTGACAGATCATAAAAAAAAATTAATCGTACGTTTGTATTTAAATACAAAATTGTTATGTCACTATTGAAAAACCCATTACATCTGAAAGGCTGTAGAGATGTAAATTACAAGAGGAAGCTACACTGTATGTAATCTACGCTTGTGGGGAACTGAAAGAATTCAGGAAGAAGCATTTCTAGAAAAATCTATTGCAGCCTATGAATGTACTGAACCTTTTTCGGGGACAGGTAGTGGCTCTCAGGGAGGACCTTAATGAGAGTGCTACAAGTGGTACAAAGAGCATGATGGGATATGTCTGAACTATTCCTGATGTTTATCATCATCAGGAATAGTTCAGCCGACAAAACACGAGTCGGTCTAGTCTGAGTAAATCGTATCCACTTCCCCTATCTCGCTCATGTATATTGTCAACATACTGAAAACCATGTAAGTCCACGTTTTGGTAAGAAATATCTTTTGTCATTATTAGATAAAATGTTAATATAAGACTTTTCTTGTTTTTTTTTCTGTGCTTGCTGTCATAGACCTTCAATTCGAAAACAAATTAAAGTACGTAATTCAAAAGTCCTTTTGTTTATCCCACATTTACTTCAAATAACCATTTACTAAGCCCTTGTAAAGTCTTGTTTCTATAATAAAATATACACATATATTCGATTGGATACGCACAAACAAGCGACAATTACAGGTTACCCTTTTGTTTTGACGTCACAGAGAAGGATACCACGGATCTGTAAACTGTCACTTTGACGATCGAATTACACGACAAGTGCATATCTTCAACTTTTAATTAAAGTTTTGTATCTTTTGGGAATATTTGTTCAGTTATTAAAATTGGTAAACTAAATATTAAAGTTTTGAATAATTTTCCATGAATTCATCACCGACCAGTTTGTGACTGATAGTCTAGCTTATGATTGCGGAACTGAAATTGAATCGAGCTGCATAACTTAACTCCAGAGACTGACGAGTATATTTCACAACTTTAATGTTTTGGTGCTGTGATAACGTTTATTTTCAGTTTTTCCCTACAATGTCAAACTAAATAGTGCATTGCTATGAAGCAAGATTACTGGAAATGAGGCTCTAGCTTTTTCAACATAGAATATTCTTCTTTTTATAATATATTGTTACATTTGCTATATTTGATATGTATATACCGCGTGTGTCAAATATCATTAGGCATAGGGAATCAATGTATATGTACGATGCATACGTATGTATGTTATACGTAACAACGCAGTAGTGACCGTCCCAATACCGGCGACGTATACATCGTATACGTACACATTGATTCCCTATGCCTAATGATATTTGACACATGCGGTATACCGGTATATACAGTGCGATTGAAAAGTAAGGAATAACATTTGTTAAATTTTTATCCCTACCTGTTGGATAAATTATACTTTTTTATTCTAAACAGTGGCGGCGCAAAGGGGGGCAACTCAAAAAATGTAATTTGCAATGGGGATAAAATGTTACATTTTCGGAAAGATCGCGTTATCCTCTATCTAATAATGATTTTTTTTTAAATCGGTCGATTACAATAACAAGAAAATAGCTTTCAATATCACAACTTAATAATAATAAATAATTCCTTTGAATTTTGTACTTATTATCAACACAAACAATAGCTCCCTGAAAGCATACACAAACAACCCAAATGAATGCCCTTATCGGATAGGATGCTAAAAATGAGCTCCAACAGCTTCCTGATAGATAGCCACACGAATTCCATATTCGTTTAGCGACGTATCTGAGATGTATTTTGCCAAACCTTATCTCTAATTTTTGCCTTTAAGTCGTCGATATTATGGGGTTTGTATATTTTGCTTTTTCCATATCCCTCTAAAAATATCCGGCAAACGCGCAGGCCATTCCAAAGGTCAAAGGTTTTGTCCAAAAGTATTTGCATGTTATACAAGCAAAGTGCGGGAGGCCTCCAGGCTGCTGGTACCACAATGTGGTAACAATACGGTTATAGATCCATCCACTATTCCTGGCCAAATGTTGATTTTTGTGGATTCTACGTTTGATGTTGTCGGATTCATTGGGGATTTTTTTGGGCCCAGTACCGTAACTTTTGATAATTAATTTCTCCATTAAGGGTAGATGTTGCTTCATCCTAAAAGAAATATTCTGGTCGCTAAAGAGTGATTTGGATTCATCATTGTTTAGCAGAAGTCTAAGGGGTAATCTGGGCCATCTTCACTTATTTCGTTAACGAGCTTAAGCTTATTTATGCCATTTTTCAATTTTTAAATATTTTATTACTGATCTCTTGCTTATTCCGTTTTTCAGAGCTAATTCTCGGGATGTTCGATGTGGATCTCCTTGTAGAATGAGTAGTGTATCAAGCCTAATGTCAAGGGGGATCTTCAGGTGACAAGTCCTGAATCGTTGCGTAATATTCCCTTCTTCCCTGAACTTGGTTTTTATTTTTCTATCTGCTGATTGGGTAATATTTTTACCACGATATCTATTACATAAAATGTAGACCTCCGTCTGAAAACGGCGCTTATCACTAAAACCGAATATAATTAAGATTTCAATCCTTTTTTTTCCAGTGAAACTTTTTAACACAACTCAAAACTTAATAATTCCAGCATATTAAGGCAGTTCTTTCAAAATTTGACTCTCCAAATTGATTAACCCCAATAACAACTAATTAATACATGATATTGCAATAAGCAAAATGAAAAGCGTCATACCAAAAAAAGCCAAATAGGTATTATTAGTCATAAAATATTAAAATCTATTTTTCTTGTTTCAATCGACCGATTTAACAAATTTTTCTCCACTAGTTGGAAAATGAGCCAATCTTTCCGAAAATGTAATTTTTGACCCTCTTTGCCATTTAAATTTTTCGAGTTGCCCTCCGTTACGCCGCCACTGGTTGGGATAGATGTGTATGATTTATGCCAATAAGTAGAAATAAAAATTTAACGAATTTTATTCCTTACTTACACTCGCACTGTATATATATACCGGGTACAATTTAAAATTATTTTTATTTATATACAGAATGTTCGACAACGATGAAACAACACAAGTTTATGTTTTTTTAAATAATATGTTATGCATTTTCTTACATTTTATGATAGCGCTTTAGAAGCTAATTAAACTTGATATCCATTTCAATTAGTCGATTTTCAACTGTTTCTGCAATTTGGCGATTTTTCGTCAAAAATTGTACAATTGTTGAAAAATTTATGATAGAACAACTACGTCTATGTGCGCTGAATTGATAGAAATCATTTCAAAATGTGAAATAAATATTAAAAGGGTAATTATAATATTTTCTTTTTGCAAATAAGAAATTTTCAATAAGTGTTTTAAGCTTTTGAAATGACATGCTTGATAAATCCAGAGTTATGCATTTTTAAAAATATTGCAGTTACAGTGCATCAAAAAGTTACGAAAAAAGTTGGAAAACATAGCTTAAGTTACCTTACTCATTAAATTTCTTAAAAAATTGTGTAAAAAAACGAAAGGTATACATATTATTTAGTTTAGTAGTACATTTAATATGTACAAAACATAAAAACAAATATATTTAAGGCTGTGTTCCCAGTTTAAAAGAACTCTGATTTTAAGTGGGCGCGTCCTGTATTTCTCCAATTTTTGTACAGCGGCACACGTTCTGGACGGTCATGCTAATCGTAGGTGGTGTGAAAAATATGGAATATTCATGTTAGGTATTCATACTGATTTTGCAACGTACGTTTGATTTGTTGAAACGACACTAGATCGTAAAACCCTTACCTATGGTCTCTTCTATTAGTTTCTAGAACCGATAAATTCGTTACATGGTACAACTTCGGCTGCTAGCCGAAATTATATCATGTTTCACTTTAAAATTTCGCCAACAATTAATGTTGTAGTATTTTATTTTATTTTCCAAATCATAGGTTTAAGTGTGCAAATATTTTTTCGACTCTTTCAAGGACGTAGTTAGAATATATTTTTAATTATGATAGTGTCGTTAATTTTTAGATATTTTGCTGATTTCATTTTTTATTTTTTTTCTACGTATATTTTCGGAAAAAGGACCACGCTATCATACTTCTTTTATTTTCTTAATAATGTAAATAAATAATTGCTCAAATATTTTAAAAAATAAAGTCAGGGTTTGGAAAAAACTGATTGAGATAGTGGATACATCCCCTTAAAGTAAAGACTGATAAATGGAAACAAATAAATGTTCAAAAGTATCACCTTTTTCTTTTGTATACCTGTGAAATCGAGTTTCAAATAACCTACAAACATTTGCTACAATTTCCTGGTTAATAGTAGAAACTGCAAATGCCTTTACATTTGCTGTAAAGTAAATTTATATACTTGTAATGACGATTTTTTCTTCCAACTAACTTAAAAATTGTAAAATTGAAATTTTATTAATTTTTTGACACACAGCAACTGTGATATTTTCAATGTAGTGCTGATTCATGAATTTTCAAGCATGCCTCTTAATGCATTTTAAAATTTTACTTGTCGCTTATAGATACATCAGAATGAATTGGTGTATATTTTATTATATTAGCTGTAATGAAAATTAATAATTGTTAGGTATATTCAAATGGCTCGCTTATAAGTCTACAGACGTATATCTCGCTGAAATTATTGTGGTTTTTGTTCTCATATTCCCGTTAAGAAAATAAGGGAATATTAAAAAAAATGATATAATGATATTTATCTTGTAAGATGACAAACCGTCATCTTCCACATAAATAATATTAAAAGAAATATGGGTTAATGCATACGAAAGTATGAAATCGTAAGTTTTCAGAAGTGTAACAACTTTGAAATATATGCAGATTTACTTTGGACATGGAAGAGATGAAATTGTTTGTTTCACTTCTGGAATGGTGTCACTATACTCGTGATCATAGTTATGTAAAAATATAATTTCTGTGTGCTTATCGTTGTTTCAATATGTTGTTTATGGTCAAAATCTCTCTTAGTGCTATGATTACGAATATATTTCTTTTGGTTTGAAATAATTATATCTGGGGAATATTAAGGGTAGCAAAAGCAAGCCGTGCATCAGCAGTAGCACACGGCACGGCAAATCGCGACGCGTCTAGATTTGTGCTTACTGTGCGCAGTGGGGTGGAGTGGGTGATGGGGTTGGGTCATATTTCCGAGGCCGGCCACGAGACAAGTGGCGGCGTTTCACAAATTCAGCATCGTCGACCATCCAAAATGACCCAAAGTCGTCTTCGTAGCGCACAAAACACTTGTGGAGTGACAGATTGGTGCGTATCGCATTCTATACACCCAGACCCAAGAAAGAGAAAGATCACAATCAAGTGAAGTCAAGGTTAGTAATTGGCGACACCTGGTGCTTTTATACCTTCCGGAGTCCTGCAGCAGCGTTTTTAGTCGCCCAAGCCTGCTGCCTGCCTGACATGCTGTTACTGAACCGGCCTCACGCACTTACACACCTCACCCAAGCCACACACATTGTTAATACCATATACGGGGTGGACACATGACGTAGTATGTACTACTTATTTTTTTTTGCATGAATGTTAAACATGTTTTCTTTTTTACTTCGCGGTAAAATATTCGATTCTTTGTATCTGAATTTATCCACCACGAATACGTATATAATGAATATATATGTATATATAAATATATATATAAAAGATATAAAAAAGATTTAAATAAGATTTAAAAAGAGATTAGAAAAAGATTTAAAAAATCACAAAACACACAATGTACAAAATGGAAAAAACTCTTAATGGCGGGCCTCGTTGGACGTACCCGACGACTGGTTGAGCTAATGGACCAGATGAGCAGCGTTGGGGCCGTCGCTTGTAGAACTCCACCTCATCCACGGTCCATACGGCCCCCTTTACGTTCTCCACACGCATGAAACATTTGTGAAGAGACAGGTTGTGTCGTACTGCGTTCTAACAACAAACCAAACAGCCCCAAATAAACAATGCGAGCTTTAGCATAAATCGGCAATCTTCCAATAGTAACGAAATTTGTTATTTACAATAACAAACAGTCATTTGCTATTCTATTATTCTGATGACCTCCATAACTATGCATAATTTTCAAAAATATTCTAGCTATATATATATATATACATATGGAAACATAACTTAGAATTATTATTATCCATTAATTAAAAATAGATGCTCCAATTTCTAATCAAATTGATATACAGAGCGTCTCATTTGAAATCAAACAAAATGAATAACTCTTTAAAACGTATTTCATAAAATAATTCCGTGGCAGGTGTTAGTTTGTTCTTAGGGAGGCATTTTCTACCACCTCCCTTGCAGAAACATTCAACTCTTTTAATTCAAATATGATTCAAGTAATACATCATTTAAAAGTTCTTTTGATCCGTGATAATTATTGTGATTTTGTTGTTGTAAATATTATTCGATATATTATTTTAAAGTATTTCGGAAGTGTTTCTTACTCTCTGGCGATTACAGAGATAAAATTGCTACTAAATTATAGTTACATAAAATCTGTAGTGAATATATACAAATGTATAATAGTTATTTATGTAACAAGTCAGTAAAGTGATACTTTATAGAACGAGTCTGATTTACGAGCCAAGCGAGTGAAGCGAGCGCGGCGAGTAACAGACGAGTTCGGTAAAGGTACTTTACTGACGTGGTGCATACAAAATTTTATCGCCAACCGTGAAAATTGTTAATTTAAGAAATAAAGATATAATAATTTATGACAGTTTATGACAGTGACAAACGATTTATTTTTAAAGTCATCAGTCATGGCTACGCTGACAGATATTAGCGGCAGGTAAAGTACTTTATTGTACAGTACGATAAAGTGTTTCTTTACCTCCGTAAAACGCTATGGTAACGCATCACTTTACTGACGGTTGGCGATAAAGTTATTTTTTCTACTTCCAACTTCAAAATGCCATTTATCCTATATATTTGCCATTTAAATACACCTTGACAAACTGTGACTTCGTGCCCTTTAGTCACTCGATGAATTTAAATAAGGGCTATTTAGTTACGAGATGAAGTTAGGTCTAGGTCTTTGTAATTACAAAAATCAACTGAAACTCAATTAAGTTGGTTGACATTTGCCTCAATCTGTCAAAAAACTTGACATGGCGCGACAGCCAACAAGTAATTTTGTATTAATTTTATTATTTGCTGCCACAGAAAATATATGGTATAAAACTTGTTTATGAATTCGTTAAATACTCGTTTTAGTAAACACTCGCTCCGCCACACTTCGCTCGTGATTAATAAAACCCTTGACACCATAGGTTGTAATAATAATTTAGTATTGGAATTATTACCTTTTCTTATTCTAAAACAAAATGTACGCCAATGTTTTAGCCTTTAAATAAATACTTCTAAACCAAACCAAAGCCAACAGAAAAAATAAATTCGTAAACATTAAAAACAGGAAAGGAGAAATACAGACGATAGATTATTTCTGTCAGTATTAACAAATATTTCTCATTCATTTTTGACTTCTTTCTGGTAAACGTCAAAGATATGATCTTCATGGATTTGTTATGGAAGACATGCTATGTATTTTTATTTGTTTATTAATTAAATATTTTTAATAACTATAATTTAATAACAATTTTACCTTTTTTGAATCACGTATAGAGCTGAAGTAGTATTGAATTTAAAAATGTTGGTGGAGCTGCTTTGAACATCGTCAGCAGTTGTTTTTATGTCAAAAAATGCCTAAGAATAAAAATCGACCTGTCACCAATATCTTTTTGTTTTGAGTTATTCATATTATATGTCTAATTTAGTTTTAGAAGTAAAGAATAGTCATGAGGTCGAAAGAATAGAAGTTCTATATTTTTTTTTCCAAAAAATTGCCGTATCTATACTTCGAGTAAATCGATAACAAAAATAAATAGAAAAAAATTGTGAAAAATATTAATAAAACTTTTTATATGGAGATAAAACAAAATACTTAGAGATTCTATAAAAAAAAGTAAAAAATCAAAAAAATAAAACATGCAAGCTGAAAGCTATGTATTAATATTCCTTCCTATAAACCTCGAGGGGTATTTATAATTGAAATTAAAAAACCTACAACATCGTAATACTAATACACACTTATGAGAGAGAGATACTTTACCAAGGAATCATACACAGGAGAACACAGCACAATTTACAAATATAACAAGTTCAGTATTAGTACAAATGTTAAAATAATTCTCAAGTATGCGTTGCCTCAAGCTTATAGATATAACTTCTATACGAATCTGTGTAACTCACAAATACTGAATGGTTGACACTTTTTAATTGTACATATTAAAAATTATTTTCGTCGTAAACATGTACTATGAGTAGTAGTGATTGGGCACCGAAGAACAGTATAGAATAGAAATAAAAGATATAATAAGCCACATCCTTCCATTCTAGGTTATTATGAGTACTACATATTTATGACGAAAAATAAACGTTTGGTGGTACACTTAAAGAGTGTCGTGGCTGTACATTTGCAGTTTTATTAATAAATTAAAAGTTGAACAGATTTGAACAATATATTTTAATACATGATTAAATATACAGGGTCGGGCAAAAAGAGCGGAACACCGAATTTATGGCTTAACTAGCACTTTTTCGAAAATTTAACCTAAATTAAAGTTTTTGTATACTTTATGTATTATTTATTGGTGTTTGCAGATTTTCCATTTTTGTCACATTTTTGGAGATATGATGTCACCGGATAGTATTTTAAATGAATCACCCTGTATTTATATTTTTTTTTGAGTAGATATTTTTTTCCTGAATTCACTAATACCAGGTTTAGTGGGTCTCTGACTTATGGTTTCATAAGAAAAAAATAAAATGTAATGGCACCTAAATATTTATTTAATAAAAAACGAACGACAATAACTAAAGATTCTATTCATTAAAGCGTCCATTAACTTTAACAAATGATTATGAAATTCATTTCTCGCTTAAAGGTGACAAGAACTTTTAATGCAGCATTAACTTTTATTATGATATCGGCCCTAAGTAATTATCGCAGTAGGTATACCAAAAACTATAAAAAAAAAACTATAGTTTATAAGGATTTACCTCAAACTCTTCAAGAACTAAAAGATCGAATCAGAGCGGCAGTACAAAATAGTACAACGCCTGAAATGATACAAAATTCATTAAGGTCATTTGTTGACAGATTAGGATACTGTCAGGCAGCCGAAGGTTTTCAGTTTGAACACCTATTGTAAATAAATGTACGTAGATTCAGTTATTGTCGTTCGTTTTTTATTAAATAAATATTTAGGTGCCATTACATTTTATTTTTTTCTTATGAAACCATAAGTCAGAGACCCACTAAACCTGGTATTAGTGAATTCAGGAAAAAAATATCTACTCAAAAAAAATATAAATACAGGGTGATTCATTTAAAATACTATCCGGTGACATCATATCTCCAAAAATGTGACAAAAACGGAAAATCTGCAAACACCAATAAATAATACATAAAGTATACAAACACTTTAATTTAGGTTAAATTTTCGAAAAAGTGCTAGTTAAGCCATAAATTCGGTGTTCCGCTCTTTTTGCCCGACCCTGTATATTAATGGAACTGCAAATTTATTTTTACCTACATTACAATGGTGGATACACAGTATAAATCACATTACAAATAGTATCTTGTTGGAAGAATGTAACAGCAAAATTCTGTTTATTTTCCTAATATATTCACCATTGCACATACATATATAAATACATGTAATCGTAATTTTCTTAAAACATATTTTCAAAATAAATGTAGATCTTTTTTCAATACTAGATATGAATATTAATAGTTATCAGTTGTTATAAGAAAATTCTGATTTAATAAAGAAGCCTTTAAAATATGTCAATAAAACTAATAAATATCCTAAAAATTAGGAATTTTAAGAGAGTTTTACCTTCCACGTCGCAGCGTTTCTTCGAAAATAGCAGAATGTATTTTGGAACCAATTATATATTTCGTTTAACGTGAGTTGTTTATCGGGAGATTCTATGATGGACTGCAAAATATTGTTAGACAAACCAAGTTAGGGCTAAACAAGTTAAATCGTATAATAATCATAAATTACCTGACGAATTAAAGATGCATATGTAAATGGTGGTCTAACATCTGCGTTTTTATAAAATTCCCTATTTCGCTGAATCTCTGTAAATCATTTCAGGAAAGAATAAGAGTTTTTGGATATCTATACATGTTTAGGTTTATAGCAAAGCATTATCTTCAATATGTTTGATAAAAATCAAAGTAATATGTACAGTTGTGGCAAACAGTTTGGGCTGGTCGTCAATATTTCGATAGGTTAACTGCAGTAACGCAAGCACATATTTAAGAAGTAACTGTAATTAATTTGTTGTTATAAACAGGGCGAGTCATCTGCTTGGGGAAAGCCAATTGTGGCTTTATCAGAAAAGATACTTCAAAGCGGTTTTCTTTCTAAGATAGCCACTCATTAGAAGCACAATTCAAATTTATTTTGTAATATACAGAGTGTTTCATAGCTTGATGGTTGACAATAGTTATACTTTTTTAAATGGAATAGCCTGTATATTATTAATTTTTGTATTCACCGTATAATTCTTAGTCAATTTATTACATTCTTTTTTGAAGAATCCAGTGTTTCTAAAAAATTATATATCTCGAAAAAGACGCATCAGATAGCCACAATTTTTGGTAGTGTTGTTTATAATAAAAGGAACTCATCCAAGCATGTTTAATTTCTTTTCAACTACTAATTGAATGAACAGAAAATTGGATTAAAGATACATAACAATTTTTGGTCTGAAAGTCATTTTTTTCAAATAGAATAACCTATATATCGCTTAATTTTTGAATTGCTTGCTAAATTTTACACCAAAAACATTCAAGACGTTATTACTTTAAAAGTGATCATTGTTGAGCTATTGTCATTTTATTATAAAATTTTGCCAATTTTATATCTTATTTAAATACGGTATTTTGGTGCTGGAGGAATATCAAAAAAAATATTTATTAGCCCAAAATGTTTACCAGCAGCGTTACCCTGGGAAAAGATTCCCAAGATAGATAACTTTTGAAGTAATAAAAGTGTCCATTACACTTTCATTACCAATGGTAATATTGCTTATTCGAAGCTCCAGAAACCTGAATATGTGATAAATGACGAACATCATTTACGAATTCTTATGGCAACAACAAAAAATCCTTACGTCAGTGAACTAAGTCAGTAAGATGATAACCAAACCTGCGTTGCAAGGACTTTAAAATAATTAAGTTACGCACCCATTATTTTAAAGCTAAAAAAGTGTTCTGCCATTAAGTAATAACTAAACTGAATGTCCAGGCATTTCCTTTTGATAATGTGTTATTTAAGGGTGAAGCTACTTTCTATAGTAATGGAATAGTTGACAGAGTAAAAACGTTTACTTCACCAGTAAATAGATCATCAGCATTGTGGAAGCCCTATTCACTAGCCTGTTAAGTCTTCGGACATCACAAAATTAGAATTTTTTTATAGGACTACGTAAAAAAGCAAATATAGTATACCTGTAAACATAGAAGCACCTATGCGGGAATATATTCGAAAAATATTTAGAAATATATGCACTCAACTTTATTAATGTCGATTTATTATTTCGGAAGCGTGTTCAAAAATATTTAGAAGTGAATGCATATTTATTTGAACACCTTTTAAAATAATTATATCAAAAAATGACAATTCAGTAATGGTCACTTTTAAAGTAATAACGCGTGACAGTTTTTGGTGCGAAATTTCGTAAACAATTCAAATATGAAGAGATGTGCTATTCCAATTGAAAAAAAATTAAATATGCTTGTACAAATAAAAAAAAAACATAAAGTCAGTAAACTATACGGTTAGGATGGAAACGAATGGTTATTAGAAAGCTTAGTATAAAACAAAAAAATATTGATACAAAAAAAAAACAAAAATCAAGTTGGCGGAAGAAAATAGTGTAAACGAAATAATAAATTAAAAAACTTAATTGGAATCTGTCGTTTGATACTAAACAAGAAACATTACTAGTGTTTTTTGTTTATTGAACATTTATAATGTGGATGTCACAGCTTATCGAATAAGCAGAAAATTGTTCTTCAAGTCAATGAAGTAATGTAAAAAACATCTTGCTCGACAATAATGAAGGAACAGAGTAGAAGTAGAAATAAAATATGATCTGAATGCTGTAGGCTGGTTTGATATTTTTTTTTGTAGAACAATAAATAAATATTCGAATTAGTGAGTAGCTTCTCTCATCATTCTTTGTGAAAAGTTTGAATTGAGCTATACATTTTGAAGAATTATATTTGCCAATAGTGACGTGTTTAAATGAAAAGTGCTATATTAAATTTAACATACACTTCAAACTATGTAGACCCATTGAGGTTAATACCAACTTTAAGAAAACAAACAAATTCGGTGGCATATAGCGGCATTGCATAGTCGTAATTAAGAGAAAAATTGTTCTTTTCTTGTTTAAGCAGCAAAATTACAAGAGAGAAGCAGTGTCGGGAATAGCGTTGAAAAAGATTATCTTTTTGAAAATTCAAAGTATATTAGCATACACAATTTTGGGTAGCCACATACGACTATTATAAACACTATATCTGTATATTTGAAAAACAATGCTTTCAGTATACTATTGGACTATTGCTTATAGTGGGAATCGGTTGTAAGTTTTAGATGCTATTTTGATTTACGAGGTATGTCCGGAAAGTAAGTACCGTTTTGGAAAAAAACTCATAAAAACATTTTCTTCAAAATAAAATTTACTTGTACTTGAAAGAGCATTTCTACACATTTGTAAACACAACACAATTCGGCCGTAATGTCGTCAGCGAATAGACTATGGTGGCGGTAGAACGAAACGGTACTTACTTCTCGGACATGCCTCGTATATACTGTATTTTTTAAACGGTTATTCCCAAGCATATTAATTTGGAATTCAAGTAAAGATGAAATTTAATTTATGAAATAATTATTGACAGAACATTATTTTCGCCCAGAAAATTTTCTTTGAAACAAAAAACAATGCAATTATTTTCTCAACAAATCTTGAGGACACAATTTTCCAAAAAATAAATAAATATTCCCCAACGTAAAACAATTTTTTGTGAATATTTTTGTTTCATTGAAGGTAGCTGTTTTAAAGCAAAATAAATTCATATACATTCAAGAAATTATTTTCTTTTTTATCAAAACAATTTTCTTGCTTCAAAAGCATTTATTAGAAGAATATTTCTTTCTCGATTGAAGAAACTGTTCCTACCAGTGCGATAAAAGACATCCAGCGTATGTACCATTTTTTTACTAGGTAGATTGTATGAAAGAGAGGTAAAAACAACATACAACAACAAATATGCGAAAAACATAACAATCATAAAATAAGTACAGAAAAGAAGAATAATATTTACTGAAGATCCCTGAGATACGAGAGATATCGAAAGTAATTTGATACGTCTATCACAGTGACTATAGTTTATATCTCAAATAAAAAATGAGGTGTGGCCACCTCACGACTTTCTTATACGTATGAGCGTTTCAAACTATACAATTTTAAGAATTTTTTTATACAAAACTCATTCAAAATCCTATTCTAAGTACTTTCATTCTCTTAATAAATCGCTATTCGGTAAGAGTAAAAGTGGTACTTCCGGTCCGAATTTTGAAATTTTCTTATACAAAAGATATTTAAAATTATAATTTAAATACTTTTATACTCGTAATGTACCTGCCTAGAAAGCATCACTTGCGAGATATTCGCAAAAAGCTGATTTTCGATAAGAGTAAAAGACCTACTTCCGGTTGGAATTTCGAAAAATTTTTATAAGATGATTTGTCTCAAATTTAATTTTGAGTACATTTCAATTTTTGATAAATTTGTTTAAACTTAGTAATTGACGAAATATTGGCAAAATTCGAATTCTGCACTGAAGTAAACTGCTACTTCCGGTCTACCGATTTTACTGAAAAACTAATCAGATCTCAAGAGGGAGATTATACACGTAAATACAAAATTTGGAGTTGATATCTACAGCGGTTTGACCGCTATCCTGGTCACACACACACACACACACACACACACATTTTTTAAAAACCACTTTTTCGGTATCAGGGCACTTCAAAACGTGGACATCTGCAAAAATCTCGAGGTAGAACATTTTCATCATCACAATACTTCCTTATACTATGTATAAGAAAGTAAAAATGGAGAAAGAATGTAATGAATACATAAAACTGAAAAACTAGACTACTATAGAATGGTATGAAACCAATTGCAAAAAATGGCATCTAAGCATGTCTACTTATAATTCATAACGTTTTGATTTTAAAATTTAGAAGTACTATTGAATACTAAGTATTGTATTGTAAATATTGTAAACGTATTTGCATAGGGCATGGTGGCTTCGTGGTAAGATAGGTCAATCATTTTCAATTACTGATTTTGTCAGTAATCATTCCCTAATGACACTGGAGTGAAGTAGTGACGCAATGAAACACTTTACACATACAATAAGTATACACTAGATGGTTTCAGAAGTCTTGACAAATATAATTAAGCTTAAAAGTCGAGCGTGCAAGTGCAATACAGAATGAAGACCATCGGATGAAAATGAGGATATACTAGGAGAGTGAGATCATCTTCTATAACAGTAGGACTCCTTTCATTGTATACCATCAACTTTGTGTTATTTATAGATAATGCTTTGCTGATTTTGTACATAAAAATATATATTTAAAATTGTATGTATAAAAAATATTGAATAGATATTAAAAACAAAATTATGGCTTCGCAATGTGTAAATACAAATGCCATGAGTTCTTTTGCTGGAATTAGATTAAACAAAAGCTATTTACCGTTTATATTAATTCTCATACACTACATATTAACATAAAAAACATTATATAAACAACCGGTTGTGTTATAATATCGTTTACTTCTATTAATAAATACATTTTATATTTTCATATTAGAACTCGTATAAACACTGTAAAATGCCATAGTGTGTTCAGATACTTTTTCATAGATATTCGGAAACCAAAAAAATATTTTAAATTAACTTTTCTTAACAATTATTATTTATTTTCATGAAATATCCTTTACTTGTTTGTTTTGAGTAGTGTAGTTTATATAACGGGTGTCTGTAATTGACATACACATTGCGAATTAGATGTTATTATATCATCATCAACTTGGCAACGTCTGCCTTTATTTGTTCTGTCATTATAGTCACGCCTAAATATTTAATTTAGAAAACAAATATGATTACATAATAATATCATGATCACGCATGCATGACTCTGTAACATTGCTAATGTAATGAAAAATAGCATTAATGACCTGTAATTTTAAATTTATATTATGTTAAAGTTGATACGTGTTGTTATGATTGATGTTAACGCTATACGCCCGGCCTCGAAATCGTTTTTCCCATTTCCTAATCGTATTTTTCATGAAAACCTTACCGAATTTACACGCTAATTTAAGAAAAAAATGCCCCTCAATGGATAAATCGTAATTTCTTCGAAATTGCCCAAAGGGCCCTAAATAAAAATAAAAATGTAAGAAATTTCAAAAAACAAGCCTTTATTTAAAATTATGTAACACTCAACAGCAATACATAAATTTTATTTTTTCTTAATTTTTAAAAATAAGGTCACGAAACGGAAAACAAAATTTTGAAATTTGGGCGAAATTCACTGAAATCAAATAGAGTATGTGGTACGCTCGCACATTATGTCGAGAGGTAGCTCCGCCTACCATTTCGGGCAGTTTCTACGCAGTTTGTAAAATACTTCTGAGATCGGTGTATGTTAAGAAAGTAATCGTTACTCGGACATTATTTTATCGAAACCGTTGATATTTTCTTTACAATATAGTGTACATATACAGTGTCAGCGTCACAATACTTCCTTATACTACGTATCAGAAAGTAAAAGCAATATCTCTTCCCGTCCCTAACGCTATACCTGGTAGAAGCGCATGCTAGGACTCACACGGCTTGCGGGCAGGGAGTATAATTATTATATTTGACTCGCAATAATTTGCTTCTGAAACGATCTAGAAATTTATTTCTTGCACAAAAAATAATTTTGGAATGTTGGCTTTATTTTGTTTCACATATATATGGGTAAATTCTGAAAAATAAGATTAGTTACTCGATAGCTGAAAAATATCTTACACAAATTGGTGGTCTACTAAAACTTTTTTTTTTATATAAAATTTACACACCATAAAGAAAAATCGAAAACACTAGTATCATCCAAATACTTTAAGGTATAACCTTAAAAAAAAACAGATCCCTAGCTCTCTGCATTGCTGAGATATCACGAGATAAGTATTAATAATTGAAGAAAATGAAAATTTTAAAATTTACACAAAAAAACGATTTTTCGACCTTTTTGCGATTTCGATTTTATTTTCCAACTCAAAATTTGAATCCGGCAGGTGATTTTACATATCCAGCTTCACTTTTTTTGTGTGTTTGAGAAAATATAGATTGTATAATTTAGGGGCGGTTGCTTCCCGACTGCCAAACATGTGCGCCAACCGGCGATTATCTGAGACCATAACGCAGCCATAAATTACAGGCAGATTAGATTAGGTGACAAGTTCTTTTCTCTATCTTTTTCCTCAGCATAAGACAGAGCACGCGGACCCTTAAACATTTGTCTTTTATTTACATTTGCACGAAAAGCAGTGGTACGCCCATTTCAAATCGAACTCAGCCTGAAGCGGGCGTCCAGCCTTAAAACAGACAAACTCAGATGAAAGCTCTCTTTATGAATTGTGTGTAAACTGATTGATTGAATGACATTCCAGATCCTAACTACTCCCACCAAACCTAATAATAAACTGTGGGAATATTTAAAAATAAAATATTTCACAACAATATCTCAATGTATGTTTGCTTTATAATAGATTTTGGAATATGATAATTGTGTGCAATAAAATGAGGAAAATACGCTACTTTCCAAAGAGAAACACATTGGGTGTAACAAATATTACGGAAATTTGACACCCAACTAAAAGGCTTCTCACAAATACGAGCCATAACAACTTAACGTTCGGACGATACCAATCTTAATAGTTAATATTTTTTGTAAATACGGAAAATTGTTAATTATTCATTTTTATTTCTGATTTGGTGAATACACAATTTCAAATCATTTCTGACAAAAAATAATTGTTCTCTTTGAAAAAGTATAATTTTTAAAACGAAAAACTGAAAATACTAGTAAATGACACTGACAACTTAATGGTCAGACGACTTACTAAAGTGGCAACGATTGGTGTGACAGATTTGACATTTATCACTTTCGTAAGCGTTGATTTATGATTGCACTTAATTTGCGCTTCTAAATGGGTCGTAGTAAAGTCACTTCAAAGAAAATTCGTGAAAGTGTGGTGAAGCAGTACAATGAAGTATGAGTGCAATTGGAAAAAAATTGAACTTGGTGAAATTCACTGTAAGAGACATTATTAAAACAAATAGCTACGAAATTCGAGGTAAAAGTACTGGACAACCAAAAAAAGTGACTTCTAGAATGACCAGACAACTTGTACAAATATGTAAAACCCACCGAAGACCACTCTAAGGGATGTAACTGCTCTCCTAAATGCAGAAACCGGTGTGAAAATTTCGAGAATGTTGCAGGCAGTGAATCCACAAATCAGTACTCGGTTTTTATAATGTATAATTTAAAAATACTAATATACGAGTATTAAAGGCGAAAGAAAAATCACTGTTAACAAAAGCCCAAATGAAAAGTCGTCTAATCTAGACCAAGTTAAGTTGCATTGGACAGTAGATGATTGGTCCAAAGTTATATTTAGCGACGAGTCCAAATTCGACGTTTCCGTAGGTGACAATAGGAAACATATTATTCGGAATAAAACTTAAGCTTTTAATAAGGACTGTGAAATTTACAAAGGGTGTGATGATTTGGAGGTGTATGTGTGGGAAGGATGTAGGAAAGATGGGGAAAATAGATGGAATTGTTAATGCAAATAAATATCAACAACCTGTGAAAAATAGCCTCATTCCTAGTGTAGAAGAGCTGTATTCTGACAGAGACTACATTTTTCAACAGGATGGGGCACCATCCTATACGGCAAAATCAACAAAAAAATGGTTTGAGGAACATGACATTAGAGTCTTAGCATGGCCTTCAAGTAGTCCAGATCTCAATGTCAGTGAGACCTTGTGGCATTGCATGAAAATATTATTCGGAATAAAACTTAAGCTTTTAATAAGGACTGTGAAATTTGCAAAGGGTGTGATGATTTGGAGGTGTATGTGTGGGAAGGATGAAGGAAAGATGGGGAAAATAGATGGAATTGTTAATGCAAATAAATATCAACAACCTGTGAAAAATAGCCTCATTCCTAGTGTAGAAGAGCTTTATTCTGACAGAGACTACATTTTTCAACAGGATGGGGGAATCATCCTATACGGCAAAATCAACAAAAAAATGGTTTGAGGAACATGACATTAGAGTTTTAGCATGGTCTTCATGTATCCAGATCTCAATGTCAGTGAGACCTTGTGGCATTGCATGAAAATATTATTCGGAATAAAACTTAAGCTTTTAATAATGACTGTGAAATTTGCAAAGGGTGTGATGATTTGGCGGTGTATGTGTGGGAAGAATGTAGGAAAGATGGAGAAAATAGATGGAATTATTAATGCAAATAAATGTCAAGAAACTGTGAAAAATAGCCTCATTCCTAGTGTAGAAGAGCTTTATTCTGACAGAGACTACATTTTTCAACAGGATGGGGGAATCATCCTATACGGCAAAATCAACAAAAAAATGGTTTGAGGAACATGACATTAGAGTTTTTGCATGGTCTTCATGTATCCAGATCTCAATGTCAGTGAGACCTTGTGGCATTGCATGAAAATATTATTCGGAATAAAACTTAAGCTTTTAATAATGACTGTGAAATTTGCAAAGGGTGTGATGATTTGGCGGTGTATGTGTGGGAAGAATGTAGGAAAGATGGAGAAAATAGATGGAATTATTAATGCAAATAAATGTCAAGAAACTGTGAAAAATAGCCTCATTCCTAGTGTAGAAGAGCTTTATTCTGACAGAGACTACATTTTTCAACAGGATCATCATCCTATACGGCAAAATCAACAAAACATGACATTAGAGTTTTAGCATGGCCTTCAAGTAGTCCAGATCTCAATGTCAGTGAGACCTTGTGGCATTGCATGAGAAGTTACTTAAGGAATAATCCTCAACGAACAATAAGTGAATTAAAGACAAAATTCTCAGAAATTTGGAAATCCTTTACACCAGATTATTGCAGGCTGCTTGTGGAATCAATTTTTCTTATATGACATGTCCCTCCAAGTATTTGAATGATAGTAAATAGATGATAGACCTATACGGCAAAATCAACAAAAAAAATGGTTTGAGGAACATGACATTAGAGTCTTAGCATGGCCTTTAAGTAGTCCAGATCTCAATGTCAGTGAGACCTTGTGGCATTGCATGAAAATATTATTCGGAATAAAACTTAAGCTTTTAATAAGGACTGTGAAATTTGCAAAGGGTGTGATGATTTGGAGGTGTATGTGTGGGAAGGATGTAGGAAAGATAGGGAAAATAGATGGAATTGTTAATGCAAATAAATATCAACAACCTGTGAAAAATAGCCTCATTCCTAGTGTAGAAGAGCTTTATTCTGATAGAGACTACATTTTTCAACAGGATCATCATCCTATACGGCAAAATCAACAAGACATGACATTAGAGTTTTAGCATGGCCTTCAAGTAGTTCAGATTTCAATGTCAGTGAGACCTTGTGGCATTGCATGAAAAGTTACTTAAGGAATAATCCTCAATGAACAATAAGTGAATTAAAGACAAAATTCTCAGAAATTTGGAAATCCTTTACACCAGATTATTGCAGGCTGCTTGTGGAATCAATTTTTCTTATATGACGTGTCCCTCCAAGTATTTGAATGATAGTAAATAATAATCAATAAAATTAAATGGACTAAATATAAATAGCAATGGCATTGTTTACTATGATTAATTGCTGATCATAAGAAAGTTTCGACATATGCTAAAACACTGCGCCAATTATGTTGAATTTAAGCGGGGATGGAAATTGTAAAAGCACATATCGCTAAAGGGCATATTACAGACACGTAATTGATTTTTTTTGACATCTGTTTTTTGAAGCTAAATAGTTTACACTTTAATAATATTTTCATCCATAAAAATATCTGACATGTATAAAGAATAACGCCCTGTATATATACATAAAATATATCTAAAAAATGTGTATGCAAAACAAAGGCTGATATTAGTAAACACTTCCTAAAATTTCTTTTTGATATCCTTTCAATAACAACATAAATAAATCCAAATTAATTTGAATAAGTACCTTGCTGTACATCCAGTCCTGCTCTTTCTAACATGTACGGTAAGCCTGACATAGCAGCGTAAGAGAATATGTAACCTATTTTAGAAACGTGTAAAAATCTAATAAATCCAACTTACCACCAGCTAAGGAGAGTGCCGATTTATCACTAATCCGCCTTCGTATTGGTCCAGCCACATTCGGAGCTGGTGAGTGTAGTACAGGTGATCGAACTACTGACATGGGAACTGGTGGCTGCGGTACTACAGTATTCAAGGGCATCTTCGCTACTGTCTGAGCGGTACCTTCTTTCAAAGGTTCCGGAGAGCCCAGTTGTTTTGATAAATGTAGGTGGTGCATCATGGCTTGCAGCCGATCTCGTTCTTTTTGAAGTTGAAGTTCTAGCTGTGATACGACTTGCATTTGAACGCGTGCTTGTGCCGTCGACCTATCGTCTAATGTGTGCTCTGTATTTAAATGTCTGGAAAATTATTTCAAAATGTTTTTCCTTTGTTAATGCATGAAGGAAAAGCAAAGGAAATACGTGGATATTTCGTCTGCCATACATCTAGTAGACATTTTTTCACAATCACTAGACGGAAATCTTAAGGAACAAGTGTCGCCCTAATTGAAGATATTATTCAAAATTAAAATATACAGAATAAAGAAGTTGAATGAATATCTGAGTGAGTGAAAATTGTTCAGGCTATACCGGGTGTCGGCGGAGCTTAGTATGAAAACTAATAACGCTGTAGCAATGAGACATTACGTACGTATGTAGTATGCAACTGTGCATTTTATAATTGTATTTACAAATATACAGGGTGTTTCAAATTTTCGCAATCACCTTCAACTTTTTGAAGAGTAAACTTCTTTGGGCGCGTTGCGTTGATTGTGGGCACTGAACAAGACTGAGACGTCACGCTCGGCTATGTAACGCTCGTTCGTTACATTGAAATTTAAATGAATAAATAAATTCATGTCCCCGAGCAGATTCGATCCCGAGCCGCACGGGTGAGAAGCCGGCACGTTAGCAGCAGACCAGCTCGGGATTCGTAAGCGAGTATTCATATCGTCTATTTATATATATATATATATATATATATATATATATAACACAAGACAAAGAGAATATTGGGTAAAATCCGCTGTAGTGCCCTTGTTTTATTTTATGTATCCGCGATAATTCCTTTATTGATTATCTTTCCTGGGTTCGGATGGCACGCGGGTTGACAATGTCTTCCTCGTGGCGATGTTAGTTGTTGTCTTCAAAACCGAAGATCTTCTAACTGAAGCTGCAAATGGTAGTCTGTCACCTGATGGTCTTCCGTGTATGCTTCTACCTCCAAGGATATCCCACCTTATTCCTTGGCTACACCGTACTGATGACGACCAATTAGTCAGAAATACGTGTCTACGGTTGCACTACAGCAGATTTTACTCAATATTCTCTTTGTCTTGGTATGTATATATATATATACATGCTTTCGAACCGACCTAGAAGCGTATCGGAAAATCTCTCCGTCGAGGAACCCTTTAAAGTTGTTCGTACACCCACGCGATTATATTTCGCGGACTGTGTTGCGTTCGCTAATTGGTAACTTCGCGGACGGTTAACCGAAACATTTGTTGTGTGTGTATGAGACATTATCTCTATAATAATATAATATAATATTTCGCGATCAGGTAGGTTTTAGCATTTTTATTAAAATGATATGGATGACTCGGAAACTGATCAGTATATTCCGGGTGTTAAATAACGTCCACACGCATTTACTATAATTTGTATACCAATGCAAAACAGAAACGTTGAGAATAGAGCATTGCTTTAATTGCTCATTATATACGAATTTATAAGCATTTAATTCTTTTCTGTTACACAGGATGGATGAAGAAAATCAAATCGATGACAATTAAAACGAAAAAGGGATTTGTCTAATGCCCGCGTGAAGAAATATCGTCAAAAGAAGCACACTAAATCTCAGCAACTGAATTCGTCGATGCAGGATGACCCTAATGTAATATAGAACGAAAAAAAAGTTGGATTTCGTATTACTAACCTCGCCTTGATGAAGTTTTCACTTCTGTCGTGTGGTTTTAAGCACACCCGTTTTCTTGTTTGTTTTAAATACATTGCTATACTTTCTAGATATTATAATGATAGCCATTCAAATTATCTTTGCAATGATATATGGATACGTGCACTTCAGACTGTTAGCTTTGATTTTATTGATAATATTGTTAAAATCTTGACAGTTGCAGCATCTAACATTTTAAGCTGTAGTCTGAAAATAGGTAGAATGCCTCACGTAACTCTTGTGTTACTAATTTACGGACTAACACGTTATTTGTTTTGAGGTTGAACAAAGTGAATAAATATACAGGGTGTTAAATATGTCATGTCTAAGTTATCGATCTTTATTGATTATTTTCTCGTTTTTTTTAAATCTAAACTATAATATTTTTTAAGTCAGCATATTCCTTGTAAAATTGCCTTTAAAATGGTACCAATAACATAGTACTTATTTCTAGTATTTTCAAAGTTATAAACCTTTAGTGGGATATACTCACGTTTATAACATGCAAAATGCGGGGCATCTTATAGTTGGTTGGCCATGAAAATAAAACAACGTAATTTTAACAAACACCTGCTTTTTAAATGCTTTATCATTAGTTTTAGAATTATGTTTTGAAAATTTTCCATAATAAAACAATCTTAATTCAAAATGTGTTCAAATATATTTCCATTCTGCTCTACTAAAAATTCATTTTAAAGCAAGAAAAACAATAAATTATGATGGTATCTAAATAAAAAATAATGTCAAGAAAACGATATAACTGATAACAAGGTAAGTACAACACGTACCAACTACTAACAAACAAACAGAAATTAATAATTCACTAGTGGAACTTAATTTATAGCAATAAAACGCAATTACAGCAAAGAGAAAATACAGAAAACGACTTTTTGTGGACTTTTGAGGTAGAGATTTGACGTTTGGTTGCACAGCCATTTTTATTTTAAGCCAAGGCCGACCAACTATTAGATGCCCCACATATTGCATGTTATAAACATGAGTATATCCCATTAAAGGGTTATAACTTTGAAAATACTAGAAATAAGTAGTATGTTATTGGTACCATTTTAAAGGCAATTTTACAAGGAATATGCTGACTTATAAAAATATTATAGGTTAGATTTAAGAAAAACGAGAAAATAACCAATAAAGATCGATAACATAGACACGACATATTCAACACCCTGTATATTTATTCACTTTGTTCAACTTCAAAACAAATAACATGTTAGTCCATAAATTAGTAACACAATCGTTACGTGAGGTATTCTAGAAAGTATAGCAATGTATCTAAAATAAAAAAGTAGAAGGTGTTTGCGAAAATTTGGAACAGCCTGTATATTTGTAAATAAAATTAGAAAATGCACAGTCGCATACTACATACGTACATACGTAAAGTCTCATTGCTACAGAGTTATTAGTTTTCATACTAAGCTCCGCCGACACACTATTGCACCACGCGGTATACGTATAGGGTGTTATTAGCCTTGGGACTTTCTTTCTTATTACTGATGTCGATTTAAACTACATAATGAACGTTTCATAGTAATAATAGTCAATACTTCATTGTATTTTCACAGTTTCTTCAGTGCATTGTAAATCAGCTAGGGTGTAATTTCATTAATCAGAAGAAGCTGTGAAAGTATAACGAAATATAGTTTGATGTTTGAGTTTCATTATTTTCAAATATCCAGTCAATAAGTTTAAGTTTTTTTGTTGTTGCTGTAATAATTGGTGCAATAGAATGTTTGAATCAAATGGTCACAGTTTCTACGCACTATTTATACGTTTTCTGAAAGAGTTCAAACAATATGTATTCTTTTCTATTTGCAATGCTGCAATTTTACAAAAACGGATTTCTAAATTTCAATATCAAAATGATACTGATTTGATGTGTTAAAAATACCATTACACATCATTTATTTTATATCCTAATGACGCCAACTTACTACGGTGTTGCTATAAAATAACAACCTATAATTGTAGTATCACTTTATAATATTAAAGAAGGTTACACATACTTTAAAAGAAATACCACCATAGATAAATATTGAAAGAATTTGGACAGATAATGAAGGCTCCCAAAAATTTTGATTCCCACAAACTATCTATTTAGCATTTATGGTACATTTGCTATAAATTCTTACAAATTATTTATTAAATTGTAATCCTAAATGTTTATATGTATTTAATCAACCGATATTCTCTCAATATATTTTAGAAGTATATCTTGACCTACCTGTTCCTCGCAGCCCCATAAATTATTAAAAGGCCTGTCCTGTTCTTCAACAATTGAATCGCGATGCGTACAGTCCTCTTAACAAAAACGTTGACAATCTGAAGTATACATTCTGTTTAATATTTTTAGGCTGAGCTATAGTTTAATTATGAATGAAATAATTAATCTTTTCGGGGGCAGTGAGTCACCTAACAGACTATGTGGCTATATCTATACTTAACATAGGAAAAAAGTTTAAATAAGGCAATACTCATGTATTTTACAAACAAAATATTTGAAGACGACATGCCCATAAGCATTATTTTATATACAGCTCATTAGTTTCAGTAGCAGCTGTTAGTACTTTTGATTAAATTTAGTGATCCAAATTAGAAGGAAGTATGCTGTTTCACATTACTTCATTATTACTTATATCTACTTCAAAATACATTTCAATATATAAACAGATAAAAAAAGGGCATTCTTTAAGATCTATTGTGCAACATAATTGGATGTCTTGATCGTATTATGTACAGTAACATTCAAAATTCATGTCTCCCTAATAAACTGGTATCTACGAATAGCATATCTACTTTAAAATATATTACAGTGGCTTGTGTATTCTTTTCGCCTGCGTAGTTATAGAAACACTGTGTGTTTTTATTATATATTTTCCGTTTTTAAAAGGTTGTTTATTGAACGAAACTATTTGTAAATATATAAACATAATTATTGCTCCAAATTCATTTGCAAAAAATTCTGATATCATTGAAGAAACGCCTTTAACATAAAAGAAAAAGTATTCAATTATTATCTATCATAACTCTGTGAAATTTATGTTATGGTTTAAAAAGTTATCCAAACATACGCAGGTCTTCAAATCAATCAAAATTTAGGATTATTATCCTTTTAATTATGTATTAAACAATATAACAACTTGAGTAAATAAATTAATAACTCAATAAACGAAAACTATTTCTAATTTAATAAAAAAATATTTCTAATGTGTGAGTTTAAGGTTTTAATATCTTGTATAAAAACCGTTGTTTTGAACGCATTCTTGTAGTCTCTCAGTCATAGAATTAACCAGATGTTCACAATATTCACGGCCACGTAAGCGGTCTCCTACTTCAGTCACATTTCGAGTTAAATTTTCTATATTCCTTACATTTCTGTTTGCATCATCTGACCAATTGTGGACCATTGGACCCCAGAGGTTTTCAATTGGGTTAAGATCCGCCGATCGGGCAGACCATGGTATAACATGAATTTCTTCATGATACGCAAACCAATTTCTTACGATGTTCGCAGTATGGATGGGTGAATTGTCTTGAACAAAATATATAGGACCATCAGGAAAAAAAGTACGGGCACTTGGTAGCAAAATATCTTCTAATATGGTAACGTATTCTTCGCTGGTAAATCGGCTAGTTCTCCAGGCCCAGCAGCACACATCCAATCCCAAAATGCACAGCTTATTCGACCACTTCTTCGAGTAGGCTGAACATGTTCGGGTTGATATCTTGTTAAATTACGCCGCCATAGAACTTTTGCAGAATCTTCAGAGGATGAAAACATCTTTTCATCACTAAATATTACGTTATGCCAATCTCTGTTTAAATTATCTCTCGCAAAACGTACTCTAGATTCCGCGTGTTCGTTCGTCAATTCTATTTTTTGCGCTGGTTTTCTATACAGGAGACCTATTTTATTTAGCTGGCGTTTTATTGTAACATTGTAACACCTTGGGCTCGGTAGCCCAAGTTGTTCTTTGATCTTTGCTGTTGTAGTGAAGGGATTTGTCAATACCCACTGTTCTATTTGAGCAATTTGGTGCTGACTTAAACAAGGTTTCAGGTTCAGGTTTCAGGTACGTGGCAAATTCCGAAGTGGTCTGTCTTCAACATTGTTGTTCCGGTAACGAGAAATCCAACGCTGAATTTGTCTTGTCTGTAAATGCAACAAACTAATGAACAAATGAACTGTCGGTTTCTATGACGTTTGCTTGTCGATAAATCCACTTCATCCGCAATTTGTTGCTTAGTGTAACCACATTGACAAAGGGCAATAATTTTACCCCTTGTTTCTAACGACGTTTCACGACGCTGATTTTCAGCCATTATTATTTGCAAATAATGATGAATATACTGTTGCGTTTTCGGGTTCGCAATAAACAACTCGTGCAAATGTTTTGAAACAGTGTGTATATTTACACACTTAAAACTACTACGAATAAATTAACACACGTATTTATTTCTTTATTGCACTGTAATAAAAACTATTTATATTTATTTTAAACTGTTCGAATATTACCGAATGAATTAATTCCTTATCCCACCGGCGGCATTTATATATATCGAGATTTCGTAAGTGCTCGCCGGGAAATGTTTACATTTTAAAGTGATATACTATTCGCGCACGCCAATATATTAGGGAGACATGAGTTCTGAATGTTACTGTGCAGTCGCGTTTAAGACATCGCTGGACCTAGCGCATCTCAGCGCCTGCGTCGCCGTAACTCCCTGAACGCACTGAATGATGCCTATGCGTTGAAGTTAAAGTCTGTTTTAAATGCACTCGGCACGTGTAGATAGTTAACCTTTTTGTTAAGAGAATTGTACATTGGTATAATGCACGCTTTATTACTACAACAACTAACCAAAAACACTAAAAACAACAATAATATAAATTTTAATTAAAAAAAAGGTCCCAAGAGAAGAAACAACCTGTATATCTGGACGAATAATGCTTTCGATAGATTTTGTATACCGGGTGTCCACACTTAAGTGCGCACTATTGATAACTCTGTTATCTTTGGAGGTGCAGAATCGGTCAAATGGGCAAAGTAGTACCATTTTTTATGGCGGTTACAATTGTGAAAATAGAAAAACAATTGAACGTCGGGTTCTCTAGATATTCGACCAAACAATTTTTTTTTAAATGGAACACCCTGTATATTTTTTGGCGATTGGAAAGAGAATCGCAAACTGAACAAAAGAGTCTTAGTACAGTAGTATAAAAAAATGTCAAATAAAGTAGTTACTGAGAAATCTGTATCTTTGCTTTGTTTGCATGAAATCGATATACCTATGGAAAATTAAAGCGTCACATTGTCTAGTAGCTGTCAAATTATTTGTATTTGCTGTTGTTAAAGTTACTGTGTGGAAAAAGTACTGGTTTTACAATTTTTTCAACCGTAACAATGGCATTTACTCATTTGGAAAAGTGTAATATGTTGGAGTTGTACTTGAAGTTTAACAAAAATTCAGATAAAGCGCTCGAATGTTACATTCAGCAATTTCCTGATCGTGATGTACCAGATCGTCGCTATTTTTTAAAACTTTATCGAAGATTAAGAAGCAACGAAACAGTTTTTATAAAGAAGAGGATCAAAAATGATTTTATATTATCACAAGAGACAGAAATAAATGTATTGGCATATTTTCAGGTACATCCAAATAATTCTGTAAGGGATTTGTCCAGAGAATCAGGTGTTTCTCGTAGTACGATCCATAAAATTTTGAAAAAAAATAAATATGTTCCCTTTAAATATCAGCCTGTTCAAACTCTACTTTTGGGTGACTATCAAAGACGATTAACTTTTGCTCAATGGTTTATCAATGCTTTTGAAGAAAATCACAATTTCTTCAGACACATTTTATGGAGTGATGAATCCAACTTTTCTAATCGCGGGATGATCAATAAAAGAAATAATCATTACTGGAGTCGTGAAAACCCATTTGTTGTTTATCCTTGTAATCCACAACACCGATTCAGTTTAAATGTTTGGTGTGGTATAATCGGATTCCGAATTGTTGGGCCATTTTTCTATCGGGGTTCTTTAACAGGAGAAAGATATGTGGCATTATTGACAGAAATTTTAGAACATTTTCTGGATGAATTAAATTTGGTAGACAGACAGATTATTTACTTTCAACAAGATGGAGCGCCTGCCCATAATCACCGCGAGACAAGGGAGTTATTAGAAAGATTATTTGGCAATAGATGGATTGGCACAAATGGTCCTATTCAGTGGCCCGCACGTTCGCCTGACATGACGCCATTAGATTTTTTCTTGTGGGGAGCAGTAAAAAATCAAGTGTACAAACATAGATATGCAATAGTGGATGAGCTTCAGGAAAGAATTTCCAACATCATTAACGCCATCGATGGTAGGACCATTTTAGGAGCTACTCGTAATGTTCACACAAGATTGAGAAAATGTATTGAAATGGAAGGAGATGTCTTTGAACATTTAATTTGAATAATTTTCTTTACTATTTTTGTATTTTTTTTTATTTGTTTATTAAATTAAAGGCTTTAATGAATGTTTAATTGTCCGTAGATATATCGATTTCATGCAAACAAAGCAAAGATACAGATTTCTCAGTAACTACTTTATTTGACATTTTTTTATACTAGTGTACTAAGACTCTTTTGTTCAGTTTGCGATTCTCTTTCTAATCGCCAAAAAATATACAGGGTGTTCCATTTAAAAAAAATTTGTTTGGTCGAATATCTAGAGAACCCGACGTTCAATTGTTTTTCTATTTTCACAATTGTAACCGCCATAAAAAATGGTACTACTTTGCCCATTTGACCGATTCTGCACCTCCAAAGATAACAGAGTTATCAATAGTGCGCACTTAAGTGTGGACACCCGGTATACATACATACTTAAAAATAATGTATTTTAAGTATAAATTGAAGTATCTGCTCTATTGTATACTTTTAGTATTAATTATAATCAATTATAAAACTATATTGAATATCAGAGCCGGGCAATTACTTTATAAAAAGGAATTAGCAATTACAAATTAATTTAGAAATGAATAATTGTAATTAGTAATTAATTCCTTTGCCTTTTCAAGTAATTTGTACTTGTAATTGCTTCAAAAATCGTGAAATATTTGTAATTTGTATTTATATACTTTTAGTTTTTTAAAAGTTCAATTACAAATTACTTTTCCAATTAACTCATATTTAGGACATATTCTTAGCTCCCCTGGAATCACTAGGTGGAACTCAAATTATGACAGTATCGAACAAATATTGGACGTGAAAGAAAAACATTCTATCCTCTTTTTAAAATTAGAAATACCGTGCTTTTCTGAATACGAGTTTCTTACTCTGCAAGAATATTGCGAAGTCACTGCACTTTTAGCAGAGACTCTAAATATTTTACAAGGTGAAAACAAAGCTTTTTATGGCGTTCTTCTTCCTTGTCTAGTGTCACTTAAAAATAAGCTAAATAAATTAAGTAAAAATAAGTTTAAAAGTGGCGGAGATATAATACTTCAAAGTGCCATTAAATGTTTAGATAATAGATTTAAACGTCTTTTAACTTTAGAGGATACCTATGCACTTTTAGGAGCAATTACACATCCTGAGTTTAAACTTCGATGGTTTCCGTTAGTCGAGTCAACGTCTGTGTTATCTAAACATGATATTAAACAACTGCTTATTTCGGAGTGTGAATTATTTTCTAAACAGTCCGAATTAATGAATGTTACAGATATTGGTACCGATAATTATAAAAAGGAAGTTACCAATAGCAGCTTATTTGATTTTAATGAAGGAACTGAAGGAATCACACAATCAGCTGACAATGAAAATAAAAATAAGATTCATCTTGAAATTTTACAGTATCTGGATGATATAAGACAAAACTTTTCCATGGTAGAAAGTTACCTTCTCATTAAGCAAGTATTTTTTAAACACAATACTGCACTATTTTCAGTCGCTACTATGATTCATGCAGCCAAAAGACATGCTCTCTCAGAATCAAATTTTGAAAAGTTACTTGTAATAAAAAAGCAACAAAATATACATTTAAATGATCATTTTAAATCATCCAACCAACAATACCAAATGCTTTAGTATTTTATACTGAACGTAACAATAAAAGGTACTTATTTCAATACTTTCCGAAGGTGTAAATAAGTTGATTTAAGGTATATGTTACCCTTTACAGCGCTTTTTTTTTAAACTAGCCACTGTATTTTTTACGGAAAATTTCAATTTCAAGGCATTTTTTTGTCCTTTTCAATAAGAATAATATTATTTTAGAGCTCTACAGTAAGATATTTTAAAAAATTGAAAAAAAAAGTATAAAATGCGGTTGAAATATTATTATGTAAAACCAGCCTTTAATAAAGCACTGCATACAAAAATACACTACAAAATTTGTGAAATGAAAACACTTACGCGTGACATTTCCTGGTTTAATAATTATTTTAGTAGCAATAATTTTGTGAAAATACATATGATCCCTTATACTACCCCATATTTGTCACCCCAGGGTAAGTAATGTACCCCAAATTACCTTATTTTCATTCGTAGTTTTATGGTGCAATTTTTTGTAACTAATTATTGTAATCACATATTTTATGTTATACTTGGATAGTTGCTTTATTTGTTTTGTTTTTTATATAATAAATTACGTTGTTTTTTTCTAAAGGTGGGTTGGAATATAGTTGATTTCTTTCCCATTTCCTATTTTAAGCTCCGATTTGTATATTATATACAACAAAAGATTTTATAAACAAATGTAATTGTAATTGTAATTAGAAGAAAAAATCCTTTCTTAATCTCATGTACTTTGTACAATGTGATCAATCTCAAATGAAGGTTGCGTGGCCTATATTTTACTTTCTTATACATAGTATAAGGAAGTATTGTGATGATGAAAATTTTCGACCTGGAGATTTTTGCAGATGTCCACGTTTTGAAGTCCCCTGATACCAAAAAAATTAGGTGTGGCCACCACATGACTTTCTTATACGTATGAGCGTTTCAAACTGTACAATTTTAAGAATTTTTTTAATACAAAACTTATTCAAAATCCTATTCTAAGTACTTTCATTCTCTAAATCGCTATAGAATGCATACTTTGCAAGGTATTATCAAAAAAGTGCTCCTCGCTAAGAGTAAAAGTGCTACTTCCGGTCCGAATTTTGAAATTTCATATATACAAAAAATATTGAAAATCCAGTTTTAAATACTTTTGTACTCTTAATAAATATATATAGAATGCATAACTTACAACATATTTGCAAAAAATCGCTATTCGATAAGAGTAAAAGTGGTACTTCCGGTCCGAATTTTGAAATTTTTTTTATACAAAAGATATTTAAAAGTACGTTCTAAATACTTTTATACTCGTAATGTACCTGCCTAGAAAGCATGACTTGCGAGTAATTCGCAAAAAACTGATTTTCGATAAGAGTAAAAGACCTACTTCCGGTAGGAATTTCGAAAAACTTTATTAATACAATTTTTCTCAAATTTAATTTTGAATACATTTGAATTCTTTATAAATTTGTTTAAACTTAGTAATTGACGAAATATTTGCAAAATTCGATTTCTTCACAGAAGTAAACTACTACTTCCGGTCTGCCGATTTTGCTCAAAATCTAACCAGTTCTCAAGAGGGAGATTATATTCGTAAATACAAAATTTGGAATTGATATCTGTAGCGGTTTGACCGCTATCGTGGTCACAGACAGACAGACACACAGACATTTTTTAAAAACCATTTTTCCGGTATCAGGGGACCTCAAAACGTGGACATCTGCAAAAATCTCGAGGTCGAAAATTTTCATCATCACAATACTTCCTTATACTACGTATAAGAAAGTAAAAGTGGTGTTTAAAAAATGTCTCTGTGTGTGTGTGTCTGTGACCACGATAGCGGTCAAACCGCTGTAGATATCTATTCCAAATTTTGTATTTACGTGTATAATCTCCCTCTTGAGATCTGATTAGTTTTTCAGTAAAATCGGTAGACCGGAAGTAGTAGTTCACTTCAGTGAAAAAAATCGAATTTTGCAAATATTTCGCCAATTACTAAGTTTAAACAAATTTATAAAGAATTCAAATGTACTCAAAATTAAATTTGAGACAAATTGTCTTAAAAAGTTTTTCGAAATTCCTACCGGAAGTAGGTCTTTTACTCTTATCGAAAATCAGTTTTTTGCGAATATCTCGCAAGTCATGCTTTCTAGACAGGTACATTACGAGTATAAAAGTATTTAAATTATAATTTTAAATATCTTTTGTATAAAAAAAATTTCAAAATTTGGACCGGAAGTACCGCTTGTACTCTTACCGAATAGCGATTTTTTGCAATTTTTAAGTTGGCAACGATGACTAGTTGGTAATATTGAGAAACACTTGTGTGTAGGTTATGTGTATAGGCGTACAATGCACATATGGTTTTGACAGATCAAACGTTTCACCTGTATGTATCTGTCTAACAAGAAAATACCCTAATCTAGGGATTTTTAAGATATCACCACACTTCACTTGAGATTGATATTGTAATTGTAATTAATTCCTTTTAAAAAAAAGTATTTTGTAATTGTAATTAATTACTATTTGAAAGTAATTGCCCAGCTCTGTTGTATATACGGTTATGTAAAAGTCTTGTTCATGTATTTGAATAATTTAAAATACTTTATATACATTATCAGTTCTGGCATGTTCCTACCAAAGTGCATATTATTTTGATATAATAATAACAATCATAATAAGTCGATTTATTATGCAGAAGTTTTGTGAAGGGGTGGTCGGTCTAAGGAATGTAGTAGAAAGAAAAAACTTGCTAAAATATTCAAATGCATTTTATAGCAAAGAGAACAATCAGGAAACAGCCATAAAATCATTTACGCCCTAACCACCATTAATTTCGGTTTATATTTAGCCCTTTACGATGCGATTAATATGTAAAAGGAAAGGGGATAAAGAAAACTGTCAAATTACAATATTTTGCCGCCTGCCTTGACAAAAGAAAGTCGACCTGGAATAAATTAAAAGCGGCATCGCGGTTTAAAAACTCTAATTACGGCTTGTTTAATTAATATGCAAGGCGTTTGATCGCCCTGTGTTGCAGGATTTAAATGTTAATCCCAGGGCGCGTCTTTATTACTTTCTTCATTCCGGCGCGCCACTTGCTCACTCGATAAGAAATGTGTCAGACCTACTTACTTCATAAATGACTGAAGATCTTCACATATAACTTCACATCCTGGCCATTTACATACGCCGTGTCCGTACAAGTGGTGAACCCTATCGGGTGTACTCGTTCTATCAGCTTTCTCTTCGGTAATTTCGTCTCGACTTGATCGTCCTGGCGCAACTACTCCTAGAAGACCTAACGGTTCTAGGCACACCAAAAACATTCACCGTCCGTTATAATCCGTCATTTTATAAATTAATTACAATTTTACAAAATCAGTTGTGTTGTTATACAATTTACATCGAAATTAAATTGTAATCGCCGCAATTTTAACGATTATTCGTTGAATCTATTATCCTTGTCAATATTAAAAAAATCGTTTTATGTCATGCATACCCTTATTGTTTTTATTATAAATGTGCAATATACAAAGACAAAAATGGTTCTGATTTTTTTTTATAATATACAGGGTGTTCGATGAAGTACTTCGGTTTTTTTGTACAGTGACTCCTCGGTCAAAAATAAGTAAAAAACTTCTTATTAACACGGGCCAAATTCTCAACTGTTATAGAGATATGCGTGGTCAAAGTCGAATTACATACATATGACATTTCTTGAGTTTACTTACAGAAAATTTGCAAAATTCATAGCTTCTAAAGTCATTTACAATTAAAATGCGTTTCTAAAAACATTCGTTTTTAAATTGAAACCACTAACTGACAAAAGAAAATTACTCGAACTACCTAGTCGGTCAGCCTGTATTAGAATCGACTAGTTCCATGTGAGAAAACCCAGATTATCATAAATTTTGAAGTTTGTACATGCTGGTATGGTCTTTTTGTATGGTTGCTGCAATGGCAGGCCTATTAGAGGTGCGAGATTGTACACAGAGCGTTATCCGAATCGAAGATCTCCTTGTGACAAAATTGTCCAGAACTGTTTCCAATTCCTTAATGTAAGACGATTTTTTCCCAAACCAAACAGTGAACCTGAAGTTCCTCGCAGGGATAATGCTGAAGCTGTCTTACGGGAAGTATAACAGGATCATCGAATAAGTCTACGCAGAATCGCATCAATAACAAACAGTCAAAGTCATCAATCACACTACGTTACACGAAAATGGTTTGTAGCCGTATAATCTCCAATCCCGAACTTGAACAACAATGATTATGCCTCTAGGAAAGTCTTTTGTACGGTTACGTATTCCTAAAAGTGACATATCATTTGAAAGCTATTTTTATTAACACCTGAATACGTAATATTTTTGCATTTAATTGTCATCATTGTCGAGTTCATACCGTCAGCATGTATTGTAAACAAATTAAGTTTGTCGTTCTTAACGTTAGAACTCTGCAAAGTTTTTTAATTATTTAAATTAACATATTTTTCAATTCTGCATTAAATTGCTAATAAAATTAGCTCTCAAATGATATGTTACATTTAGGAATACGAAACCGTTTTTTATCCCGCTAGAAGACGCTAAATCAAAAGTAACGCTTTTCAATAATGTATCATACTTAGTACTTTCCCTATTTAAATTGCAATGGTTAGAGTGATGAAGGGGGGGGGGATGATGTATAAGAGTTCAAAATATGATGGAAGGGTGTCCCCCTTGGATTAAAAATCGACCTGTTTTTTACGTTTTATCACAAAAGCTTCCTCATTCGAGATATTCAATCTGTTTCGTTTTCGGTGCAGCACCCTGTATATATTCCAACGGATAATGTTATTAAAACTTTTCATATTCTTACACGTAATATTTGTCGAGAACATGCATCGTATACAGTATACTTTTTCGACGGCAAAAAAAATCAATACAAATTGGCGAACCATCTACTAAAGAGATAAATTAAAAATCTATAATAGGTTCTTAATACAAATATTTCACTAAAATTAGTAAACTTTCTATTTATTTCACGGTAAGTAGTATTGGAATTTAATCAACCTAAAACCGGTATTTCATGACATATTATCAAAATTCGGACATAAATATATTATAGATGTGTGAAAAGATGATTGTTTACCTCAGTTGTTTAGTTTATCCATGAAGACACATAGGACATATAGAGGTCACATGAATTTCTTAAGGTACTAGATTTAACATTATTTGATTATTCTTTGTATAGCTCGCACATTACAATCAGTGAGTAAATAATCATCTACAAAGACCGACGTTTTGAGGTAGAAGCTCATATTACGTTGCATGACAATTGACTTGTATTCCTTAAAAAAACTAATTCACTGATTGGTCTTCTAGTATGAGAAAATGTATTAACAATAACGTAAAACAATTTGCAAAATTATAAAAATTACACTACAAAACTTTCGTAGCGGCCTATTAAATTATGTTATTATAAATATTACTAGTTTTAATAAAATCAGGACCATTTATCATAAGTATGTTGCTAATAACTCATATAAATTCTAGTAGTTATTATTTGTAGTTTGTGAAAATATTCCGGCATGATCCTATCGGTGTCATGTAAACCACTCACCATTGTAAAAACTGGTCTATATAATTGACTTACGCATTGAGATTTAGAAATTTTTATGTTATTAAATCCTCTTCTTTCATTTATTATACCGCCAGAGTCGTTCCTAAATATTTAATTTACAAAATAAATATTGCTAGCATTAATAAGCTGTTCAGAATTCAAATTCTGTTAAAGTTAATTAGTTTATGCCCGTTAATGGTAAAAAAATCTTTAAGCAGCACTTATGGGGATTCTAATGTCAAATTTGATAATAAATTAGAGTTCTAGTAGGGGTGGAAATTGTAAAACGTAAACATCGCTACAATGCGTAAATCAATTACAGACGTAGTAAGTAAAAAAGTAAGCGAAATATAACTTCAAAGTATTGTAATTAAAATTTTCAAAAATTATATCAAGAAATTTTGATGCATAAAATAAACATCGTATATAATAATAAATTATTTTCCGATAACTAACAAAAGAAAATATTTAAAATAATTATCATATTATGTTTGTACTAACATAGATAAATATGCAATAGAACATTTTTGATGGAAATGCTTACGAGGATAATTTTGAAATATTTCGGATCTCAACCTGGAGATGAAGTCACATTCAAAAGGTATATTAGTACATACTAAATTTGGGTAATGTTGAACGAGCAGTTTTTTGAATAGCAAATGTTAATGCTTTGGCAGAAGTAGATTTCATTAGAAACTCTGCTGATCATGTAATCTTCCACGTTATCTTCTCAAATGCAAAAACTATCTAGGATTTAGTATATGCTTTATTATTTGACAGGCCAAGAGCAAAAATCTGAAGATTTACCGCTGTATTTGAAAACCAAGAAAGTGGGTGTTCCAGCAAAATCATACGCATTACACCAAGTTACATTTTCACAACTCGACAAATGAGATTTTAACGGATATGCAACAAACATTGGCCAACGATGATTTTTTGAAGACCACGGTTTCTCACTGGGTTGCTCGCTTTAAAAAAAGCAACATGAGTCTCCATGGTGAAAAATGTCCTGGAATATTAAAACCATTCGGGATATAGTAGAAAAAAGTATAATGCTGGGTGAGGTGATTGAAAAATGAAAGTGAAAGGAGATTACAAGGACTGTGGACATGTCCACTGAACGTGTACATCACATTATGCATGTAATGTCTAACGCAGCTTTCACGTTAGGAAAATGCCTCCTCCACCGTTTGATGAGTAACAGGCTGTGATCACTTTCGTGGTCATTACTCTATTTCTGGTTATGAGGTCGCCTGTTGTTGACCAGAAGACCACAGCATAACCATCATAGTACATCATGCCAGATCGTATATATGCCTAAAAACGACCACTTGACCGGGTAGAAGCCCAACCCAATTAATACACCTCACGGATCTCTTCATTCAGATTCTGACGCGAACCAGCCTTTGGTATAGGGTATCTTAAGCTGCATCTCCCTAGGATCAGGGACGATGCAGGTCAGATTTTCGGCCCCACTACGGACCCATGGCCCGACATGTGCGAGATCCGTATCAGGTAGATCCCACCAGCTTTTTCGAGTGTTCGCCAGCATGACCGCAAAGACCTGCCCATCCGATTTGGAAATACAAATATTGTGAGGAATCTTCCTCCCCGTCTAATGGGTCACTGTAGTGGACATTTAACATGCTACCACTATTGTTTTAACTCAACACTCACGTGTTGCCCAGGGATATTGGGTAGAGGTATGGAGCTAACCACTTCAAGGAGAATCAGTAATGTGGGCTGATTCTGATGATTATAAAACTGGAATAATGGCAGTCCATCATTGCTGGTTCAAGTGTATTAATATTAAAGGGGAGGAAGTTAACAAAGAACCAAAGAATGATATCCGTAATTCAAGTCGATATTTCATAATACAATTGAAAGCAGCTACATCAGAAATCATAAAATGGTGGAAGCTGAGAGGGTTACAAAAATTTAAAGGTACAGAACGTATGTAAGCACCTTGAATGCCCAGAATTGAAAAAGATTTTTTGCAATATAAGATGGAGAGATGTAGTAAAGAAAAGTATTGAGCAAGGAGGGCTAAATTATCTGGTACAAACATTGTTTCTCTGTTTTCTGGTCCAAAATATTTCTAACTATTAATTTAAGTATTTGGCATTTATGATTAAACATTTATAACAATTCAAATTCCATTAGTTTCTGTCACATATGTATCTACATATTTTGAAATAATAATAATATGTAATAATAATAATAATAATGTTAATTAATATGTACTTACCACTAACGTCTATACTGGATTTATTATTCGTAGGTGGTTGGTCGTTGTTTACTTCTTTCCACGGACTGAGAACATCCCTAGACGTTATGCCTGTAAAGTAAATATAAATGGCATGAAGTCAGGTTGAATGCTCGTTTCAATATAAACGAAAATAGCGGAGACAGTTTCACGTGCGTTTAAAACCGAAGGCAGTTTAGTTTGTAGTCATGTTGAGGTTCCAGCCGTTGAGTTGGGGTTTGTATAGGCGGAAAGGATAAGCGGGAAAAGAGGGATGGGCAAGTGCCAATAGTTTTAACCGCACGTGAATGTCATCCACTGCAGAGAGAGAGGAAATCGCACGATCGCCTCTGGAAAATTCATTTTGTCGATCCGTTTGTGACAAAAAGAAACCTTCATCAATACTACTAATTAATTATTGCAAGTGGCATTGCCCAATTTAAGGGTTCGATAACCAAAACGAGGGTAATAAAATGGACAGTCGGGATCAGGATTTGTATACGTACCTTGCTGGAACCACGATGACTGACATCAGTTCTTCGACCGAACGCAAGTGAATCCTGTCTATTTCCACCATTTTCTTTTTAACTTAACTAAATCTTTCAAGCTACTATACTCATGACATGACATGCATGACTTTCAACTTTAAATGAATTAAATTTAAATACCTCTTGCGATAAGTGAACATATTCGTTTTAAATATTTCAATGTAGAACGAAAACAAAAGGAACGTTGATAGCACGTGTTACTTTTAAACTTTTAATAAGATAAAACATATTATTCATGATTCTTCAGTATATCTTCAAATTACCTGGACCTTGGGCCAACATTAAAGGTTGCATTCCCATTCCCTGGTGTACTACGTACTGCCTTTGCATCAATTGTATTTGTTGTATGAGCTGCTGTTGTTGTAAAGCTAATTGTTGTAACGACGCGGACGCTTTTTTTTTATCACTACTTTGTAATATGTGTGTTTGTTGGATGAGATTCAATTGCAATTGCTCTTGGAGCTGTTGCATGGTCTGTTCTATTTGTTTTTTCCCCAGTTCAGCAAGTTGATGTTGCTGTAAATATTAGATGTATATGTCTAAATAAGAACACTTGTATCAAATAGGTACCTGCTGTTGCTGTTGAAATAGCGAATGATGCTTCATTAGTTGCTGTAATTGATTAGGGCTCAATACATGTTGTTGTAGTAGCTGTTGCATGTGATGTAAACCTGGTACTGGTGAAGGCATCATTTGAGGTCCAGTTCCAGACGTCTAGAACAAGATATCTTTTATACAAACAGACAAACAATCTTTGCTCGAAATATTTATATAGGTGGAAACTAGCAATACAAAGGTTGACTACAGAATTTAATTAACAGATTAAGTGATTGATCTTTGGAATAATGCTTGTTTTTTTAATTTTATTGTTGATAAATACTGATTTTTTGCTAGGATAGAGCTTGTGAATATTTTTTTAATAACTTTTTAGTAATAGGAAAAGAATAATGACGTGTTTATTTCATTATCTGGTATTATTGGATTATGGTGTAAATTTAGTTTTATCGAAGATAAGATATTGCTGAACACTTTACATTTGCCTAGCAATGAAAACTGCTGTTTTCAAAATACTGGGATGTGTTTGACTTTGACTATCTACTCCTCCAATAATCACTCATGCTCTGCAAACTAACAGAATTCAAGAAATTCAAGTAAAGACACCAGAAAAAAATAATCAAGTAGCCGCTTTTACAAGCTACGAAGAAATGCTCCAGTGTTTCTGGATGTCTGACAACAAAGTGTTGCTGTTTTCTGGCAGTGCATCTGCAGTTGCTGCCTCTGATATTTTAAACAAGTCTTCTAGACTTGTTTAAAATGACGCCCAGTGTGGCATTGTCATTTCCAAAAATGGAAGAAAGAACAAAAAGAGATAATATTCGAAAAAATGGAAAAGCTGCAGTTTTGACTTCCACACCCTACGAAAATCAGTTAGAAGACGGTATGGAAAAATCACTGACTGCTAAGAGAGCAAAAGAGGAAAAAGTACAACTTGGAAAATCAGGTGCCCAATTAGGTGAAACATAAGAGAACAAGTGAAACGTAAAACCAGCCAACGTGCCAAAAATGTTACTGAATGCGATTATGATTTATCTGAATAATCAAATGAAGCAGAATGCCTTTTTATCAGGACTTGCTTAACTTGTTATAACTGGGGTCAAAATTCGTGTGCTGGAATTGATACGAATTGATCACGAAAGATCCGCTCAGATGCAAGCTAGTGGTGGAGGATAATCCCATAGAACAGGTGATGCAATTCAGATATCTGGGCATAGACATCTCAAGTACCCATGACCCAGCTAAAGACCTGAGGAGCCAAATTAACAAAGCATCCGCACTATCAGGATGCCTACGAGATATAGTCCGGTCAAACCCGTACATGCGAAAAGATAGCAAAATTAGAATCTACAAGACTTGCATCAGACCGATTATGACGTACGGTATAGAAGTCCGCGAAGACACCAACAAGACGAAACACATGCTAAGGGTCGCCGAAATGAAAACACTGAGAACAATATTGGGTAAGACAAGAAGAGACACGGTGAGAAACTCGGATATCAAGGAACAATGCTAGATACAGGATATTGTGAGGTGGGGAAGACAACGTAAGAGGCAGTGGTACAGCCATGTAAGACGGATGGACGAAGATAGTCCTAGAGAACAACCCGCCCGGCTATAGACCTATCGGAAGGCCACTTAAGAGATGGAGAGATAGCTGGCTATCTACCTCTCAGGAAAAGACGCAGGGGCAACTTCAGAATTAACAGATCGACAGATCTCTAAGTAGTAGAAGAAGAAGAAGAAGAATTGATAGTGACAATGCTAAGACAGAATTTATGTGCAAATTACGCTCTGATATTAACAAATATTTTTTTATTATTATTATAAACTTGTAATTTGCTTATTTCATTAAAAATAATACTTACAATGAAGTTTTCAATGTTTTGCTTTATTTTTGATTCCAGATTTTTGTTACCCCATTCTGCCCCGTGTATGGGGCACATATTATGTAGGGCCAAAAAGCCATCACATTTCAAGATTTCAAAATCTTTCTGATCACATGACAGGTATCTTCTTGCAACTTTAATTCAAATTTTGTATCTGGAAATATCGGTAGTTGCTAAGATATTTCAACTAAACATTCTCATAGGTATTTCAGATTGTAAAATTTAATCGAATTGCATGTATTAACACCAGAGGCGGTTGAGTGAATTCAAAAACTTCAAGACCTTTTAATGTTTTGCAGTAATGAGGTTTCCCTGCAGTTATTCGTTAATCATTCATACAAATATATATGCAAAATATTATTGAATATATTTAAAGGTACATACTTTGCTATGAACAAAATGGGCGATTTTTTCTATCAAAGAGTAAATTATAAAATAATAACCACACAATTGCCCCAATCAATGAAAAATGATAAAAATGAATAACGAATTTGGTTAACTAAGCATATATCCAAATTTCTATAATGCAGCTGTTCGATAGTTCGCTATCGACGAACGTGTACTCCACTACCTCGTGGCTTTAAGCAAAAAGTGACAGATTGATAGGAAAGTATCAATTATGTTCAGTAATTATAATAAGCCCTCAAAAAAACCTAGGGCGAATACTTATGCAACGTGTATATAATTGTAGGTACATATGCGGTATAGATAGAATAATAGTTTTTAAGGATGTCGAAAATAACATATAATTATTATATTATCATTGTCAGTATTAACAGTTTAATATTTTTAAAAATATCAATACCTGTGAAACTGGAACTGATGTGATGACAGGCTTCTGGGTTTCGGTAGTTGGAGATGGTGAATGTTCCTGTACCCTTTGTTCCGCGATGGGGCTTGTGCTATCTGTAATTTTGACATCTCTTTCTTGGTCCCAGGCGCGCTCCAGTTCCAATTGCTGTTGCTGTTGTTGCTCTTTAAGTACTTTTTCTAAGGAGGCAGCTTGCTGTTAAAAGAATTCAAAATATTAATTTGATTACTTTCCTTACAATCGATGGGAACATGTAACTTTGTAAAATATATAATTTTGGATATTCTGGGAAATTCGATGGTTAAAATTAATGAAGAGTATGGAACATTTAGGTGGAGTTGCCTGTATAAACGGATATGCCTCTATATGAACAAGAGATAGTTGCGTGGATAGATAACTTCTTTGATCCAAGAGTGTACCTATAATGGCGTTTATTCTTGATACCATAGGTATATGATCACACTTACTCTACATTCATATTCTGTTATAACACGTAAATAGAATGCTGGGATCAGGTTAATATTTTTTCTTTATGGAAATATAAAAGTTAATGCTAATTAATGCAGCTTGTTAAATGTGTTTCTGACTACTCATTTTAAGAAGACTTCTTGGACCAAGAAGTCAGAAACACGTATCTGCGGCTGCACTACGCCTAACATTTGCAAGTTATCGTTTGTCATTGTTTCTCTCACTTGTCATTTAACACATAAGTCGACATTGTCTACCATGCAGTGATACATGTCGTTACCGTCAATAATTAAAGGTCTTCTGAGAGAAGTAATTGGTAGACTGTCTTTATATTTTTGCTATTGTCTTATTACTTTACTATACATATTACTCAATGAACTCCTTAATATATGGCTACAAATAATATATATTTTAAAATTTATTAGATCATACAGTATATATACATTTTATTCTTATTATTATTAATAGCCAACAGAATCTGCATTCCTTCATTTCAGGAGATATAGGAGGAGTGTAAATAAAGTAATGAGACTGGTAGCGTAGTGCCCCTGCTTGGCTGAACTGCTGGCTTCTCTTTTAGAGCGAAGGTAGGTTATCATATAATACGTCTTCAGCATAAGTTTGAACTCGCTAAAGTCACTTAGGGGTCCGCAGCAATTTTTTTCTTGAATCTGATTTTTTTGTAAATTGGTGACAACAATTTGAGCAACGGTAAGGTATAAACTTTTCCTTCAGACTTGGGCACAGTGCGTTGGCAACTTCTACAAAACTTCCAACAGGCTTGTGAAAACTGTGCTTTGCCAAGGCTTTTAGCTACTTTAAGGCATTCTCAAAAGGGTGAAACACGACTGAAGATGAATCTCGTAGTGAGAGGCATTCAACTGCAAGAACTAATGCATATTCCTACAGAACTTCTTATCATGGGTTGACGGTCATAATGACTGGGGATGTGTTAAGATTAGTTAACACGTAACTGTTTATCAGATTTTGACCAAAGAACTGGAGATGGCGAAAATCTGAGAAAAATAGTTCTGAAATATATTTCACAGTTTCCAAAGGCCAACAGCAGGGAAGCATGTATTAGCTTGATTGAAAATTACCAACGTGACATAAATCGTGATGAGTCAAATTGGTTGAATACGACCCGAAAACGAGACGAGGCAGGAACAGCACACCCCTGCTTCACCAAGGTGAGTAAGCAAGTCAAGGATCAAAGAATGATGATTTGATTGTTCAATTGTTGATTAAACGCTAAAAAAAAATTATTCCCTCTTCACAGTTTGGATTTGTTCCTGGTAGGTCCAACCAAGATGCTTTACATGAGTTTAAACTATGTCTATGAACAACTAGAAAAAAATTAAGATTGGAGGTATTTTCTTCTTTGACTTGAGTAAGTCTTTCGTCATTCTGGATCATTGGATCATATTGAATAAATTATATGCTTTGTGGTGTTACTTATGGCTTATTTAAATCTTTTCTGACTACGCGAACGTCTACTGTGCAGATGACCGGCCAGGTAGATAATGTTGTGGGGTCATTCAGTTCATCGCCTATGAACTTGTTTTGTGGAGTACCTCAGGGTTCCGTCATCGGTCCAACTCTTTTTACAATATATGTAAATTATTTATGTGAATTAATGAAACATTGTACGATTTCCCAATATGCGGCTGATACATGCTGCATTGTCTCTCAGCATATGTTGATGACACGTCTCGGGTAATGAAGGTTGCTGTTGATGGCATGAGTGGATGGTGAGACGGCAATGGTTTTCTTCTTAACGGTAAGAAAACTAGTATTCTACAATTCAAGTTATTGCCTGGCGTACCTTGTAGCCTTGATGTTCCATTTCAGGGACGATCTATACCTGAGTGAAGTCAGGTGGGGTCCTTAGGGCTAGTCATCGATGTTGCTCTCGGCTGGGGCCACATTGCCGGCAGGTTGAGTGTAAACTGTGGTCGGCATTGTACTGTATTAGGAGCTTGAAGAGTGTTGTAAGTCTTGAATCAGTGAGGTTACTTTATTTTGCAAATGTTGAACCTAGATTAAGATACGGGTTGGCCTTCTAGGGTTTCTCGCCTCATTCTAGGGGGGTATTTCTTGATGCAGACACATATTATTAGGTGAGTTATGTTCTCTTTATATATGTTGGAGAACCTAACTTGGTTTAAAATGAACGAGTCCACATTTGTCAGAAACTGTGATGTATCTGTCGCGATGGGGACTCGCTCATCACTAGATCTGCTGGTACTCTTTTATCGGACCTGTCATTTTGAGGGACGCCCTCGATACAGAGCTATTATTTTCTACAATAGTCTTCCAGATTATTTAAAAATCTCTGGGTCATCCGCGGTTTTCAAGCGTAAATTGAAAGAGTATTTACATGAAAACTGTTTCTATAATTTAAATAAATACTTAAACTATTGTTTGTAATTTTATTTATTTGATTATTTGTAATATTTGATATGTTAATGTTTATACATTTGTATAAACATTATGTATGTTTATTGACGTGCCGATGTTCATTTCCGAAATTATGACAAAAATATATTATTATTATATTATGTTTGTGGGCGGTGGGAAGGAAAATTCCCACCACTTCTTTATGAGAAGGTCGGAGCTGAAAATTAATTTTGAGCAAAAAAGTGCTGTTTTTATAAGAAATCTCAAAAATCATCTCTTAAAATATACTGTACCCTTAAATTTCGTCGTAATGCTAAATAATCTATTCAGTACGGTACTGTGGCTTTATATAATTATTTACTTACGTTACTGTAACGCTCTCTTTACCAAAATAGGTTAATACACCGTGTTTTAAATGTAATAATTAAGTTAATAATTCTCAGTCGGTTTTAACATTTTATAATGAGCATGAGTAAATATAATAGTTATTAATTTCAATTTTGGGTTCTTCAAATTATATGAAAAGTTACTTTATTATTTTTTTTATATATTAATTTAATACATGTGAAACGTTCTTTTATTCAATATGTTTTTTTTGCAATGTAAATTATTTATCACATAAATAATAAAAATCCAATATAAATTTAACTTAATAAAAGAAAAATAATTCTCCAAATTATTTCTGTTGAACTAATCAAATCACTAACTTGTTAATTGAGTATAATTGAAAATAATATTCTCAATTATATAAATAGAATGTAAACGTTTAATCTCACTAACATGGGTAGTTCATTTTACTTTCTTATACGTAGTATAAGGAAGTATTGTGATGATGAAAATTTTCGACCTCGAGATTTTTGCAGATGTCCACGTTTTGAAGTCCCCTGATACCGAAAAAGTGGTTTTTAAAAAATGTCTGTGTGTCTGTGTGTCTGTGTGTCTGTGTGTCTGTCTGTGTGTGTGTGTGTGTGTGTGTGTGTGACCACGATAGCGGCCAAACCACTGTAGATATCAATTCCAAATTTTGTATTTACGTGTATAATCTCCCTCTTGAGATCTGATTAGTTTTTCAGTAAAATCGGTAGACCGGAAGTAGCAGTTTACTTCAGCGAAAAAATCGAATTTTGCGAATATTTCGTCAACTACTAAGTTTAAACAAATTTATAAAGAATTCATATATACTTAAAATTAAAATTGAGAATAATTTTATTTAAAAAGTTTTTCGAAATTCCTACCGGAAGTAGGTCTTTTACTCGTATCGAAAATCAGTTTTTTCCGAATATTTCGCAAGTCATGCTTTTTAGACAAGTACGTTACGGGTATAAAAGTATTTAAAACATAATTTTCAATATCTTTTGTATAAAACAAATTTCAAAATTCAGACCGGAAGTACCACTTTTACTCTTATCGAATAGCGATTTTTTGCAAATATGTCGTAAGTTATGCATTCTATATATATTTATCAAGAGTACAAAAGTATTTAGAACTGGATTTGCAATATTTTTTGTATATATGAAATTTCAAAATTCGGACCGGAAGTAGCACTTTTACTCTTAGCGAGGAGCACTTTTTTGATAATATCTTGCAAAGTATGCATTCTATAGCGATTTATTAAGCGAATGAAAGTACCTAGAAAATGATTTTGAATAAGTTTTGTATAAAAAAATTCTTAAAATTGTATAGTTTGAAACGCTCATACGTATAAGAAAGTCGTGTGGTGGCAACACCTCATTTTTTATCTTTACAAAAGTATTTAATAATATGTGAATAAAAATAGAATATTTCTAACAAGAATTCAAATCAAATGTCAATGTATGAATTCAAAATGTTATAAAATTTTACTTAACGTTTTTTTCCCTTTCTTTAACTAGGTAGATTCCTCTTCATAAAATCAACAAGGTTGTTAATTCATTTCATGAAGACGTTCTTGCTTTTTCCTTTCCCGGTAAGTTTTTCTTAAAATGATTTATCAATTTATAAAAATCAAATTATTTTATTTGCAGGTATCTTCAGGTAAATTACTAGTTCATTAACACCTCGTAACAGTTCAAAATTATGAATTTCACCTTTACTACATTCACAAATACTTAAGAAATGCCTAATTAAATGATAATTAAGTTATTTTAAACGTTTAATAGACAGTTTTCAACATTAATTCCTTTTTTAAATATCCCTTGTTTTATATAACTAATTTGTTACTCTCCATTCAAAAAATTTTTTTCGGCATCAAAGGATCTTTCCTTATTTTTTTCGATATAAGCGATTTATTTTCAAAAATTCCATGCAGTAAATTAAGTTGCCCATCTTTATGATATGTAATTCATGATAACATTGACTTTAATAGGTATAACATCTTTTTGTTAAATTTACTACACTTTCATTAGGTTGAGATTACAATTACGTTCAATTAGTATTTATCTATCTTTTACATATCTATACTATTAAAATAAATCATTCTATTTATACAAATGAATAATATTTTTAATTCAATACTATTTAGTTAAATTTTTGAAGTGTTAATTTTAGTTTATGGCCTTTAAATGTTGTGCATTTTAAACAGTACAATACATTTAGTTCGTGCCTATAAAAGGTCTTAAGGTGCACCGCGGTATTAAAAGCAGAGTATAAAGTATAACGGATTTTGATCGTATAGTATTACTGAACACTTGCTGTGAGTAAAAGTATAAAAAAAATGCAATTTAGCATTTAATGAATGCGTCCAACTAGTTTTATACTGTGCACCCTGCATGTTATTTTCATTAAACGTCCAATAGAATCTATGAATATAGGCACATAACAGAAATGCCTAAATCAAGATATATCCTCGGTATTTGTAAACAAAACGTGAACATTCTTAGCCGGAGGGTAAAAACAGGATACCCTCGTAATCTGCTTAGTTGCGTGAAACACGTTTGTCAGGTGTCGATATCCCTGGTATAATTAACTACAGAGGCATCTCCACTTTGCAGTCGTGCTCGTCACATTGTTGCAATAAGATTGTTTTCACTGTGCGCTAATTTTTCACCCCCATCGTCCCTCTCTCCTTCAGAATCCTTCCATCCCCCTCAGTCGTGTTATGACGCGTGTGTCGTTTTTAAATACTCCACGGTCAGGCGCTCACTTCCCTGCACCCATCTCACACTTTCATCGTTGACAAAAGGCATGGGGGGAGGGTTTTAATGAAATTTAAAAAATGTAAATTCAAATTTGATACAAATTCGCGAATTGTGCCCAGGCCTTGTGCATATTTATTAACCGCTTTGGACTGGCGAATGATGATGGTGGTGGATCCGACAAAATATGTTTATTCAAAAGAGAACACTTTGTTTGAAAATTTAAATTAAAACGATAGACGTCCTTCGTCCGTTCTGCGGATCCGAAATATTTTTAAAAATATCCTTCACGGGTCCACCCGCCACTCATTCACTCACCGGACTCGACTCACTTTCCTGATAAGAAATTTGCATTGTGAATGTTCCCAGCAGACGGTTTTTGATTTATGTTTTTATGTAAAATAACTGCTTGTTACTTCTCTTACTGATTTTGGTAATTTAGTTTTGTAATTTTATATTTCGCTTCGATAGGTAACTTTGCCAGTTTTTAGAAAGTTTTAACGATATTTTTTGCTTTTGTCTCCAAGTTGATGTTGTTTTATGTTAATAAAGCTAGTATTTTCAATTACAAATTAAAAATTAATATAGGAAAAATCAGTTTTTCCTACGTTTCTTGAATATATAGGTAGGACTTTCAAATAAAAGTCTGAGATTACAGTTCTAAACAAACTACTACAGGCAGTTGGATACTGCCAAAAAGAATTATAATGATAATTTATTGGTTGAGTCCAAAAATAAGTCACATCAAATATGGAAAGTTATTAATAGAGAATTAGGCAAAACGATATATATACAGGCTGTCCCCAGAAATAAAAAGACGGAGTAGCAGAAATTGGAAGCTAGATTGTGTGAAAACGTACCCTCAAAATATCAAGTCTTTATTCGTGCGCAGACGGCAGAAAAATAATAATAAAGAATTCAATTGGCCTTACGCCGACCCTGCACTAAATATCCACCTGCTTCACTTTCACAATCGGTGTTTTTCAGAACCACCATATTACTTGTGTTAAAAAAAAAGGAGGAGAAATAGATACTTCATAATAAATATCAAACCATTAATTACTTTAATTTTAAACCTGCTAGAAAAATACGATTTATTGAAGATTCTAATAATCAGCTGTTTCCAACTACGAACACATTAAAGAGCAACAACCTTCCTATTTTAAAAAGAAAAACAATCTTTTATTGCCTGCAAGAAAGTAGGTCACCCATCTGGGTCAATAACCGACTACATAGCTGCGTTATTTAGACACATCCCGCAAAAAATATGTTTCAACCATTTAACGGTTTTTTCCCGTTTTATACAAATAAAAGCGTATTTTTCTCTATGAATGCGTCTTCGTTTCTATTTACAAATAAACATTCTTACGTGAATTATAAAAATATATTCTGTGCCAGGTCCGTAATGTAATTTTTTTTATCTAAAAAACAACATAGAAAATTAAAATTTTAATTTCTTCGTTATTGCGGTATATTTGGGCCTGTTTCTGTTCGAACTTTACATATCTGCTACTCCGTCTTTTTTATTTCTGGGACACTCTGTATATACAGGGTGTCCGGGAAAATGTGGGAAATCTCTTGGATACAGATAGAACATGAATAAATAAGAAGACAAGTTTCTATAAAAAAAAATTCCTACAGGCCCCTCCTACGGAGATATGCGTCCCTGAAGAACGCCGCTGGAAGTCGGTTTTTATTGAATTTCTTTGAAAGTAATTAATATAATTTAATAAAAATTTAATGTGATGGACACTAGTAAGGACCTCTTAAAATAGTGTCTTTGAAACATATTGAGCTTTTGTAGTATGCAAAAAATGTGCGTTTTAGTTTTTATCAGCACCAAAAAAACCTATTGCTGTTGTAAACGTTACTATGGTACCGAAATAAATAAAATATCCGGCATTTTAGAACTTGTCATCACATCGTTGACACATTGAATTGAGCCCATGTTGAACCCTCTTGTGATGTTTTTACAAAAATTCCGTTAAGGTGCCTCCGGAGACACCACTGCGTTTATATTTATATTAATTACTTTAAAAGAAATTTAATAAAAACCGATTTCCAGCGACGTCCTTCAGGGACGCATATCTCCGTAGGAAGGGCCTGTATGAAATTTTTTTATAGGAACTTGTAATCTTATTTTTTCATGTTCTATCTGCATCCAAGAGATTTCCCACATTTTCCCGGACACTCTGTATATATATATATATATAATATTCGTAGCATTGAATTTTTCAGATAACATTTGAATAAGTCGAGTCTTGTTATGAGTATTAGACAGAACCTTTTGTTGGCTAGTCGGTACTGTCATGAACAGATCAAATATATTATTCATATTTCTTCTATTTACGCACACATATTATGATATGTTTTAAACTTTCAACTCGCAATAACATGCGAACGATCGTTTGTAGAGGAAAAAGTGTTAGAATCTTTCTTGTAGGAAATCGCATGCTCTATAAATTTGATAATAACTACTTTTACAATAAAACCAACCGTTTAAGAGATATTCGCGAAAAACTGATTTTCATGACCTTTGACCTTGAATCAAAATTTTATCACATGTTGGATCGATGGGGACTTTTCACATTTTATTTAAAATGACTATTCTAAGGTCTGTGTAAATTTTTATCTGTCGGAGTTTTGTCTAGGTTTGGATTTTTTTTTGTGTCTATTTTGACCGGACTATGGACGTGTAAATAATTCTAACGTCTACATCCCTTGGAGAAACGTATAAATTTTGATGTAATCTATTGATTACAAGATGATCAAACGGGTTAATTGAAAGAAAAAGCTTTGGAAATAGTCCAATATTTATAAGTTACAGATTTTAAAGCTTGAAATGGGTAGCTTGAAACATTTTGTCAATGTCATAGTGTAAGCTTTAAAACAGTTTGTAGAGAGGTAGGTAGCTGATGTTTCCCCGGAGACTGTCGAAGTCGCGCAATGCCGAATCAAACATTCGCTTTGAAAAGCGATAAATGTACTGGTAAAAAAAAAAAAACGTAAAACAAAGACTGACAATTCTATTTAGCACAAATATAGAAAGTGACAAGAAAATCCGTTTTATCAATAGGAAAAACAAACACCCTCGTTGCTTTAAAAGATCTCATATCAAAAGCTGCCGCCTAATAAAAAAAGAGGTGTGGGCACCACACGGCTTTCCTATACATATTGCTGTGTGCTGTACCAGCAACATAATTTATTAAAATAATGATAATTTTTATTATATTCGATATATTAACTTATTTCTTAACAGCACGTACTTTGTAAGTACGCGTGAGTTCTAGCAGTGTATTCAGCCCCTCTTTCTCCTGGTAAATCTCTTGCTTAGTATTATTCTGGGATAAGGTTATAATTTGTTGTTAAAGAAAAGTCTAAGTTCATATAAAAATCATATCTGTATATTTTTATTCAAATATCAACTATAGATAGCTTCGCTATACTATATCCACATTAAAATTTACAATACACGTAATAGAAAGAAAACATTTCTATCATCTTTCGGTTATAATGTTTTATAGAATATATATTTATAATTGTAGTCATAAGAAAATTATCCTGTTATAAATGATGAAAAACTCGATTCTCAATAGGTAGTCTATTAATATTGAGCTAATTCTATTTTACCAGAAACATTATATTTGCACGTATTGCCCTGATAATCTAGAAGTTCGCAATAGTTAATGTTCAAAGATTAGCATCAATTGATCAATAGTCGCAACCATTCACACGTATTGTTGCTAGCGCTTCAATATCTGCCACACAGAAAGATTCCCCTTTTTAAATATATAATTACATTTTTGAAATTTTAAATCAATGATAAAATGCGAAAAATTAATGATGCCTGATAATGTATTCGAGAATAAACATTCGCACGTTGTATTCTCCCAAACACTCAAAACCATTGATGATCCTTTCTGTATTATAAATAAAACTAATGAACTATCATTTAACAGGATAATATCTATTTAATTCATACTGCTCAACGTTATACTAGAATAAACATTTTCACGTTGTATTCTAAGAAACACATTACAGCATTAATAATTCTTTACAAATTGAACGACTTACTTTGTTTCATCAAACATCGATTCAAACTCTGTCTTAGGCATCTCCATATTCAAATATAAAATTATCAAAAAGAAAATTATTCTAAATAGAAATGAAAATGAAAATTGAAATTATATTCTAATACAAACTAAATGCTTATACGTTTAATCGTAGTGTATTCAACCCTACGTTATAATTCTTTATTAGCTTTCAAAAAGAAATGTCTTTTTCCTTTGAAGTCGAAATAATAATTCTATCTTGTTCATTCCTGTTTTTTGAATTTATACCCGAAACAAAAAAATAACGCCTGTTGATTACGCCCTCCTTTAAACTAAACTTTAGGTTGGCATTATGCATCATCGGTGAAATCTCTGCCCTTCATTTTCTGCAAGTTGTCGTTGTTGCACTAACATACACGCACATATTGTCTTTGACAGTTCATTCACTAAACGTCAACACTTTAAGCCGTTTTCTTATTTAAAAGTCTTTCCTAAATTGTTCTGTATCTCCAACGGTAGGTATATTTTTCTTAATACAGTCCCTCCTTGTATTTGTGTATAAATTTGTTGCCTTTCTCATTATTTGTTAGACACTTTCTTCTCCCATTTGCTAACATAATCCTTGTTTTTCTTTTAGAAATGTCTGGACCTGGTAAACTCGAATACACATTGCAGATGACAAGAATTCTTCTTCCCATATCACTTATATTACAACGATTAGTGAGTTCCACCACGTCAGTTTCATTTCTACCCAGGACTTTTCCTACAGTAATACATTTATCTGCAAGAAACTATAAACAAATTTTATACTATATTTCTCTTTGTAGGTCTCCAAACCATACAAGTCTTCCACATGCTATGAAACTTCTGTGTTTACACGTACAAGTTCATGAATGTAGATTTTTATTCATTCAGCTGTTGTTTATATAAAACATTATTGCTGACTATATCGTTTTAGAATATTTTAACTTATATCCTTTTTTATTTATAGTCATAAGTTTGAGGTAACTTTTACGACTTTTAAGCATGATTTATAAAAATCCCTTTTATAAAATTTATTACATTATGCACGTTTTAAATTCATTATTTATTCTGCAATATTTTCGTCTCGTGTAAGACGAATGTGAACTCATTCATACAGTTTTATAGTGTTTAAATGACTCACTCTCTTTTATTAGGTTTTAATACCTTTTTATTTTTATTTTGTACTTATATAATACTTAATTTTTAGTACTTATCTAACCTATAATGTAATAATGAAATCATTTTGTATTTGAATTCTTCATATTTAAATATATGCAACCCATCATACACTTGTGTTATTAGTATTGCATGATGTTGAAATCTTCAGTATACATTCTCTTTTTTTTTTAATTTAAACTTAATATTTTCTTTAACACTTAGACTAGTTCTTAATACTATTCTTATTTTTAAATATGCAAGGGACCACGGCAATATGTGCCTTTCAAATTATTCAAAGTTGCTCTAAATTAAGCTTTGAATACTTTTATCCTCTTAAAAAATTAGCCTGTGTGTAAAAGTGTTACTTCAGGTCTAAGTACTTCTAGTCTATTAATAAATCTCTACATAATGCATATACTTCGTGAGATATTTGCAAAAAAATGCTACTCGCTAAGAGTAAAAATATTACTTCCGGTCCGAATTTTGAAATTTTATTTATACAAAAAATATTCCAAATCGAGTTCTAAATACTTTTGTAATCTTGATAAATATATATAGAATGTATAATTTACTTCTACTACTAGTGTTACTTCCGGTCTGAATTTTGAAAATTCTTTAATACAAAAGGTACTGAAAATTAAGTTCTAAATACTTTTGTACTCTTATCATACCTGTCTAAAAAGCATGACTTGCAAAATATTCCCAAACAACTGATTTTCGATAAGAGTAAAAGACCTGCTTCCGGTAGGAATTTCGAATCTTCTCAAATTTAATTTTGAGTACATATGAATTCTTTATAAATTTGTTTAAACTTAGTAGTTGGCGAATAATTTAATTTTTTCACTGAAGTAAAATACTATTTCCGGTCTGCCGATTTTACTGAAAATCTAATCAGATCTCAAGAGGGAGATTATACTCATAAATACAAAATTTGGAATTGATATCTGTAGCGGTTTGACCGCTATCGTGGTCACACACACACGCGCACTGACATACACATACATTCACACAGAGAGAAAGAGACATTTTTTAAAAACCACTTTTTCGGAATCAGGGAACTTCAAAACGTGGACATCTGCAAAAATCTCGAGGTCGCAAATTTTCATTGATTGGAGAACAACAGAGAACATAACTTGGTGGCTAATAAAATTTTACGAAAAAATGAGAAAGCAAGGAAAGTCCCACTATTGAGGGATAACGCAACGTTTTATGGGTATAAGACTGTGGAAAAAATACTTTGAAAAATTATAAATAGATGTTCGTTGTAAATAAATTGTGTTTTACTTTGCCAGGAGCAACGGAAAGTGAACAGCCCTAGTATATGTGAAATAAATATGAAGTATTTTTTATTTTCTCTTTTGAATGACTGGAACTTTCATGCTCGGTATTTTTGTAATAGATCTTGAGTACACTAACAACATTATTGCTATTTATATGTCGCTGTTTCCATCGACTTTAAACTCACTTATTTAGATTTCAAAAATTTACCTAGAACTGGGAGGACGCTCTAGTAATTATTTCGTAACTATTAAAATTTATTTAAATGATTCCCGGGCAATTTCAAATTTATTTCAGTCTACTATATCTTAAAAAAAAAAACGGGTGTTTTTACAATTTCTGCCTATATTTTTCTTGTTTCTCTTTCATTCTTTTTTCGCGAAGATTGAGTTTATATAATTCAGTATACCGCTAATTGATATTGAATCATTAATACGGGGAAAACAGTAGAGACCCTCTGTTTCTCGTCTGTGTTTGTAATCTGGAGGGAGGCAGGCAAAGCTTATTATATTATGGCAGAGTCGGCCTGCTTCATTCATAGACAATACTCTTGAAAGATGGAATAGTTCGGCTTTCGCGCTTTAGAGTGGGAGGGAATAGCAGGATGAGTAGGTGAGACGGTAGATTCTGTTCACCCCCCACCTTTACTCCTTCTGTTACCCCTTACGAGTTCTTCCCCTTCACCTCCCAGGAAGTCGAATGCATCCAGCTCCCATTCAATTTCAGTTCTTAATTCGGAGTGATTTAGATATTCGCCGATTGGCAATGTCACTCATTTTTTACAGACCTCTATCTCTCAATTACCCGTTCGCAACACACAATACACTGAAAAACTCTTTATACGTTTTTATTGTGTCTGTATTACGTTGACGTCTCTCCAATTATACCTTCGACTTCTCTTTTTATTTTATTTCTCCACGTGAAAGCTCGATTCCATTAAGTTAAATTTATTCGAATAAATTTTATTACACGCGAAATCGACTATTCTTTTCTCCATGCCGTTTATACATTGAAAAATATACATATATGTATACCAGGTGATATAGAAATTCTATTAATTGAGTTAGCAGCAGACGGTTCTTGGTGGAACATTTTATTAATAACTATTTTAAATAAAAATAAAAATAAAATAAAACTCTTGAAAACTTTCCACAATTTTTTATTTAGTCTTTGCGACATATGTTTCGGTATTGTTCATACCATTATCGAGCCGGAACTAACAGGTCAGTTTGTGTAGGGTTGTTATATATGTCGTTGTGTTTATTGCCTCTTTGTACATAAGTGTCTATTATGGGTGTATGTGTGTTTGAAAAGTCTCTGTGTGTGTTCGTTACTTTCTCTTTTCTTTGAATTGATTTTTTAATTTCTAATATTTCTAACAGATTTAATTTCGGTCCTTTGTTTACATTATGTATAAGTTTACAACTATCTATATCGGGAAAATGGAGATTATCTATACAATGTTCGGCAAGGCCTGTATTTCTAATATTATGCAATATTGATCTTTTATGTTCTTTTAATCTAGTTTCGATCTTTCTGCCACTTTGTCTGATATAGATAGCTTTACAGTCTGTGCAACTAATCTTGTATACACCTGATTTGTCGGTAAGTTTAGTTCTGTAAAGCTATCTATATCGGACAAAGTGGCAGAAAGATCGAAACTAGATTAAAAGAACATAAAAGATCAATATTGCACACAGGCCTTGCCGAACATTGTATAGATAATCTTCATTTTCCCGATATAGATAGTTGTAAACTTATACATAATGTAAACAAAGGACCGAAATTAAATCTGTTAGAAATATTAGAAATTAAAAAATCAATTCAAAGAAAAGAGAAAGTAACGAACACACACAGAGACTTTTCAAACACACATACACCCATAATAGACACTTATGTACAAAGAGGCAATAAACATAACGACATATATAACAACCCTACACAAACTGACCTGTTAGTTCTGGCTCGATAATGGTATGAACAATACCGAAACATATGTCGCAAAGACTAAATAAAAAATTGTGGAAAGTTTTCGAGTTTTATTTTATTTTTATTTTTATTTAAAATAGTTATTGATATAGAAATTACAACACAATTAGCGCGAATTGTTATATTTTAAGAATTATTTGTTAATATATAGACACCTTGAGTTTTTTTATCAATGAACATAGCATAACATCTATGTTCAGTTTTAAAATAAACGCGTTAATGCATGGAAACGTGATGAAACTAACATAGGTAGATTATGTGTTTCGACAATTAAATATTTCACATATGTATTCACCTAATTTTAAAATGAGGTGTGGCCACCACACGACTTTCTTATACGTATGAGCGTTTCAAATTACACTAGCCATCAATTTTTTTTTTTTTTAATAATTGTTGTTAAAATGGGCGTACAGTTCTTACAGACTTTAAGTGAAGGCATAACCAAAAACCAAATCTTTCCATCACGTCTAGTTTTAGAGTTATAATCATACTCTAGTAGATAAACAATGATATTGTATGTTGAAAATTTGTTACACAGAAGTTAAAAAGAAATAGATAAGTACAAAGAATTTTGAAATTTCATTTATACAAAAAATATTCCAATTCCAACTCTAAATACTTTTGTACTCTTCATAAATATATATAGAATCCATAATTTACGACATATTTGCAAAAAATCGTTATTCGGTAAGAGTAAAAGTGTTAGTTCCGGTCCGAATTCTGATTTTTTTTTATACAAAAGCTGTCGAAAATTAAGTTCTAAATACTTTTATACTCGTAACGTACCTGTCTAAAAAGCAGGACTAGCAAAATATTTGCAAAGAACTGATTTTAGATAAGAGTAAAAAACCTACTTCCGGTAGGAATTTCGAAAAACTTTTTTAATCAAGTTGTTCACAATTTCAATTTTAAGTACATATGAATTCTTTATAAATTTGTCTAAACTTAGTAGTTCAAAATCTAATCAGTTCTCAAGAAGGAGATTATACTACTAAATGCAAAATTTGGAATAGATAGCTATAGCGGTTTGATCGCTATCGTGGTCACAGACAGATAGACACAGACATTTTTTAAAAACCACTTTTTTGATATCAGGGGACTTCAAAACGTGGACATCTGCAAAAATCTCGAGGTCGAAAATTTTCATCATCACAATACTTCCTTATACTACGTATAAGAAAGTAAAAAATGAGGTGTGGCCACCAGACGACTTTCTTATACGTATGAGCGTTTCAAACTATACAATTTTAAGAATTCTTTTATACAAAAATTATTCAAAATCCTAATCTAAGTACTTTCATTCTCCTAATAAATCGCTATAGAATGCATACTTTGCAAGATATTCGAAAAAAAGTGCTACTCGCTAAGAGTAAAAGTGCTACTTCCGGACCGAATTTTGAAATTTTTTTATACAAAATATATTTAAAATTATCATTTAAATACTTTTATACTCGTAATGTATCTGCCTAGAAAACATGACTTGCGAGATATTCGCAAAAGACTGATTTTCGATAAGAGTAAAAGATCTACTTCCGGTAGGAATTTCAAAAAACTTTTTCGAGACAATTTGTCTCGAATTTAATTTTGAGTACATTTGAATTCTTTATAAATTTGTTTAAACTTAGTAATTGACGAAATATTTGCAAAATTCGATTTCTTCACTGAAGTAAACTACTACTTCCGGTCTACCGATTTTACTGAAAAACTAATAATATCGCAAGAGGGAGATTATATACGTAAATACAAAATTTGGAATAGATATCTACAGCGGTTTGACCGCTATAGTGGTCACAGACAGACACACAGACACACAGATATTTTTTAAAAACCACTTTTTTGGTATCAGGGGACTTCAAAACGTGGACATCTGCAAAAATCTCGAGGTCCGAAATGTTCATCATCACAATACTTCCTTATACTACGTATAAGAAAGTAAAAGATAGCATTTATGATTTTTAAGAATTTTTATTCATGTTAACTTACTTCTAGTGTCAATTACATGCGAGTTATACATATTACTGTTATCATCGATAATTATTTTAATTGAATTATGGTTGAACATATATTCGCGTGCAGTGGATTTGAACTCGATAACTTTCCATTACAGGCCGGATGCTCTACAAATTGTATATGAGATGGAGGAAATAGATGTTATACGTGCCCCTACTCATATACGTTTTATAAGCAATACCAAATTTTTCAAAGAAGATGCTATCAAAACAATTTTCGGAACAGGTAATGAACGAACGATCTTACTATTGTACTCGAATACTTGATCTTAATTCTGTCTGAACAAACTCTTAGCGTACCAATTTGTATCGACCTCATCGTTGTTCCCCAACTAGAGATTCAAATGTTTCCACCCTCCTGATCTACCGCATAGGGTGTAAAGTGCACAAATGTTGTACTATATTAAATCTAAAAAAATGTCTTCTGTTGCTTTCAGTTTTAACTAAAAATTTATAAAAACGAACACAAAATAGAACATATTATTTATTTACACACACACACACATACATAAGATCTACAACTAATCTGTCATCGTGACGTAGAGGCTATAATGATTTAAAATACTAAATTAATAGCAAAAATGACAATTATAAAAACAAGTGATTTTTAAGTTAATGAATATAACTACAATGAAACTATTTATATAGCAGCTACCTTTATTAATTGTCATTTTTCTAATTAACTTACTATTTTGAATTAATATAGCCACTACGTCATAATGACAGATTAGTTTAATTCCATTTCTTGTATATTTGTTTTGGAATTTTGATATATGTATCTACATCAATAAAGGAAATGTCGCGTATACATAATAAAAACAGGAGAAAGAATATCGGGTTATTCCGGTGTAGTGCAACCGCAGACACGTGTTTCAGATGGTCTTCCCTTTGTTTCTATTTCTAAGGATATCCAACCTTATTCCTTGGATGCACCGTACTGACGATGACCAATAAGTCTGAAACAGTGCTTGTCGTGGTGAGCAGTGGTAATACATTCTCCCTGTATAAATTGCCTTTTCAAGTAGTATGTAGAAATACAATGGTTTTCGACATACAACTTGAATTTATACAGAGTTTGCTAAATTGTTGCTATCAAATGGAAGTAAATATTGATATCAGGATTAGATATATTATGTTTGATGGTATGTTGGATAAAAACTAAAGTACTACCAGGGCTTAGTTGTCAACTCAAAAAAAAATCATACACTCTTAAGTGGACTGGGGTATTTTTTCGGATAAGCACGAAATCAATAACGGCTTAAATCATTGTAACCACGCAAACTTGCCCAATAAATAACTGTTATTTCTTGTATAGAAAAATTGCGTAATAGTGTAGAGGTATTGCTTCTTTTGCGTTTTATGTGTTAAACTGCAGACATTTATCTGGCCACGTCGAAAACTTTTTATTACGTGTCCATAAATTTTTCTGGAATGCAACATATTATTATTAATTTTTTTCCTTTAGTTTTGTGGTCATTATTATGGTATATAGTCACAATATCTATTTTTGACTTACTATTGAGATGGTTAAGAGCCGTTTCTTGAAATTTCTATCTTTCATAGTTGATGGACTTCACCTAAAACGAAGAAACATGGTGGCTAGTCTTTTATTTGTCTGGTTTGATTGATTCTGCAGCTCTCCTTTGTAATTTAAAGTTCCTTATTACAGGCCAGCAGCCTGTTCTCTACTATCACGAGATCCTTATCTTTTGCAAAAACAAATTGAATTTCATACTCTTCACTTCCTGTTAAGTATAGCGCTACAGATATACATGGCAGTAACGTTTTTTATAATTTCTGATAATAATTTCCTTATATTTTTCACATATTGTTTTATTTTCATTTATATTCTCTTATTTTTGTATTTATGTACAGTTTTTTATCCTATAAAAAGGAAACAACAACAATACATTATATTATTATTATTATAACACCGCCAGCGTCTCAATCAGTGGTCAGTTAAAAATACAGTGCTCTGGAATTAGTTATAGAGTTCACCTCTAGGTGGGCGATTAAAAAAAAATGTTTAGTTTTTGTTTACTTTAAAATTGGCTGAATAGAATTAAGTGCAAAGCCTTAAGATACACAGGGAACCAAAAGGTTATTTTCAAGATTACTGGTTTAGCAAAATACTGGTTTCTCTGTGAAAAGTAATCGAAATTAGTTGATCAGCTGTAAAGCGTGCAAATATTATGTTATTTCCCTCACCAGATGCACGACACTATTCAGCATATATTCTTGACAAAAACTCAGGAAATTCCTGAAAAAATTAGTCATGTGGAACTAAATAATGCTTAAACGCTGCAAGAAAAGGATTTCTGAGGCTAGATGTCATAAAGTCAAAAATTTAACATTTAAACGTAAGTGAAGAGAAAAAAATTGATTGATATTGGTTGTTGAAGACGGAATTATTACAATTATAGTTTCATTTTTCTCTAGAAGCTTTACAACAGTAAGCACCATCACCAGTAAATTTAATTTATACAAAAATGGTCGTTGGAAGTTGAATCGTGGTCGAAGCCATAAATTAAGAGTCAAGAAATAAATATTTTGATTTATGTACTGTCACAACATGACAACTGTTTGTCATTCTTTATCTTCTTCATGGTGCAACAGTCCCATTTGGACCTGGGCGTCCCATATTTTCTGCCTCCAGACATCTCGCTGCTTTGCTCTTGCCTTCCAGTTGCGCACTATCAGTAATTGTTTACCGTCCTCTTCAATGTTGTCCACCCATCTCTGGTTGTTTGTATTTTTGCTTTAATTTAAAGTTGTATCGGATTCTCCACTCCTCATTCTCCATTACCGGCCCATATATTTTTCTTAGGATTCGCCGTTGCCATCTTGCTAACAGCTCCTATGAATGTTTAGTGATTGTCCATGCCTCGCTTCCGCATGTCACCACGGGTCTTATCATGGCCTTGTAGATTGTAATTTTTGTTTTTCTTGTGGCTGCTTTGGACTTGGAAAATATGTGCGAGTGAGAAGTAGGTTCTGTTTCCATGCGTTGTTGTATTTCTTGTTTGATGTCGTTTTCACTGTTAATTTGAGATCCCAGATATATAAATCTCCTATTGTGTAATTCTGGCCAATCCTTCTTATTGGTTTCACTGGTAGTAGTTTGGTCTTTGTTTCATTGACCTTCAGCCCGATCTTACTGACTTGTGTTTCTAATTTGTTCATTGATTTCTCGTGCTGTTCTGGCCACTAGATTAATATCATCTTCATAGGAGATTATATGATGTGACTTGTGCATTATTGTGCCGTCAAGGTTCTCACTGGCATTTTTATTGCATCCTCAAGTAAAATATTATAACAGGATCGGTACAAGTTCATCTCCCTGCCTCACACCTGTGGTGATTGAAAACTTTTCCGTCATTTGGTCTTGTATTCTCACTGCGGTCTTCGAGTCTGTCAATGTTGTTGTGGTTAATCTTACCAATTTGCTTGGTATGCCAAATGCTTCCATTATAACACAGAGCTTGTTCCTGTCTATACTGTCGTAGGCCTCCTTGAAGTCAATGAATAATTTTTTTTTGGTATTCAAAATAAAATAAAACGGTATTAAAATTTTTGAATGTACATATTTCCTTACATTTCTATATATTTATATATATGTGGTTCGTGGTTTGACAGAAACAGACTCAAGCTGAATATTGAAAAAACCAATGTGTTGAACTTTGGCTATTTCAGGAGGCACCCAATAAAAGTTATTTATGGAGATCAACAGCTAAATATGGAACACATGGCAGTTAAGTTGCTGGGATTGTGGATGGATCCTCAATTGAACTGGAAGAAGCATATTGACCACTTGGCAACAAAGATATCATCATTCAGTTATGCATTGCGTATCATAGCGGGATCTGTAAATCAGTCAGCAGGTCTATCGGCATATTATGCTTATGTGCAGTCGAGACTTAGTTATGGCATCATGTTGTGGGGAACATCGGTTCATGCATCCAGAGTGTTTATCCTACAGAAGTCGTGCCTGCGTTGTGTCTTTGGTGTGAGAAAGACTCATTCATGCAAGGAAATTTTTAAGGGACAAAAAATACATACATTGACGGGCTTATATGTTCTTGAGTGTGTGAAGTTTGTAAGGAAGAATTATGAGTTTTTCAAAGAGCAAGAATTACAACATAATTACGAGACCAGACGTATAGTTTGTTCACATTTGGTGCCTCTACAAACAACAAAAAGTATTGTGGAAAAGAGTTCTATCACCCAAATAATAAGAGTATATAATTATTTACCGTCACACATAAAATATTTACCTCAGAAAAGGCAAAAAACTGTATTGTTTGAAATACTCATCAAAGAAGCTTTCTATAGCATAGATGAGTATTTTAATTTTAAATTTTGACGCGTATAAATGTGAATTTGTGAATCTGTTTTATATATATATTTTGACATCTTCAACACTGTATGTATTACTGAATAAATAGCTTTATTATTATTATTATTATTATATAAGCGTTGTAAATTTTAAAACGTCAAATTTTCTATAAGGCACAAATTATTAAATACTGAAGCAATATTATTGATGATATTCGATATAATAAATGTATTTTTCTTGTTGTATAAAGAAAGTTAAATATAAAAGTTACATATATATGTATATTTTTATATGAGTTATATATACCTGGATCCTTGGTAATGGCCATATTGTTATTTCCTCATTAAATCTCTCTAAATTGCACTTTTGGCCCACCTAGCTCCATTGGTATTCACTGCGGCGGTTTCAAGAGAAACTCGGAAAAAACTCCTTACCCCTGATCACATATTTCATATGCAGAGGGCTGTTTTGCTTGCCGGAGCAATATTATTTCCATATTTTTCACATAATGCGCCTCTGTATATGGGTTTTATTTCATGTGACATCATGGTAATGCATTTTAACGTCTTATCATTCATTGCGGCATCTTACCAACTCTTTGGGCGCGGCGCGGCGGTAAATATTTGTTAGCGAGACGGTGGTGCGTATAGGAAGCTCGCGAGGGTGCCCGGTGAAGAGAGAAAGAAACGCGCGTTGCCGCGTGTCAACCCCCGAATTTATAATATCGCCACACGTCAGGCAGTTACATTTGCCCCCAATCAAAACAGTCAACCGGAAGCGGGATCCAGCATCCGAGTAAAAACCTCGAAAAGAAACATAAAACATCCAGTGAGGGTGAAACAACAATGAAATTAGAAGACAGGGAGGTGAAGTAAAAAGAAAAAAAACTTCATTCGAATAATTCGCCGAAGAAAAATTCACTTGAGTAAATATCTGTGACGAAAGCGCGGAGAAGACAGGAAATTTTTACGGTTTTAAATATAAAAGGAATTGCTCCTCCGCGCCCCTCAATTTACTATTTACCACTGTCTGGAGGGATGGATGAAAGTGGAATAATAAAAATAATAATAACAGGAAAAAGTGCAAATTGCATCTATTTTCATAACAAGTACAGCCCTGTAAGTCAAATGCGTATATCTCAGATATTGAAATTGATTAATTTTCTATATATAATAAAACGCAATTGTTCAGTATCGAAAAATTATAATGTTCACACACTACATATTTCCGTGATCTTTATATTTCAAGAATTATAACATTTATTAAATAGTTAAGTTATTGAATAAGAGCATTAATTTTTCGTTTAAAACGAAAATACTAATATAATAAGCATAGGTTAAAAGTATTACAACAAGTAAAAATGGGTTGCCTAACCTTTAAGGGGCAATATCATTAAGAAAATAAATATATATATATATACATATATATAAATTAAGTTTAAATATTAAGAATTTAGGAATAAAAAACAAACAAAAAAATAAATATATGCATTCTATATTTTTATAGAAAAGATAAGCACAACATATGGTTCGAATATAGAAAAACAAAGCCAAATTTCTCACAAATCGTTAGGGTGGCACTAAACATTTTAAGAAATGGACCACTGTTCAATAATAAAAATGTACAAAAAGTAAATAATAGAGAGAAAGTTATGTTCAAAGATGGAACAATAAAAAGAGTGAATCATTTGAATGCCATTAAAGTATGAGCAAGGCCACATTCGGCATGTCCGAGACGAAAATACAAATTCAAATGTATAAAATGTAATCTCAGACATGTACACTAATCTCAATTCATGAGAGAGTTTTATGATCATATTTAAATGTGTAGTAAATACTTCTTATATCTAAAAATATTAAAAGGATATATACGGAAAAGTACTCTTTATTCGAGACGACACATTGATAAGTTTTATGTGTTAATGCAGTTTCCATGAAGAAAATTCCAGTTGTACATAACATGTTCCCGATTGTATCCAACAAAGGTATCAACAAAAAGAAGATAAGAGTAACTTTAATCAATGGGAAAAGAAATTATATACATAACAATGAGAGAGGCAATGCATACAAGTATAATGAAGGATGGTATTAAGAAAAAAGAAGAACGTACCCACAGAAGGCGAAGAACAGCAGGTGTACGTGAACTTTCAATAGACAATTTTAAGTAACGACATTTGTAGATACATTAACTGTCAAATGTGGAATGTGTGTTTATGTGATTGAGAAAACTTAAGGCAAGTAAAAAATAACCAGACGATACCAACATAAATATTAGTTGAAGAAACGTGGCGCTGTGAATAAGTAGCTATCTTTTGTTTTAAATTATATAAGGCCGCGAAAATGAATGGAGAGGGAGATGAATCCTGTCTTTTGAACTTGTTAGACGCACAAATTTTTGAGATCTTTTGCAATAGTAAAAAAAAAGAGAGTAGGGGTTTTTATACATATTCAATTTTAAATAATTGATGGTGTAAGACCTACTCTAAAAGTACTATGTGAGAATATTTGCTTTTAGAAAGGCATTGAGCATCATTAATTTAAATAAATATTGTCTTGTTAAATTGGATTAATTTTTTTGTAATATGTAGTGGGAAGATAGTTAATGGTGTTGAGGGCACTGGAAGTACTATGTGCGAATATTTGCTTTCAGTGAATCATTAGGTATCATTAACGATTATTTTAGTCAATCTTAATCAAAATTTTCAAATAAATAAATACGAATCGACAGGGATGTTTCTTGATGGACAAGCGCCAAGCCGTTAAATGTACTATGTGCGAATATTTGCATTTATCGATTGCAATGGGTCATTTTCAAGACATTTTCGTTGCGAAGTTTTAGATCATCAAAGGCACTATGTGCGAATGTATGTCTTTGTTGAAATAAAAATTAGCTTCGTATGGGAAAGAATATTTTTTTTTGAATCAATAAATATTGTTATATTAAAGAAATAAAATAGCAAGATAAATTTTTCTCATATCAGTATAAAAAGTATATTTTTTTATGTTCTTTTATTGTAAAAGAAAAATACTTGATATAGCCACATGATAGCAATTTTTTTGTGTTACTGTTTTTCTAAAAGAGAATCATAAATATTTTATGAAATTTAAAACTCTATTTTTATTATTGACCTTATCCAAATATAAACTAAATAAGAGACACACCAGAGTAAAAGAAGTAAGATCACTGCAAGAACTCACAGGTATAAATGAAATGCTGTTAGGGAATAGACTTATAGACAATAATTTTTAATGCATTCTCAGCATTCATTAAAAATATTTATGCAATTCTGGTAACATAAAGGTTACAGCATATATTTTTATGGCTATGTACAATGTGGTTGCATTGTTGTAACCACAGCAATATGTTTCGCCAAACTGTGGCTTCATCAGGTGGGTGAAAAACAATTTCAAAGTACACATTAGCTCCTCTATATATCAATACACAAATAATCTCCTTCCTGAGAGGGGGTGGACATATTTGAATTTTAAATTGAGTATGGGGGAGTTATTTATATCTAGTTGGTCATTTAAAATTATATCTAATTTATTAAATTTATTAATTTCTAGCATATTAAGTTTTTTTTACTTTTTTCTGAAACATATAAAGATGTAAAATTGGTGTTGAATTTATGATTCTGTTCTAAGCAATTATTAGCAAAAGTTGGGTTTGTCTTTATATCCTTATAACATCTTTCGTGTTCTTTCATTCTAGTATCGAATGTCCTTCCTGTCTGTCCTACATACACTTTTTTACAGTCTTCACATGTTACTTGTACACCCCTGATTCAATGTTTACGTGCGATTTATACGTATACAAGTATCACGTGGCAACGTGGCACCCCTACTGTCCGTCACTTATCCCGGCAACAATCGACATCACAACGATTTTCTCCGATCTTCCCAGTTCTCCCCGCCAGATTTTACATTCAATGTTTAGGTGCGAACACGTTGCGATCTAGTCTGCAATAAAAGCCGTCTTATTACTGTAACGGGAAACATCAAATGGCCGCGGCGATCTCCTGATCTAGTAGTTTATTATTATTTTCAGAATCCTTTTTTATTTACCTTATTATGGTTATTTTTTAATTTTATTAGAATTACGCTTTTGTTTTGTTTGTGTCATGCAGCGTGAACGCAGCTTAATAATTCTCTGCATTTACTGAAAGGAAAAAGAAAAACAAATCCTTGCAACTAGTAAATATTATTTCTGAACGCATTACAAACACCCAAGTCAGTGGTCCAATAGTTACTGCTAACTTGTATTTTCGAGCATGTATCGGTCGCGCTGGCATTGGAGAGAAAAGTAGGGGTGCCACGTTGTCACGTATTGTATGAATTGATCGCCTATGGCTAATGAAAATTGACACATGTTGTATATATATATAATAATATTGTTGTGCGTTTTCGGGGTCGAAATAAACAACTCGTGCAATGTTTTGAAACAGTCAGTATTTTCACACTTAAAATTAACCACAATATAAAAATATAAAAATAAATGTATCGCACTTAAAACTACTACAAATAACTTAAAACACGTATTTATATCTATCACTACTATATACTACTACTTATGTCTGTAATATTTATGTATTTCTTGAACTATAATAGAATATTATGTTTATTTGAACTGTACGAATACTATTCAACGAATTACTCATCCTGGCACCCCCAGCGGCTTTTATATCTGCATACAAAAAGTCTAGAAACGTACGAGCAGACTCTAGCTCTCTTCTCGATAAGTTCGGGAGTTGCAGATGATTTATTACTTGTTTACGAGTGTGTTTTTATCGTCGCCGCGCCGATGTTCACTTTTCGTTTTTTGTGGACTTATTTCGTTACAATATGATAGTTATAAGAATATTAACAAAAGTGAAAAATCATTTTACTGATATTATGACGATGGTACATCTTAAATATCCATTCCCTTACGGGAAAATTAAACAACTTATAAATATATAATACAAATAAATATAGGTAGTAACCTTAAGATGGTGAAATTGATTTTTAAATGTTTAATTTAAATAATGGTAAATAATTAACTTCTAGTTGGTCGTTTAAGATTCAATTTTTTACCCATATCCTGTATGTGTAGTATGTCAAACTTATTATTGAATTCTTCGTGTGTCTTTCATTGGCGTATCATAGCATGGACCCATAGATTACATAATTAATATTCCGATGTTCAATGAAGACTTTAACAAAAAATACATTATTAAACAAATCGCTTATAACAACGGCTATGAACCGAACCTAATAGAAATCTCAAAGAAATCATAAAATAAATTACTAGGTGAGATATACCCGGCTACTAAAGAAGAGTCAGACAAGAAGATTAATTCATTCCCTTATAAAGATCACGAACAAGATAAATTCTCAAAATTCATTAAAATAGAGAATATTAACATTGCTTACTAAACAAATAATAATTTATCTAAGTATATCAAAATTAATAAAGAAAAAACTACTGAAGACAACAAATCAGGAGTTTATAAGCTATCTTGCGGATCATGTACTAAAACATATGTTAGGCAGACAGGTAGAACTTTTAAAAAACGTATCACAGAATGATCATAAAAGTGAATCAACCTACGCTAACCATTTAATAGAGAATGGCCATAAATTCAATTCACAATTTGATATTCTCCGTGTAGAAAATAAAGGTAAAAAACTAGAAAATTAACAAACTCAAAAATTCAGAAATAATATTAAATGACAAATAAATATGTTTAGTCACTAAGAAGGGTTTTCCCACGTACTTATGTTCAATTATTAAACTTGTACCCCTACAAATGTTTACAAATAGCAATTAAGTTAATAGTTCTAAGAATTTCCATTTTTGTGTGTAATACCTGATATACATAATTGTTGTATATTGTAGGTAACATTTTAGTTTAAAGATATCACCTGAAGAAGCTACTTTGTAGCAAAACAGCTGCAGTGTTTTTATTTTAGTAATATAGTGTAAATTTCCAAACATTCTACTATGTGTTTTATTTTAATTTGTATATATTTCCGGCAATATTTAAGGACTTACGAATTAATAGTATTTCTAGTCCAGTTCTCTGTGTAAACGTTCATAAATTAATAATGAAATATTGTTGATATTAGTCAATTTTTGTATGAACTTAGCGAATTAAAACGGAATTTATTTAAACGGAGATTTATTGATTTTACGTAATTTACTTTTCCTTCCGTTTGAAATAAGTTAACGTACTTGCTCCAAAACTTTGCGAAAGGTAGTGTATATGTATATATCAATTGACAAATGTGAAGTTTTAAAGTATATATATGGGGGAGAGAGAGACCAATAATTTACAACAGTCCATTCCCAATAAAGCCCCATGACTGCTGAATTTCACACTTTACGAGGCCGACGGTATACTTAGCAGTGGCCGTAATTTATGGGAGTCCAGCAAAATCTGTCGATGCACCATATGCCCGGGCTGCCAGCGACAGCCGTCATTTGTAACTCCTCAAAAGCCTGGCCGCCAGGCTAAACAAGCCCTTACTAAATATTAATAACTACGATTACCTTACACTTATGTAGGAGATTTGACCGATTTATTAATTTAGAGAAACGGTTACGGTAGTTTTTAGGCACCTATAGGGAGAGAGAGAGAGGGTAGACGAGGTCAATTCGTCCGTACTGGTCCAGATTAATTGAGGTAATTGACCCGAACCTCTTATTCTTATTCGTGTGATCTATTCTTGATTATTTTGTTAAACGTTTAATTGTGGGGATTTAGTTTATTAGTTATTTATGCTGTTTTAATGATTAATAATTAAAGGAATATTTATTTAGGATTCTTCTCGAGTATGTAAGGATGCGACGGAAAGTAAGAAGTACGAGTTGTTCCTGTTTTGTGTTGTGTATCTTCTATCCTCTACGAAATGCGCGAACGCAGCAAATGCAAGCGTGGGAATTCAGGAAATTGGGGCAATGTTTATATGTTGTGTTGTGATGCTATATATAGTATACAATCGTGTACAAGCACCGAGGGTGAGGTCGTGGATTCAGTTTGGCTTCAGCTGTTGAACGGTGTGCGTCGGTATTAGGTCCGACGGTGGAATTTTACGTTTAGCAGCAAGCACATTTTTCTTTTTTTTTCACGTAATTTTATTGTAAAATTAATAGTAAGTAATTTTCTTTTTAAATTGTATTGTAATTATTTATTTCTTTATATTATTAAGTTATATGTATGTACATATTATTTATGTTTAATCCTTACTGACATAGTTTTGATAATATTTATTATTTGAAATTACCCCTTTAATATTTGAAGTTATTAGTCCTAAAATTACCTAAAATACGTAAGCAAAGCCTATGGAAAACTAACTTAAACCCTTAAATGCATGTAACAATTAAATAATTATATTAAAAAGTAAATATTTGTCAAGAATATTATTATTTTTATAAATTACACTCACTTACTATTCCATCTATAAATGAATTAGTATAAAAATTTGATTGAGGGTGCAATTTTGATGTAGGCGTTGATAGAAACAAACTAAATATTACTATTTTGATTTAATATAATTGTAGTGACAGAGTATTATTGATAAGTCATACGACAACTGCCATGCTCGCATATTGTTCATGAAATTCTATTGCAAAATTTATTGTACCAAGTTTCTTTTTAAATTCTATTGATTGTATTTGTTTATCTTTTATATAATACCATAATTATAGTATACATAAACTAATATATTTATTCAGATATTATTTATATTTATTGTTTATGTAAACATTATTGATATATTCATATTTCAAATTATATATTCTTTCAATATCTTAAGTTATTAATATATTAAATCACTGCAAATACACAAACAAGAATGCAGAAAACGAACTTCTTAATCCTTAAATGCATGTAAAAATTCAATAATGCTACTCCCAATAAATATCTCCCATATAACTTCGATTAGTAAAAAAAAAATGATTAGCATTCAATGACACGTGAAAATTGTTCGAAACAAAAATTAAATATTACTGCTTGGTTTTGATAAAATTCAGAGAAAATGATAGAATATTAAGAAGCTGTAATACAAGTGAGAGAAGTCAAAATATGCAGGCCTAGTTGCTTAATAAACGAACCTTCTAATAGTTTATTAAAATACATAAACAAAGCCTGTGGGAAACTAACTTAAACTCTTAAATGTATGTAACAACTAAATAATTATATTAAAAAGTAAATATTTGTCACGAATACTATTCTTTTTATAAATTACATCAAACTATTATTCCATGTATAAATGGATTAGTAAAAAAATTGATTGAGGGTGCAATTCTAACAATGAAGTTAATTAAAATGTCAAATTCTCAAACAAAATAAATATTACTATTTTAATTTGATATAATTCTAGTGACAAAGTATTATTGACAAGTCCTATTCAAATTATTTATCTTTCATATAATACAATAATTATAGTATACACATGCATAAGCAGATATATTTATTTAAATATTATTATTTATATTTATTGTTTACGTAAACATTGTTGACATATTCATCTTTCAAATTATATATTCTTTCAATATCTCAAGTTATTAATACTATCACCGCAAATATACAAACAAGAATGCAGAAAACTAACTTCTTAACCCTTAAATGCATGTAAACATTTAATAATGCTACCAAAAATAGATATTCTGAATATTCTTTCTAAATTATTCCCAATAAATATCGCCGAAATAACTTGGATTAGTGAAAAAAAAATATTTTGCGTTCAATTATGACACGTGAAAATTGTTCGTAACACAAATTAAATATTACTGTTTGGATTTGATGATATTCAGAGAAAATAAAAGAATATTAAGAAGTCGTAGTACAATTTTTATGATACTTGATATGTCTGTCGAGCATTGGGATTTCTGAAATAGTACGAGATAGTCAAAATATCTAGATGCTTAATAAAACTTTTAATAGTATATTAAAATACAAGTGTCATAAGACATAAGTTTTGCACTTCAGCTCAAAAAATTAGTTGTTCGCGGCGGGTTTTCTAAAGAACGAGTGCCCAAAATATCTTACTGTTTTTCTATTTCGAGAAAATGATCAAAAACACTTTTGTTCAAACATTTTAAAATTCGATTTTTAACTTTAAATCGGTGGTATTAAAAAGTAAATTTTAATAATAGTATTAGACATTTTACCATTCAACAGTGTTTAATTATTTATATTACAATTAGTCTAAAGCTTAGCTTTAGTCTGTTTAATTCTTCGTATAATTTCTACTGCACATGGTTGTTATATTAAACATTTTTTAGCTGATATTTAAAGATGGTTTGCTTTCATATATAGTGCATACCAACTTCAAAAAATAAAATTAGCATGCGATGAAATAAGACTTTAGAACCAGAACAGGTGTCGTAAATTGAATTTAAAGGTAACACAGAAATAGAAAAAAATAATAATAACAAGGCTTATAAATACTCTAGCAGAAAAAGTAGAGATTCTTTTCTTCATTTCTTTTACTTAAACATATTTCGTATTTAGATTTCAAAAACAGTACCTATTGCAACTATTGTAATTTTTAATATATTGAGTTTTTTCTGTTTGCAGAAGTTGCAAAGTTATAAAATGTGTGCCACCAAGTATACTTATGTGTTTCAAATCTTACCATGCGTTAGTTTAATAGTAAATCACTATGATTTAATACTTAATAGAAAAAAATAACGCATATATTCAAATAAGAAAGAAATTAACGATATTAGAAACGAATTAAAATATATTTATATTTAAGAATACAAAACTAGGAAGATGCAAAAATCCTTGTAACTAATGATGATTACGATTTTATTCACCCACGACTATATGTGATGCATTTAAAACCTTCTACATAAACACTTATTTTGTTATATATAACTCTATATTACATATGCAAATAAATTCACGAACTGTTAGTATATTAAAGTTTGTATAAAAACCTTAAATTAGTAGGAGCTCCATAAGTGCCAATATTATATTTAAACTTTATATAAAAAGTGCGGAAATATTATTTCGGTAACTACAACATAAATAACACAATTTAAATGGTTAATTTTTAATTTTTATTTGTTTACTCAAAAAGCAGAAATTAGGCACATTTTATGTCACACAAAAAGTTTCTATTTCTTACCATTTACGAGATCCTACTGGTGAACTCGATATGCAAAACTGGCAAGGAATTACTTAAACGTATTTTCAGGAAATATACTATAAGCTTATGAAGAAGTAGCTATAAGGATCTTTTTACATATTTTTTTGTTTTGTAATGCAATTACTGAAACAAAAACTGTATTTTTAACAATACCATTTAAGGGTCACTCTAAGAAAAGACTAATAAATAGTTCTACATAAAACAACATCTATGTTTATTATATATTTAAAAATGTTTCCGTTGATATAATTGTAATTATTAACACGTGTTTATAGTTATTGCACATATTTATAGTGGACATAAATTATTATGTCAAATTAAGTTAACCAACTATGTATTTTTTAGGTAGCATTGATACCATTACTTCATCTTTTAGTAGGTAGTTATATATAATTAATATTATAACCATTGTATGTATGTAAGTAAAAAATAATAAATTTCTTTAAAAATACAAATGTTTTAAGTAGAGTTTCCATTTCAGTTTTACACTTATTTCTTAATAAATTGCATTTTAAGTACTAATTTATTTTCTCGTATATACTTGCTAACATACACTAGGTATATTTCGTTCTTGTCTACAAATATTTCATTTGTTTGTTATGAATAATCATTGAAACTAACAAATTATATAAGTAATTTTATTGTACTATAATTCATTTCCTGAGAGTAAGTTTCCTAGAATTACAAAATGTATTATTTTCTAGGAGATTTGTTGTTCAAGTTTGTAATACCCAAGAAAATTTTAATAAAAATTATTAATGAAGTCCTAATAAACCATAGCAAAAATTTATAGTGTATTACTTGGATATCATTTCTTGACATGTTAAGATCTAAAAAGTTATAGCGTTTCTAAATAAAAAACAAAATTGAAGACTTGAATAAATAAAGTCTCATTTCCAGTTTCCCAAAAGTATTTCTAATATAAACTAGACATTTTAAATATTCAAAGTAAAAGACGTTAGACAAACCTATAATTGTATTACTATAATATTTTTATAGTTTTATTTTTCATTATTCCTAGGTTGATTATGTTTCCTTATTGATTTTAAGACATCAAGTGAATACAGATGTAATATGAATATAAGAATTCAGAAAAATTTATTGTATATAGTAAGGGAATAAATTTATTTACACAAAATAAAAACGAAAGAAAACACTTATACTACAATATGTATCAATTTTAATTTATCATCATCAGCAGTAAAAACAGTATTGTACCTGGGCCATCACAACATGAACTATTTCACTTCAGCACTAGTGATAACATATATATTAAGCTTATTGTAACGATACACTATGTAAAAGGTAGGAAGTCATAATAAATACTTCTGTAAAACATGGGATGATAGTTACGATATTAATAAGTAATTTTATAGTACTATGTTGCCGTAGATATAATTTTCATTTTACATTGTATTTTTTAAAAAAGTGTAGCCACTAATATTAATTTTTGAATCACATCACATTAATTACATCAATAATTTATGTTCATAATACAAACGCCATGCAAATGCCTGCTTCTATTGCTAATATATGCCATAAGGATCTGTTTTGATCACTTGTGTGTGTGTGTGTGTATATATAAACACGTCATCCAATTTGTTTATGCTGGTATATAAAATTCTATAAAAGCTATAGTGACAATTCTCCTATCACTAAATTGATGAATATAGATAATTCAAAAATTCAAATACTATATATATATATATATATATATATAGTATTTATAATATATATATAATATGCATAGATAAAAAATAGTATTGAAAAAGCAAAGTTCCATAATATTTTTCCAAATTTCAATTTTAAATTTAGCCAAATGTATGCATATATAATACCTTTTCATAGTTAATCAAAAAAAACTTTTTTTAAGTTGCTTATATAGTACTATTTTGGTCAAATATGCTGTAAGAATTCCCTCGAAATTCTATATTTATAAATGTTCTGCTATAAAAATGTATAACAATATTAATTGGAAGTAACAGTCATTTTAATTTGTAAAGTGACTAGCAGGTAAGTATTCTTTTTGTTGTTGAGCTTGCATTTTCTCTAAATCTCTAAATTTTAATTATTTATGTTATAAAATTATAAATAACTATTGATAAGATATTTAATCAGTTTATCCTGTTTATTTTCTTGTTTTAAATAATTAAGTTAGATAATTAGGAAATACTCCACTTTCTTAGAATTTATGTGTAATAAATATGATGATGATAATAATAATAGTTCAATAAGTTACTAATTTTGATTAATATTAGAAAATTACCTGAGTAAAAAGATAGAAAAAACAATAAATCAAACTATCAGAAATAAGTAGATATGTAAATTATTAATATTTTTAAAATAAAAATAAAAATGAAAATATGTTATAAAGCACAATAGCTTTACATAATTGTAAGTGTTCCGCTATGTTTATTATTAAAACGTTTCAAAAAACAATTTTTAATTTATCCCATATTAATTATACATATACAACAAAACTGACAGAAAAAACTAAAAATACTTCACTATCTTAAAATTTATGTGTAATAAATATGATAATAATAATAATTCAATAAGTTATTAATTTTGAATAATATTAGAAATTAATTTTATAATTTAGTAAAAAGATAGAAAAAGTAATAAATCAAACTATCATAAATAAGTAGATATGTAAATTATAAATATTTTTAAAATTTACATAAATATGAAAATATCATTTAAAACACAATAACTTTACATAATTTTAAGTGTCACGCTATGTTTATAATTAAAACGTTCCAAAAACTATTAATATAAACAATTTTTAATTTATTCTATACTAATTATAAATATAATTCAAAACTGAAAGGAAACACTGAAAATTGATTCAAGAGTTTGTTCATAATAATACTAGATTAAAAATATAAATTAACGGCATCGGAGATTCCCGAAAATTTGTGTTTTATCAAGAAAGATGCGAAAGAAAGTAACCACATAATTTATGAAGACGAAATATTTCTTTAAGAATGTTGCCCAGAAGAAATTGAACACCAACGATTGCAATCTTTAAGGAAATTATAAGAAAAACATGAACAATATTCATATACATTATCATAATAACAAGGTAATTTTCTTGGTGTATATATCTTGTAGCTATTTATATTTGAAAATTTAAAAATTAAAGATTGTTGTGACAGAAATGAAAAATAAATTAAAAAAATATTTATTAATAATTATATTTTAATTTAATAAAATTAATTATTATTTTTATGTATTTCCTATGAACTATTTGTGTATTTTAAATTAAAATTATAGAACAGAAATAGAAGAGTTGTATTTTGTGTAATTCATAAATATTTTAAAAATTAAAAAAAAAAGTAATATATTAAAGGTTGTTTTGTTAAATTTTACCGGTTGTATATATTTTTAAGCATATATTGTGTTTGTTTATGTTTAAATTCCCATTATTTATGTTACGAAATAGTGCATAAATTATTATTGATCTAGTGTTATTGTTTGTATTAATATTTATTGGAACGTAAATAAATAAATAAACATAAATAAATATTGTTTATTATTGACATATATATGATGTGTGTTATGTTTGTATATATATATATATATATATATATATACTGAATAGTGAGTGCGGATGGTACCTGTGCAAAAGACGCCAGCATACGTGTTTCACAGTACTTCATAGGTGCAGAAGGGATAAACACAACACTCACAGCACAACACCTAAATACAACTAAACACATAAATGGTAACAGCGTCTATTAATTATTTCTTTTTCGCTAGAAAGAACAAGAGTTAGTTGTGTTGTTGCGCAAAAAGGGTCATTGAAGTCCCCGAGATGCTAGTAGAGAACGAATCGTAGGCGGGACGCGCGCCTTCGATGCGCCGCTGCAGTTTGTGTTGTTTGTATGTGTGTATATCTATAGCGTCGGTGGCGGCGTTGGCGGGCGGACACGCCGTTATTCTCGTTATCCCCGGTTATTCCGCGCAACACCCGACACAACGACACCTCCGGGCGAACGGGTTTCCAGACGCGACGCTACGCTACCGCTTACATTCTAACCTGTGACGAATAACAACATTACGACCTTGTTGCCTCTATGACATTCACTCCTACTCCTACCCGATGCATCTACTACATTGACAAGTAATTTGAAAAGAGCTATCAGATAAGACATACTATACAGTGTGTAAATAAAGTTAGAAATAATAGTCATATTTTGTTTATTATCGGTGTTTGGGGAGTTTGGGTTTCCTCCGGACTTTATGGACGTTACTTTTCTTTTTTGTCGCTTACTACTCTGGAACTTATGACGTCATCAATTTTTTTTTAATGGAACCTTATTAATTGTAGACCAGAAATAAATAGTAGATTTTTTTCTGAATACAGCAATACCGCATATGTGGTATTTAAAATTAGTAGTTTTAGAGGTAGGGCGGATCATAGGTATTAAAATGACAACAATAATTAAACTTGAAAATCAAAAGAGCAAAGAGTAATAATTTATTCTTCGGGAAGATTAAAAGAACAGAAATTTTACATTAATAAATGTTCAAATTGCCACCCATTTGTTTCCTGGCAATGATAAAGTCGAAGCTGAAATTCTTCCAAAACATTATCTATCTCTCATTTCTTGGTCGATATTTCTGCATTCCGACATTATTCTTTCTCGCAGTTCTTCAAGATCTCGAGGTTTTGTCTGATACACACGTGATTTTAAATAACCCATAGAAAAAAATCAAGTGGGGTGAGATCAGGAGATCTAGCTGGCCATTCCATAGGACCACGTCTTCCTATCCATCTATCTGGAAAGACTTCCTCTAGATATTCTCTAACACGAAGTGAATATAATGTGCTAGTGCACCATCTTGTTGATACCAGACATTAACACTCGGTAAATCTGGGTTCTCGTTATATGGAAATAATATCGCTAGAGTCGGTATTAATTCAAATCTAAGGAACTCATTTAATGAACTATGGAAAAAATAAGGACCCGAAACATGACCCCTGGTAAAACCTGCCCAAACATCCAATTTTTGTGGATGCTGTGTATGGCTTCCTTGCATCCAGTGAGGATTTTCAGTGGCCCAGTGCCTACAGTTTTGCCTGTGTACTTGCCCCTTTAAAGAAAACCTAGCTTCATCACTAAAGATCATGTAGTTAAGAAAATCTGGTTGCTTACTCAGTTTCACATTCATCCTTTCGCAAAAATCAAGTATACGATCACAATCATCTTCGCTTAGTTCCTAAACTGGTGTTACTTTGTACGGATGGTATTTGTGTTTTTTTAACATATTAAAAACACTTTGATGACAAACGTTGTGGTTTACTGCTAGTCTTCTTGTTGATTGGTTTGGATTATCTTCAATTTCTAATAATAGATCAAGTTTTTTTTATCAGAATCCACAGTAGGTTTACGTTGAACATCACGAACGTTACCATAGTCTTCAAACTTTTGAACAACTTTGCTCACACAAGATTGAGTTATCGAACGATCGGGATATTTCTCATTGAACAACTTCGTTTTGTGATCTAACATTTTCACCATATCCAATCATCATTAATATCTCAATCCTTTGCCTTTCTGACAGACGCGCCATTTTAGATATCGAAAGCGTTACATGTCAATTGTCCTTATTAGCACACTTAATACTCTAAAACTACTAATTTTATATGGTATTGCTGAATACAGAAAAAAATATATTTTTTATTTCTAGCCAAAAAAAAAATAAGGAGGTTCCACTTGAAAAATAAATCGATGACATCATAGGTCCCTAAGTAGAAAACCAAAGGAAAAAAAATGACGTCCGTAAAATCGGTAGGAACAAAATAAAATTGACCTATCCGAGCTTTTCTCCCAAACAGCGATAATAAACAAAATATGAATATTATTCCTTACTTTACTTACACACTGTATAATAAATGCTACAATGCCATAATTTGTTCATTTGGAAACCAGTTAGATACCTAATAGCAGCATAGATTAGAAAATAAATTAATCAATATCGTTGCATATTGATTGCATGCTGCGGAAATTAAATTTCCCTAAAATACGTTATTTAATAATTCGCATCATAATTCTATGCTTCATCAGGGTTACTTTAAGAATTACAGTTACATACATTATAAACATTTGGACAATATTATTAAGCTCATAAATTCCCAATTCTGATCATGCAAGATTTAATTACGAAAATAATTCAGAATTGCAGAAAAAAGTTTTGCCAGGTACTAAGACCAGCGATATGGAACATATGCCTGGACAAGCGCAGTTTATAGTTTCACAACATCAAATAGCGATTGTATTCAATTTTTCAATACATAAGTGTGAGTATATATTAAACTGATTTTTGAAAGAAAATACATCAGCAAGCAAATCCATTTCAAATAATTGTGTTTATTTATAATTTATAGCATGATAGTGATCGCATTGATTTCTTTGAAAAAAATAAATTTTTGTTGTCCCTTCTCTTCTCGCATTCATAATGCACTTTATTTCTCATCGGCCAGAAGGAATGTTTTATTAAAATATCTGTTTTATTTTCTAACTATTTTAATGATATTTGGGAGAATGAATTAGGTATTAATTAATCTTTTGGAATAAATATATAAAAATATAGTATTGTTATTATTATTATTAAATTTTACAACGTTTTATAGACAACTAAAAAATGACAAAAACAATTTGGTGTTGTGACAAAACTGTGCCTGTTTTAAATGTAAAAATATTTATATTCTCTAATAAGCAAATGTTTTGAAATATTGAATATTATATTCTTTCTAGTCGATAATGATAGTGTTAATTAGCGAAATCTTTATATATACCAGGTGATTCATTTAACCTGGAATTTTGAATTTTTATCTTGAAAAATACGCATTGTACAGAAAAATTTGCCGAAATATCTCCGAGGGGGGGCATTCGTTAGTGCTAAATTACGTCCACTATTATTGGCGGGACGAGCAGCAAATTTGAAATCTTAAATAGGAATCCCTATTTTTTATCGCAGATTCGGATGATATACGTACGATTTGTCTGAAAATATTTTTCGATTCACGACAGATGGCGCTGTAATCGGAAGAAATTGAACAGTTATCAAAAAAAAAAAAAATTAAAAACCCTTAGTTACCTATGACAAACAGAAACGTCAAATAACAGTCTCTTTAAATTCGGCATTTTGTGAGAATTATTGTCATTAGTTGTAGAAAGTAGTATTTATACCTAATAAAGATTAACAAGGAACAATTTATTTTGTTTCTTATTGTGAAAACGAACGTGTTAACTTTACAAGAGAAAATTGAAATGGTTCTTATTGATGGAGAATCTGGCAGAAATCTTGATAATGCTGTCAATCTTTATGGATGACGCAACAGAATCCATTCATCAATCTGTAGCTATTTTGGTTGTTCTTAATTGTTGGTTATGCCTGTATATTGGTTGTTGGCATTTGCTTCCTTAATTAAGGATTCGGATATTAATTTTTTTTCCGACGTAAGCTGGCACCTGTTGATTCATAAATGTGCTCGACGACTTACAGATGCTGATATGATTGATCCCATCTTTTCCTCTTAACCCTTATTTTCTTAGCTGACGCTTGAATATTTGTTCTTGTAATTACCATATTGAGATCATGTAATATTTCCTGATTTTGTATTTTCTAAATTTTGTACATCCGTTTATTGCAAATTTTTATCTCCAATACAACTCATGTATCGCAAAGTGGTGAAAGTTTTCCCATCCCATTGCCGATAGCACTTATGATTTCGTTTTATTCCCCGTAGCCGTTTTACTGGAACGTTGGGTTATTAAATATAAAGAATCGTGAGAGTGTAATTTACCTTTAGAGTTTTGATTTATGGCTTGAAATAAAGATGCAAAGGTACATCTCTGTTGAATTCGAAACGACAATCAATGTAAAGATGGCAGCAACTGTCAAAATGAGTTAGCGTCCAGTGCAGAGCGTTTCAAACGGAGAAAATAAGGACGTACAAAATTGGGTACGCCCAAAGTTGCAACGCTAAGAAGGAAATAGAAATAATTAGCAGGGAAATTCGTCCGTGGGTGGCGATTTATTTAATCCATCATCTAATTGATTTGTTAGACCTTCGCTCGTCTTCACTGAGATAAACGGCAACAGAGTGTCCCAGAGAAAGTTACAAGTCGGACAAGAAACATTTTGATTTAAGTTAGGTATAGCTTATTGTTTAAGGGGTTGTGTAAAAGTAAATATTAACTAGTAAATAAAAGGTATGAATAATGTATTCTTCTAAAAAGGGCTGTAGCTAGGTGGCGCCATTATTACTCGCCCTGTTTATCAACTAATAATTAAAAAAAATTGTATATGCAGCATAGCAGAATATTGAATTATTAATTATTTAATTACAAGGGCCGTAATAATTATTTCGCTTTCGTTATCTACTCTAGTTTAGTGTAATTATTTCAGTTCTGTGTATATATTTTGTCTTAAATAGTTAATTTTAGTAATAAATACAATAATAAATTTATAAGTGCCATATTTTAATAAATTGTATTGACATTAGTTTGCTGTAGTAAATGTTGTTATATTAAGTCAAAAGCTTTTTAAAACACGAAAGAAAAAAAATCCCCATTTAGAATTTTAGCGATTAATGAAGAATTGTTAAACAATTTGAAAACATCAAACGTACTTTTTATTTGAGGAGAAAGATCATCACTTAATTTCAAACATTAAACAGCAATCCGAATATCTTAGGACTCTATTTATTTTTAAACTCGACATTTCTAATCATTACCGTACGTAACATGTTTATTTCGTTTATTTTACGATTATTTTATAGGCGTAATGCGAAATTTATTGAACCAATCCGTCAGTAGAATGAATGACATATCTTCTACACATATTTACATACACAGCTCGAAGAGAAAGAGCGACACAGACATAGAGCGAGATACACAAAGAAGATTCGAAAAAGAAAATAGCAAACAAAAGGTAGATATATTCGTGACACATGTAATGTATCTTTAAAAAAAAGTGCAGGGCTGGAATCTATAGCTTGATGATCGCACTGTTTCCGGAAAGGAGAATTTGCAATTCTCCGAGGGGTCACGAATTGTTTTAAAGCGGTCATTACAATGGATGTGTCCCATATTCGCTCGCACATAGAATGAGAGGGGTTGGTAAAGGGAATAAAGCAAATAACACTGCAATCGTGACGTACGAAAACAATCATCAGGAAAAGTAAAAACTTTCAAGATACTATTATAAAATACAGGGTGTTCTATAATGTTATGAAAATCTTTACATCGATTGTTCAAAAATTACTTTTTTGGTATCAGGGCACGACAAAACATCGAGATCTGCTAAAATCTCGAAATGGAAAATATTCATCATCACAATACCTTCTTATACAACTTACAAGAAAGTACAAGAAATGTGAATAGCTGCTAAGTACATTTTGATTTATTTTTATATATGTGTGTATATTAAGAAGGCTGGTAGATAACTCGTTCAAAATGTAATAATGGTTAGATGTTTACTACAGTTGCACGAAGAATACATATATTGAAGTTTTTGAGGATATTAGATATTTAAATTCTGCCTACAATTCCTAGGCAGTTCCCAATACATTTCATTTAATAATATATAATATTTATAAATTCGTGATATAAATAAGAATTTATATGTAATTTTTAATAATTTTCAAACAATAATCACATATCTTGCAGTAAATGTACAAATTTTAATAATAGTAGGTATTCAGTTGGCGCCTCCACCAAATATTTTGTTAAAAAAAAATATATCTCTAATATTTTAGTAGATAACTTTTTATGATCATATTGAATTAAGTTTAAAAAGTAATTTTAGACATAAAATTAAGACCCAAAATAGATCTTTTTCACAAACTATAAAAATAAGAGATAACTGATGTTATCCGTGACCTTGATGTGTTGATTGATACTGGTTTGCGTTTTAAAGAACACGTTACTCTTTGCGTTAAACGTGGCTATGAAAACCTAAAATTACTTTAAAACAATTATCATGTCTTGAATAAAACCACAAAATTTTGTTGAGCAATGCACTGGTTTTATCGCATTTATATTTTTGTTTTTTATGGAACTTGTATAGACAAAGGTACATGTTACAGAATTCGAAAATTACAGAGTAGTTGTATAAGATTTATTTATAAATTACATAAGAGACAACGTGTTTCATCCAACCTAAATGATCTGCATTGGTTGAATATGGTCAACAGACGAAGTCTGCAACTATATTGCTTTTACTACAACATTCTTATGCCTCATGACTCCGCCATATTTAACATATAGAACTACATTCATAATGTGAATGTTCACCACCAACATTTGATTACCCTGCCTTTGCACAGAGCGAAATTGTTCTTCTTCCTATAACATTGTGCATATGATGAACGAGTTATTTGATTATAGGGTGTTGGAATGTCCTTTGTTTAAGAAGCGCATTTTTGACATGCTCTTTTGTAATCTGCTCGTTTCTAATTGCGGGCTAATCCGCATTAATATCTCCTAATTAACTATATAACTAATTCAGGAAGCAAGCGTATACAAAAATTGTATCTCTTGGCGTTTAGAAACGGACGCACATCTAGTTGCCTATATCGCCGCCGTGTTATTCCTTGGACGTGAACTCCGGTACAATATGTTCCTTGTCGATCGCATCGACGTTCGGAGCGGTGAACGTGTTGAATTACACTGACAGATATCCTCAACTCTTTACTGGCAATGAAATGAAGTTTTAATTAGCAGTGAAGGTGATGTGCTTATTAATTGTGCCAAAAGATAACCTCAATTACGGGTAGCTTAACAGGTGAGTGTTAATTCTTAGTTATTCATTGCTTCTTAATATTGCTTATTCACTTTGAAAATAGAAACACACGTGTATTTTAATTAGCTTTATTTGACAATGTTTCATGAGAGGTAAAATATACACACACAATTTATACAGTTACATATATTGAACACACATCTAGTTTCCAATGGAATATATTTACAAAGAATAAAATTGTCCTATAAAGAAAAGACAAATACAATTCGGAAAATGACATGTAACATTCGAACATAACCTTTATGATAGGTTGAATAATAACAAATTTTGCTTTATTAAAATTAGTTTCAATACAGCCAAGTTTAGTTTTAGTTTAATAAGAATTAGTTTTATTTCGACAAAACTTAGCTTTCTTTTACCAAAAATTAATTTTATTTTAACAACGTCTGGTTTTACTTTATCGACAATTTGTCTTATTATAACATAGTCTGGTTTTACTTTTATCACAAGTTAATTTTACTTTATAAAGTTTAGTTTTACGGAACATTTAATGAACACTATGTTTAAAACAACATCTTCAAATAATCAAGAAAATTTAATATAATGATTCTGAGAGATACTTTCTATTACATATATATCCGGATATCAGACTTGCGTTTATTTGTTAATTAATTTATTACGGAAAAATCATAGTATTGACTGCTTAACTCGTGCCTTGTAATTTTAAGTGACGGGTATAATATTTAACATACTCTAATGCCAAGATTGGTGGTTTTGTCAAATATAGGAAATTCACTACTCGTGCCAAGACGAACGTACGAAAATCAGGACAGGGCCCCAAGTATCCGAACCTGGTGCTCTGTTACGGAAAAGAATTTTCTACTGGGGGACGGTTCTTTTAGACAGGAAGGGATACCAGTCTTCCACTTGGGGATGACTAGAGGACTCGAGGAAACAAGTGATTTTCGATAATAGAAAGCGCGAGCAAGTCTGCCGTATGCAGAAGTGACGTAGCAGGTAACATTCCGTTCTGCACCTGCAGAGTTTAAATAATTTAAAAATCGATTCAAATCAATTACCAAATCGTTATTAGACATATAAAAAAAACATTTGATTACATATAAAACATCAAGAGAAAATTAATAAAGAAGTTATACATATCGTGAATGAATATCTTGTAGCATGAAAAATATGTACAATATTGACTTATTTATTAATTTAACGATGCAACATCGTTACACTTTGTCTGCAGGTTTCATTCCTTTTGATTTGTGTATTATTATTATTTTTGTTTTGTTGTTGATTTTCTTTTTGGCAAACTGTATAATATTTGTTTTATATGCTATATAATATTAATTTTCTACAGTTGCATATTTTTCACTTGCTGTTAGTTTAAAGGACAAATTTAAAATCAGCATTTCAGTAATGAAATATTGCTGAATTTCTTTTTTTTTTTGGTACATACGAGTTCTTTTATATCTGTTGTATTACACAAGGTTTGTATTATTCTCTTCTCATTACTGGTTGTGTAATTTAGTAGAATTTAGTTACCCATCTATACTAATATAATTTATCTATGGTATACACTAACAAAGTTTGCTCTAAACGTATTTATATAATCTGATTTGTACTTTTGCATTAGACACCTATAAAATTTTTCCTTTTCCAAATACAAATTTGTAGTAGTATTGATCGGTTATAATATTAAAAAGTCGTCTTTCTTTTGAAGCAGGGTACAGACAAATGATAACAAATCTACATCTCGGATGAATAACGAAGTTTATGTCGTTCCAGTTCGAACGGGATATTGGTTATTGGAAATATAGCAGGCCAGGCACCTGCCACTAAGGGACATTTCCCCGCAAAACTTATAACACGCGAGAGAGCTATCCTTTTCCGATTGTTATGTGATCCTTTCCGTTAGTCGACGGGAGCACATACAAATATATCTTGAAAGGAAAAAAAAAACTATAAGGCACACATATTGTAGTCGACAGACCTTATACAGGGCGTGTGTTCACGACCACCACCCACCCCTCGCATGATCCTGTGGCCCTCTCCACATTCTAACTCACCCCATCCCCATAGCGCTATATTCTATCGAATATTGCTTATATAGCGCTAAGTCGTAACTTGTAGATGTTATTGAATACTGCCAAAACCGCATAAATTCTATGGGTATAAGAGGGACCTTAGTGTTTTCTTTTTCTTGCGATTTATACGGTTTATATATGTCCTGTACATACAGGAAAAATACAGGATATGTAACGACAATATAGGGAAAAATATATGTACATTGAAACATATAAACTTAGACGTTGTCCCTTTTCAAATTGAAACCTATATTATATTTCAGAAACAGATTAATGTTATACATGCTGTTTACAGTGTATATATATCATAAAACATCATATGCATTGTTTTTCTTACTTAAATTTGGGGTATTGAGAGAATAATAAAAAATTAAACATGACAAACACTTAGAGGATAAAACCTAACGGCTTAATATTCATAAAATATTTGATCTAGATGCTACTTTTTGTGCGAGATGATTGTGGAACTGAAATGCTTAAGGCTGTATTACACTAATCAATTTCTTGACCAAATTATTGATCAAGACATTGTCATCAAGTCCTTGGTATAGTTATTGATGACCTTGACTGTTTTACACATCAATTTCTTCACCAAGTTTTTTGCTGAATTAGTAGTACCAATAATGAAAAGGTAGTAGTGATAACATAACTAAAAAAACATTTGGTAAACTTTTAGATATTTTGGCAATGGTTAAGGTAGATCGGCGTGTTTGGCTTTACCAGTTTTGTTTTACACACTGCCAAAAAAGTTGCGCGTCGATTGCTGGAGATATTTCTGATAAAAATATAAATAAAATATTGAGTTTACAGCAAAATGGCATTCACTTTTAACAAAGATGCTATAAAACATCTGCTATTTCTATATTCGCAAGAAGCGAATTAAATAGGGCAAAATGCGAGGCGTCCAAAAAGCAAACTATACATTTGTGCAAAGAAAGAGGTGCAAAAGAAGATAAATAATTTACGCACACAATTCCTTCCATTTTACTAAAAATCACTAAAAACTTGATCAACTTGAAGAAGAAAAATAGAACATGTTCTAAGTAAACAAGTTCTTGGTCAAGAAATTGATCAAGTCGACTTGACAAATGCAATGCTTGTCGTCAATTTTCACTTGATCAAGTTTTTGGTCAATAAGTTGGTCAAGAAATTGGTAAGTGTAATACATCCTTTACGCTGTAAAAGATTTCTTTTAATTAACAATTTGTGTATTTGATCTAATTTTAGGTCTAACATAAGATACTACAACATTTTTTTGATTTTATCATTGATTACTATAGATATGTCAAGTGTTTGTAAGTCGATTTCATATAATGCCTTTCATTCCTTCTTTTGTTTTTCCCCTTCTCCTACCAATATTTCTATTCTATCCATACATGATTTCCTATTATAGCCTCTCTCTTCTTCTTTTCCTTATACTTCCTGCATCCAACACTCTTTCAACTAACTTATTTTGTTTCACCTTGGTCACATTGCACCTGCTGGTGTTTTCTCTTGATTGCATCTTGTTTAGCAAATGGCGAATTATTTCGGTACCTTCCTTTCCGGTAATTTTCAAAAAATTTTTTTTTCTGGTGTCATTCGTTCTTAATGTTTTTTGTAGTGGTCAAATGCGCATGCGTACGATAGAGATGGAAGTCTTATTGCGGTTTTGTTTATTCTATGTAAAATATCGTGATGAATTTATATCATCTGAATGACCGCTCTCTAGTATTGCATTAAGACTTATGAATGTATCCCTCTTAATTTTTAATATTTTTTTTTACACTGAATTTTGTTACCAGTCACTATTGCAATAGTCCCTTTTAACATAATTAAATTAACGTTTCTTTGACAAAAAAAAATGGATGTGCTTAAGACCACACGGCAGAAGTGAAAACTTCATCAAGGCGAGAGACCAGCAGAGACGCGTTAACTATATCTCTCTCGCTCCCTTAGTCGACTCGAGCCGACTTTACCCGAACGAGCGTTACATAGCCGAGCGTGACGGCTCAGTCTCGTTCAGTGCCCACAATCAACGCGCCCATAGAAGTTTTCATTTCAAAAAAGTAGTTATGATATAGGATACAGAGTGTATTAAAGACGTTATTTATGAGTTGATATTAATGTATACAGGGATGTCAATTCAGTTCATTCTTCAAGCTATTGACTACTGGTGTATTTACCTTAAGCACTCTCTTGTGGTACGTATGCCTTAATCAACATGAAATCTGAACGAAAGCATGTAGTATCGTTATTTTGAAGTAAATCTGTCAAACTCAAATATTTATTTTATATATACGGAATTCTACATATAGCGAATCGACAGGTTATCCAAATAATAAAGTAAGGTTGTTACATTTAAAATAATGAAGAAATGTCAATATAAGAAGGACCGCTTCTAAGTTTGCGAAATGCAAAGGTTGGATAGTAGTGTGAGAGCTCTTTGGTAGCTTAACGTGTTTAGTAACTCGTTATTAGTATAAATACAAAGTTTTAACACAATCGCATTAGTAGTCTTTAAACTATCATCGACCAAGCAATTTAATCGGGACGAAAGTGTGAAATATAGAGAAAATCGAGTACTTGTCCTTTATAAAAATCGTTACAAAACAAAGAATGTCTGTTCATACCATACTGGAAGAGATGTAATGGGTTTACGGGAATCTTTGCCTGGAAAAAACTATAGTTTTGAAGTGGCTCAATCGCTTTAAGCCAGGTAGGAAATCACTTGAAGATGACCCACGGTTGGAGAGGCTTTTCGAGGTGACCATTCCAGAATTTGTTAAAAAAGTCGAAAAATCAGTCATGGAAGATGCTCTACTGAGAAAGACACAACTCGTAAAAATGCTCACGACTTCGCAAAAACAACAGAGCGTAGAATGTCTCCCTGCGTCTTTCAACTTTCGTAATGAAGAAAGGGATGGCACGTTGAGTTGAATTTTTACTAGGGTCATTATTATGAACTTAAGTCCAACGAAGACTTCATGCAGTGGCATACAAGAGGCACACCCAAGGAGATTAAGGTGTCACGGTCTGCCAGAAAACTAATGACTGCAGTTTTTTGGGACTCAGAAGGAATTCTATTAATGATTACTAAGGTGTTTCCGTAAATATAGAATACTACGCTTCGATCCTGGAGCGGTTAAAAGAAGCCGTTAAAGAAAAGAGAAGGGGAAAATTGACGATAGATGTCCTGTTCCTGCACGATAATGTTCTCTTCTTCAGAAGTCGTGTTGCTCTGGCTGCCTTGCATAAATTGGGCTTCGGTATTTTGAATCACCCACTATGTAGTCCAGACTTCGCGATTTTTACTTCTTCCCTAAGAGGAAAAATGGACTGCGTGGGAAGAAATTGACGAGCGATGAAGGAGTATAGGATGCCGTTTCGGTTTATTTGTGAGACAAAGATAAAACATTTTTTGTACCAGTAGTAAAAAATCATAGCATTTTTACACGTAACAAAGCGCCACGAAATGACATTTCACGACCTGGAACTAATAAGAGGTAAATAATGAGGCCATTATTGACCTAGGGAAATAATGAAAACAAATAAAACGAATGCCGCAACCATGCACTCATGCTTGTAGTAGTAGTAGTATGTCAAGTTGTGAACCGTCAAAATAAATAACTATATTTTAGGCACAATTTTAGGTTAACAATACCAGAATTATAATATACGTTTATTTAGCAATTGCTATTAATTTTATATTTTCTAACAATACTTTATTGTTTACATGAAAAAAAAAAGCATTTGTCTATTAATACATAAAATATGTATGATAGTATAATATGGAATCAATATATCACCTAACTATTACAGATGCAAATAATTATTTAATTCATATTGAAAATTCCTGTATATATTGCAGGTGTGGTTGCGTAAGTAGATGTAGGTAGATCTTGTAACATACATTCTATATTTTTTTTATTTACTAGGGAATCTTCGATATAACCTTTAGCTACAAAGTGGTTCCATTATTACAAACTTTTGAGACGTACCATTTTTGCTATTGTGGATGTGAATAACAATTAAATTATCTCTCATGATGACATCAGAAATTAATAAATTACACAAATCATCCTTCGGCATGCACCAGCAACACCAATTACAAGACCAGTCTACAGAGATATAAATTATCAATAATTTCAAAGTATTAATATATAAACATACTATCTTAGTTGCAATGTAACATATGTCGGGTACCTCAGTAAAGAATTTTATAATTTCCTCGAGTAAATACTAATGATTTTTTGGGCTTATAATTTTAAGTTTTTCTTTTTAAAAAGGCAACTAATTTAAAATATTTTGATATGTTAATATTCTCTTTTAGGCCAAGTGTAGCTTTCAACATTGAATATTGCGCCCATAAAGTCGAGGCTTTTTTATTTTTTGAATATTCATGAAAATAAGCCAGAAGTACGTTTTCAGAAGTTACTACTGTATATTTGGAATTATACCATTTTTTAAATTCTGTAAATGTTTTCATGTATAAGTGATTGTGATTAGATTTATGCGGAAGCAAGTTCTCAGCTGCCTGTTCTGCAATCTCGCGCATTTCAGGTGGTGTACATCTAAACTCTTTAGACATTATAAATGGAATGAAAAATAATCTAAAAAATACTTGACTTTTAGTTTCAGCATTTACGTCAAAACTTATTTGTAAACATCAAAATATAGCCTACTTATTTGTTTACATGAAGTTTTATTACAAGGGCATTCTTACATATATGAGTAAATTTATTCATAATTATTAAGGTTTTAAGGTCCAATTAGACTACTGGTACAAAAAATAGTATACATACTACGGTTGAGAAGACTATTATTGCCCTTGTGGCTTAAATTCCTCGGCGCTTTGCGCCTCGGAATTTAATCTCGCCACTCGGGCAATAATAGTCATCTTCTCAACCTTGGTATGTAATATACTATTTTATGATGGTATACACAAGCTAATTGAAAGATTTGAAAAATATGTATATTAGAGTTGCAAATAAATATACTCAAAAAAGTTTTTTATATTTTATTTTTTGTTTTATTCTTTTCCCATTCCATGAACTTACAAACGCGGCCTTGTATAATTCTATTCTATTTTCGTTGGGTGATAATAGACAGACTGAATAAGGCTTCAAAATTAAGTAGTAGTAAGCAAAGATATTCTATTTGAATATGCATCTTCCGAAAGGGTAAATTCGCAAAAGGGTATTAAAAAGATCATAAATTGCAAGAAATATATACATGGAATGTAATTCATGTATATTAAGGATTGCTGCTCAAACAGAATTAAGAACACAATCCATTAAATTAAAAGAAAAAACCGCAAGCGTTGAGATTCTATATTTAGAACAGGCTGTATACACTAAAAAAATTTTTCATACGTAATAAGTATGTGTTTTGAAAACTTAATATTAAGAAATTTTAATTGTTAAAACTTACGTTGGCGTACTAATAAATAACCCTGTATATATACATACATATCTAAATAAATCTTAAATAGGTATAGATATATATAAGGGTGTTTCGTCGCTTTTCGTCTTTGTACCTATCTGATCTAAAAGGGGCTGGTTGCGAATGCGAAAGAAAAATGAAAAGATTGTATCAACGAAATTGCTTTTATTTCTAGGTTGACACTTGCGTCGATTATTTGTTGGCCCACCGATTCCTGAATATTACTATAAAGACGACCGGTGCAGTAAAAATCCCTTGCATATGTTACCCCTTATTGCCGGCTATCGGCTATCTATAGGATATATTGCTGCGTCGAAAAATCGCAACCTTCTACTTGTATATACACGTATGCATAACATGCACACTTTGAAAGAAATGATGTATTGTTAATGTCGTGCTATAACATATAAGAAACTGTTATTTTACGGTTCTTTATTTACGTATATTGCAAGTATTGATTTTATATTATTTTATATTTTTGGATTTTGCACATGTAATTTTGCATTCTGAGGACTTGAATTTTAAGAGAGATATTGCGGTATCGCAAATATATCTGTATATCATAAAACTAAAAAATATATATACAGGGTGAGTCATCTCTATGGGGAAGGAGGATTGTCACATTATGAGAAAAGATAAGTCAACGTGGTTTTCTTCCTAAGATAGCCACTCATTAGGAGCACTTTTTAAAATTATTTTGTATTATACAGAGTGTTCCATAACTTGGTGGCGGACAATAGTAATACTTTTTTTAAATGGAATGGATCATCAGCATAAATGTATTTGGATGCATTCTTGTTGATCCGAGGACAGGCTCGTACAAAATATGTTAAATGTTTCCAGGGAAGTGGCGAACTCGTGGAGGCCCTATTCACTAGCCTGCTAGGTCATCGAACATCACAACAGTAGACGTCTAAAAGCAAATATACAGATACCTGTAAACACAGAAGAAACTATGCGGGAACATATTCGACAAATATTTAGAAATATAGGTGCTCAACTCCTTGTTAACGTCTATTTATCATTTTGGAGGCGTGTTCAAAAATGTTTAGAAGTGAATGAACATTTATTGATATAATATTTACCTATTTTATTGTTAATTTTTATTATTATTTTATAGTTCCTGTTTCACTAATTCCTCATCCATTCACGTAATGATTCCTGTTTCTGCGATTACTATAATCAATGATTATTGATTTGTTTGGTTTTAAAATTTGTTTATTGTACCAAATTCTACATATTTTATGAAATATAATGCTGGCATGGATTGTATTGTACATAAAGTATATCATCAATTTTCGTAAAAATACAGGAAGGTATAAACACGAGACACTTAGTGATATTATATAAGTAAAAGAAAAGAAGAAGAGTAATGTTGTGTTATATATTGTTGTAATGCAATTTTATAAACAATTCAAACTCTAGCTAGTAAACAATTTTTTTGACATTCCCCCAATACATACAAAAATCATTTCTCATTTTTAGAAAAAGTCAAGCTGAGAAGCAACATATTAAATGTCATCCATTCGATTGTCAATTTCGCAGCAAATATCCCACTGTACCGTATTCGAATAAAAAACATAGAGTTGACAAAATTATATCAAAAAATGACAATAGCTGAGTAATGGCCACTTTTAAAGCAATAACGCCTTACATGTTTTTGGTGTGAAATTCAGTAAACAATTCAAAAATATAGATATATGCTGTTCCATTTGAAAAAAAAATTGACTTTTAAACAGAAACGTGTGACGCAATTTTAATCCGGTTTTCTGCACAGGCAGTTAGCAATTGCAAAAATAATAAATATTCTTGTATTAGAACCTTTTAATATGAACAGCACTCCCAGAAATAGTGTATGTACTATGTAATACGTCGTTTTCGAGAAATACAATTTTATAAAAGCATTCAATTTTTCAGAAAAATGGTAGGTAATAAGTCGAAAACGTTAAATTTTAGGCTTCTTCTATGTTATTACTCTTTGCCTAAGAATTATACGAGGAATACAAAAATGTACATACAGAGTGTTCTATTTAAAAAACTATAACTATTGTCAGCCACCATGTTATGGAACACCCTGTATAATACAAAATACATTTAAAAGTTGCTCCAAATGAGTGGCTATCTTAGGGAGAAAACCGCTTCGAAATATCTTTTCTCATACAGTGAAATAACTCATCCTGTATATAGTTTATTCCAGTAGTATTTATTTTTTTAGAAAATTTCTTTTAATATTAAATATTTCATTTAAGGCACATGCATAGCTGTTACATTTTTAGTGTTTGTGAGAAAAATTGTAAAACAAATTTTATGTACACCCTTTATGGGGCTGTATCTTAACAAGGGATGCTCCATTGAAGTTTTTTTATATGAAAGACCCTATCTCTTTTTCGCTAAGGAATCACCCCCTGAAATGTTTTACACTTATTTTGTTACACCCTGTATATAGTTAGTTGTTGACGAAGTATCACAAAATTTATAACTACTGTTTTATTAAATTAAATTACTAATATATTTATATATTTAAAGCGATAAAAGTGTTTAAAATAAAAATTCTTTTTGGTTGTCAATAATAAGTTTATTCCTAATCCTTTCTTATAAGCTTTTCGAAAACACAATTATAAATCAGACATTGTGCAATTAAACTGAAGTAAAATTAAAAAAAAAAACAAAAACGAAAAAACGACAATCGAAAGCGATGGCAATCGTAGGATCGCAGTAGACAAGACCAGTGTAATTACGGTGAGAAAAGTGGAGTCATTATCGATTTTAAATACACCGGTGATGGCATTTAAATTATTTTCCATTAAAGTGCGCTGACGTTTCTTTGCAACATCGGCATTTGGTCGACGCTTTTTGCCGTCCTTAACAATTTAGTCGGAGTCGAATAAGTGGCACCCGCTGGGCCATTAGCCGTGAACGTTGTCCATTTGGCAAGGGCCGAGCAACGTCAGCAGTCTATCCTATCCTCTATCCTATCCTCCTGTCCCATCTCCCTTTCGCGGACTCTACGGGTCGTCGTTGTGGTCTACGATGTCACCAATGCATCGCCGCCATCCTCATTATCATATCGTCCGTTTGGTTTTCTTCCATTCTCGTTCGTACACGACGCGCGACCTGGCGGATGCCGAACTACGGACGACGCATTGTTTTAAAAGTGGAAGGAACTAGAAAGGCCTTTATTGACCAACATTTATTTACACTATCGACGAGGGCTTATCTTTCATTTATAAAGTTTTAAGTCGTTAAATAACGAAGAAATTTATATAAGGGAGCTTGGTCTCGGGGAATACATATGAAGAGGGTAAGCTGTTGCCAGTGTAAATAAACCGGTATAGACAAAGAAATTGCAGTGTGTTAAGAGGAAGGGAGAGGGGTTCTGTTTACCTTACGAGCGTTTCTTTAATTGAAAAAGTGCAATAGAACAGACAGATTTTAAAATAATCCTACTAGAAGACTGCGTCAAAATATAATATGTAATATAAATATCAAAAACATGAGGTGTGGCCACCACACGACTTTCTTATACGTATGAAAGTGTTACTTCCGGTCCGAATTTTAAAATTTCATTTATACAAAAAATATTCCAAATCCAACTCTAAATACTTTTGTACTCTTCATAAATATATATAGAATGCATAATTTACGACATATTTCCAAAAAATCGTTATTCCGCAAGAGTAAAAGTGTTACTTCCGGTCCGAATTTTGAAATTTTTTTTATAGAAAAGATATTTAGAAGTACGTTCTAAATACTTTTATACTCATAATGTACCCGCCTAGAAAGCATGACTTGCGAGATATTCGCAAAAGACTGATTTTCGATAAGAGTAAAAGACCTACTTCCGGTAGGAATTTCGAAAAGCTTTCTTAATACAATTTTTCTCAAATTTAATTTTGAGTACATTTGAATTCTTTCTAAATTTGTTTAAACTTAGTAATTGACGAAATTCGATTTTTCACTGAAGTAAACTACTACTTCCGGTCAGCCGATTTTGCTCAAAATCTAATCAGTTCTCAAGAGGGAGATTATAGTCGTAAATGCAAAATTTGGAATTGATATCTGTGGCGGTTTGACCGCTATCGTGGTCACAGACAGAAAGACACACAGACAGACAGACAGACAGACATTTTTTAAGAACCACTTTTTTGTATCTGGGGACCCCATAACGTGGACATCTGCAAAAATCTCGAGGTCGAAAATTTTCATCATCACAATACTTCCTTATACTACGTATAATAAAGTAAAAATTTATAGGCATTTATTTAGCAATTGCTTTTTACTATACAAGATCATTCTAAATATTTACGTGCTGATTTCTAGGGTTATTATGATCATAAAAGTTCCTATGAATGTATATCTTCGACGGCATAGTTTTAAAGTTATAGATTGTTTAATAGTTAATTTAAAATTTCGTTATAGTATAACTAACAAGATTTAATGATGTCACACCTGTTTCTGCAGAAATTTTCGTTTTGAAGGGAAAACATTTATTTGTCATTTCAATATTGTTGTGTTACGTTGTTATCAAAGTTTTCTAATATGAATTACACAAGTGCTGAGCTGTTCAATATGCACTTTGTTTAATGTGAAATAAAACAAACAAATGTTTATGATTTACACTGTATTTAATAACAACGACAGCTGTTTCGCTACACTGTAGCTTCTTCAGGTTGACATATAATAACTACCTACATACTATAGTGTGCTGTTATTAGGAATTCTTAGAACTAATATATCAAGAACAATTTCTTGTCTAAAAGTATCGGGTCTATACAAAAAGTACATGTAATTAAATATATTGCTAACAGATAGTGTGTGAAATTAGGGAAACTGTATTACTGACTGAACAGATTTAACAATGGTGATGAGTTTAGGTCTACTTGATCTTTTAATAAGTTGTCTGAATGTTTATATTTATTAATTTCTAATGTCTCTAATAAATCTAGTTTAATACTTTTATTTTCGACGTGAAGAATATCAAAATATTTATTAAAACTGTGACTATTATCTATCAAATGATTCATTGAATCATTTTTTCGGTTTACGTATGAGGAGTAATGATCAGCGATCCGTGTTTTAAAAGCTCTTCCTGTTTGACCTATATATATCCTTTAGTACATGTACCACAAGTTAACCTATAGACTCCCGATTTATTGTTGTGATTAGTTTTTCCCTTATTATTTTTGATGTATATCGTAAGGTTATTGTAGTTTTGTATGCAATGTTATTTTTCTCTTTTTCAAGTAATTTTGTTAGTTTTATTTGGTCCTCCCCAAAGTAAGTGAAAGATTTGAACTTTTTAATTGTTTTCTCTTTAGTAACTGGATAAATTTCTTGTAACGTTTTGTTGAATAATCTCTTAGAAATTAATTTATCTATTAAATTTGGGTCGTATTCATTGTTATAGGCAATTTATTTAATAATGTTATATTCTTTCCTATAGTCTGAAGTGGACATAGGTATACTAATTAATCTATGGATCATACTGTGGAAAGCTGCTAGTTTGTGTTGGTATGTATGGTTGGATTTGTTATGAATGGTTATGTCAGTATGTGATTCTTTGTGGTAAATTGAAAATTGCACTTGGTTATTGACACTTTTTACCGTAAGATCTAAGAAATTGATACTATTATTCACTTCTTTTTCTAGTGTAAACGTAATATGAGAATTAATAGAATTAATAAACTCAAAGAAATTATTCAATTGTCTGTTTGTACCTGTGTATCCTACCAAAATGTCGTCAACATATCTGTACCAAAATAATACGTTCTTAGTTAAATGGGAAATTAAAAAAAAGCGAGCATCCCACCCACGTATAGTTAGAACTCCACACGTGGAGGAAATGGTGCTAAATGAAACTGAGGAACATCCTACTACAACCACCAGATAATATGCCTCTGCTTTAAACATAAGTCAGCGCAGTTTGTAGGATATTGAACAATAAACTGTTGTATCCATATCATAAAACAGGTACAGGCATTTTGTCAGCAGATTTCCCACAAAGATTGGCTTTTTGTCAATGGATACAACAGAAAATAAGTCTAAATCCTCAGTTTTTGGCTTAAGTATTCTACACTGACGAGGCTAATTTCTCCAGACATGCTATTATTAAATTTCATAATAATCACACATGTCCAGAAGAAAACCCAACGAAACTTTGGAAACCCGTCATCAACATCAATTCTCTGTTAATGTGTGGGCCGGAATTGTTGGAGATCACTTGATAGGTCCATATATTTTACCGATGAGGTTAAATGGACTATACCGCCGCTTTCTTGAAGAAGTGCTACCACTACTGTTGGAAAAGTCCCGCTGCAATTAAGATTGGAAATGCATTTTATGCACGATGGTGCATATTTCAGTTTAACTGCTCGTGAGTTTTTCAACGGTGCGTGTCAAAATCGGTTGATAGGGCGAGGAAGTCCACAACAGTGGCCTTCGCAATCTGCAGACTTAAATTCTCTAGATTTTTTTCTCTGGGGTCACCTTAAATTGAAAATATTGATTTAACCCCCGGTATTTTTGAATCCACTTATCAATCAATGTAACGGAAGATATAAGCTTGCACTGCAGTTGGGGGCAGTCATTTCAAACAATTCTGTTGTATTAGTAAATTTTATTGTATGAACTATTAATTTTACAATTAAACATCCTATAACACTAAAACTATGCCGTTTAAAACATACGTTCATATGACCTTTTATGATCATAATAACTATAGGGTCAGTATGCCGAATATGAGACCCCTTTTGGTTTTCATCGTTATATAACTAGGTAAGTAAGAAATTACAATGTCAACGTGATATTCTTTTAATGCATATATTTTACTACACATAGCAATGACAAAAATCGAAAAAATGCTAAGCAGGTTACCTTGTATTAATTATAAAAATAAGTGTTACATTTTTGGCGTCTGAAAAAAAGTGGTCGTATTATGAGACCCCTATTTCACAACTATAAATAAGAATTACCTACTAAATAAAAACTAGGTCAAAAATAAAATTGAACACAAGAATTAGAAAACAGTTAGCTAGGTACACTAGTAGGTAAAAAAGAAAAGTTACATTTTAAACAAATTAGTTGGTTTACACTACAAGTTTAGTTTACTTTTTGTTTTTAGTTTCAAACTTTTCACATTGTTTACATACAAAAAGTTCGTCAGCCCCACAGTCTTCATGGGCCCATCTTAGACACCTTCTACACTGACGCCACTGCTCGCCCCGTTTGTCTTCTGAAAATAAACAACCACAAAAAAGGCATTCAGCGTCGTTGTCGCCAATGCTGTCATCACTGCTATCATGGAGAGAAAGTCTTTCATCATCTTCACTTGAGCCAAGGTTCATCATCGCTATAATTAGGGTTATTTTTTCTCCGGTTTTTAACTAGTGGTGTATTTTCATCCATCTTTCCTTTTCCTGTAGGGGCCCCTTTACCTACTCCTTTGTTTCTTGTAGGAAATAGAGTTTTTTTCAAAGGTGCTGGAGCTTTTTTATTAATGCTCATAGCTAATTCATTTTTATAGGGCGTTGATGTGATAATAGCAGCTTTACGGGCTCTTGTTGGCTTTGACGGGTCGTTCTTAGCTAACGTAGGCAAGGGATTTATTTCTTCAGGAGTCACTAACAACTTGTTTGAATTTGTCGATTGTTTAATACGTTCCACATTGTCACTACTGCTACAAGGTTGTGGACTTCCTGTGGGCGTTATTGCATCTACAGCTTCAGAGGAAACAAAGTTGTGAGAGTGGATACGAAAGTCTTCATCACCAAATGCATTTTTATTTAAGGGAAATAATCCTGTTTTTTTGAAGCCATTAATGGAATTATTCATAGTAGCAGCTCTGTTATAAGCAACACCAAATAGACGACCAACATTAAAATTGGTTACAACTTTACCGGGGTTAGAATGGAGCCAATCCTCAATTGCTTGAGCGTAGAATGTTTTCAGTGGAAACATAAAGCTGACATCGAGCGGTTGCATCTTATGGCTTGAATGTGGGGGAAGGCAAACGATTGATACATGATGTTCCCTAGCTTTGTCTATGACGTCCATGTTTCGGGTGTGTGAGTTATGCCCATCAAGCAATAAAAGCACCGGATCATCTTCAGAAGGTTTCACGTGCTTTAGAAAATGGTTGAACCACATTGTAAAAATGTCTGTTTGTATCCAACCTGATGGATGGCATGCAGCGATTGATCCTGAGGGAGTCCCTTCCATCAAGGCATCTTGCATGTTTTTTCGTGGCCAAACTATCAATGGAGGGACGAAGGAGCCTGATGCATTCATGCACGTTACCACCGTGATAAGATGCCCCCGTTCTGCCGATGTCAAAGTTCCTACATTCTTTTTCCCTTTTAGTGTGATGACCTTAGCTACCTTGTGTTGCACAATAGTGACCCCTGTTTCGTCAACGTTGTACAACCTATGTGGTTGGCTGTTAATTTTCAACAATTCAGGTTCATAGATTTCAAAAAAGCGTTTGACGTTTTCTGGACTAAATCCCTTGACTCTTGCGAACGATGTTCCTTGAGGCTTTTTTAGAGAGAGTTGCGTGTGTCTTCGTAAAAATCCCCTTAACCATTTATCACCAGCACATTGTTGTCTATAAGAAAACGGATGGTTTAAACCATTTTTTATAGCAAGCCGAAACGCCATTTTTTTAATATCTCTCCTTCTTAAACCATAAAACCTTGAATCCATCTCAACGCAGTATTTTACCAGCAAATCTTCAAGGTGTTGTGGTAAAGTGGGCTTTCTTCCCATACGAACGTTTACCAGTGATTCAGCTGTTTTTTCGGAATCCTTAACGTAACGTTCCAATGTCCCTTTTGGAACTTCAAAGTATTTTGCAGCTTTTTTATAGCCCATTTCACGATTCCTTACTGCTTTTACAGCTCGCATCATCATTACAGCATCCCACTTTTTGCGTTTCGTTTCGAGAGGCATCTAAGATGACAAAAAACATGCTTTTTATACGATAAAAACTAGTATGCCTAATATGAGACCCTATCTCATATTAGGCTTAGGTCAGGGTCTCATATTGGGCACGACCACGTTGTTATATACTCCAGCGAATTTTTTAGGTTAGGATTTAAGTTAACTTAAAAACAAAGTAGTATATTTACACTTCACATTTATAGCTGTCTATCTAATACTTACGTTTTAAACAAAGTCTTACCTTGAAAGTGAAAACAGCCGGTAAAGTTGTTGATGTAAAAAAGTAGGCAAGCACAAAATTCGAAGAAAAATCACTGTACCTTTGTTTGCACTTAAAAACACTCGACTGTTTGACTGATTACCAATGATGCTATAAACGATTGTTTTACGGTCTAGTCACCAGGCGGCGGCACTTTCTACGTCATGTAGGTTGGGGTCTCATATTTGGCAGGGGTCTCATATTCGGCATACTGACCCTACACCGGACGTTCCAGGTTTAAATTAAGACGGAGCAAAGAAATAATGTAAACAACACGCAGTTACAGAATAGGACTATTCATATGGTAAACTGCAACATCTGTTGGTGACACGAAAACGACAACAAAAGAAGTCCATTTTACTTCTAAATTTCTTTCTTCATCGGCGTAGGTAGACGGGTGACAAGTTTTTAAAATTTATTATATTTTGTAAGATAAATAAAGTTATATGTGTATACCTATTCATACTTATGTTAGCTTCGTTTTTTCATTGTTTTGACTGTTAATTACATATTTCGTAATTTTTGTAATAGTTCCTGTTTAATCCCGTTTCATTGAATCGTCTCTCCCAATTATCTTTACGTAAGTGTGCACTGGATTTCGTTAAGTTTCAATAACATACGCATACCATATACTGTGACGCATCCAAAACACCGGACGGGGTGGGCTGTGCTTTTATTGAGGCAGTTAAGAAAGATTCACGTCAATATAAGTTACCCGATGATACTAGTGTTTTCTCAGATGAAGCTTACGCTATTCTGTATGCCCTGGAATACATTTGTACTCATAAACTTAAAGCTGTTACGATTTTGTCAGACTCGCGTTCTGTACTGCAGGGATTGGAGTCATCATGTCAACCAGGACAAAGATTGAATAATATTATTCAACAGATAAAAACCAAATTAGTTATGCTCTCGGAGAAAAAGATTTTTGTGGGTCAAGGCTCATGTGGGCATCGAGTATAATGAAACCGCAGACAGATTCGCCAAAGATAGCTGTAAATTGAGTCATTTAGCCGAGGAAAAAATAACATTGGAAGATGCCATAGATGTTGCCAAAGAAAGGGAAAGAACAAGGTGGAAACAACAATGGAAAGGATACACAAAAACCACTTCATCCAGATACGCAACAATTCACTCGGAACTACCTAGTAGCGTGTGGTTTACTAGCTTTAGTATCCCACGAAAATATATATCGACAATTAGTAGACTTAAGTTTGGGCATGGATGCTATCCAACACATTTAGCAAAGCTACAGATTATTGAAGACAATAAATGTTGTACTTGCAACACCGAAGGCGACCTGGACCACATAATGTTTGATTGTCAAAAACATTACCAGACTTGTCGGGAAGTTTATGATGAAATAGCTGCACTAAAGATAGAAAGGCCTTTTAATCTACTTCATGTGCTAACCTTGAAGAGGAAGGAGATATTAGACTGTATTATAAAATTTTTTAGAAATTCTGGGGGAAAAATTTAAATTTAGGTTAAATTTAGTTTCGAGTCCATATGTGTAATTCCTTTGTCAAAAAATCCTATCTATCCACGGCTCAGTTTTGTTTGTGTTTAAAAGTCGCCTTGAAGAGCCTCTAGGCGTGAAAAGTCTCTCTGTCCAACCCTTGTGACATCTTCGAAATGATTTCCTTTTGTGAGTTAGGGCCTGGCTGCATGGACAATGTCCGAAATGCCATTAAAAAAAAAAAAAAAAAACATACGCATACATTTTTAGTTATCATTGTGTATGTTACTATGATATGGAAGAACGTCGAAAACGGCATCGTGAAACAATGGTGAGTTGGATTAAGGGTCATACTGATTGTATGTCAATTGTCAGTGATTCTGAAATTTATTGCAAAGTCTGTAAGATATCGTTACAGAATGCCCAAAAATCGCACGTTCAGCGTCACTTAGCATCGCTAAAACATACACAGACATTGGACCCGTTGGAAGCTGACAATTTTAACGAAGAACACTGTGAAGCTTTAATGGCGGCTAATATCCCATTAAATAAACTTGACAATCCCAATTTCAGAACATTTCTCCAAAAATATACTAGTCGAAATTTTCCTGATGAATCCACCTTACGCAAATATTATGTTTCTAAGTGCTTCACAAAAACAGTAGAATGCATTAGAAGACATATTTCAAATCAGTACCTATGGATAAGTGCCGACGAAACTGTCGATATATTAGGACGCTGTATGTTAAATGTTGTAGCTGGTGTACTACATCCACCTATTCCATATAACGCATATGTAATAGCATCTAAAGTTATAAATACAGTTGATGCGAAAACAGTTGCTAAAACTATTGACGAGAATTTGCACAAAATGCTTTATTCGGACGACAGGTACAAGGAAAAAATACGTTTGTTTATTTTTTATTAAAGGAAACATATCCCACAGATTCTGTCAATGTATCCGGTTTTAAAAAAGTGTTTAGAAAAGCACCATCGAGAGTAGCTCTTTACAGGGAAAAACTTCCATCTTTGTCACTGCCTCCCTCGCCAGTAATAACTAGGTGGGGAACATGGTTGGAAGCTACTTTTATGCAGAGAATTTCGATAGTTTACAAACTTTCGTTACATGTTTAACCGACGATGCTCGAATTATTTCTGAGTTCAAGGAACTTACACAAATCCCAAATTTGAAAAATCAGTTGTTATTCCTTCAGGAACACTGCTAAATACGCTGAAATAAAAGAATATTTCCAGTACGCACCTATAACCAGTTGCGATGTAGAAAGGACGTTTTCTATCTACAATGATGTTCTTCATTCAAAGAGAACAAATCTTACAAAAGAGAACCTTGAGAAAGTATCGCTAGTAAATATTAATACTCCTTTACTCGATTTGAACTACAAAATGAACAAAGAATAAGGTATTTTGTATTTTGTATATCACCACTCACTTGTTATCCAATTATACAGGGTTATTCACGCTATACGGCACGGAATATTGTGGCCAAAATACGTGACTTTCAAAAAGTTTCACTTTTGGGATATATGGGGGTCTAGTATGGTTACTTTTTAAAATTATTTTTATATTATACAGGGTGTCCCATAAGCCCTAAAAGTATCAAAGTTGTGTTTTTTTAAATGGAACCCCCTGTATATTATTGTATTTTCGGATTCTCCGATCAAAATAAGTGTCTGTTTTAATAAGGTTTACAATACCTAAACCTTAAGGTTTTTTAAATAATTTGAATTTTGCCAAAATCTAACCTAATTTTCATGTTTCAAATACTTAAGAAGTATTTAAGTTATGTAAGCGAAATTTACAGCGAAGTGTAACAATATATCATATTTTATATCCCAATCATAATAAACTTGCCATCTTATACAGGGTGTCCAAAAATTAAAACTAATCAAATAAGAACTTTAAGTGGCTATAACTTGATTAATTTAAATAGAACGCCATATTTTTTAACTTACCAGGAAATGTACTTTTTAATTACCTATCGAATGGTATTAGGGTGTTCTATAGCTAAGTCTTCGCGTTTTTACAGAATACGCCAAATAATCGTTTTTTGTACCATTTGGTGTTTTTTAAATAAAAGTTCTAATGTATCTAGTTGCCTATGGTATTTAGAAATGTCAGATAATTTACAATTATAAGAATAATAATGACGAATATCGTTACAAATGTTCAGAAACTTGGAACGTTATTTATAATCTAACAGGCTATAACAGCAATAATGGTAATAACATATCAACGATAACATAAAACAGAAGCAAAATATTTATAACAGATGTTCGAAATGTCGACCGTCCATTTCCAGACACTTACATATTCTTTTTTCAAAACCACTGCTAACTCTGGACAACATTTGCGGGGTTACAGTTTCAAAAGCGTCTCTTATGCGTATTTTTATATCGTGTGGTGTTGTCGGAGGCGTATTGTAGACAATTCCTTTTATGTATCCCCATAAAAAGAAATCTGGTGGAGTTAAGTCCGGGGATCTGGGGGGCCAATTTTGAAATCCATTTCTTCCAATCCACCTGTTTTGAAAGTTGGCATTTAAAAATTGCCGAACCTCGCGATGATAATGAGGCGGAGCTCCATCCAGTTGAAGCCACATGGTTGTTCTGATGTTTAAAGGGACTTCTTCTAATAATACTGGAAGTTGGTGTAAAGGAAAATCGAGAAACATCATACCATTTAAAGGTCCTTCAAAAAAATAGGGTCCAAGTAAATATTGGCCCAGTATTCCACCCCACACATTAACGGACCACCTATTCTGATTTCTCATGACTCTGTATTCATGCGGATTCGAATCAGAATAATAATGGAAGTTGTGTCTATTCACGAGACCATTGTTATGAAAAATACATTCATCACTAAATAACACATTTTCAAAAAAGTTTTTATTTTCTGCCACTTTATCTAACACCCACATGCAAAATTCAGTTCGGTTGTCAAAATCATTTCCATAAAGTTCTTGGCAGAGCTGGATTTTATAAGGATGAAATCTGTGTTTTTTAAGAATTCTTGAAATACTTGCTTGACTAATGTTAGTATTTTCGGATATCTGATTTTGACTAACATTGGGATTTTCGATAACTGAACCAACTACCGTAAAAACATTTTCTTCATCTTCAGTGACAGGTTTTCTTGTAATGGGTTTTTTATAACTGACACTTCCACTTTCCTGAAACTGGTTTAATAATCTCTCAAAAACGGCTGGCTTAGGATGATTTCTTTCCAGAAAACTTTGAGCATAAACTCGAGAAGCCAATAAACAATTTTGATGACATTCTCCTAGGATAAAAATCATATCAATACGCTCTTCTTTTGGGTAAATCTTCATTTTGACTAAGCAACACCACAACAATATTCAAATAATAACGATCTAAACTTCCACAATTACAAAAAATAATACCACTATAGCAAAAACAGACTTTGCAGACTAAACTGACAGACTAAATGAATTTATGTGACATTTCTAAATACCATAGGCAACTAGATACATTAGAACTTTTATTTAAAAAACACCAAATGGTGCAAAACACGATTTTTTGGCGTATTCTGTAAAAACGCGAAGACTTAGCTATAGAACACCCTAATACCATTCGATAGGTAATTAAAAAGTACATTTCCTGGTAAGTTAAAAAATATGGCGTTCTATTTAAATTAATCAAGTTATAGCCACTTAAAGTTCTTATTTGATTAATTTTAATTTTTGGACACCCTGTATAAGATGGCAAGTTTATTATGATTGGGATATAAAATATGATATATTGTTACACTTCGCTGTAAATTTCGCTTACATAACTTAAATACTTCTTAAGTATTTGAAACATGAAAATTAGGTTAGATTTTGGCAAAATTCAAATTATTTAAAAAACCTTAAGGTTTAGGTATTGTAAACCTTATTAAAACAGACACTTATTTTGATCGGAGAATCCGAAAATACAATAATATACAGGGGGTTCCATTTAAAAAAACACAACTTTGATACTTTTAGGGCTCTTGGAACACCCTGTATAATATGAAAATAATTTTAAAAAGTAACTATAATAGACCCCCATATATCCCAAAAGTGAAACTTTTTGAAAGTCACGTATTTTGGCCACAATATTCCGTGCCGTATAGCGTGAATAACCCTGTATAAATAAAATTAAATCTCTTTAAAAATAGAAACTTTCAATAGCGCGCCCATGGACGATGAGTCATCAACCTCTCGTGTCCGGTCTATAATAATAACCATAAACAGCAAGTTATTATGCATGTTTAATTAATACTGCGCACCAATGCACAAGCTAAGACTTGCAAAGCTACTACCGTTTAGAAAAAATGATAGATTTTGTTTGTGAATCTATAAAAAATATGTAAAATGGATATTGGTATACTTGTCGTTGCTTCTTTATTCCATTTTTTTCACGGCTGATTCAAGAATTTAAATACTTACCCTAGTAACCAAGTTCGTTGGCCTCAAAGCGGGCCAATGTCACTCCAATATTCTAAGATCGGTAGAACATCAGTGACCCCCCCCCACCCAATGTCGTACGAATATAAAATTTCTGTATCAAGTAAATGTCAATTTATGTCGTTGGGTTGATATCAGACCAACGTTGTCTACATTGGTAATATATTGGTTAAATATCTGATACTGATATTTTATTGACAACAAAAATCTACATAATATTAACATTAAAGAAAAATGTCTACATAATATCAAGTTCACAAAGTCAATGTGATGTTGGTTGTAGGTCAGTGTTCGATATAATTTTAGATTAAAGGGGATGATGTCGCAATTTGTTATTCTGCGATTAAACGCCAACATCGTATTAACTTTGCTAGACAATATTGATATAGTCTATATTAATTTATCACAGAATATGTTATACACTGTACCATGAATAATTGTTGGTGTGTGAAATGAAATATATAGATCCTCAAAGTTAATTAAGCATTTGCAATAATGATTCTCACCAAATTAACATTAAAAGTACTACGCACACTTTTATAAATAATTTTAGAGACCGGACACGTATTATTGAAATTTTGTATTTTTAAAGAGTTTTTTATTTTATTACTATAATTTGCTAACAAGTGGGTTGTGATCTATCAAATACAAAACACATTTTTGTTTGTTCATTTTGTAGCTCAAATCAAGTAAATTCTCTGTTCTTTATTTGCCTTATGAAATATAAGGTAAATTCTCAAATCGGAAAAATGTCCGTGCAAAATATTGGGCCAATATCATGCAGTGATATTTATCCAACGTTGTAAAATGTTAACACTTGTACATCGGATTGATATGAGACGCCGATGTCAGGCCAATAAATAAACGACCGACAGCCAACGTTGGCCCGACATTGTGTGCTACTAGGGTACACTAACACCGTCTATATTTTATTTAGTTTGATTTCTACTAGTCTGATTTCGTTAATAATTTTTGTTGATAATCACTACTACTATATATGTATATTGAAGAATACGTTTAAAATGTGTATTCTTTGTTAATATTTTAGCGCTTATTACATAGTCGCGTTATTAAATATTTCACCGCTCGCTATTTTTCTGTAAAAACATACGTTTAATTCAGTACTTACAAAATAAATTTTGAGGAAATTGATTACATTTCGTCTGATTGAGATATTTTAGTCATTTTTAATCTATTGATTAAAAGCGAATGGGTAGGAAACGGGAAAATATTTAAATATTGGTTTTAAAAGTGATGTAAACAAGAAACAGGAGGTTACGCGCGTACATGACGATGCTAGCGGCGGCGGCCGTTGCAGGGTAGTAGGAGTAGGAACGAAAAGCAGCAGGAGTAAAAGCAACAGCAGAAGTAGGAGCAGGAACAGGCAGGCAGGCAGTGAGGCAGGCAAGCGATATCAGCATAGTAGCAGCACCCCCGCCTCTTCCGGTCACTGTCTCCTATTATTTCGGTTAAACATTTCTCATTGCGCCCGCTCACGCCCGCTTCACGAATACTAAATAAACATAAGTTTTAATTGAAGAATTTCGTTGTATCTCGAAGCGATGTGGACGAAGCTCGGTAGCCCAGCATCCCATCACCCGCTCGCCACCCGCCGCCTATATACCGCCGCTCTACTCCCCAGAGTTATTATTAGATCGCTACAAGCTGATGCAAATACAGATTATAAAGATCGGCCAGATGAAAAATGAGATACAGCATTCGCATTGTCTTATGTTATGACAATGGCGGTTCCCAACGCGACCGAGACCAAATATTTGTCTTCCACCATAATGCTACTACACTGCCGCCTGCTGCTGCTTCCACTGGCTTCAGCGTTGATTCTATTGCCTTTACCGTTACACGTTACCATCCACCACCGTTTTCCGCCGTGCATATTTATCATAACTACTGTTTATATACCTTCACCCTCACATGCTGCTTCCACATTGAACACCGCCATCGCCACCGTCAACCACCACCGCCTACTACTTACGTATGCACTTGTACCGTTCGTCTGTATTATTAAAATTTGATTCTCGCATTCGTCGAATGTCGAATGGATTTTTAACACGAGCCGAAAATAAAACCGATAAGTCTACTTATACAAAGAAACCCTGTTCAAACTTCAATCGATACATGCACATTCTACATGTATACCTATTGTAATATTGCGATAAAGATTTCCTTGTATTTTTTCATGCGAAACATTATTATTTCTATATCCTCGTTAGAAAAATTTATTAAAATGTATTGGTTTCATGTTTTTCTCTAGTAGAAAAGTCACTACATGCACACTTGTCCTACATTAGCAAATATATATATTTTCAACCTTCCTCTAAAATTGCTTGATCTTTGTTAATATAATAGTGGTTGAGTTCGTCCAAGATCAGAACATCATCATTTTCTGCGACATGAAAAATTCAAAATAATTTAGTAGCGTAGCAATAATATTTTTGAAAATCATAGTTAATTATCATGTAATTGGTATTAACAATAAAAAAAACATTGGAAATAGTTGCATATTTTTAGTTATGAAAGTCAATGTGAGCATTATAAATATTTCTGTCGAAGAACTAATTCTTTTTGCTCACTTTTCTAATAATTTGTTTTGTGTGTGTTTGTTATTGTTTAAATAACAGCGTAAAAGTGATTTAAATTAGAACTTTCGCTCTTTTTATATGCATTTATTACACAAGCCAACACACATTTGGGTGCCGGTGATTTTTTAACTGTTCCTGGGTAATTTTTGGGTGGAGAATCCGAAATAGCCATCAGATTTTCTCTATCAGATCTACTTTTTAAAATAGGAATTATTTACTGATTTTTAACCTCTATATATATTTTACGTTATAACTATGAGTATTGCCACATATATTAAATATTTATTATAAAAAGTAGATTAACATACATTCATATTGATATTAGTCACTATCACCTACAAATTTTCGTTTATACGACTGTCTAGCATGGAGTTTACTGGGGCAGTCTCGCTGAAGGCTCCAACAGTAGTCGGCCATCATGTGGTTATCCCATCGTCCTTGATATCGATCTTCCATAGTTTTAATATCCTGATGGAATCTTTCTCCCTGTTATTCACTATAGTCACCTAAATTTTCTGGAAAGCGATCTAGGTGGCTGTGGAGGTAGTGAACTTTTATACTCATGTTACAACCGAGAATATGAAAATTTGAAAGCATAGTTTCCACTAATTCTATGTAATTGTCTGCTTTGTGATTTCCAAGAAACTTTTGAACTATTTGAACAAATGAACCCCAAGCGTTAGATTCAGTCTCATTCATTGATGTGGTGAACTGTGGATCTTTAATAAGTTGCCTTATTTGAGGACCATCAAATATACCAGCTTTTACTTTATCCGTGCTAATCCCAGGAAACTTACGTGACAAGTACCCAAAACAATTTCCACCTCGATCTAACGCTTTCACAAACTGCTTCATAAGCCCCAACTTGATATGCAAGGGTGGTAGTAAGATTTTTTCTCTCGTAACCAAAGGTTCATTCACTACGTTTTGTTTTCCTTGAACCATAGTATCTCTTAAAGGCCAATTTCTCTTAACCCAGTGCTGATCTTTAGCTCTGCTGTCCCAAAGACATACAAAACAGGGGTATTTTGTATATCCACTTTGCTGTCCAAGGAGAAAGTTCACCATTTTCAAATCAACACAAATTGCCCACTGATGTTCTTCGTATTTAATTTGTTTCAAAACTTATGCTATTGTTTTATACTCCTCTTTCATGGTAGTAGAATGTCCAAAAGGAATTGAGGCATATTTGTTACCGTTATGTAAAAGGACACATTTTAAACTACGTTTTGAACTGTCAATGAAAAGGCGCCACTCGTCAGAAGTATAATATGGCAAACCCATTTTTTCTAAGACTCCTTTTATATCGTTACAGAATACCAGCTTATTTTCCTGAGTGAAAAAAGGCAGCAGATCCATTTCTCTCTTACGATAAAATGTAACATTAGTGCCTGGATAAAGAAGGTTCTTTTCTTTTAATCTGGATGCCAGTAATTGAGCACACTCCTTTGAGAGGTATAGGTCTCTCATGAGATCGTTCAGTTCTTGTTGATTAAAACACTGAGGAATTGTTAAATCTGCTTCAAAGTCACTGTCGTTTTCTGATTGCATTCTTTGAACTTCATCAGACGTTGATGTTTCTGTATCATCTTCCGGGATATCAGGGAGATTGCTGAAGGTTGGAACGGGTATTTCATTAGAGTGCGGTACAGGTCTTCTTGCAGAATCTAGATCAGGATATGTCCATTGATGTCGATTGTTCCTATTTATGCCTTTAATATTAACGAGACAAAAATAGCAGTCATCATAATGGTTTCGTGGTTCCCTCCAAACCATTGGTACACCAAATTTCAGGCACTTTCTGTTTCCAATTGTCCACTGTCGCAAATGTTCACCACATGTTTTACACACCACATGTGGAGCCCAAGATTTATCTTGATCTCCCAAATGAACGCCAAAATAGGCAAGATAAGACCTTTTCACAAATTCAGAAATAGTTTTTCTATTTACTTTCACCGTGTATTCGCCACATACATAACAAAAAACATCTGGATGGTTTACACAGCTACGCCTGCTTGTGGATGCCATTATTTTAGTTTTAACACTATAACACGACGAAAATGTACACAATAGACTAAGTCGAGAAGGATAAAGGTAGACTACAGGTACTATGTTTCCAACACCAATTAGTCGGGGTTGAGCAAGTATGGGGAGATCGGATCATAGGGAATTCCAAATATACAATAGCTAATAAAATTCATAGAATTAAGTAATGCGGGTTAACCAGTTCTAGGAATATTTGTTGACGGACAATTTCAGGTATATTTGGCTGATTAGATCCTAGTTTTAAGTACCAAATTTCTATTTTGAATTTTAAAGAGATGTTGATTTATTTATTTTTGCCTTTTATTAGAACTAAATTCAATTAGTCTCTACCTCAAAAACTAGAGCTGATAGAAAAAATCTGCTGCCAGTTTTAGAATCAGCACATTACGTATATCTAAACTCGGTTCTTAGATCTCAGGCATCAAAAATTTTATTTTATTTTGTTGGCCTGTGTTATTTATCATTTGACATCGAGAAGAACATTAAGTTCATTATCAATGGATTTCATTTGAATAGTCTTGTGATTGAACACTCTGTATATGTTGAATTTGTAAGGCTGATTGACGTTTGGCTGTTTGACGTGTATTTTCTGTCATTTAAAGTTAAACTTTTGTTAGTGACGTCCAAAGATTGCTAAGCTTTATATGTAATTTTTGGTAATAATAATGAAGTCATATCTCATAAATCGTTATAATACCGCCAAGGTGATTGAGATGTGCTTCACGTATGGACTTGCTGATAGCAATTTATTACAAGCTAGAAGGCTGTACATTGAACGATATCCTAACCGTAATGTTTCTGATAGAAAAACCTTCCATAGTATTCATCAACATATTCATGAAACAGGCACATTGAAACGAAGTGGATGATCAGGAAGGCCAATCACAGTGAGAACGGTGGAAGTAGAAGAGAATGTGCTGAGCATGATAGAGGAAGATACTTCTACAAGACAAATTGCAACTACTTTGATTATAAGTAATGAAAATGTTTGGACAATTTTTAGGAACTATTTGTTTTACCCATACCATATACAACGTGTTCAGTCACTTCCTGCTGATTTTCGTATTGCATTCTGTCAATGGTCTTTGCACACTTTGGTTCAAATCTCTCACCTACTGGTGCTTTTTTACCGATGAAACAAATTTCTCAAGAAATGCATTAAGAATTTGCACATTTGAAGATCGTTGGTCGTTTGGGTTGGAATTTTAGGAAACTGGCTAAATGGACCGGTATTGCTACCAGGAAGACCTATTGGCGAGGTGTATCGCAACCTCAGTTGCTGGAGGATGTTTAAATGGCAACAAGAAATGCAATGTAGTTTATGCACGATGGTGCATCAGCAGTGTGGTTGCTCATGAGTTTTTATTAGAAACATACGGAGATAACTGGATTGATCGATGTATGGCCTGTTTGATCCCCGGACTTAAACTCCCTCGATGTTTTTGTTTGGGGCCATCTAAAGTCCATTACTTTACACTACTCCAATGAAAAATGTGGAAGATTTGAGAAATCGGATAATTGCTGAGTGTTACTCAATAAGAAACGACCCTGCTGTTTGGCGCAATCTTGTGCTTTGCGATTGTCAGAAAGCAGTCTTGGAAACCATCAACAATTTTCGATATTTCGGTTTCTCTAAAGCAATGGTGTACAAAAATGACCTTGAAATCTGTGGACAATCAATCGATAACTTAGAAATCATGAATCGAAATCACAGAATGTCAGCCAGGGCGTGCCTCATGCAAATTAATCCGTCCGTCGTTGAAAATTCTCACCCACTTTCGAACTTTATTGTCTCTGATCTAATTATCATTGTAAACTTCACAAACCTAAGTTTCTAGTATTTAAGAATTGAATTACAGACCGTTCTCACTATTGGAGGGCAAATAATTTTCTTAAACATTATAAACTTCTTCAGGTCAGCACACAGACAGACGATACCGCTGCAAATGGTCTGTAAACGCGCGCAAAGCATATTGGGAGCAGACGCGCATGCGCACTGCAGGGAATTCTCACTCTCATTCACAAACGGACAATATTTAAATAATATCCCTCGTATAAATAGATTTCTTGGAAACACAGTCTTGTCTTAAACGGTATTCATAGAAACTGGATCATTCTATAAAGTAAAGAAATTTAAGAGTCACTATTTAAATAAATTTAAGTTTCATCGCATTAATATCTTTCAATTTACTACTTCCCTTTTTTTCATCCCCCTTAATACTTTATAATCGCATTTAAGGCACTAAACACCCTATCTTTTGTACATTAGCCGCAAGGAAAAATATTCACCTTCTTTATATTAATCCTCCAAGATATCTAAAGATGTGTAAAACAGCATTTAATATATTTAAGGTGGTTTTCAAGTGAATGTTCGTCGAAATTCCCTCGTGAAATTTTATAAATATGAATTTCCAATAAAATTAACTAAAAGATGCGGGAGATACTTGTTGAAACTCGATAGTAACAAATAACAACATTGGGTTTAGAAATTTCAAAATTTTATTTACAGTAACCAGAATAATATTGTTTCGCTAGATTGTAGCTTCATCAGGTAGATGAAAATAAAATTGCATTTACATATATAGGAAAAATATTCGAAAAAATTGCTAAAAATGTGACGGTTGAAGAAGGGGGTACATTATATACCCCATATTACAAGTAAGCAAGTATACTTACAAAAATGCCCATACAGTCAGTGAAAGTAAAAGGGAATAGATAAGGCAATATTTTTTCTAAAAAAAATATTTATATTATAAACTTTTCTATTCTATTTGATACAAATGGCATTTAGAACATGTTACTGTTTGTACAGTTGTTTGGTGTTCGGCATAAACAAAGTTTTTACGCAAATGATAAGTTTTTCTACTTCCTTAGCTCTTCTAAGATATCTCATCTCTGCCGCCTGCAACATGCTCTTCTGTCTTGCGGATAGTACCCAGGATTCACATCCATATGTGAGTATAGGCCGGTATATTGTTTTGTACACTTTAATTTTTGTTTGTTTTGTTATTTCTTTCTTATTGACAAATCCTCTGCTCATAACGTAATACATCTTATTAGCTTTTTGAATTCTTTGATTTATCTCAACTTCGTTGTTCCCATGGTATTCCACTGGAGCGCCTAAATATTTGAATGTGTCCAGCTGTTCCAATTTTATCCCATCTATACGTATATTCATATTATCTCTTTCTCTTGCTACCATCATTACCTTTGTTTTCATCTTATTTAATTCCATTCATTTTTTCTCCAATACAATATTCCATACTTCTAAATTCTCTTTCAATTTCTTTTCGCTATCCGAAATAATTACCACATCATTGGCAAAAGCACAGTCTGTGGTTTCAACACTGTTCAATTCTCTATAGCCTAAAAACATTGACTTGGTCCGTTGTCTGCTCTCATTGATGATGTCATCCATATAAGTTATGAACAGTAATGGGCTGAGTCCATCACCCTGCCTAACTCCTCCACTTCTTCTAAGTAGATCTGACTTGAGATTATTGTTAATTATGTAATTATTAGTTTCCTCATATAGGCATTTGATTGCTTTTACCAATTCATTGTTGATGTTTTTTTCCTCCAGGCTTTTCCATATACTTTCCCAAGGTATGCTGTCAAACGCTTTTTCCATATCCATAAAAGCCAAGTACGTTTTTTTACCTTTAATTAGCCTTCTACTCGTTATTTCTTTAATTGTAAATATATGTTCTTGGGCACTTCTTCCTTTTCTAAACCACTTTGCGACTTATTAAGTGTTGGTTCGTTCCATCACATTCCTAAGTTTTCTTTCCAAAATCTGTTCATATACTTTTATAGTAATAGTTATCCCTCTGTAATTGTTGCAATCTCTTTTGTCTCCGTGCTTGTAAATTGGTATTATAACACTAATCGTCCAGTCCATAGGTACTCTTTCTCCCTTCCAAACCCTATTAAAGATCTACAAAAGCAGGTCTACTCCAAGAATTCCCATATTCTTAAACATCTCTGCTGTTATTTTGTCATGCCCTGGAGTTTTTCCATTTCTTAAATTCCTGATTCCTTCTTTCCATTCTTTTTTATCTATGGCTTCGTTATGTGTCACTGTTATAGGGTTTATACTTTTGTCGTGATGAATAGGTGGAAAGAATACTTTCTTTCCACCTATTCATCACTTGTATTTTAATGGCTATTGTTTCGTGTTCTTTACTGCTCCGCACATTTTTTAAGACCTTGTAGAATAGTTTGTGATTCCCTTAACTATCTCTTTCAAGTTTTTCTCCGAATTTGGCCCACGACTTTTGTTTAGCTTCTTTTACCAAGTATTTAACTCGCTTACTCTGTTCTTTGTATGAATTTAGGTTTTCTTCTGTTGGATGGCTCAGGTATTTCTTCCATTTTTTCTTTTTGTTTTTAACTTGTTGTTTTAGTTCATCTGACCATCACATTTTTATTAACTTTTAGTATTCCACATACCTCTTTTGCCGCCCTTAATATGATATTTTTAAAAGCTTTCCACAATTCTTCCAGTTTTACTTTATCTTTATACTTTATCAAATACGCAATTTCTTGGTCTACCTTATCTTCAAAATGCGTTGCTTCTTCCCTGTTTTCCAACTTGCATGATCTTATATTCTCGTTAGTTTTTGCCCGAAAATTGCTTTTAATGTTTTTATATTTTAATTCTGGTTCCACTTTGAACCTTGCTTCTAATAGGTAGTGATCACTGTTTATTTCGTTACCCCTTTTCACTTTCACGTCCACTACTTATACTTTATTACTTTTCTCTACTATAATGTAGTCTATAATTGACTTTTCACATCTGCTGGGTGTCACCCTGGTGTACTGGTGTATGTCTCTGTGTTGATAAAAAGTGTTTGCTATAACCAAGTTGTGCACTTGGCAAAAATCCAACAGTCGCTTTCCATTTTTATTTCTTATATCTTCACCGTCCTTGCCAATAACGTCATGATAAGTCTTATCAGTTCTACCAACTCTGCTGTTTAAATCTCCCATTAAATATATTCTACCTTTGTCCTCTTCAATTACAAGTGGTAGTTCATCCCAGAACAATGTCTTTCATTTCCTTTTTCTCATCCTTGTCTGGCCCATAAGCTGCTACTATTGTTTCATATTTTTCTTCTTCTCTTAATTCAATCACTAATAACCTTTCTGATATGGCCTCCCAATACTTTTTCCTGTTGCTATGTACAATACACCCGTATGTATATTGTATTATATGTGTCGTATTTCTTTTATTCTTGCTGTACTTTGCTACAATGTATGAAATATTAAGAAATAAAATGAATTATTATTATTAATTATATGAAAATCGTTAAGGTTTAGTACAATACTTTGTCATGTAAGTAACAATGTTTCTTTGTTCTTTCAAATTGCAATAAGAGTATTTAAGGAAACGAATGAAAAGTAAGGTACGTAGATACATCTTACATCTACAAACGTACAATAAAAATCGGGGAAAGTTAGAGAGAGTTTCGATAGCGAGTTTGGTCAACAGACGGCCGTTAGCAGTGATTGCCATCCTTCGTCAACCGTCACCTCCCAAGATTACCTCTGCCTAACCATAACACAGCTTTTAGCTGCGAAAAAAGATAAAGAAAAAGTGCCCCAATAAAACAAGAGGGTTAGCTGTTAAGGCCGACATCGAAGCTGGCAAAAACTTGGGAGATTTTCATCTGATTAATACCTGCTGGGAAACGTCAATAAGCACCGTCCATCAATACGATTCGATTTCAGCAGAGAGGCGGCGGAGGCGTCGTTAAATGGCGGGAGCTTTCGAAAATGCTTTCAAACATTTGTACGTACGTAGGAGAAAGTGTGCTCCCCAACAACCCGAGAGTCGGTGATCATGATCGGAGGGTGGTAATAGTGGTTTTCCAGTCCTTACTCCCGGCTATTTAATTAAGACATCAACAGTGTGTTTTCTGTCAACTTGCGCTGTTAGTGCCCAACCATACACACATACGTAGGTATGTACATACATAGGCGGAGGTTTTTCTCAATGGTCCTGTGTTTATTTGTTTATGGATTGTAAACGGACAAAAGTCCACTCAATCTAAAACTATTTTGAAGTTCATTTATAGTAAAAGTAAATCGATACTAACTTGATACGGTTGTTTGTCGGTCTCTATTCTATCGAGACAAAAGGGGTTTAATTACACATTGTAAGGTATATTAATCGATATCGTTTAAAACTCCTGCTTTTATTGATCAATAATAATATATTCGTGTCGTAATATTTAATAATTTAGGATTCATATATTATATGAAATTATACAGGGTCTTCATTAATATATTCGAAGCTCTTGAGTGGATTAACTTGAAACTTGGCATGTACATTCTATTAACTAATATCTGTTGTACCTCATTTTTCTCTGAGTACCATCATGTTGTCAAAAAAATAAAAAAATCAACCGAACATGTTTTATCGAGAAAATGAGCTCTGCATTTTAACATCTTAGTAAGTCCAACTGAATGAAAGATGAATAAACAATGGCAATATTATATTCGTTTACTTTAAAAGGTTTAATATAAAAGGAAAAACAACAAAGCATAAATAAACATAATAGTTATTTACGAGCCAAGCACGGGAAGACTATTTTCCCGCATGAGCGCACTTTTAAAGCACGAGCGACCGCAGGAACCGAGTGCTTTTAATTGCGCGAATGCGTGGAAGATGTCTTCACGTAAGTGATTTGTACAATATTGTTTGTACGAACATTGAATTAAAAAATATTATTGATTAATGTCTTTAGTATCATACATAACCTAAGATAGATTACCTAATTAATTTAAGCATTTCATGTACGTAACTATTACTCAAATTTCCCTAAAATCAAGTTATTATATTCTTACAAATGGCAATCATGAGGTATTTATTCTGATATTTATAAATTTATAGTACATTTATTGCGTTTTTTGGTTTAAATACAAAAAATTCTGAACTGCCAATATGAATGTCGATGTGGTCAAATAGATGGCGCTTGAATCTCGCTTAAGATATCGCTTAAAATGTCGTCAAATAGATGACGCCACAAATTTATTGGAAGAATTTTTAATTATTACTCCTATTTCCCCAACTTTTAGTGAAGAATAGTCGAAGGAAGTAGTATTTTATAGACTAAATAGATTTTTTTTTATGTCCGAAATAGCCAGTGTTTTTTTCAATTTTTACAGTTGCCTCGACCGGGAAAACCTCTTTCCTAGTCGAGCTACACATGCGCCAAATGTCACTTTACAGGCGGTGAGTACAAGAAATAAATTTAGCAGCATCAGGGTAACTCATGTTGTGATTTAAAACCATTTGGCATAATGATGTTTTAGGACTTCACATAAGATCCAACAAAATTTTCATCATTCCTTACACCTTTTGGACGTCCAAATCTTATAAGTTCCTTAACATTTCCTGTCTCATTAAACCTTTTCAAAGTTTTTTGACAATGTATCTATTATCAATTTGTATAAGTTCGGACATTTTCTATGAATTTTGTATTGATAATAATAATAATAGTTGTCTTTATTGAAAGAAAAGAAAGAGACAGCTAATAGGGTAATAACATAAACAACTTTTTTCTGAGACAACCCCAAGGTGAGATTCAGTGGTATGCATCTCCAAAAAAGGAAGAGAGAATACCCTGTTCTTCCATCTAAACCTTGAAAAATATTATAATTTTTTATTTATACAAAATTGCCTAATATAAACTTAACTATTATATAAAAAATACTGGAATATAACTAACACTATTCCTGGATGCGCCGCTGAGCGATCTGAAAAACACGTGAGAGCATAGACAAGAAATAACTCGAAATCATATAAGGTATTATATCAGTGCCAGGCATTACATCAACAATGCTAGGCATTACATCACATACACGCACGGCAACAAGTCAATCCACCATAAAGAATTGATTTTTAAGTAAGTACTGTGAGTATCTGGACCTGACGCTTACTCAAACCTTTTAAGTTGTCCAGAAGATTATTATATGACTTATATATATGGTAAGAGAAGGAACGATCCAAAAGCGCTGTTTTATGTCGGGGGACAAAAATTTGATTTTCGTGACGTATGTTTAAATTGTGCGAACTTTAGCGAAACTCAATTATATAATATAAATATACGGGGTGTTTAAATTTAATAATTTCTATTATCTTGCTATGTCTCCCTAACCACTCCACTAAGGCATTACAGCCGTTGGAATGATCGTTCTTTAAAGCTTTGAAAGCTTATTACAAAAAGGAAGCTGAAACATACTACTTTACTGGCAAGAACAAAAATATCAACCCAAATATCATAGGTAAACTGATCGGACCGGCATGGACAAAAGCTGCAATCAATTCAAATGCTGCTTCAGGCTTTGCTGCAACTGGTATACACCCTTACAACCGGCATATTATACCAGATTACTTTTACCAGATCGCAGACAATATTCAAAATACGCCCTTGTCCTACGAGCCCCAAATTGAAGAGAACTTAATATTGCAAATTTAGAAGAAACACAGGAAGAAACTTTTCTAGAAAACGATAATAATTACCACTTTCTTTTCAACGAAGATATAAATAATGACATAGAAAATACCAACAATGAAACTGAAATTACAAACATACAAAATGCCATAGAGATTTTTGAAAGTGTAGCCCACAGATGTAAACGAAAATAACATGACACAACAAAAGCCTGATCAAACAGTACAATTAGATAAAGAAAAGCCATGGACTTCCAAAAGCATTCAAGATACACCAACAAAGTTTTAAGAACAAGTGGCCACTGTGCCAAAAATATCAGCTCGGAAATCAAAGAGAAAACAGTCAGCACACATTTTGTCATCGAAACGTTTGAAATCGAAGAAATCAAATGAAAGCTCTAATTTGAACAGAAAAAGAAGTATTGCAAGCTGTAACCAAAAAACTAATTCTGGCAAAAACAGTGAAGATGATGAAAAACGCCTGGAAGATTACTATGAAACTACGGAACGAGTCGACTGGAATCGGTGTGTAAAATGCCAAAAATGGTTGCATGAATTATGCACAATGTATAATAGTAGATACAACATTTGTGGCAGGACACAGAAAAAAGCAAAATGACGAAATTGATACCGGAAGTAGGTCTTTTACTCTTATCAAAATTCAGTTTTTTGCAAATATTTCGCAAGTCATGTTTTTTAGACAGGTACGTTATGAATATAAAAGTATTTAGAACTTAATTTTCAATATCTTTTGTATAAAAAAATTCAAAATTCGGACCGGAAGTATCACTTTTACTTTTAACGAATAGCGTTTTTTTTGCCAATATGTCGTAAATTGTGCATTCTACATATATATTTGTCCAGAGTACAAAAGTATTTAGAATTGGATTTGAAATATTTTTTGTATAAATGAAACTTCAAAATTCGGACCGGAAGTAACACTTTTACTCTCAGCGAGTAGCACTTTCTTTCAAATATCTCGCAAAGTATGCATTCTGTAGAGATTTATTAAAAGAATAGAAGTACTTATAATAGGATTTTGAATAATTTTTATATAAAAAAATTTAATACTTTATAATTTGAAACGCTCATACGTATCAGAAAGTCGTGTGATGACCACAGCTCATTTTTTATTCTCGGACAGGGTATAGGCGTTGGAAAATTTGCTTGTAATCATCATACTTCGGACGATATATTTCAAGGTAATTTCAATCCGCAAAGAATCACAAATGTAAATAATTACCGTTTTATTCTACTTGTGCGATCAACATATGGACGGCTGTGTTTGATTTTAATTATTACTTAGCGTTCAAGGTCATACGAAATATCTCGCCTTGGCACTCCTTCAAAGATTCATCGCTGGATATTTATTGACGCATAAATATTTTGTTTTCGGGTTTTATAAATAACATCGGTAAACAGAAAACAGAATAAATTAATAATAAGTAATTGTTGTCGAACAAGAAAAAAAGTCGTAAATAATCTCGGTTATATAAGCGCAGTTGCCGGACGAATTCTAGTTTCCCCACACCAATCTATCCCTCAGATTTCTATTTTACCCCATTGGCAAGAAGAAAACTTCATCGTTGCTCGTAGTGAAGTGACCAATACAAAAACAAACGATCTATCTATATTTTTTGAGAGGGTTGACGACGATGGGACTCGGTGGGCGAGAAGTGGTACGCTTTCGTGGATAATGGGGTGCGGGTGGGGCGGGGGGGAGGCGATAAACGAATTAAGCTTTTGTTTAGCCGACGCGAATTAAAATGGCGGCTTTCTCCAACGTGGTTTATTTCTATAACAAAAAGACAATAAGAGCGTCGACTGACAGCAGTATTTGTTTTACAGATGGATCTCGAAACCCAAACACAAACAAGCCGGGTAGAGAGCTTGGTGGAACGGTTAGGGAAATGTGGCTAATCCAGTTGCTAGAAATAAACGTAACGCTGAATCACCCGCCGTTAGTATTGTACGAAAGACAGAGTGCGAGCACGGCCGACTCTGATGCTTCGATATTTACCGATAAATAAAATCATTCCGACTGTGAATCTTTCGATGATAACAAATTACGTTTTTGGTATGACAGGGGTGACGAAACAGGAGGAAGGGATTGAAAAAGAGGAAAACAGGGATGAAATATGTTGAGAATAACAATGTTTGTAGAAAGTTTTTTTTTAATTATAACATCGCTTGTATATGCCTTGTTTTTGCCACGGTTACGTTTTTCGTATCTATAATATGAAAGTTGCAATTTTTTTGAAAGTTGAAAAAACATTAAACGACAAACAATAAAGAAACTTTCAACATTGACTGTACTATCCAGCTTCTACAATAACAATTCTATACGAGGATTGTTTGATATGCTAGACCTTTGCGTATAGTTTCACGTCCAACTAACATAAATGGAAGATACTACTTTGTTTGATCATAACTTTTGGTTAAATGAAAGAAAATAGATTTAATGTTGATAAATGATTTATGTAATGTTACCAATTATGTATGTTAGCTTCTTTTGAGCATATTTTTCATTATAATTTGACACATTTCACCCGGTATTTCATTAATTTCATCACAAATGTTTTGTTTGAGTTGCTCAGGGGTTAAAATACTTGTTCTTATTGGTCGGTTCAAGCAGACTTAGTAATGGAAGTGAATGCAGAGAGCTTCTGTTCATTATTGGAATTTCAATTCATGGAGGACCTCAAGAATTTAATTTTTAAGAGTTAATGCAGAAGTTGAATCGAATGATTATAATGATTTCAGACCTGGTGATTTAGTTACATTAAAAGTAAATAAATAAAAAAAAAAATTTTTTTTAGTTCCACCCCTTTATATTTAAACAAAATGTTTACATATAAAGTTCATTTTCGATGACCACAGATAAGTACATATACATTTGAAGAACAGTTGGCAGAATATCATAATCTAATAATAAATGATGTGTTGTTTCAGAAAAATTGTTTCTTACCTATATTATTATTTCTGATGAAGACCAAAAGAAAGGTCGAAACGTTAAATAAATCAAACATCATTATAAACTAATGTATGTTTATTTAATTTCTGCCGAAAATGCCCAATGTATGTGATGTGGCACCGTTTTGCTGGCACCACATGTTAATTAAGCCCAAAGTATGCAGTTCTGGGATCAAAAAGTTTTTAATCATGTCACGATATCGTCCGCCAGTGACAGTTACCTTTAAGTCGTTTTCAGTTTCAAAAAAGTAAGGTCCAATGATTCCTCCTGACCAAACTCCACACCAGATTGTCACTTTTAATGGATATAAAGGTGACTCATGAATAATTTGTGGGTTGTCCATTGCCCAAAACCGAGTATTCTGTTTATTCACATTTTCATTCAAATGAAAATGCTTCTCGTCATTCATTAAGAGTTTTACATGAAAATCAGGGTTGTCATGGGCGAGCTGTAACATCTTATTGGCATACGAAAGGCAGCGTAAATGGTCTTGTGGAAGAAGCTGTTGTGTTAATTGAATCTAAAATTCAATTTCAAATTCTTGCGCATAATTCTGGCCAAAGTATTGTTCTTCGTAAAGCAAGTTCCTGAGCACGGTGAACTGAGGCTGATGGATTGTTCTGAACACTTTCTTGAACATCAGCAATGATCTCAGGCAATCTTGTAGTACGCTGTGGTCCACTTTTGGGCTTATCAGCTACAGACCAGACCCTCTTACTTCAAAACCATTCACAACATGATAAATAGAGCAATTTGTTGTTACGTTATTTCGCCCAAAAAAATCCACATAACTTTCTCATCGTTACACTAATTGATGATTGGTTTGCATAAAATGTTTCAAGAGTTAGTTTATCGAATATTTATCCATAATAAATTTGACGTCTTTACCCTACGACCGCTAAATATGAACTGTCAAAATTAATATTTACCAAAATGGCGGCAAAACAAAGTACTATAGCTTTCCGGAGGAAACGCGGTATAAAAACGTTGGTGCTTATATGTATGTCACCACATCAGGCTTAAACCACTGGACGTATCGCAGCTATAATTCACACCATGGACTTGTTTGGTGCTCGATGAGTTTATCTTGTGTGTATTATGGTCTGCTATCACTCATATTGTGCATGTTTGTACAAAAAACTTTTTTGTACATCTACTTCGGGTCTCACATCACTATTTCTATGTTTATAAACATTTGATATTTGATTATTAATTATTTCATTTCGTAAATACAAATGAATGATTTTCTAAAATTCATTTGTGTTCAATTTAAACAGCTCGTCCAATGTATTGGACGAGCGCGTATAATACATTTATATAACTTAAATAGGTTAACTAAAGATTAAATTAGAAAAAATCCTCTGTTTTAGTTTGATGTGTGTTTTTAACCGTTTTTATTATGCTTGTAGTTTAGTAACAAACTCTACGTTGCAAATAAGTTTAAAACAATTTCAAAAAAATGAGGTGTGGCCACCACACGACTTTCTTATACATATGAGCGTTTCAAACTATACAATGCATACTTTGCAAAATATTCGAAAAAAAGTGCTACTCGCTAAGAGTAAAGTGCTACTTCCGGTCTGAATTTTGAAATTTCATATATACAAAAAATATTGAAAATTCAGTTCTAAATACTTTTGTACTCTTGATAAATATATATAGAATGCATATTTTACGAAGTATTTGCAAAAATCGCTATTCCATAAGAGTAAAAGTGTTACTTCCGGTCCGAATTTTGAAATTTCATATATACAAAAAATGTTGAAAATCCAGTTCTAAATGCTTTTGTACTCTTGCCAAATATATATAGAATGCATAATTTACGAAATATTTGCAAAAATCGCTAATCGATAAGAGTAAAAGTGTTACTTCCGGTCCGAATTTTGAAAAAAAATTTATACAAAATATATTGAAAATTAAGTTCTAAATTCTTTTATACTCGTAACGTACCTGTCTAAAAAGCATGACTTGCGAAATATTCGCAAAAAACTGATTTTCGATAAGAGTAAAAGACCTACTTCCGGTAGGAATTTCGAAAAACTTTTTAAATAAAATTATTTTCAATTTCAATTCTAAGTATATATGAATTCTTTATAAATTTGTTTAAACTTAGTAGTTGACGAAATATTGTCAAAATTCGATTTTTTCGCTGAAGTAAACTGCTACTTCCGGTCTACCGATTTTACTGAAAAACTAATCAGATCTCAAGAGGGAGATTATACACGTAAATACAAAATTTGGAATTGATATCTACAGCGGTTTGGCCGCTATCGTGGTCACACACACACAGACAGACACACAGACATTTTTTAAAAACCACTTTTTTGGTGTCAGGGGACTTCAAAACGTGGACATCTGCAAAAATCTCGAGGTCGAAAATTTTCATCATCACAATACTTCCTTATACTACGTATAAGAAAGTAAAAGAGATATTCTGTTGAATAGATGTTTCGTTCATTACAGATTACAGCTGACACTAGAAGAAGGCATTGAATAAATGCCCAAATACTGAGCTGAACAATTGAGTTTTAGATATATATACAGGGTGTCCAGAAACTCTCCTGACAAACGAAGACCGGAGATTCCTCAGATAATTTTAAGACAATTTAACCCAATTCACCCTAGTCCGAAAATGCTTCCTAAGGGAGCTAGAGCTCTTTGAAGATGGCACCTTGTAATTATTTTTTTTTAATATCTCCCGAACGCTTCTATTTAGAAGAACAAAAACTGGTATGCTTATTTACGCTCCAGAGATGAATCGATTCCATCAATTGCGAATTTCTAGTACCGGTCATAGGCGTCCGTTTTGGGTAGGTAAACGATTATTTTAACGCATAACTTTTTTGTCTTTAACTTTTAAGCATTTGTGACACTAGATTATTAAATTTTCAGGTATTCTAGTACTAAAAGGTACTCTTACTTTAAGTCGGTAGGATACACCGTTTTCTAGAAAATCGATTTGAAAATTTTTCGTTTTTTCGTCATTTCATCTTTCGTCATTTCAACTTCGCGAACTGACAACAATTTGACAATTAAAAACGTAGGTTTTATTTCTGTTGGCAGTTCAGAGCGAACTAGTGCAAAAAATAATAAATTGAATTTTAATGACGAAAAAACGAAAAATTTTCAAATCGATTTTTCTAGAAAACAGTGTATCCTACCGACTTAAAGTAAGAGTACCTTTTAGTACTAGAATACCTGAAAATGTCATAATCTAGTGTCACAAATGCTTAAAAGTTAAAGACAAAAAAGTTATGCGTTAAAATAACCGTTTACCTACCTAAAACGGACGCCTATGACCTTAGGAAGCATTTTCGGACTAGGGTGAATTGGGTTAAATTGTTTTAAAATTATCTGAGGAATCTCCGGTCTTCGTTTGTCAGGAGAGTTTCTGGACACCCTGAATATAACAAGAGAAATCCTTTTCGTGCTTTAGCGACTGTAAAATGAACTCAAAAGTATAAAAAAAAAATTAGAACGTCTCGATAATATAGATATTATCTTTGTTAATTAATCAACATGAACTAACTAATTAAAACATTAAAAACTTGAACAACTATAAACTATTAATATTATAAAATATATTAGGTCTGCTAAATTTACATAATTATTAGGGTATCTAGAATACAAAAATGTTTTTTTTTTCTGTACTATATATTTTGCCGCTAATATATTTGTCAAAAACATGTTAGTTTTATTAATAGTTGTTAATGTTTTAATGTTTAATTAGTTAATTCAAGATGAGTAATTGTCAAAGATAATATCTATATTATCAAATCTTTTTAATTTTTTACTTTGTTTGAGTTAATTTTACAACGGCTAAATCACGAAAAGGAATCGTTTTAGGAAACGGCTAAGAAAATAAATTATATATATTTATTTATATATACACATATATACAATATATGTAATATATAGTTAATTATTTGCTTTTGATTATGTTTGTATCTAACACCAATACATGTTTGTGTATTATATATTTTTGATGACTAAATACATTTTCCCCCTAACATACGCGAAGGGGTGAAAAGTTACGTTTAATATTCGCAAGGAAGAAGCACGGAGTTTTTCTTCAAGAAAGAAAAAAAAGGGAAATCTCTTGTCATTTCGCACAGGATGATGGCTTTTCTCGCTGGGAAAAATTCGAGCTGGCTTCGATAATATATTTTCTAAGCATTAAAGTGACACACATGGATCGGTCATGTTGAAACGTTTGCAGCTGTTGGCATGGCGGAGTGGATGTCGCTGTGGGTTTTCGTTCTCGATCTCCTCCACTGTAAGAAGACGACAACAGACTCTGACGAGGATGAGATCGAAGGTCGAGAATTTAAATTTTAATAGATGCTGTAGTATAAGCCTATCACTTTACCTTTTTTTTTTGTTGAAAATTGTTATTATATAATAATTGAAAGTAAAAAGAAATAAAGTAGTGTTATTTATGTACTGGAGTTTTTTCTGATCATCTAAGAATTATTAAATCAATTAATACATTTATCAAAACGAAAATGAATAGTGTAAACACATGGATGTTAAAACTAACATCAAGCAGTAAATAAATACTGTGACTTATATATACACATTTATACGTAAAACGTATTTGCATATATGCATGTGTTTTTTTTTCTGTGCCATTTTTTGGGTGTTAGATGTCGCTGTGATACTCTCACTGCATTTAACACGCAAAAATGACATAAGCAGCTTTTTAAGTCTTGAAGCCATTGTCGACAGTCTCCACGCCCACTGACGAGACCTCAAAGGTCGAAACGCCGGTGTCTGTGCGTTTGATTGTCGGCAATGGCACTTAAGTATGTGTGTATCTTAAACACATGCATATATGCAAATACGTTTTACGTATAAATGTGTATATGTAAGTCATAATACATTTATGTTTTCTATAAAGAAATGTCTTGAAATGTAGTAAATTATTTTGTTTATTTCAAATTCATATTTGGCAGAATTTTCAAGACCTTATAAGAGCCATATATTGCTAACATAATCTCTATCTTTGGAGCTAATGTAGGTTTCTCGTATACTGCTAATATTTTCAACTGGAAATATTGATATCAAGGAGACATTTCGACGTCTTCTTGAAGAAATTATAAGTTATTTAGGAGAAATGCTGAAACTATATTGGATGTTGTACAATTTAATAATTAAGTGGTCCAGTTTCCAGATTATTGTTGGTGTTGTATGACGCACTATCACGTGATCAGTAGTAAACCGGTCAAAGTGTTAGGTTGTTCAATGGTAATATGACCTTCCTATTAAGCGTTTAGATTACATAGTGATATGAGTTATATAAAAGTATCGCGTGTATTGTTAATGATGATACAGGTAGAAAATAAATAGATTTAAAAATTTTTACGATTTTTCAGTATTCAACTTACACGATATCCTTCTTATATACCGCATGTGTCAAATATCATTAGGTATAGGGATTCAATGTTTACGTGCGATTTATACGTATACAAGTAATACGTGGCAAAGTTGTACCCCTACTGTCCGTCACCAATCCCGGCAACAATCGACATCACAACGATTTTCTCCGATCTTCCCACTTCTCCCCACCAGATTTTACATTCAATGTTTAGCTGCGAACACGTTGCGATCTAGTCTGCAAGAAAAGCCGTCTTATTACTGGAACGGGAAACATCAAATAGCCGCCGCGATCTCCTGATCTAGTAGTTTATTATTATTTTTAGAATCCTTTTTTATTTACCTTATTAGGGTTATTTTTTATTTTTATTAGAATTACGCTTTTGTTTGTGTCATGCAGCGTGAACGCAGCTTAATAATTCTCTGCATTTACTGAAAGGAAAAAGAAAAACAAATCCTTGCAACTCGTAAATATTTTTTCTGAACGCATTACGAACACCCAAGTCAGTGGTCCAATAGTTACTACTAACTTGTATTTTCGAGCATGTATCGGTCGCGCTGGCATTGGAGAGGAAAGTAGGGGTGCTACGTTGTCACGTATTGCATGAATTGATCGCCTATGGCTAATGAAAAATGACACATGCTGTATGTGTTGAAAACGCAGTACAGGGCAAACACGAATACCGATACAAGACCGGGTAATGTATTCTGTTTAACTGTCATATTAGCCATACTTTTGTCTTCTATTTTTGATTCACACAATATATGCAGGACCAGCATTACACTGACCCTGAAATGTATGAAAATGAAAATTCGACGTAAACCGAACACAAATGATTTGGGCAATTTTTCTGTAACGCCGAGGACAACGGGAGGTATTCCATTTTAAAAATCAAAAATAAATTTAAAATTAATTGAAATTGCACTTCACTTGGTTAGGTTTTTTCCTTTTTGAGTCAGGCTGGTAAGATCAAATTTGTTTTAAATAACAAAATTTTCACTGACTTGCCCTGGTTAATAATAATAATAATAATAATAATAATAATAATAATAATAATAATAATAATAATAATAATAATATTTATTGTCTTAGAATATCATCACAAAGCATTGACATTAGGGTCATTCATGAATTCCTTGAAAGAGTAATAACTCTTCATTAATAGCATATTTTTAATATTGTAAATTGCCATATAACTTGTTGAAGGCCAAAATAGCTAAATAGTGTGGATTCTTCTCACTGAATGCTAGCCTATATGAGGGAACTTCAAGCATATTCGCTTTTCTAGTGTAGTACGTGTGATGGCGCTTCAATCTTGGAATTTTTTTCAGTTATATTCTCAAAGATAGATTAAAATTTTCACCGTATGGTAGTGCTGATGTATATTTCTCCTGAGCGTTACAAGAAACTTGGTTGATGAAGCCATTTCTTTTTGTTTAACATGCCCCTTCATCACTTTGTATTATATACAACTTGTGTTAACTTTTACGCGTTGATTGCATCTCTCCGATCGTTCTTCAGAATTACTTTTACAATTATCTATTTTGCCATCAGGTCTAATGAAGGTTTTGAATTAAAAACCAAAATGTTAGTGTTTTGATGGCAGCTTGTTCTCCTATAATAATATATGTCATTTAGAGATAGATTAGTTTAATTACAGTCTTTATATATATATATATATATATATATATATATATATATAAACTATATTAAAATTAAATATTAATTTTTTCAACAATTAACACTGCTAAGAAGGTATACATGTATATATATTTAAACAAGAAATAGATGGTTATCGGGTATATTCCGCTGCAGAGCAACCGTAGATACGTGTTTCTGACTCATTGGTCATCATCAGTACGGTGTAGCCAAAGAGTAAGCTGAGATAACCTTCAAGATGTAATCATACCTGGCATACCATCAGGTGAAAGACCGCCTTTTGTAACTTCAGTTATAAGATCCTTGGTTTTGAAGACAAATAACTGAATCTACAAATGGAAGTCTTTCACCTGATAGCCTTCCGTATATGCTTACATCTCCAAAGTTATCCCACCTTATTCCTTGGCTACATCGTACTGATAATGACCAATGAGTCAGAAACATGTGTCTACGGTTGCTAGAGAGGAATATACTCAATATCCTTCTATTTGGCTATTATTCAGGTGTTAATTCAATTTTTATAGCACTATTACCAAATTCTGAAATATGGTGTAACAATAAAATTTTGTTGCTCAACCACATTGGGCTAGGAATTTATATTATTTACTCCATATATATGATGATACTTAACAAAAAAATCTGATAGTACCTACAAAAGCAAATTAACTGATTCGCTTCGAAAATTTATTTTTTCCTTTTCAATATCACAGGAAATAGATTAATTGTCTAGACATAGGGAAAAGTGGATTTTCCATATGCAGCAACTTAATAATAATTTATGATATGGAAATTCATTTATTCATGTAAGTAAAGAAGAAAAAATCCACCGCACAAACAGTGGTATGTATTGGCCGAGGCAGGAAGCGTAGAGATCTGGCAGACAGTGAAATAAAATTAAAAGCAAAATAAGATTTCGACGGAATATGGATCGCTTTAACGTCGATGAACGGACGCCACTCGGCACTCGGCATTCGGTAACCGGGGATGAGGTGAAATTTTAAAATCCCTCTGTTTAAAAATCTCCTGCATATTGGTGCAGAGTATTTGCCGTGCGCTGATTGCACATAGATCAGACTATCGCCATGGTAACTCAGGGTGTGTTTTGGCAAAAGAGTGCAGGCGACTGTAAAAGCAATTAAATAGGGTATTGTTTACAAAAGTGTGGCGTATTTGATATGGGAAGTTCCTAAGAGGGACGGCGCGGTTCGGCTCCGGTGGGGTACGCGAAGGGCGAGGGGGGCCAAGCGGGGCACGGAAGGATGAGCGAAATGTTAGTAGAAAGTGGCGCGAATGTCGAGACTAGGGACTATTTGCTGGAACACGATATATAAATATTCCAGGAAAATGGGAGTTTAGCTCGTGCATCCATTTATCTAGATAACGGGAATCCAGTGCACGCATTAATAGTCCCCGTATCTAGAACACCATTACATCTCACTTAGAAGAAGCTCGGAGCTACACTATCGCGAAAGCCCTTAAGCTTGCGATCGAATTGTCGTTAAAGCGCTTGCTGCCTGTCGCTTGTTTTTCTTTGACGTGAAAACAGCGCGCGTGAATTACTCTACTATACTGCCAGAGAATACAATCACAGTACAACTCCAGTGCTATTAATGAAACGCGGTAATTCATTCTCAAATGTACACAAGCAAACCCACAATAAAAACAACGGAGTTCAAGCGAACACATACAAAATTTTGCGGAAAACATTAATTCTTTTCTTAAAAAAATATATATTAAAAACAATCATAATACAGTAAATATTTACGGCGACCTTTCAATCACCTACCTGTAATAACGTATCAATGATTCTCCTAATAGCGACACCCATTAAAGGCGGTTACTGTCACTTCAAAGAAATTATTCTTGAAAAAATGCTTGCAATTTTACTTTACATTAGGGTTTATAATTGTTTTTTCAATAAGGACTTGCATAAATTCAACAATATATATGTTATATATTAATATTAATAACAGCATTATACATACATACTTGCAGTTCAATTCCAAATAAGTATTACGAATAATATGTTATAAAGGAGCATGCAGTACGGGTTATATAACGTACTAAAGGGATTTTCCTATTTTCCTTTGCAAACGTTGCATTTGCTTCGGTAGATTATGTATTTTAATTTTCACCGCATATATTTTGATGTAGCTTATTTTCAATTGTTGTTTTGTTAGATATGTATAATTACTATGTCGTTAAAGAGAAAATTGATTTTATTGAGGAAAGTAAAAAGCTTTGTACCAATAATAATAATAATAATACTTTATTCTGTACTTACCCAACAGTAAAAAAAACAGCAAGGGGAACACTATAATTTACAGTAGATGTGCGGATTACAACAATATAATACAATAAATTATACATAAATCATTCATTTAAGTACGAGCTCCAAAAAATTTCATTAAAATGCTTGCTTCTATTACGGCACGTTTGATGTAGGGGACTCCTCGGCATGATATTTGTACAGCACGTGGAAGTAGGAAACGTAACTTGACTTCTGGCAGAGAGCCGTGGCACGTTGAAATGAGTCAAACCCAACAGATAGGGACAGTCAATTTTGTTATGTGCTAAACCATTTAAAAATTTGGCACTAGCAATCTAACGCCGTGTGTCCAGTAGAACGAAATTATGCTCTTCCAACAAGACTGCATGGTCAGTATTTCTACAGGGATAAACTCCACTGGCCTTAAAACTCAAAAACTTTAAAAATCGTCTCTGGATGTTCTTCAATTTCAATTTAGATCAGATATAAATTGGATGCCAAACAACAGCAGCGTATTCTAGCTTACTACGCACGAGCGAAAAATAAAGAAGTTCAATAGTGGCTGCATTAGCATCTAAGAATACAGAGGCAGAAGCGCACACATTAGTAATATGTTTGGCGAAGGATAAATGTCGATCAAATAGCACTCCCAAATTCTTCACCTCCTGCACGCAGGCCAATACCTGTCCCTCACTGCTATAATCGAAGTCAATGAGTTCCACCCTTCTAGAATACTTCATGACATTTATTGATATTAAGTGACAGATCATTGTACTGACACCATTCATAGAGAGTATCTAAATCACACTGTAGATGCAGAGTCGTCAGCGCATGCGAGAATGCGAGAAAGATAGTTGAAAAGTTTGAAGTTGAAAGGACCCAATTTAAAGAAACTATTTTCTTTTTTTTTTTTTATTGGAAAACAACAAGTTAATATACAATACTAAAACTGGTCTAGGACCAGTTTTAGTATTGAGTTTGACATATCTTAACCTAAAAAATGTAATCTAAAATTCACCCAAAGGAGTTCTTTTAGTTACTTCTATTTTGTAGGAGATACAATATACTCTGCTATTCACTAAGCACTGCAAAACTACACACTAAACTGCACCAGATCGTGTGGCTTAACCCTGTTCAGCCTTCTGACGAGGTTTTGGACATCAAGAAGACTGTTTGCTTCGATATTATTATGTTCAAGCAGTCTTGCCTCGTGTTTGACGGCAGATCTTCTTACTTCACTGACTACATCCCTGATTCCGAGATCTCTATGTAAATCACTGTTTCTAACGTACCAAGGTGCATCGACCATATTGCGTAAGACTTTATTTTGAAATATTTGTATTTGTTTAAGATGGCACAGTTTGGCACAACCCCAAAGTTGTATGCTATATACCCAGACTGGCTTCAGAATCTGGTTATAGATCAAAATTTTACTGTGTAGTGGGAGTTGCAAGATACGTCCCAACAGCCAGTAAAGTCCTCTGTACTTAAGATCCAGCTCAGTTCTATACTTCATGACATGCTCCTTCCATCTCAGTTTAACGTCAAGCGTCATACCTAGATATTTGGCTGAGTTTTGGTAAGGGGCAGTGTTACCATTTATAATAATAGGTCTTATATCTGTTATGTTTCTGTTGGTAAAGTTTATATGAGTTGACTTCAGCTCATTTAATTTTATTTTCCAGTCGTTGGTCCACTTCGACATCCTATCACATGCTCGTTGCAACTTATTTCTTGCCGTTTGCATATATTATCTACTGCTAAGATTGCCGTTTCATCAGCAAATGTCGCCACAGTTGCGTTCCCCAGTTCCGGCAAGTCAGATGTATAAAGCAAGTAGAGGACTGGTCCCAGGACACTTCCCTGTGGAACACCAGCCTCAATCCTCTTCAAACCGGAGTACTCTTCCTCTATTTTTATTCTGAAAAATCTGTCAGCAGAATGCTTACTATTTCTAAGAATACAGAGGCAGAAGCGCACACATTAGTAATATGTTTGGCGAAGGACATTTATTGATATTAAGTGACAGATCATTGTACTCACACCATTCATAGAGAGTATCTAAATCACACTGTAGACGCAGAATCGTCAGCGTATGCAAGAATGCGAGAAAGAGAGTTGAAAAGTTTGAAGTTCAAAGGACCCAAGTTAAAGAAATTACAAAAAATAAATTTGACATAAGGAGTTTCTTTGAAGAACGTTCATATGCAGAGAAAAAGAAAATATTTCCAAACACTGAAGGTGCGCAACGCAACGTCTCATTCCTAATTAAACTTGAAAATCTGAAGATTATTTTTCTGCCAACAAATACCACATCTCATTGCCAGCCATTAGATCAGGAAATTATACATAACTTAAAGATGACATACAGAAAATTTCTTATCCAAACTCTTTCAACATTCACAAATAGTCAAAGTTTTTTTGGAGGTAGGTACAGAAAAAATCATTAATTTAAGCTACGCTGTAATATGGATATCAGCATCCTCGAAAAAAGTTCTATCAAAACAATCTACAATTTCGAAATGTTTTGCAAAAGCAGGATTCTTGGAAGAGGTCCAGCAAGAAAAACAAAACTCGAAAAACGTTGCATCTATTGATGACAATGCCTTTACAGAAAATCCAAATTTAAGCGTGCAAGACATAATCAGTGAAGATAATAGAGGCTGTGATTGAAACAATGAAAGTGAATTTGAGCTTCTTATGTCAAACATTAACGATATGAGGGAAGTATGTAAAACTTATATATATATATACATATCGTACGTTGTAAATATCGTTATTCAAAAGTTCTTATAATGTGTTCATTACAACATTACATACATAATGTACAGCTTGTTACGAATTATTGTATTACTCCTATTAGTATGCTCAATTTTTATTTATAGTATTCATTTAAGTCCAGTCCTAGAATATAAGCCTGATTTTCGATCCCTAGGAAAGAATTAAACAATGGAGAAAGGAAAGAAATAAATCCTTTTCTTTTATATAATTGATAATTGTATGGTATTGATTGATTGTTACAAAAAATGAGGTGTGGACACCACACGACTTTCTCATACGTATGTGCCTTTCGAATTATATAAAAGTTGTTCTAAATTAAGTTTTAAATATTTTTATCATCTTAAAAAAATAAACCTGTGAGTAAATACGTTAACTACAGGTCCGAATTCTAAAAATTATTTAAAAAAATTATTCAAAATTCTATTCTAGCTTCTAGTTTTCTAATACATCTCTACAGATATTCGATAAGAGTAAAAGTCTTACTTCGGAATTTCGAAAAACTTTTTTACTAAAATTTTTCTCATATTTATTACTATTGAATTGTTTATAAATTTAAGAAGTAACTTGTGTCCTTAAAACATCCCCGTTAACGCCTCCAAGTTAATAAAAATAAAGTTTCTTAAGTGCATTACGTATGTTTCTATTCTTTTAATAATTTTTATTTCAGGTAAAATCTTGTTGTATAGTTTTGGTCCAAAGTAACAAAAGGATCTTTGGTAAAATGTGGTATTACTTGTTGTTGTTGTTTGCAGACATCCTATTATCCTGTTTCTTGTAAGGTATTTATGATTATTTCAGGATGTTTATGAAGAAAAGTACATGATGTCAGTATATATAAAGATTTGATGTTAAGTATGTCTACGGAATATAACTATATTGTTGGATAAAGTCTAATTTTTCTGTATATTGTTTTAGCAAGTAGTTTTGAACAGAATTTAAGGATTTTAGAGTGTCATTATAGGTTCCGCCCCAAGCTATTATACCATGTCTTAGTACTAATTCCGCCAGGCTTCTGTAGAGCATGAATAATAATTTTCTGTTTAACATTTCACGTATTATATAAAATGTATGTATAAGACATCTAATTTTATCGTAGATATACTCTATATGTACCTTCCACTTAAGACTTGCATCTATATATATTCCTAAATATTTCACCTGGTCTGTTTCCTTTATTACCTTGTGTGTGTCCCTCATGTTTAATTCTTCAAAGTTGGGAAGTTGTTTAGTTGTGATGGAGAAACATACATAATACGTTTTCTCTGCATATTCCTTAACATCACTCCAAGTGTTCCCGTTGAATATCACTGCTGTATCATGAGATATATTTATTTTCGTTAAAGTGTTAATGTATAATATAAAGAGAATTGGTCCCAATACAGTGCCCTGTGGTATGCCAAAACTCTTTAAAAATACAAAATTTCAATAATGCACCCGTGGGCGATGAGTCACGGGCCTCTCGTGTCCGGTCGCTAAAATTATTTATAAAAGTGTGCGTAATACTTTTAATGTTAATTTGGTGAGAATCATTATTGCAAATGCTTAATTAACTTTGAGGATCTATATATTTGATTTCACACACCAACAATTATTCATGGTACAGCGTGTAATATATTTTGTGATAAATTAATATAGACTATATCAATATTGTCTTGCAAAGTTAATACGATGTTGGCGTTTAATCGCAGAATAACAAAATGTGACGTCATCCCCTTTAATCTAAATTTATATCGAACACTGACCTACAACCAACATCACAGTGACTTTATGAACTTGATATTATGTAGACATTTTTCTTTAATGTTAATAGTATGTAGATTTTTGTTGTCAATAAAATATCAGAATCAGATTATTAACCAATATATTACCAATGTAGACAACGTTGGTCTGATATCAACCCAACAACATAAATTGACATTTACTTGATATGGGAGTCACTGATGTTAGACCTTAGAATATTGGAGTAACATTGACCCGCTTTGAAGCCAACGAACTTGGCTACTAGGGTAGTGTGTCCATTATTTTAACAATTTGTGATCTTTCGGTAAGATAACTTTCAAAAACATTCAGTGCAGTACCCCTAATATATAAATTATAACTGGAAGGGGCTAACTTGACAAAGCTCAATACATACTTCCTTATAATACGTAAAAGGACACAACTAAATTGCAACGTGATTAAGAGAAAAATTAAAACTTACGTTTTGGTGGATACTTTCAACATACAAAATTAACATATATCTGATTTGTTACTATTTTTATTATTACAACAATTATTATTACTAGTTACGTATAACAGAAGAATTAACTAAGAAAGTTAGAAAATATCACGTTTTCTTCCGCAGTATTACATGATAACAGACAGCGGAAAATGTAGTTTCTTTAAATTCGAAGTTTCGGGTTCCGAATAGTTCCCCTATCGTACAATAATTATAAATACATACTAGATTATAAATAAATATACACATGCCAAGATATTAGTAGAAGTCATGATTTACATGTAAAAGTTATCAACTGTAAAAATATTGTGTCTGCGAGGGATAGAGCTAAGGGGAACGGATATGGTCATTTGTACAGTGCCAGCAGTGCTCAACACTATCTCTCTCATACTTCTATCTCTACCATTGAATTTTACTTCACACTTTTTCAATCTTTCGTCTCTCTGCGTGATCACTGGGGGTGAAGTGGTGGGGTCGCGGGAAATCATTGACGTCGCGAAAATCCTACGCGCGCTGTCATCCTCATTGCCGGCTTATTATTATTATTTTCTAGAATTTGCATCGAGAATTAGGATAAAGAATCGAGTAAATCCCGTAATTACGCGATACATTTTATAAATGAAACGACGCCGTCAATAAATTTCCTTCAAACTTTTCTTCCACTCTCTCCCCATAGAGCTTTTATCCGCCGTAATCCACTTTGAATGGAAAGTAAGCAAATAATTTTGAACACGTTGCATTTTTGACCCTTTCTGTTTTCCTTCTTCCCATCCGGTACGTCTTTACCATTTAATTTAGTAAGAATAAAAGAAATAAAAAAAAAGAGGAAGTCATTTTCATATAAGACAACAGAAAGCTACTATAACGGGAAGCATAACAAATGTTTAAAAGAGTAGGAAGAATCGGTCTGCGGGACCTGTAGTAATACAAACGTATACGTACGCAAAAGGGTAAGATGAAAAAGGACAGGAGATGATCGTAAACGGGGACGAGATGTAAGCAGACAAGCAAGCAAGCAAGCAAGCAAGCACAAGTTGCGAATGCGGTGGTGTTGACGTTTTGCGATATAGCAGCATGCAAAGACTAAATTGAATTTGGGACTGGCCGTCCTGTTTGGATTCCACGATGGTTGTTTAGTTTGCCGGAACAAAGAAAACAGCCATGTGTTTATTCTGCTTGAAATAGCAAGCCACTCCCCGACCGGCACTCGGTGGTGGCCGGTGTAAACACCTCAACGAAACGTAACTCTGTTCGGTTTGGTGGTGCTACTGCATCGTGTCCTCTATATAATCGTAAACTCGCAATATTTCGTCAACGCCGTTCTCTTTAATGCTGATACACATTTATTGTCCACTCGATAATGATGTAAATTAGTTTCAGAATACCATTTCATAGATAGCCAAAGACAATTTGCTTACATTATTATACAGTTGTGTGTAAAATACGCAATAACAAAGTATATCAGTGAAACTAATCAAGAAAATAGATTATTTAAAAAGAAATTGACAAAAATAAAATTCATGCATAAAAATGTTGTTTATTTCGTATTTTTTAAACACCTATTTGGCGAAGTATAAAACTCCTATGCCCGACTATGCCCGAGCATGCGTTTGATTTTATAGAACATACTTTGGGAATTCTCGTGAACGCAAGTTTAGGTAATATTAATAATACAATGTAGCACAGTAATTCTTGGAGAATAAGCTATCATACTATTAAATCCCTCACGTATATATACACGAAAAATTTTCGTATATGAATAAATGTATGAATGCAGATCTACACCAAGTTGGCAATTGCGAACAACAACGTACAGACAGCTGTTTCGACCTTACATAGGTCTCATCAGTGCACGAACGTGTTACTCACAATGCCTTACAAACTTAGATTACCTGCATATCGTTACCCTCATGAGAAAACCTCGTAACTCCATGTTTTATCAAAATTGAGATTTTGATGCCATTTGTTAACAAGAAAATGCACCAACCGGCTGTGCAAACCTTGTATCTCGAAATTTGCTTAAAATTTATATACAGTGAAGAAAGGAAACCTCGTAACTCCATCACATGTTATTGTTGCTATGAAAACCTCGCAACTCCGTTAGGAGTTTGGTTGTTTTGACGTGTTGCCTAGCCGGTTAAGCTTTACGTATTAATTGTTGTTGTTTAAAGCGATTACATTACTGTACATTATTAAGGGTAAGTTTAAAAATGTGTTAAACCAAAAATTACAAAACCTTTAGATTTTTTTTTCTGTTACTGTCTAACGAAGATTTTTTGATTATTTAAGATGTCGCGCGGTAAAAAAATTCTTGAAATGGCGTTGCAAACGGACATTCTCTTGCAACTTCCAAAAATAGGACCTGTTGATTTCTTAGACAAACCTCCGGATCAACTTGAGAAAATAACTTTATTAAGTACGACTTATAATAATGGTATAAACTATGATACGGAGAATTTGTTAAATAATGAACCAACTTACATTGATTTATCAGTTCCTGTTACTGAAGATTATGCTTTACAGAATGTTATAGACCAACAAAACCAAAACATAGATTTTTTTCTTAATGATATTGAACCAAATTTGAACTGTGATTGTACTGAAGTTGCAAATACTGGTCATATAATATCCAATTCTTTGAACTTTGAAGACGGTGCAAGTTCAGACTCAGAGTATATACCAGAGTCAGGAGTCCGTGATTACTCTGATAATGATGATGATTCCACATCTGTTACAAACAATATTGTGGCTAATCCTGAGACTGAAAATTTAACAGAAACATCGATAGAGGCCATCAATGAAGAGTTAAGAGTAAGGCGAAAACGACGCCATGTAGACCAGACAGCATGGTTTGCCAACAGCAATAGGCTGAAAAAAGAAAGGGGTGACAAATACTACGGGAAACAGAAAATTGAAGATAAATGGAGTTATAAAATTCCAAAACCGGAAAAGAAATTGAAAGAGAGATGCCAGCACTCACAAAACTCAAGTTGGTTAAAATGTCACGAAATTTCAGAGGAGGAGAGAAAAGAGATTTTCATCGAGTTTTGGAAAATGAAATCCGGGGAAAAGAAAGTGTATGTTAGAATGCTTGTAGCCATTGAAGACACAAAACGACATCGTGGGAGGAAGGAAGAACAAAAGTCGAGGCGAGCTTACTCTTATAGCTATTGTTTATTGAAACCAGACAATAAATTGCGAGTATGCAAAACTATGTTTTTAAATACATTAAATATTGGTGAATGGACTGTTCTCTTCTGGAAGAAAAGCAAACTAATAACGGGAAACGATGAAAATGATGATGAAGTAGAGCAGATGCCAACTGAACGCAAGCAATCTAGAAAAGTAGCATTTGAAGAGAGAAAGAAAAACCTATTACGTTTTTTAGAAGAACTTCCAAAAATGGAATCGCATTATTGCAGATCCAGAACTTTAAAACTCTATCTGGAACCTATATGGAATTCGAAATCCCATCTCTACAATATTTATAGCAAAGAATGGAGCACGGAGAAGAACATTAAACCACTATCTCAAACACTTTTTATGAATATTTTTGATGACATGAACTTAGGTATTTTCTCACCAAAAAAAGACGAATGCAGTATATGTGCAGCAAGAAATACGGGCAATTTAGATGAAACTGTCTATGCTCTTCATCAAATGAAAAAAACTGAAGCTAGAAACGAAAAAAATTTAGATAAAAGTAGTTCCGTTAACAAAGTATATACTATGGATTTGCAGTCGGTTCTATTATCTCCAAAATCGAATGTATCAGACCTATATTACAAAACAAAACTTGTTGTACATAACTTTACTATTTATAATATTAAAACACAAGAAGGTTTCTGTTATATTTGGAACGAATCTGAAGGTGGTGTAGGGGCAAACGAATTTTCCAGCATAATTTGCAGCTTCATAGAAAAAGAAGTTAAAAATCTGCAAGCTAATGAAAATTTAATATTTTATAGCGACAGGTGCACCGGGCAGAATCGGAACAATACGCTCGCTAATACTATATTAAATTTAGCGATTGAAAAACAGGTTACAATAATTCAAAAGTATCTTGAACGTGGGCATACACAAATGGAGGCAGACTCCATGCATTCCTTGATTGAAAGAGCTTTAAAGAAGAAAAATATTAATGTACCTGCCGATTATGTTGACGTATGTAAACATGCTCGACAAAATCTACAGCCATATTCAGTCAAATATTTAAATCATACGTTTTTTAAAAATTATACTTATTTGAATTATTTCAATTCAATCAGACCAGGCAAAAAAGTAGGTGATCCTACTGTACAAGACATACGTGCTTTACGATATAATTCCAGTGGCACTATACAGTATAAGCTAAGGCATCCTCAAGAATGGCAAGAATTGCCAGTAAGAATCAATAAAAATATAAATAAGAATGTACCGCAGTTGTATAAAAAAGAATCAAGATCACCAAAAAAAAATTTGACCATTTGCAATGTTTGAAGGGCAGTCTAGAACAGGACTATCATCAATATTATGATAATCTGCCACATGAGTAATAAGCTCGAAAATATTTATAATGCGTATTTTTTCAATGATTTGTTAATTTTTAAATACCTAGTTATTATTCATTTTATTACTGTATTATGTTAAAACTGTTAAATGTTCAAACTGTTAGAACTAACTTAGTTTGTATTTGTTCAGACACCAGGGACGTATAATAAATAAACGATATTGTTTTTAAAATTATTTGTTTAATTTTAGCCAGAGGCAATACTCGTAACTCCATAATTCTTTAAAAGTTAAGACAGATAACCTCGTAAGTCCATTTGTTTTTCTAGTAATTAAAAAAATATTCAAATTGCATAGTATGCCCCTTCCTGTTTATATTTTCATCAATAATTGAGTATTACAAAATGTAGAATGCACACGTTTTATTTTTGATAACATTATTTGTGTCTCCTGTAAAATTTGCTTTTTTGGAGTTACGAGGTTTTCTCATGAGGGTAACGATATAGTCGACTTACGTACCAAATGCCATGAGAAATTTCCAGCGGCATCTGTTACACAAGCGCAACATCGCAAGGTAATGTTACTCTCCGTAGTAGTAAATTATTGTTATTTTATGAGTAATTTATTGCTAAACAGTCAAATATATACATTTGAGTAAGTAAGTTATTAAATAAATTGTATATTTCAAATAAATGCTATGGTAATAATAACTATATTCGTTAGTAAGACATTTTTTTGAGAGAAAGTTATGTCGATGAGTTATTACGTGGAAAGTATTTCTAAATTAAGAAAATAAATTATCCGCAGTATATTAGCCAGTTGAATATGAAACAGTTGCTTTTGAAGGAGAAACGAATGCATTGTACATTTCTGTGACGTACCAAAAGCAGTTAATTGTGTTTCACACAAACTTTTGTTGAAAAAGCTAGACATATATGGAATTACGAGGGATTATTAAACACATATGGCATTTTACCTCCAAGTATACATATTTGCATATTGGAGCACATGGTAAACTAATATTTAGGAATGCTGATATTTTCGTATCGATTATATAGTGGTCACTTATTTTCATTGAGATATACAGACTGTTCATTTCAAAACTTCCCACCCTAAATTTCTGGAAACCTGGAAATCTATGCAAATCCAGTTGACTTGCTGTGATTTGAGTAAAGCTTTCGACTTAGTCAATCATGAGGTTCTGTTACACAAACTACAACAATATGGTATTAGAGGCACTCCACATGATCTTTTAGTGTCCTATCTGAGGGATAGAGAGCAAGTTGTTGAACTCAATGGACAAACATCATCTTTAAAATCAACAAAGAGTGGGGTACCACAGGGCTCAATCTTGGGCCCCCTTCTGTTTATACTATATATCAATGACCTGTCGCAATGCTTAGCACCGATGGAATGTTGTTTATATGCGGATGACACTGCCTTTTTGGTGACTGCAAGAGATGAAGAAGAGTTGAATGAACAGGCGAAGGACATTATGGAGAAAGCCAGGGAATGGTTCCTTTGCAATGGTCTACAACTAAATGAAGGGAAAACACAACAACTTGCTTTCTGTGCAAAAAACCAACCTCCGAACGGCAACGTATGCTATCTGGGTCTGACGCTGGATAGTAGGCTTACTTAGGAGGATCATGTTTCCAGTCTGGCTGATAAACTTGCAAAGGCAACATACACAATAAGACGTATGAAAAGTGTTGCAACTCACGAAGCTGCAACAACGGCTTACTACTGCAACTTCCACTCTAAGATGAGCTACGGAGTCTTGGTATGGGGCAGCTTACCATCGGCAGAGAGAATATTTCAGATGCAGAAGAGGGCTGTTCGAGCATTGTACAGTTTGGGACATCGGGATAGTTGCAGAAAATATTTTGTAAAAGGGGCTATACTCACATTACCATCTATATATATATACAACTGCATTAAGTATGTCATCTTTAATGAGGATGAGTTTTCCGCAAATGGGGACTCCCACCAGTACAATACACGAAACAGGGATAAACTGCGAACCCCTTATCACCGTGTGCAGACTGCCCAAAGATATGTGGACTACTGGGGGCCAAAGATTTACAACAAAGTAAAGCACCTGCACACGATGAATGCTAGTACTTTCTTAAGTAAAATGTTTAAACTTCTACTTACGAAAAGTTTTTATTCAATTAATGAATATTTAAATGATAATTTTAATAATATACAATTTTAATCTGTTTGTTTGTTACTGTATATATGTATATTTTGACCTTTCATGTAATGATTTTATTATACTGAATAAATATATTATTATTATTATTATTATTATTATTATTATCTATGAAAAAATTCCTGGAACCCGTAATAAGTATTATTGCAGAGGCCATTCCTTGATTCAAAGACTGACTCACCCACTTTAACCCCCTGCCCCCGGGAGCTACCCCCTTAAAAATTTTAAATGGAAAGAAGTAATGAGTAATACGTCATTTTAAAAGTCTTTTGAGAGAGTACATTTTGGCGTTTAATTTTTTAAAATTGATCGATTCATTCTTAAAAATATACTTTGGTTTGTTTTGTTTTGTGTTTCTAACTAGTTAATCTATTTTATGCGCTTCAGAACAAAAACTAATATTAAAAACCTTTATAAATTACTCAAAAACATGAAAATTAAATAATCTTATGGATCTTTAACTTCTTAGTTATCTTTAATGCAGAATACTTTTCCTTCTTTTTGTAGTTACTTATTAAACAAAAATACATGTTTTAGGAAAGTTTTTATACCGATTATGTGTTGATTGATTAAATTTTTAGTAGATTTCTAGATTTCCAGAAATTAGAGTGGGAAGTTTCGAAATGAATTTATAATATGTACTTACGTCATTTATGTATTCAATTGTCTACTTTTTAATGAAATATAAACATATATATTTTCGCAAATAAATGTATAATTAATATATATTGAATTTAGTTATGACTTTTACTATAGAAAAATATGAAGAACAGATGTTGAGGATTATTCTCAGGACATAGTTTAATTAGAAATACAGAAACCAAAAAGAAATATTAATTTATATATAACAAAATTTTTATTTACTTTTTTAATGAATGTATTCAAAGAAAATGTACACATCAGCAATAATGTGTATATATTTCACCGTTAAATTGTTCACATGGTTGAGTGAAAATATTATTCATATATGTACTTTCATTATTTACCAATATCTGAACTACTTTATTATAATTTGTAGTAAAAGTGTAAAAGAAAAATACTACTTTCTTTCAATGTGTGTGTAATTATTGTAGTAATGTTGCTTTTAAGAGAAACATATATTTGCTAATATTATGTTCGATGTGTTAATCGTTCATAACAAATTATTAATATATTTTTCATTAAAAGTAACTTTCAGTTCTGCATAATTGATCAATAAACTACTCTAAAGGATTAGTCAAATAAAATTGAATAGTAGTCATAATAGTGAAAGCAATCTCTTTCTGAAGTTTTAAAGTCACATTTATTATGTAGGTATAAATACAATGTAATTGTTTATATTACAAAAACATACTGAATAACCATTCAGCATCGTATGAGTATTCGGTGATGTTCATAAACATTATTAGATATTCTCTCTTCGAGGTTACAAATAATATTTTAACAACACTGCCTGTTCTTATATGTCACACTTTAATACATATTTATTGTTTATAAACTTTAATACATACATGTTTGGTCTATTATAAGTTGCAATGTAATAACAATTATACCTCCTTGTAATACTGGACATATTTAATTTCAACATCACGTCCTTTATCAAACAAGCATGTGATATTACATATTTCTACTATTATTTTCAAAGTACTCCAATCAAATATCATGGAAACTATAAAAAATTGTGAATTCATATGGATGAAATATTTCATTTCAAATATATCACCACATGTTCTTGTTCTTGTTCATTTTATCATAATCGATGTTATTATTTAATACTCCATAAAATATGCAAATACTTCAAATTTAAATTTATATAAAGGTTATGTTTTCAAATGAATATGTCAATCGTGGGTTCAAGCCTTGTCGAACACAACTTTACGGCTGAGCTCGTGTCTTCGTGCCCTTGAGCAGTTGGTTTATAAAACGTAGATGTGTCGTATTTACGTACTTGAGCATCTGCAGCGCCCTGAGCATGATTTATAAATCTGCGCCTTAATAGTACACAACATAATATGGCCTTAAACCGATACAAATAACCCAACGACGCGACAGCTGTTTGTGCAAGTCGGTATTGTCAAGTGATAAAACAATACACTGTATATCAAAGGAGCAACTATCGTACAATGTTAGTACAACGAAGAATCGAATGTGCTACAAACATGAAATCTATTTTATTATAAAGGAAAATAGAAAATTTGCATTATATGCTATGCAGTGTAGTTATGAAGAAGGACAGCTTTAAAATATCGACCATAGTGACTGTATCATAGATATCTGTTATGTTAAACGGTCAATAAATAAATTTGAAGATAGATTTGAATTGACATTCCTGATTTTTTAAAAGTTTGGACCGACGTTTATTTATCTGACGTGTACTATTACATCACAAAACTGTCAACTTATATTTCAGAACCTTTACTGGGATTTTTGTCACCCGTTTTAAAGTTTTAACTCCCTGTTTATGTATCTGAGAGAAAGAATTTGGCCAGGCGACTGGTTGGCAATACCGACTAAGCAACCAAGCTCGTTTCGTCCTCCGAAGAAACAAGGACAAGCTTTGAAGTCTTTGTTGTTTCTCCTTGATTGTTATTACTTTCTTATACGTAGTACGTATGAAAATTTTCGACCTAGAGGTTTTTGCAGATGTCCACGTTTTGAAGTCTTCTGATACCGTGGTTTTTGATAAATGTCTGTCTATGTATAAGTGTGCTATAGCTGCCAAACGGCTAAACTAATCATTACCAAACATCAAATTTACGAATATAACCTCCTTCTTGAAAACTGATTAGATTTTAAGCGAAATCGTTAAACCGGAAGTGGTAGTTTAATTCAGTGAAAAAATAAAATTTCTTGAGCTACTAAGTTTAAACAAACATCTAAAGAGTACAAAAGTACTCAAAAGCGAGTTTGCAACAGTTTTTCCAAAGAAAAAGTGTTTCCAAGTTCTCATCGGAAGCAGGTTTTTTACTCTCATCGAAAAATATTTTTTTGCGAATATCTCGAAAATTATGCGTTCTATCAAGTGTACAAAAGTATTTATAGCTAGATTTGGAAAAATATCCTTAAAAAATTCAAAATGCGGACCGGAAGTAGAATTCTCACTCTTATCTAATAGCATTTTCTTTGCAATATCTACAAAATTAATGCATCCTGTGCAGATTTATTAAGAGTATAGAAGTATTTAGAGTTGGATTTGAAGAAATTTTATTGTATATAACAATAATTTCAAAACTCGACCGGAAGTAACACTTTTATTCACAGATTTATTAAGAAGAAGAAAATTTGAAATATCTTTTATATAAAAGTTCGGAAAGCAGATACGTGTAAAAAAGTCGTGTGGTGGCCACAACTCCTTTTTCTATGACAGAGGTATAGTTAGTCTATAAAATAAGTTCTCGATTAAAATACAAAAATATAACACAACTAAATATGTTTTAAGTAGAATCAATTACAATTTCTATTTTTATTTATTTATTTATTGAAGCGGATACAAACAGGACGTACCTAATAGAGTATCCCAAATTACAAAATTTAGTACGTATCACAATTGATTAATGAAATAACAAAGATAACAATGTAATGAATGTTACATAGAGCGAGCTGGAGAAGTTCACACCACAAGGCAAAGAAACACTAATTGTTTGGAGAATAATAGATTTTTAATTAATAATAATTTTTTAATTAATATGGCAATCAAACTATAAATACAAGCCTTTGTAGTGAAATTCCTAGTCGCGTCTCACTCAACCCCATCAAGTAAACGATATTTAATTTGGCGACTATTGAGATAAAAAATGTCAATATCGATTTGATTGAAAGTCCTGCAGATTCTCACTAGAGGAGAGTTCATTGCTGCATTAGTATTGAATTTTGTTATATATAAAAAATCATGACTTCGTAAGGTCCTCTGAGGTATAGTAAGAGATATAGATGACAAACAGGTGGGTGAACCAAACAGATTTGTCAAGAATTTTGTACATGTTAAAAAATCACTCATCTTTCTGCGTGCTGCTAACGATTTTAATTTAAAGTAGCTGCGCAAATCACCATAAGAAATCCCGTGAGGGTTAACTTTAAATTGCTTAAAGTAGCAATACTTTAGGAATTTGTTTTGAACCCGTTCGATTCTACTAATGTATATCTCATAAATCGGATTCCATACAGTACTCAAGTACTGCAGTTGACTATAAACAAAGGAGAAGTACAATACTTTAAGCGCCGAAATTGAAGTAAAGTGATAGCATGAACGAATGAGGAATCCAAGCATTTTATTAGCCTTTATTACAATGTTATCTATATGTATCTTAAAGGAAACTTTTGAGTCAATCGTAAGTCCAAGATCTTTTATATATTCCACCGATTGCACGTTATTGTTTCCTATATGATAGTTGGCCAGCGTAAAGGTTTTATTTCTGGTAAAAGTTATTTTGGCACATTTATTGAGATTTAGATACAAACAGTTTTGTCGGCAGTAACAATCTAAGCGATCCAAATCTTGCTGCATTCCCTCAGCATCGGCAAACGAACTAATAGTCGTAAAAAATTTTAAATCATCTGCATACATTAAAAAACGCACATTTTTGAAGCAATATTGAATATCATTTATATATAAAATAAATAACAGGGGACCGAGATGGCTTCCCTGTGCAACCCCCGAGGGAATGGTAGCATACTCAGACGAATAGCCGCATATTGACACAAATTGCAATCTGCTATCAACATAAGACTTAAACCAACGCAACAGATTGCCACAAATACCAGAGCGAGCCAGCTTATCAAGCAATATAACATGAGATATTTTGTCAAAAGCTTTACTAAAATCTACGTAAACAGCATCAACCTGTAAACGTCTATCCATGGCGTGATGCAAGTACGTTACATATTCAATTAGATTGGTTTCAGTCGACCGCCCTCTGAAGAAGCCATGTTGGTTATTCATTAATAAAACTTTTGTGAAATAGAACATTGTATCATAGACAATAGATTCAAACAATTTCGAAAACACTGAAAGAATAGAAATAGGGCGGTAGTTCTCGACATTCTCCCTGCTGCCACTTTTATAGATCGGCGTAATACGCGACTTTTTCCACTCTAAAGGAAAAATACCCAGATTTAGTGACTCACGAAATAATACACTTAATGGGAAACTAAGAGCATCTACGCATTCACGCACAAAATATGGAGGTATACCATCAGGACCGGCTCCCTTGGCAACATTAATAGCTACGATTTTTTGCCGGACAATTTTCTCGTCAATCTGGACTGTGTTTAAACACGGTCCAGTGCCATAGTAATTATTGCCCTTAACAGCAGCTGTAGTGGAGCTGATGTATACGGAATTAAAATACTTAGAAAAAAGTCTACAGACTTCACTGCCCTCATTTACTACTTCGTTTCCATATTGTACAGACGATGGAATATTATGAGTAAAATTTTTGCGGTGACTAGAGATGTAAGACCAGAATTTGTTCGAGTTCTGCCCTATCTCTAATTCTGTCCTTTGAATATATTGTCTGTAGTCTGCTTGAACCATATAATTAGCCCTAGATCTAAGTATCTTAAAGCAGAAATAGTCGGCTTGATTTTTATACATTTTCCATTTTTTGTGAGCACGACGTTTTTCATTAATTACTCTAATTGAATGTTGCGAAAACCAGTGAGGAAAATTACAATTCTTGACAAATCTACTAGGAATGTATTGATCTATTGCATAATTAATAATGTTATAAAACATACTAACTTTCCTGTTTACGTCATCAAACTGAGCTAACTCTTTCAGCCAATCGACACTTGACAAAAATTCATTAATAGAAGGATAGTCACCATTTTTAAAATCAAACAGAATTTTATTAGCACTATTTAACTGAGAATCAACTGGAATGTGAATTGAGAAATGTAACGCTTTGTGATAAATATCCTCCGGCACCAACGGTGCTGTATGATGTTCAACAATAGGCAAATAGTTAATATTAGTAAGAACTAAGTCCAAAATACGCGAATTTCCTATCATCGAGTTACATTGTTTTAACCCCGAGAACGCCATCGCGTCATTTCCAATAGGAATTTCACCCCATGTGATAAATGGCAAATTAAAGTCTCCGCAGATCAAAAATCTATCATTAGCATTGGTGGTTATGATATTCTCCAACTTACCCAGAAAACTGTTTAAAGCATCATCATCAACAGGGGGAATATACACACAACATATATTCAAACAGGTATTATTCGTTTTTATTGAAATCCAAATATCTTCGGCGTCCGAATTCCAATCCGGACGCTGTACAGCCTGCAGATTTGACTTGACAGCGATGAGAACACCTCCTCCATCACGTTTACCCGCGTGTAGAAGGTTACGGTCTAGTCTGTATACACAATATTTGTTGGAGAAACACGCGTGAGAATAAACCGAATCGTTTAACCATGTTTCAGTTAGACACAACACATGACAATCACTAGCAGAAGAAGATGAAAAAATCAAAGAGCATTTAGATCTGAGTCCGCGAACATTCTGTAAGTAAATTTGTAAGTCCATAACCACTCACGGCACGTATATTAGAGAAATGTAATTATCACACGTTTGCAGTATTCATGTATTTTCGCAATGTCAGCGACCGATATTATGCGGACTACTCTAGCTCTATCATCTCTCCTTACAAATATACAAGCGTTTTTTACCCAAGTATACTTAAAACGGTTGGTTTTAGCAGCGATTCGCACCTGACGATATAAATCTTTATTAGCTTTAGTGAGATGCTCATTAACAAACATACATGGCGAGACCCCTGGTATGTTTAAACCCGGGGTACTGCCACCGGAAGCGCTTCTAAACTGCTTTGCGGCTGCCATAAACTCCTCCTTCTTCCGACGAGAAATAAATTTAACGATTATATTTTTATGAATTTGTTTACCGCTTGCTTCACTATGAGTAGGCACACGATGAGCCGCGTCAATTTCGCCAGCAGACACCGGACACTTGAGTGTAGTGCCTATTGTTTCAATTATCTGCACAATATTTTCAGATGCAGATTGAGGCACACCTTGTATTTCTACATTATTCAAGCGCGAGTATTGTTGTAACTCATGAATTTGATCGTTTATAACCAAAAAAATATATTTCCAAAGTAAAACAGATAATCATCCATGGGAAATAGACATTAAGCAAGGGAAACATCAAGTAGGCTGTAATTATGGGTAGGGTAAATCAGGCATACGTGCCCCAGTCGATAATGTGCCCCACTCGCAGAACTGACAGATGCATTTTGAATTTGGCGCTAATTTGGTCCGTGCGGGTTAGTAATAGAAGTATGGCGTCGATGTAAACAACTCAGTGCTGTTATTTATTTGTTTTTACGAAGAAAAAGTGGTCACAAGGTATGTATCATAGTCTGAAAATGTTTTGTGTCTGTTGTAACATTGAGTTAAAGTGTTTGCTTCATGTTTTTTTTTCCATTTTTAAAGTTTTATTCTAAAGCTAACCTCTTTGAACTATTGTGTACCTACAATTGCGTTTCGTTCTTCCTACTTTTTGTTTGAAATCAAGTGGGGCACGTTATACTGAACTTTGGCTAATGCGCCCCGATTTCTTTCGGATAATGTGCCCCACGTCTGTATTAGTTTTATATTTTTATTTTTAAGTATTTCTGATTGGTTATTTTATTTTAGGAAATGGGGAAGGAAAAAGCTACAGATCCAAGAAAATGGACAGAAGAAAATATAAAAAAAGCTATAGAAGATGTCATGAGCAAGAAAATGGGAGTTAATGAAGCTAGCCGGACATATGAAATACCATCAAGAACCTTACGTAGACACATCCTGAAAGGCTGGGATAGCAAGCAGAATATAGGTAGACCATCGGAATTAGGACATGAAAATGAATTGAGACTCGTAGCTCACATCAAACGTCTCGAATCCATCGGATTTCCTCTAGAACAAACAAGACTGCAGTCTATTGCTTACGACTTTGCTGAAAAACTAGAATTACCTCATCGATTCAATAAGGAGAAAAAACAAGCTGGATGGGATTGGTTCCAAGGGTTCATGAAGAGGCATCCAGAGCTAAGTAAAAGAAAAGCGGAAGGCCTGTCTCTGGCGAGAGCTACTGGTATGAATCGACAGGATGTCAATAATTATTTTGAGATGTTGCTGAAAGTGTTGACTGAAAATGATTTAATTGGTAAGCCTGAAAGAATTTTCAACATGGACGAAAGTGGCATTCAAATTAACAATAAAACTGGAATCGTAGTAGCTAGCAAGGGTGCAAAATGTGTTAATTCTGTAACCAGCGCTGAAAAAGGTGAACATATTTCTATAATTGCATGCTGCAATGCTGAGGGCACTTTTCTTCCCCCCGTTTTGATATTTAAAGGTAAATACAAAAAACTTGAATTTTCTGAAGGGCTGCCGCCAGGATCAGATGTTTTTATGAATCAAAAATCATCTTACATCAACGCTGATCTATTCTACAACTGGATGAAAGATCATTTTATTCCACGAAAGTCAGACGGGAAAGTTCTTCTGATTCTTGATGGCCATTCCTCCCATTCGAATTCATATAAAATGCTACAGTTAGCTAAAAAAAACGAAATAATTTTGCTTTGTCTACCTAGCCACACTACTCAGGCTCTACAACCTTTAGACAAAAGTTTTTTCAAGCCTTTTAAAAGCTACCTATCCAAAGCAGTAACCACTTGGTTTATAAACAACAAAGAAAGGAATTTAAACCGACACCACATTTCAAAACTAATTGGTGAAGCCTGGTACAACTCTGCAATTCCAGCAATCGGTGTTTCAGGATTTAAAGCAACAGGGATATATCCCTATGATCCAAACATTGTTCCTGACTATTTTTTCAGCGTTTCTGATGCAGCAGTTAGAAACAGTCCTGACAATATTCAAAAGAATGACCTTTCTTTGCCGAGTACTTCAACATCTTCAATAAATCAGAGTGACCAGATTGCACACGCTTCTAATGTTTTACAGAAAGAAACACCAACTAAGACCTTACAAATAGTGAGTCCTTTGCCTGTTTTACGTCATAAAACCAGTAAAAGGAAACAGAATGTTAAGATTTTGACATCAGAAACACATTTAGCAACTCGTAAACTCTTTGAAGACAAAAAGAAGTCGCAGGAGAAACACTTGGCAGCACCAGCAAAACGAAGAACAACAAACAAAGAATGTTGCAAAAGTGTCTTCATCATCGGAAAGTGAAGAAGAGTTACAGCTCAGTGAATCAAGTGAAGAATGTTCTGTTGAAAATGAAAACACTTGTGTAGAATGTCTCGAATCTTACTTCCATACAAAGAAAAAAAGTGACTGGATCCAGTGTTTGCAGTGTTCTGGCTGGTTGCATGAAGATTGCTCAAACTTTCCAGAGAAATGCAACAAGTGCGGTGACCAAAATAAAGGAAAAGGAAAAGGCAAGAAGACTAAAAAATGAGAGGCTTTATTGGGGCACATATGACTGATGTATCCGTGGAATGTGCCCCACCCTAGACTTTAAGAAATCGTTGATCTCAGCTATTTTAATTACTTTTAAGAAGTTTTTTTTTGTTTTTGTTATACCTATTGAGTCGGAGGTTAAGACTAATCACTTTAATAAACATGTTTTAAATAACACCGTTTATTATTTCAATTTTTCGAATGGTGGGGCACAATTGCCAGGTTTACCCTATTTTTCAGAATTTGCAATTTAGATAACTACAGATATCTCACAGTTTGGTTTGATTAAATAAACAAGTAATGAAAGTGCAATTTAAAGTGTTGAATTTTAAATGAAAATAAATCAAATAAAACTGTTTATTAAATATTATCATTTTGCCCAGCGAAAAGAACGAAAATGGTAGTAAAATCAACCCTTATATGCGAGTGCGTTTCATTTGGAATCGTGTTTGGCAGAGGAAACAACCTCGTATGTGTTTAGTATGTAATATATAATATCCGAATGTACGTTTACATATAGTTTTTTTATTTGTTTTAATGAACATTGCGAGCTTCTGAATATTTATTTAGGATTAAGGAAATAACTTGTGCATGTTATATATGGATTGCGTCAATAAAAATACAATTTTATAGCGGCGAAAGGTTAATTTGAACTTAACTCGCAACTGAATTTATAAATAAAATTTCAATTTCGATACTGTAACGTTAATAAACGGACTTATTTATTGTCATTAAATGTTCTTTTCTGTTCGCAATAAAAATTGAATTAATAAAAGAATGAGAGGAGAAGAAGAGGTCTGGCCCGAAGTTTCTGTTTTTAATTTAAACTCGCCGTGACATCTGACAGAGAGGACGGGAGCGGCGCGGTGGAATAGGAAGTTCACGGGATTCACATTAAATTATATTTAAAAACCGCTTTTTAATTTCGGCATTAAGAAGAAAGAAGGAACGGAGGTGCAAAAGTGAACAGAAGGCACCTGGCATTTGTTAAAAGTCCTTAATTAAAGTAAGGCCTTGTCGCGCGTGCTGAACGAAAAAAAAAAAAAACAAAGGATGCAAAATTAGCTTCATTTCTAATTATGGGGCGCAAATATCTTAATTTCTCACGAAATGCGCGCGAAAAACTTTATCGAAGGAACACATCTATCAGGGCGGAAAAATGTTCGAACCGACTCGCCTAAATTATTGTTGGAATGAAGGAAGGTCGAGTTTCCACAATCATACACCGCATCTAAACACGAAGTGTCTCACTTTATATTGGAGACATCTGGTCCAAACTCTTTCAATTAAGATGAAAAATCTGAGTGCATTAGTAAACGGGGTTCCAGACTGAACTGAAGGGCGAGGAGGGAAGGGAGCGAAGGGAGACCTCAGGCGCACCAGGGACAGCCCGCAGGTCTTGATTAGAAAGGACAACGTTCTATCCTGGTTCACTCCCTCCCTTTCTCCTTCCGTACTACTCCCTTCGCCCTCCTATACTTATCCACTACGTTCCTTTTCATTCCAAAACGTTCGATGCAGATTTTTAATATTTGGCTCGCTAAAGATTTATTTCATTCTTAATAGAGGGGGTTTAAATACACAGATATATATATGATTATGTAAGTAATTTTTACTGACTTACTTGTTCCACGTCTTCAGGTTGGATACCGTCATTTGGTGTGGTGGCCGCGGAAGGACGTTGGGATGTTGATAGATTAATTGCACCATCGCCATCTACGTCTTGATCCATAATGCCATCATCCTGAAACAATTATAACGATATTGCATAAAATAAATCTATTAATTTGTATAAGCCATGCACTTGTTGATAATTTTAAATATTCAAATATAATTTAATTTTTTCTATTAAAATTTGATATACCGTGCCTTTAAATACTTTCTTCGTTAGAGACGGCCATGCCTTTTTTTAATGCTTGGTGACAGTGCACGTAATCAAACACAAACGTATAGTTTTGATAGTTTGGTTATGTCATGTTTAATTAATTTAGTTTTTGAAAAAAATTTGCAGTAGTCAAAATCAAAAGAAAATAATACTAAAGCATCACTGAAAGAAATTGGGGTAAAATTTGCATGTAGAATTACACCAATGTTACAAATTTACTGAAAATTTAGAGTGGTTTTGCATTCATGATGGATTTTTTTGTGAAATTTTACATTGAGGGATCATTATCTCTGAAACTATAAAATTTTATAATATTATAGTAAAATTACACCTGAAAAGCAAATAATTGGTTAATTATATCATGGTGATGGAACATTACCCAGTAAAATTATGTTGTTATTGGGAAAATACAGCACCAACAATGTGAAACTCCCGCCAAGATGTGTGGGCAGTTAGCATATAGAGAAGATGACGCATACTGTTTTCAGTTCGTTCATGTGGTTTACAGAATAAATGCATTTGATCCATTTGATGTAGTGTCACAGTTTTTTGTTTATTATAAAATATAAATCGGCTTATACAAGTGATTTGTAATTCAAGGTAAATATCTTGCCATTTATTTTTTGTTTGTTGTTATCCGGTGAAGTATTGAGGTTATGTCAATTTAGTTGTCGATGATGTAGAGACAGACTAAACTGGCATATTACCGTATTACTATAATTTAGAGCAGCGATTCTCAAACTTTTTTAACCACGGAGCACTTTTTGAACCATAAGTTTCCTGTGGAGCCCTAAGTTTATATATAATATATATTAGGGGAGTAGGCAAATATATATGATATGAAAACTCATTTTTATAATTTATACATTTTATTCTATATTTTTTTTATAATAAAAATCATACAAACGTAGGTACATTATATGAATATGTATCTACAGATAAAAAATAACACAGAGTGTATATTAGTTGTTACCATTTAATGGGAGGTATGTAGTTGCTTTTTATTTTCGACCAACTGTTTAAGGCTTGATAGAAGAGAGTTGAATACGCATGTCAGGTTCAGCAGCCAGTCTATTACTGCATTTCGTTTCTGTAGCTGCATATGTCGAGAATCCTATTTCACACAAGTATGTTGTTAGGAACGGAAGAAGAACAGTCGGAGCTTGTGTGGCAAGTTGTGGACATTCATCACGAACCCTGCACCAAAAATTATCAAGTGACATTGTTTTGAACAGTGATTCCATGCTTGAATCTGATGTCATTTCTAAAAAGGGTTCATAGATTTCGTTTGAGATATTTTCTGGCTTCTGCAAATTCGGTACAAAGGGATTCTGAACCCATGAATTCATTTTCAGTTCTGGAAAATACCTCTCAAAAGATGCGTGCATATCATTAAGACATTGGATCACTTCTTCAAATATTTCATTTGGTAATTGTGCTGTCTTACCAATGAACTCATTCAGTGTTGAAGAGTTTTCTAGTTCTCTGGTGCCAACACAAACAATCCAAAACACTATTTTTTTAAGGCTGTTATATTGTTATTAGAATTGAACACTGTAGTATGTTTTCCTTGTAAAGATAGATTTAATTCATTAATTTTTCCAAATATATCTGCTAAAAAGCTAGTCTGTACAACCAAGTCACATCACTCAAAGAGTCTTTTACTTTAAAAGAAATATCAATCATAAAAGCTTGTAATTCAGTTCTTAGTTCGAATAATCTTCTTAAGTTCTTACCCCGAGATAACCATCTAACTTCAGTGTGGAGTTTATGTCTGCTTCCATAATCTTCACACAATATTGGAAACAATCTTGACTGAAGAGGGCGTGATTTGACGTAATTGATTATTTTTACTGCTTCATCAAGAACCATTTTTAGATTTGGTGGCATCTTTTTTATGGCAAGTGCTTGTCTATGTAGGATACAATAGCTAGAACTACATTTTGGCGCTTTTTTTTTATTAGTAATACCGCTCCAGCTGTTTTACCAGTCATTGCCTTGGCCCCATCTGTACAAATATCGATACAATTGTTCCAATCGAGATTGTGTGTTTCAAAAAAAGTGTCAATCGTCTCAAAAATGTCTTCTCCTGTAGTGTTAGTCGGCAGCGATGCGCACATAAGCAAGTCGACTCATCCATTTGCAGAACGAATTTGTTATGTTTAAGACGACCAACTAGCTCTTGTTTGATGTAGCTTGCGAGGTCGTTAATTCGACGAGCAACAGTGTCGTTCGAAAGCAACACTGTAGAAAGACGCTTTGCAGATTTTTCATCCAGCATACACTGTGTTATGTCTACCACACATGGTTTTATTAATTTCTCAGCAATAGTGTGCGCTTCGCCAGCTTGTGCAATGCGATAGCTGACCAAATAGGATGCCTCCGTGGCTTTTTCATTCACAGTCTGGGTCGCATATGTCATAGATTCTTGACTTCTTAATAATTGCTCTTTCTTACGTCTAAAAAATTCTTTATTCTAGTCTTTGCAGTCAGGGTGTATAGTTTCTAAATGTCGGCGCATCTTAGCAGGTACCATGGAACTATTTGGAAATAGCTTGCTACATAATATGCAGAGAGGCGAGCTGTTAGAATCAGCAAATCCGAGATTGATGTAAGATTCGTCATATCTTCATTTTCTCGCCTTTAGTGAGTCCTTAGATTTAGATATTTTACTACTTGAAATCGCCATATTACCTTGAATCTCATCTTCTTGATCGTAACTCGTTGAGGTTGATGCTGCATTTTCCGGGCAAACCATTTTCGAACTTTCTAAGCTAGATATTGTTGAAACACCTTTAAGCTCCTTTCTATCTTTTAAAATCAACAGTTTAATTTCACAATATAAAAAACAGAATAATATCACCACAAGATATTTTACAACCTTTAATAAGAAACACAAATTAAATATACTGTGGCCCGAGAGCGGTGCGTGGATTGGAGATCCTTCGAGGCGGTTCTATGTTCGCAGCGTGTCTAGATGAGTCAGCGCACAGAGACAGTGAGAGGGTGAGAGCGTCAAAATGCCACTTGTGATAAAGTAGTGACGAGTATCGAATCACCACATATCTAATCGTACAAACTAAACTCCTTTGTTTATAGTTTTTGATCGTAGGATTATTGTATATTTATTATGCTGCTTGCTGCCTCATTTTCTGCTATTACGTACTGACAAAATAATAAATTCTATAAAATCAACATTGGTATAATTTTTTTTCTCAGTATATGACAAGACTTGATGTGCTTTGTTCTTCTTTATGTTAATATTATTTTGGCGGAGCCCCTCGTCGAGCTTCGCGGAGCCCCAGGGTTCCGCGGAGCACACTTTGAGTAACGCTGATTTAGGGCAATGAAAACTTCAACGCTCTTCGTTATTCTTTTAAATGTTTTCCTCGATCATTTTGCGAAAATAGCTGATTCCATACAAACAAATCCAACGAAAGTTGACAAATCAAGTAACTGTTCATAGTAACAAACGTGTTTGTTGCAAAATCTAAACCTTTGGTTTCTATTTTCACTGGGTTGGTGATACATTTTTTACATAGGTATATCGCGTATAATTTTTCACGACAGGTTGGGTGCAAGCCAATTATACATATATAATTAATAAATTGTCAACATTTTTAGGGAACAGAACAGAAGAATATTTCGTATTTGTAAAAAGGCAAAAAATCAATGAGGGTTGTACTTCGTTAGTAGAAGCGCTTGAAGAATGTTATGCAATATATTACATGTTTAACATGCAGTATCCAAAGAAATTTTCTTATACAAAGGAATATCTTCAGCGCTACCTCATGAAATGCCATCCAGATGTTGGGACTAAAAGTCAGTTATTTGGCATATCAAAAAAGAAAGTGATTTCATTATTAAAATCTCTTGCAGATTTTGAATTGGTAAGTTAATGTAAGTTTTGAACATGGTGTTTTTAATTTGGAATACTTTTTAGGAAATATAATACCTACCAACAAGATGTCTATGTGTCCTGTTGTAGAACACCTCTGTTTTGGTTTAGTTCTTTATTTTATTATGTTTGAATTACTCACTTCTGTAACGAGTCTATCACAAGCTTATTTGTTATGTTTATTTCTTTATAAGTTTATTCGTTTGTGAGAAATACACGTTAACTTAATAATTTTTGCAATGTACCCGCTCCTATTTTTATGTATTCATTTATTTATAGATGAAGAAGAACAAGCAATTTTATTATTATATTCAGAAAACGTTTCCCAATTTTATACCTATTAATGACTGCAGGTTCCTAAATTATTTTTACACTTACGTTAACAATTCTTAAACAGTTTTGTGGGAATCAAGGTTATTTCACTTTTTTGAAGTGCTAAGATAACATTAAACAATGGACAACTTGGAGTGAAGTAAATAAGTATAAAGGATTTATTTGAAAGCCAAGATATTTTACATTCAAATGTTATATGTATTTTTTTGAGAAAGGATTACCTATATAGGTATAGCCCTAATACTTAGGTAATTTCATTTTTGAGGCGTTCAATGTAAATTCATTGAGACCCTTCACGAATGTGTACAGCAATATATATGATTATTTGGGCGTTAGATTATCCTGCTATCAATCAAAATCAATAGTGGCCATAAATGGTTGTAGGACACAGTAGGTCGTGGAATTGGCTAATGCTTTGTTGCTTCTTAAATACTACACGTTTACACAATTTGTATATAGTATCAGCGAAACGTCAAAGTACCCGTGCCTAAATTTGACAGCCTATTTCAATCATTTATGACCCCCTGTATTTTTTACTTAGATATTTTCAGAGTAATTTTAAAATGTTTTGTAAAATACCTTTTTAAAAATACATATACAGGGTCGGGCAAAAAGAGCGGAACACCGAATTTATGGCTTAACTAGCACTTTTTCGAAAATTTAACCTAAATTAAAGTTTTTGTATACTTTATGTATTATTTATTGGTGTTTGCAGATTTTCCGTTTTTGTCACATTTTTGGAGATATGATGTCACCGGATAGTATTTTAAATGAATCACCCTGTATTTATATTTTTTTTTGAGTAGATATTTTTTTCCTGAATTCACTAATACCAGGTTTAGTGGGTCTCTGACTTATGGTTTCATAAGAAAAAAATAAAATGTAATGGCACCTAAATATTTATTTAATAAAAAACGAACGACAATAACTAAAGATTCTATTCATTAAAGCGTCCATTAACTTTAACAAATGATTATGAAATTCATTTCTCGCTTAAAGGTGACATGAACTTTTAATGCAGCATTAACTTTTATTATGATATCGGCCCTAAGTAATTATCGCAGTAGGTATACCAAAAACTTTTTATCTACAATATTTTTTTCCGAGTTCTGTCAAAGTAAAAACGTACATTCGAATAACACTATTAGGTACAAAAACTCCAGCTTGTTTAAGTTCTTTTATCACATTTGATTTTACAAATTATTTGACATTAATACATTATTTGTCATGTCTCAACTAAGTGAATAGAATCTTTAGTTATTGTCGTTCGTTTTTTATTAAATAAATATTTAGGTGCCATTACATTTTATTTTTTTCTTATGAAACCATAAGTCAGAGACCCACTAAACCTGGTATTAGTGAATTCAGGAAAAAAATATCTACTCAAAAAAAATATAAATACAGGGTGATTCATTTAAAATACTATCCGGTGACATCATATCTCCAAAAATGTGACAAAAACGGAAAATCTGCAAACACCAATAAATAATACATAAAGTATACAAAAACTTTAATTTAGATTAAATTTTCGAAAAAGTGCTAGTTAAGCCATAAATTCGGTGTTCCGCTCTTTTTGCCCGACCCTGTATATGTAAATTTGCATAAAAGAAGTAAAAATAATTTGTAAAATTTCCGTTTAAAAATACACAAACGTATAAAAAAAGTCAGTAAAATTACATATAAGAAGTAAAAGTACTTGTCAATTTTACCTACTAAAATTCCTTTTCAATATATTTATGGAGTAAATTTCGGGTGTAATTTTATAATGATCGGGAGAAATTACCATCTAACGTAAAATTCCGGTACGGATTGAGAGTAAACGGATTTCACCTAATCCGTACTGTAATTCTTTTTTTCTGTGCCAGATATTGGAAATGTTGAGCATTATTTTGAAGACAAAGTTGAATTTTACGCTTCACGCGTTCAAATCCATTTATTAGAATTTCTTGGGTTATGTCAGCACAAGAATTTACAATAGCATTACGAAGGTCTGCGATTGTGTAATGTCTGGTCTTGAAAATGGTATGCTTTGGATATAGTGAAATAAAATAGTCTAAAATTGTGATATCCGGGGATCTTGGAGAAAAATAATTCTTGTATCTGAAAATTGTTACAAAAAAGCTATTGTGTCTCGAGATTTGTGCGCTGGTGCATTATCTTGTTGGAAATATTCTTCCGTAAGTTCAATTTTATGCAAGCCCAATACTTCGTCTCTTGTAACTGTTAGCCAAACGTCTATTTTTTGTGGATGTAGTGTACTTTCCACAAATTCATAAGGGTTTTCTGCAGACAAAATTCTCATATTTTGCTTGCTTAAATATCCTGAAAGATGGAACCAAGCGTCATTCGAAAAGAAGCATTTGTCAAGAATGTCATTATTATTTATGTTATTCAAAAACCATTGGCACTACTCTGTTTTCGTACCAAAAGCTCTCTGTTTGAGCTCCGAAACTGCTTGAATTTTTAAAATAGTATGACATGTTTCCGTTGACAACTGAACTTCTTGAGAGAGCTTTGCTATTGATTTCTTGTGTGGGTTGTCCATTCGACGTTGAATATCCTCTATGCAATCTGCTGTTCGTTTTCTAGTGCTCCATCGTTATACAATGTCAGGCACACAGACACAAACATTTTTTAAAAACCACTTTTTGGGTATCAGTGAACATCAAAACGTGGGCATCTGCAAAAATCTCGAAAATTTTCGTCATCAAAATACTTTCTTATACCACATATAAGAAAATAACAATTTCGAAACTCTGTCAAATCTGTCGTAAAAGATAAAACAATCGTCGTGTTATGGACTTCTGTTAATATTATTATGTAAAAAGAACCCCATGCTATATTTCTATAATCCAGTTACTTAACAGAGGAGACTTTATAATATTAGTGTCCTTCAAATATTTGAGACTTCTGCAAATAAATCTGTGCTCTACATGCCAAAGAAAATACTTCATTAATATGAACTGGTGGAATGTGACGTTAACATCACCAATTATCATTATTTATCTAGTTAGTTCATGATCACAAATATGATACTTTGTACATCGAGAGAATAATCTCTTAGAGAATGTGATCGTGCAGTACTTATACAGATTTAACTTAGTTTATTGACTTCGCAGGCATGAACCATGAGAACAATAATCCAGTGTAACAAAATTAGATAGTTGTCGTAATCGAATTCTAGACTTTAAGATCGTCTGCATAGATCGGGCAAACTAATTTATGAAAAATATCAATGTGATAAATAAAAAGGTCTTAAACGAAACTCTTTAAGGAAGACGTAATTGTTACGACTTTCTATATAAGACCAATTAGTTTTATTAAACCCGGTGAAAATCTAAAAGGGCTCAACTTCTGTAACAGTATGCAATGGTTTATTTTGTTAAAGGCCCGATACAAATAGCTATATATTAAACCATCGATTACCTCACAAGCATGCTTAGTAATAGTAACCAAATTAGTAATGGTGTACATTTTTGAGATAAAACTAAATTAACACAGAGAAATATAAATTTGGCAAAGCTTAATATATCTCCAAAAAAATCTTTCTTTCTATATTATATCTCTGACATATAGTCAGTATTATTTGTGTTTTCAAATTGGATGTTCGCTTAAGATAAATCTAAGCCTTCTAATTGACCCACATGAATGGCATACGACAGCTCTACTCCTAATATTTACATTTACTCTTTTAATTATAAAAATTTACGTCGATATTATTTGTGTGGTGGAATTAAATGCATCTGTGATTGATCTAGACCTAAAAATGAAACTGCATACATAAGTAGTAGCGACTATTTTATGCTTAATTGCACACATGTTCACATATTTTACACATTCGCATTTACATTCTGTCTATGTTAGTCATTGACATTCTCAATTGTCAAGTTGTTATTAATTACTTTGGAATCATGCCGCTACGACAAGATTATTGCTTACATTTAATACTTTATATTTGTATCATGTACACACACACACACATATATATATATATATATATATATATATATATACATGATACAAATATAAGGTATTGTGTTCTGTCATGTCTTCCTATAAGAGGTGAATGTGCGAAAATCCTCCTGGCTAAGAAGGCCTAACTTGATTTTATCGGTCTCAGGGCTCTCGTCTATTTGGCGATAAACTCCCTTTTAAAGCGTTTGCAATCCTTGCCCCTAAATGCTTCCTTTTTACGGCTGTTAGATTTAGACGTTTCTATATTTATACACTGTTATGCGTTACTATAATGATGGTAATATCGTAGTATATTTTCCGTGTAGTTGACCATCGAGAATCGTGAATAGTCTACCTTCATTGCACAGCTTAGACGGTGATAACAAGCTTACCGTTTTGTCAGTTCCGCATCCACTACAGTAATAATGTTTTTCCCGCTTTTCAATTACGTATTTAATGTCAATAATAGTAAAATACTTTACATTAATTGTATAGCACATTCCTATATGACATTATCTATTCTATAAAATTATAACACTTATATATTTAACATTCATGTTCTTTCTCGTATCCTGGTTTTCCAATCATTTCTATCTTGCATCAATCGTTTGGTCTCAATCCACTGGATACCTCGCTTCTGTGCCTCTCTGTCGTACTTTTTCCTCCCATTTTAGTAGTGGTCATTCTTGTACTCTAGTTTCATAGACTTTTTTGCTAACCTATTTTTATTTGTTCTATGTATGTGACCCAGTCAACCAAATCTATGGCTTTTGTCTTTAATTCGGTCAACACTGACACACTCCTTACTCGATCTCTTCTTGTAATTCCTTTTATTCTTCTCAGAAATCTCTTCTCTGTAGCTATTACTTTACTTTTGCTCGTTTTTGTTAAGGTCCAGGATTCACTGCCATCCATTATTGATGGCCTGACTACTTTCTGATACACCTGTGTTTGTACGAGGGCGTATTTTTATGTTATCTACCTAGCCATGAAACAAAAGAGTGACGATGTCAAACAAATTATTGAAAAATTGCTGTCACTGTTAGAAGTACATGTGCTAAGTTGTGTTTAGTTTATGCTGTGTATAGAGATTTGAGACGGTCCATTTCTTGATAAAATGAGTGAAACTAAAGTTGAACATCGCAGCGTAATAAAGTTCCTGACAAAGGAAGGCAATGGTCCAAAAGCAATTCATGAAAGAATGGTTGCTGTATATGGGGAAGATACACCATCTTATTTCCAAGTAAAATATTGGTCTCAACTCTTTCGATGGGGCCCATAGTCAATCAATGATGACCCAAAGTCCGGACGACCCGTTGAAGCTCGAACTGAAACCATTGTGCGAAAAGTCGAAAATTTGGTACTGAAAGATCGGCGTGTAAAGATGAAGCCTGTATATCCGAAACAACTGTATATCCGAAACAAGTGTTCTCAAAATTTTGCATGACGATTTGGGTATGCAGAAGGTGTCTGCACGGTGAACAAAAACGTGCAGAAAAGAAGTTTCTCATGTAAATTTGGTCAAGTTGGAGAGGGACAAATCATTTTTATCTCGAATTATTACCGGGGATGAGACTTGGGTATATTACTGGGACCCGCCTACTAAACAAGAATCCATGCAGTGGGTTTATAAGGGCTCTCCACCACCAAAAAAGGCCAAGACACAATTTTCTGGAGGAAAAACGGATGGCAACTGTTTTCTGGGATGCTGAAGGAGTTTTGCTTATTGAATATATGCCGAGAGGGTCTACCATAAATGGAGAGGCCCGGGGAAATACAATTAAAAATTTAAAAACTGCTCTGGAGGAAAAACGCCCGCATTCTTATCCACAAAAAAACTAGTTGCTGCACGACAATTGTCGGGTTCATAAGGCAATCAAAGTTCAGCAGATAATCAATGACTGTGGGTTTATAGAGTTAAGGCATCTACCTTGTAGCCCTGACCTAGATCCGTCAGACTTCTTCTTATTCAAAAATTTAATAAAGCATCTCAGAGGAAAGCGTATTGCTTCTGATGAAGAACTCAAAGAAGCTGTTGAAGAATATTTGGCGGGGTTACCGAAGCAATTTTTTTCCGAGGGTATGGGGCAACTGGAAAAAAGATGGAATAAGTGTATTAGTGTTGAATGGAGTTACGTAGAAAAATATTTTTTTTGGTTCTCTTATGTGCTTTTTTTCATAGCTAGGTAGATAACATAAAAATACGCCCTCGTATTTCCCATGGTATTTTTTTCTTACCCAGAAATGTTGTTTTCAGTGTGTTATAGAGTCACCCTGCTTTTCTAACTGTCTGTTTTATTTCTTCATTAATTTTTTCCGCCTCTTCTATGACTGTACCTAGGTATCTAAAAATTGTGACCTGTTCTAGCTCTTATCCTTCGATTTTAATTTCATGGCGTTTTTTTCTTTAGGGACATTAACATGGTTTTACTTTTTTTGATGTTTATTTCCATGTTTATTTTATTGATATATATTGAATGTAAGTTTTGTTGTAATTTGTCTTCCGATTCAGCAATTGATACCATATCATCAGCAAATAAGAGTTCTTGTAGTGTGCCATCTTTCATCTTCCATTTGCTTATTACTATATCTTTGCATCTTCTTATGCGATCATCTACTACTATGAAAAATAGTAAAGGGCTTAGCACACATCCTATTTTGATTTCATAATTCGGTTTATTTGTTTCATTATTGTTTAGAATTTTAAAGCTATAATCATTTGGTTTTGTGAGACATTTTTGATAATTGATCTTATTTATCTCTCAGCTTTCCCTGTTATAGCTGATATTTCGTCTTCAATTAGAAGAACATACATGAACTGTTGTTACTGGTCCTACTGGTATCGTAGTTCAATCAAAAGTAATGTTTACAAAAGCTAAATTTTGGTATTGATCACTGACATACTAGCACAGACTGGAATATCGATTATTTTTCTTTCCTGCTGGCCATTGTCGAATCTTTACCTCCAAGCATAAGTCATTATACATGATAAAATATAAATGTAAGAGTTTGGCATTGATTTAAAAATAGTGCGACATATGTCTGATTTGAATTTTTGAGTAAATATAATATACCCTACAAACTTCATCTGGTTGAATGCCAGTTGGTATACGAAGTAAGTGCCAGAAGTTTCCTGCCTGGCTATATTCTGGAAGGGATAGAAATAAAACCAAATAGTTATTAATGTAATCTTCGTGTAATTCAATGCATTTTTCGAATCTTGAAATTAACATTTTAATACCAGAGAAGGACTGCAAAATGGTCTGAAATCGCTTTTGCACTTCTTCATCACTCTCAAATTTTCTTCGTCGAAGGTGTTTCTTCAGTTTTGAGAACAAATAAGTAGTGTAAGGTAGTTTCAACAAAGTTTCTACAAAATTTTGATTACTCGCAATTTATGCAATAAAGTAGTGTAGGAACACAGTTGTGTTCCTTTCTTTGAAATCAATAAGGAGAATTCCAAAAGATTGTTGCCATGACCTTCTTTCTTGATTGAGCCACCCTTGCCTTCTTTGGCCGTTTTTCTTGTGGCGTTCGTCATTCCACTAAATCCCTTTTCGATAAGCGATCATAGTATAGAACCATAGTTTCATCTCCAGTAACAATGGAATGAAGAAATTGTTCCTGGTTGTCACAGCAAGCAATTCTAAAATCGAAATACTCCAACGCTATCAAAACAAAGTGGTACGTTTAATAGCTAGTGCGCCGTGCTATGTCCCAAACTTAGTTATTCAACGAGATTTACAAGTACCATCAGTGAAGAATGAAATTTCAAAGTATAGTCAGAAATACAGTGAAATGGTCAAAGTATATTCCAACGTTATTGCCTAATCAATTATGGAAGAAACTACTTAACCAAGACGTTTCAAACGCTGCAAACTCACTAACTTGCTATCTTGATTTAGTTAGTGAATATAACTTAGCATGGATGGTCATATAGAATATTTGTCTAGTTGATAAAAAGAGAGATATTCATTGGAATTTCTTTCCTTCATGACCACTGAAATCCAAAAAAATACTTAATGTTTGATATTGGGACAGATTGTATGTAAAAATAATGACGTTTTGAGTTATGGACCTTTATGGTCTATGAAAATTATTGCTTCTGAAATGCTAGTACTATCGTTTATAGCTAAATTAAACATATCTCATGATTTAATTTAAACATGCAAGAGATCTTTAAACAATTCTTAAAGTTGTTAACAATAACACTGATCAACACTAATTTTATTGTCAACAATGTTTGGGCGATTTCTAGGTAATTTCGTGGTGCTGATCACGAATTTGAAGTCCATTTAGGTGAATTGGCTCTAATTTTAGAGATATATTATCAAGATATGATAAAATAGAGAAAAATATCAATTTAATAGACCAATGGCCCTTATAAGCAACTTTTAGTAAAAAATATTAAAGTGGTTTCAAAAAAGAGAAACGAAAAAATAATAAAATTCATTTATTGATTATGTATAACAGCAAAGAAATAATTTAATTTAAAAAATTACATCTAATTCGTAGGAAAGAAGCTCTTTTTGTAGGATTTTCTTTTATGAGGACCGTGTACATCACGTTGGAAACTCCAACAATAGTCTGCCATCATATGATGATCCCATCTGCCCTGATACCTTACCTCCATCTCCTTTATATCCTGGTGGAACCGTTCCCCTTGTTCCTCACTGAAATTGCCAAGATTGTCGGGAAATTTATCCAAGTGGCTGTGAAGAAAGTGTACTTTAATACTCATATTAGTACCCAAGTTTTTAAAGTTTAATAACATCTGTTGCACTAATTCCTCGTAATTGTCCGCTTTGTGATTACCCAAGAAATTTTTAACTACCATAACAAAGCTACACCAAGCAGCAGCTTCAAGTGTCGTCATGTGATTTGTAAAATTAGAGTCCTTAATAAGTTTGCGAATTTGAGGGCCATCAAAAATACCCGCTTTTAGCTTTTCCATACTTAGCTTAGGAAACGATCTACAAATGTATTTGAAGCACTCGCCATCTTTACTCAAAGCCTTAACAAATTGTTTCATTAGTCCTAACTTGATGTGGAGCGGTGGGAGAATGATTTTTTCACGGTCAACCAATGGTTCGTTTATGACATTTGCTGTTCCTACAGTCATATTTTGTCTTATTGGCCAATTAACCATATTCCAATGATCTTGCTTCGCCCTACTATCCCACAAGCAGATAAAACAAGGGTATTTTGTGTACCCACCTTGCTGCCCAAGCAAGAAGTTGACCATTTTTAGATCAACACAAATGGAAAACTGATGTTCTTCATAGGATAGTTTCTGTAATACCAACTTGATGTTTTGATATTCTTCCTTAAGTTTTGTTGAGTGGGCGATAGGAATTGACGCATATCGGTTGCCATTGTGTAGCAAAACACACTTTAAGCTTCTACTGGAACTGTCTATGAATAGTCGCCAATTACCTGGAACAAATTGTATTCCCATTTGACGAAAAAGTCCGGGAATGTTGTTGCAATAAATAAGATCTTCATCTTGGCTAAAGTAAGGAACAAGTTTCACCTCTCGTGTTCTATAAATGGTTATTTTTATATCTGGTTGTAGACAGTTTTTTTCTTTTAATCTGGATGCCAGAAGTTCAGATGCTTGCTTTGATAGACCGAGATCCCGTATCAGGTCATTCAGTTCTTCTTGAGAGAACTGCTGTGGTGTTGATTGTATTTCCTGCTCATATTCACTTCCACTGCTACTGTACTGGTCCTTAATTTCTTCTTCTTCTTCCGCCATCAGAACATCTGGCAGTGTTGTATATACTGGTACGGGAATCTCTTCGCTATGTGGCACAGGTCTTCGTGCTGATTCTAAATCAGGATAATCCCATTTGCCTTTCTTGTATTTGTTAAAACCTTTTACATTAACTAAACAAAAATAACAATCATCATGGTGGTTTTTAGGTTCTCTCCACACCATGGGCACACCAAATTTCAAACTTTTTCTTTTTTCGTTTGACCACTGTCGTAAACATTCGACACACGTTTTGCACACTATATGGGGAGCCCAGGACTTGTCTTGGTCTCCAAGCTGTACGCCGAAATAAGCTTGATAAGCTTGTCTAACAAAATCTGTGATATTTTTTCTTTGTTTCGCTACAGTATATTCGCCACAAATGTAGCAGAAGACATTAGGGCTGTTCAAACAGCTTCTGCGTGAAGAACTCATTCCTCTGAAAAAAGAGTAAATGTAGTTAAAAATATAGGTACAAATATTCGTCGCATGTACTCCTACCTTCCACTTGACGTCTATTAAATTTAAATAACTTCACTAGGTAGGCAATAAGAACTAAATACACAAAATACGTAAGAAAAGCACAATAACCGCGACGCTAAGTCTTAGTAGAACAACTGCTTACGCTGAACTGACAGTTAAAATCAAGAGACACAAGACAAACAAGTGCACGCACTGATCACGTGATCAGCAGTCGGCACGTGGTACGCTCACTAAACAGGGTCGAACTCTCGTTTCTGCGTAAATTTCTTGTTTGTAAATTATTCTTAAAAAATAAAAAGCATATGTTATAAATTATGTATCCATTACCTCAAAAACTAGAGCCAATTTGGAAAAACTGCTTTTATTTTTGAATTCAGCAGACCTGAATTACCCTAAATTCGTTCAAAAATACTTGGCAACAAATTTTTTTTTAAATTTTGTAGGGCGGTGTAATTGAACGTTATAGTCAGTTCTTTATAAAGATACCATTTTAACAAGCAGTTTATTGTACAATAGTCATCATAAAAGTCTAAATGTTCTATTATCGATACGTTTTAAGATAGAACAAAACTTTTTAGCAATCTACATACGTATATAGCAGTAAATGGTTGTTCTTTTTTTTAAATAAATTCTCCCCTTTCTTAAGTGCCTTGACAAAAAAAAAAGATAAGTTGGTTGTCATTTATAGTCTAGGCATGTAGAGAAGTCTCGTATATCAAACATCAAAAGGAAGGAGATAAGGTGCAGACACAGGCCGGTGGTCCCCAATGGTCATTTATTCCGTTTAAAGGATAATCTGGATAATAGGTCTGAGTTATCTCAGTTACGGCGTTGGTTTATGCGTGAATCGGTATATTATATTAGTATACGATATTACGGAAACGCACACGTTGTTACACATACACGCACGTATGTATATCTATAAATATATATATATATATATTGCAGACACAAATATATAAGTGTATTGTAAATTTAACATTCTTCGGGATATAGTATGACCCGAGAGCTGGAATCCGAGGACGAAATAAATAACTTCTCCTCTGCTACAAAGGTGCGATCAAGTTATCGAGACAGAGACAGTTCTGCAGTAAAGTACCCCCATTTCTCAAAACAGCTACAATAGTGGCTCTAGTTGATTATCGGAACTTTTCTCCATTCACACTTGACGTCAAATAAAGTAGATGACCTATCGAGCGGCCAACTAAGCTGTTATTTACAATTTCAAATGGGCGACAGAATCAAGCGGTCAGCGATAGGGTGGAAATTCACTTGGGGTGATGCCAAATGCACCTAACGACCTTCTCTACCCCTATGTATCGAATTGTATATATACTTCTACTGCGACAGTTAGTCTCTCTAACTCACACCACTTTTTCTCTTGCGACACCCTCCCCTCAGGAATTGGCACTCACATTTTCACATATTCTACCTCGCGCTTTGTTTCTGATGTACTGTAACGTATGTGTGTGTGTGTGCGTGCGTGTTTATGTGTATGCGCCTCTTGTAAAATTGTTTTGTGCAAATGCCTAGTGCCACATTTACGTTGCGTAAATCATTTGATTTGTCAGCTTCTGTAATAACATTATACACCAACGAGTATTGATTACGAAAGGGTAAGAAGGCATAGCCTCAAGGAAGCAATC